>JALJCO010008077.1:0-1200000 GCA_023101725.1 Atherinomorus stipes | reverse complement strand
ACAGCGGTATGATTTTGTGCACAAGCTTCCTCTGTCAGAGCACCGGATTAAATCAAGTGCCACAGAATAGAGAAGGTTCCCAATAGCTCTTGGAGGTGTGACTACTTTACCAAGCTTGTATTTTCTGAATTGTTTGTGATGTAAAGCACTGTTTCTTTTTGATATCCATGTATGTTTTGTTGTTAAATAAGAAATTAATTCAATGAAAAGTAAGTTGACGTTCAAAAACTGTATTTAAACGTAGTTTCACAGTATTTCATTATCCTAACCCCCCCCTCCCCGTCTTCCATGTACTGACATGGTCTGACCCAACCTGTTAAAGGCATATGCCACCTCTGGGTGAAATTTGGCTGTTGATTTAAAGGAGCCCTATCATGAAAAATGGACTTTTAAGAGCTTTTCAGCATGTCAGTGTGTTATTTCCTCATCAATATTTAAATCTTATTTTTCTTCATTCATCAATTAGTAATCACATAATATTTAAACCAAGCGCTACCTCCCAGCAAACGGCTGACTACCCACCCCGTTACGTATGAACGTGGCACCAATCACGAAAGTCCAAATGCGCACGCTCAGTATCGTAGTATCGTATGTTGAACAGAAACTCAGAGAATCCTATCCACTCTCCGAGAAGACACTAACACCTGCAGGAAGATTTCCTCAGAGACAAACAGCCATCAGCTAACAGACGTTTGCTCCAGAGTTCAGGAGAATTTTCTTCCTTTTTTTTTCTTCTTTTTTTTAAGCTCTAGAGGACAGCAAGTTGGGAAAAATGCAGTTACGTTCAGCGTGGTTATGTTCAGCGTGGGAGGTATTTGTTGTACTGGATGAATCGACTTGCCAGAAGTGGGGATTTTAACTTCAGGAGCAGAAAAAAAACCTCAACTTTGTGTGTGAACTTCACTCCTGACAACTTCATGAATCTCGGGCAGTAAAGTGTTTTTTTCTTGGGATTACTTCTGAAACCTGACGCAGTTCCTGCTATAAAAACGCTCATGGACAGACAACAACACTGGTGAGTCAACACATCTCTCAGCTCAATGCTAACTGTTAGGCTATGTTTGTTCGCAATTTACTTACTTGTCAGGGTCTCTGTGGTACTTCTGTGGTACTGCGTACTTCAAACTCCATATCAGACTCTGGTCGAGCGCATACAGCTCCATAACAGGCTGCTCTGTTTTATCCCGTCGATCGGAGTAATTATCCATCAATGTTTACAAGATCCATGAGTGCTGCTTAGCTCAGCGCTAACTTTACCTATATTTGTTCGTTAAATTACTTCTTGTCAGGGGTCTCTGTGGTACTTCTGTGGTACTGCGTGTACTTCAAACTCCATATCAGACTCTGGGTCGAGCGCATACAGCTCCATAACAGGCTGGTCTGTTTTATCCCGTCGATCGGAGTAATTATCCATCAATGTTTACTACTAACATCCACATGAGAGCTGCCGGTGCCGGTGCTACAGACAATTCTGTGACCCTTCAGAATAAGTGTCTCTTCCGGGGCGACGTCATGAAATGGGCGAAAACATGCTGCAATTGGTCGAGAGCTCCGCGGTTCAGTACAGTCAGCCATCTTACTTCCGTGTTGGAAATTAGATGCATCGAAAAACTAATATTTAACACCAAATTAGTTTCTATAGTAACGATGGGAACATATCTAGCTTATAAATCCTATATTTACTTTTGGAACATTTGAAAAGCATGATTCAGCTCCTAAAAGAATGAAAGAACGAACGAAAGAAAGAACTCACGATCTCGTCTGCCGCAGCTTTCGTAGTGTCGTGAACTTGCATCCGCGGGCATCGTGGCAGTACGATGTTCTACTGTTTAGGCTACATAAACATACTAAATAATATCATTTGGAGTAAATTATGGACGCTACTACACATTTAGGACACTTGGATTACATTGGACGAGCAGTATGGAGGAATATTGACAAGTTTTTGTGGATTTTTATGGACCTTTTTGTTTCAGGGGCCGGTAAACTCCACTATATGAAAGTCGGCTGATAACGAAAACCTGTCCGATCTCCGGCTGCATTTGACATATTAAAAAAGGGCTCCAGAGTCTTGCTCAGCATGAGGGTGAAGAGAAGATGAAGCAACATCATTCTGTGGGTGAACTACTCCTTTGAGAACTCAAGGAGAAAAGCTTTAGAGTGTCACAGGTTATTTCAGATGTTATTCTTTTTAAGAAATCATAACGGCAGCTACTTAAAATGTTGCACTTAGAAAGAATGAAAGTGTTCGGTGGGGTGAAGCACACGCAGACCACTTGAATTATTGAAGCAATGATTTGCTTCTATGCTGAAGTGGTGTCCTTGGCTGTATTAGCGGATGCTTTGCCCTCCAGCTACTGTAGGTTGTCCTGCTGTATTATTGCTAAATACTGATCCATCAGTGCTGATCACAAATCTGTAACAGCAGCCTGAAGGGATGATGAGCGGAAGTCGTGCTGGTGGTAGAGTGTAAAAACTGTGACCTCACTGAGAGGTCACTGAGCCCATCATCCTACCTCGAGGGTTATTGAGCGCAGCTTCGGTGGCCTTCCTGCCCTCTCCGCAGTGGCTCTGGTCAAAAGGTAGACACTGCTCTCCCGTCCCGGCCACCACCTCCAGGTTGCGTGATGGATCTTTCGGCTGCCCGAGGTTCCTGACTCTGTAAACTCTGCGGCTGCTGGTGTCAGACACGTAGAGGACCTCGCCCACAGGGTCCATGGCCAGGTAGTACTTATGAGCAGGGCTGGTGCTGGTGAGAGAAGCAGGACACAGTTACTAGAAAAGAATGCGAAGCAGAAGATTGTAAAATTGTTAACGCTTTTTCCCCAGACATGCTGATTTATTTTTAATTTCCTCGCTTCTCACAGTGGTATCAAACCAAAGTTTGCCGTTATTCTGACAGAGACTAGCCTAGTTTTCTAAAACATAATCCTTTTCACGTCTAACAAGTGCATTAGTTAAAGAGAAAGTATTTAGAGGCAATCAGGTCATCCCGAAGAAAAACATTAGTGAGACTCTACCTGCACTGAAACAAGATTAATGTCTTCTCATTTGCATAATACACAGATGACCACATGCTGCAGCTGAGCAGCAGCTCTTTACTGGGATTATGTCTGTTTGGGAACCTTTTTAACATGTTTATGAAGGTACTAAAGTATTCAAGAAGTTATAACCAACAGTAATGCAACAACTGGAGCTGGAGCTGGAGCTAAAATCAACACACTGCACGTTCAAACTTAAAGCATTGAAACAGCAAAACTACAGAAATCTCATTCTAAAGCTTTCATGACAAGGAGAAATAACTGTAAGAGGAAACCAGAGAAGGACTGATTCAGAGGAAGACGTAATAATGTAACAAAATATAGTTGTTTTCGACTTCAGAAAGGTGTTAGCACCATAACTAGAATGAAAAATGATTATTTTATTGAGAAAAACACTGGAAGCCATAAGCTGAGATTTTGGACCAGTGTTTTTTAAAGGTAACCATTGATGGTAGAATAGATGGGTTGATATTAATATGTTACCATGAATGTGTGAAATGTGGCTTTCTACAGAATGCTGATAAACGAGTCCAAGTATGAAATACTTTCTAAAGATTGCCAAAATGCAAACCGGAGTACAGAATATTCTGGCCAGTGATGCCTGAGTCTTTCTCCTGTATTGAAGCACACGTGCAACAGAGACCATCTCATGTTGAGCACCAAGTTAGGCCGTTTTCACGCATATGTGGGCGGAGCCAGACGCTGCCGCAGCAGTGAAAAGATTACAATGTTTCAATTTTCAATTAATACAGCTCCGTTTCATATGTCTCTTTTAATCACTGTGCCCTGCAGTCGCTCTACAGACTGGTGCGTTGTGTATCCATGGCAACCAGACAGAAGTGGTAGCATCCCCGTTGTAGCGTGGTTGTGTTATCAACAAAACACACGTGAATGGAGCGTGTTGATAACGCGACACGGTTGCGTGCAAACAACAATGTCATGTTCTGGAGGCAGATTTCCAGACAAACCAGAGCAAGACGCAGATTAATTCTGCTGAACCGCAAATTCCTAACATACGCAGATATTATCGGTGAGCAACAGGTACCGGTAAGTTATAAACATGAGCATTAACGCTTAGCCTGCTAGTCCTTGTTTGATATTTGTCCAGTGTTTGTGAACGCCCCGTTGATCTTAACATTTGACTTACATTAGTAGCTCGCAAACACAAGATGATACTAATCGTTACAGTTAGGCCGTAACCCTGTTATTTGTAATAACAATGTCAAAAAGAAAGATATCCCAACAGTACAGCTGCCTATGGATTCCTGTTTAGATCAAAAAGGCGGAGTATCTGCGATTTAGGCCGAGCTAAAGTTGATGCGCGTTCACACGTCACTCGCGCCGCATTTCAGGTCGACGTAAGCCGCTCCGAAACCACCCTTTCCGGCCGGTCCGAGAGCAGGCGAGTTAGGTCGACTACAAGCACGAGTGGCGTGTTCACTACACCGTAGTAAGACAGGAGTAAACAACCGAGCAGCTTTTTTTCTCTCTTTTTTATTAATTGGAGGGAGCTCCGATCCGGTCTGGGAATAAAACGGGACTTACAGTTGGCTTTCTTCTTACTAACAAGGTAAATGAGATGTATGACGGAAGTAAGGATGCATAATATTGCAATGCTTGAAGGTTTTAGCATGTAAATGTGGCAGTATGACAGCCAAATGACTGTTCACGGGGAAGAGAGACACTCTGGCCACTTGTTCGATTTAGTTGATGCGGTAATTTTATGAGGTAATCGAGGTCTCAGTCTGTGAATTTAGATATTTGAACTACAAGCCAGCGTTAGCCTGTTGTTACTTTTAGGCTCTAAAAATATAGTAAATGACGTAGTTTCGAGTAAATTCTGAACGCTACCCACTCAGGACACTTGGATTACATTGGACGAGCAGTATGGAGGAATATTGACAAGTTTTTGTGGACCTTTACGGACCTTTTTGGCTCGTTCCCCGGCGAACTCATGATATGAAAGTTGGAGGGGGGGGTGAGAAGCCTTCCTGATCGCTGGCTACATTTGAGATATTAAAAAAGTGCTCCAGAGTCTTGCTCAGCATGAGGGTAAGTGGAAAATAAAGTTACATCATTCTGTGGGTGTACTATCCCTTTAAGGCATCAAGTTTGCTTTTTTTTTAAAAGTAAAGCCAACTAGTTAGATTTTACAGTGTATTATTCTGTTACATTTTCATAGGTTATTTATTTTCAGACATCCTGTTATTATAGACCCGGCCAATGTGCACATTTCACACTAAGTCATACTTGTCATTCTTAATAATGAATATTACGCAATGCTTCGACAAAGTATGTAACACACACGCACACATACACACATTTAATACTTTACTCAAAAATATCGTGCACTCTATGGATCAATAATAATAATACATTTTACTTCTTGGCCCTATTCATTACACTTGAGGTCACCTTACGGTAACAAGATAGCATTAAATAAATTAAAATACATTAAAAAGGACACTAAGGACTCACAACATAAGAGCAATTGGTGACAGGGAGAGTTTAAACTGATGAGTCTTGAGTTCTGATCTAAAGCGTGGAAATGAGTCAGCGCAGTGGAGGTCAGGGGGAAGTGAATATCATAATTGGAGAGCGGAGCGGCTGAATGCTCTGCCCGTGATGGTAGTGAGGCGAGCAGAGGGACAGTGAGATGGATGGAGGAGGAGGATCTGACGGTGTGAATACAGGGACATTTTTTTCTTTCTTTAAAAAAACCCACATGTAATGTATATTTTGAAGTATGAGTGGTATGATTGGGAGGTAGTGATGGGTAAATGAGGTCCTGGTGATGCAGAGATTTAAAGCTCAATGAGGCAACAGCATAGATCCAAATCGAAAATATCGATGAAACATCAATAAAGTAGTCACTTGCAAAAATGCTCATGGCAAGGAATCAATCTTTACCCTGCAACAACTGCTCAGTGACAGAGAACATTCTGGTTTAAGAGGTGAACTCGATTTTAAAGTGCAGTGTTGTATTTATGTATTTATTTCATGTAATGAACATGTAAGTAATGATAATACATTAATGGACAACCACAAGAAAAAAAAGAAAAAAGACAATACTTCAAATTAAATTCCATGTCCAAAAAGGAGTGGGTGAAAGTGTAAACTTATATTATCCTACCCCCTTATATCATCAATAATATTACAGTTTTATGCTTGCTATTAATCTAATAGTTTTAATCATTATTATTATCACCAATGAAAACTAAACAAAAAAAAAATGACCATAGTAAATCACAATAATAGTAAATTATCATCATCATCCATGTATCATCAGAAATAACTGAGAAACACTAAATTTCAATGACACAGAAAATGAATAAACTGCACCATAATTGTCCCGTGATGACCCCCTTTTGCTTCATTTTTATATTTTGTGAAAACACTTTCTTTATATTTTTTCTGAAACTTGTGTATATTTGGACATTCCCTGAGCTTCACCTCCAAACTGCTCCATAATTTAACCCCACAAACAGAAACACAAACTTTTCCTTGTTGTGAGCACCCAGAGTGCACCTTTTTCCCTTACCCCCAGTGAATAAGTTTTGAATGTTTTCTGGTAGTAGTTTTTCTTTTCTTTTCTTTTTTTTTGCTTTAAATAAAATTTGTGTGGTTTGAAATTGTACCAAATCTCTGAATTTTATGAGTTTTGACTTTAAGAACGGTGCATTTGTGAGATCTTGGTATCCTGCCCTTGAATGATTTGAATTGCTTTCTTTTGCAAAATAAAAAGCGGATGTATTCTAGTAATAAAGTTGTTACCCCAGACGTCTGCACAGGAGCTGAGATATGGAAGAACGAATGAACAGTAGAGAATATGCCGTGATTTAAAATCCCAAATCTGTTTTGGGTTGTATGTATTTAATCTGTGATTTCCAACTGATTTTTATCATCTATAATCACCCCTAAAAATTTGATTTCACTTTCTTTTTCAACAGTAACCCCATGCAACTGTATGTCTAAATGGGAATTTGTTCTATGATTATCAAAAAATATTATTTTGCTTTGATCAGATTTAGTGATAATTTATGTCGGTCTAGCCAGGCTTTTACCTTTTTAAATTCATCATTCACCACTTTATAGTTTGTAAATCACTATCAGCACAAAAGATGCTGGAATCATTAGCAAATAAAATAAACTTCATTACATTGGAAACTTTGCGTCATTTATATAAAGAGTTTAGGGCCCAGCACTGACCCTTGGGGGACGCCACAAGTAATGTCCAGATACGTTAAGCTAACATTCCATAATTTCACAAACTGCTTTCTTGTAGATGAATAGCTTCTGATCCAGTCTAGTGATTTCCCCCTGATGCCATAACGGTCAAGTTTCTTATACAGGATATTTGTGGTTTATTGTGTCAAGGCCCGATATTGTATTACAATCTTTGCAGTGAATTTATGGAACGATTTAAACAAATTACCAACATCAATCAGTGCAAAAGTACATATAAAAATATGTATGCAGGTATAAGGAGGAAGATAGATTATATTAATTATGCGTTAATACTCCTCATATAACATATCGCACTGTTTCTGTTGAATTGCTATAATTTTGAAATTGGTCATTATCAAGTATATTTCAAAGCTATGAGGCTTCTGCTTGGTTTGGCCCCCTCTTTTGGAGTCAACTGCTTTCCATCTCTCTGCTTTAAATAGTTTTTTTCCCCCTGACTGCAGATTTAAGCCGACATCAGGGCTCACAGCAGGCCACCTCATAATGGTCAAATGTTTTCTCCTCATCCATTCTTGGGTGCTTCTCAGATGTATGATTTGGATCCCTTTCCTGCTGGAGGGGCCACGACCTGCAGAGCTCTCTGACACCGGGCCGCATGTTCCTCTCCTGAAAGCCTTGATCATCTCCTGATTTGGTTTTGCTCAGTACTTACAGGAGATAGCCTGTGTCAGTCGCAGCAGAGCGGTCCAGGAGGACACCTTCATGTCTCACAGCAGGGATGCTGTCCGTTCTTTGAAAGCTGGGCTTTTGTCCTCTAAACTCATCTATGTAGGACAGTTTTACCAAAGCACTGTGACGTGGAGTTTATTAAACACAAGCTGGATGAGTTTGATTAACTTAGATGTTGTTCTAAGTTTCCTTTATTCTTGTCCCTGCACTGCAAATTAAAAAATTGGTATCAACTTGTCACATCTAATTTTTTTTTTTTTTAGTTTTTATCAAACTAAATTTATGATTTGGTTGAAACCATACATTTTTATTGACTGGAAATCTATTTTTCACATTTAAACAAAGACAGAGATTGCTTTGATACAAAGTAAACATATAAACATTTTTTTTTACTTTGTAACAACTTAAGTTTTCATCTTGGAATAAACTAAACAAATTGCATCAACTTGTCACATCTAATTTTTTTTTTTTTTTTTTTAGTTTTTATCAAACTAAATTTATGATTTGGTTGAAACCATAAATTTTGATGTACTTGATTTTTTTTTTTACATTAGAACAAAGAAAGAAATTGCTTTGATACAAAGCAAAAATATAATTCATAAAGAAACAATTTCTTTACTTTGTTAACCCTTTTTTTCTATCTTGAAATAAACTAAACAAATTGCTGTAATTCTGTAACATGTTTTTTCTCAAGTTAAATTTCTGATTTAGGACAAAGTAATTTTTTACTCATATCTTATGGTGCGTTCAGACCGACCGCGTAGTCAGCGGTAAAAACGCGCTTGACGCCAAAAGTTTGACGCTGGTTCACATAAATCAGATGCTGACATTCAAAAATAAAAAAAACTGTTGAAGCGCGCGAGTGCATCTAGAGTGCCGTGGTGGATCCGGATGTTTTCCTTGTCTGTATTTGTACTATCGCGGATGAAACAGAGCAGCTGCTTGGCTTTATTTACTCCACAACACCAGAAAACGATGTTGTCGGGCGTTTCTGCGCCGTGTCTGGATTCAACAGACTGTTTATAGGTGTTCTGAGTTTAGTCAGTTTCACTTTACTCCGGGAACTGCACGCCAGCAGTGGGCGCTTTCAGCTTTCATCCCATCCGCCCCAGTTTAATCACCTACAGTCCTGCATCGGGACGGAATTATAAACTCATTAATCCGGTCAGGACAGCAGGTCAGTAACCCGCTGTTCAACTTCGAACTCAGATCACAGATTATCCTCCACTGTCTTCGTGGAGTGAAAAGCTTCCCCGTCCCGTCCCATCCCGTCCTGTCAGAAAATGTGCGTCTGCATCACGGCACTGACCCCTCTTCCCCCCCCACCCCTCCCTTCCCCCCCCTTTTATTCCCCCCAAATACTGAATTTTCTCCCTTCTCTTTTTTTCTGTGTATGAATATTTTCCCAATTAAAACCCTCATTTCTCCCCCCCACTTAATTCTCTATAGAAAACAGAATTTTTTCTCATTCTCATTTTTCTCTTAAATAAGATGGACATTTCCTTTTTTTTATCGCGATTCGCCACTCTCCCCCCCTCTAAAAGATAGAAAAGAGACCACGCCGTCTTTTCTCCCCCCACTCTCTCCTCCGATCGGAGCTCGGTGTATTTTTCATCATCTCCCCAGACATTAGTCTCTCCTTGACCCCCCCCCCCCTTCCTCCCCCCCCCCCCCCCTTAGTTTCTTTTCTTTCGGTCGGGGCGCCAATCCCCCCCATCCCCCACACCACCCACACTCTCCCCCTTTCTCCCCCCTGCCGCGGCCCGTCGGCCCCCCCCCCCCCCCTCAGTGAGCTACTCCCCCAGCTACCTCTCACCCCCCCCCCCACCATATCCTCCATCAACTCCAAAAAAACCTTTTTTCCCCTACCTTTTTTCCCCATTTACAGTCCCCCCTCCCCCCCCCCCCCCCCCCCCCCATTTTTCCCCCCCATTATATACCACCCCCTAACCTCCCCCCCCCCCCCCCCTCTCCCCCCTTTCCCCCCCCCCCCCCCCCCCCCCTTTTTTTTTTCCCCTCCCCTAACCTACCCCCGTCCCTACCCCCTCCTCCCCCAACCAATTCCCCCCCCACTCTCCCACAATTTCATTTTAATCATTTTCCTTTTTTTACCAACACCCCCAATTTTTTTTTGTATCAAGGACAGAGCTCGTATTCCTCCGGAGTGTCCGTTGTGACGTTTCACCCCTCAAACACCGGCTGCAGAGATCTGCAGCTTTTGGTTGGTTTTTTTTTCCCCCTTTTTTTTCCCTCCTTTTTTTTTTTTTCTCCCCTTTTTTTTGTGCCCCTCTTTTTTTTTTTTTTTTGAAAACCCTTTTCCCCTTCTTTATTATTGAAGAGAGCAGCGAGCTGCAGAGCGTCGGTCCGTTCACATCACGTCTCACTCATTTTCAATGACGGGGCTGGTTTATTCGCGCGTCAAAAACGCTTGAGTTCAATTTTTTCAACTCGAGCGAATTGGCGAAATACGCTCTATTCGCGCGAATAGGACGCCTCATTCGCGCGAGTAAAACGCCTCATTCGCGCGAGTAAGACGCGCGTTTGGGGCTCATCGCGCCGCGAATTCGCGTCAAACGCGCCGCGCCAAGCAAAGGCGCGTCTATTCGCGCCTGTACATTGACTTAACATGTAATTCATTCGCGCGAATTTTTTTATTCGCGTCCGGTGTGAACACGGGGTGAGACATGCTGAGTCTCTCTGATTGGTTGACACCCCACGGCAAAGCGGCAAAAGTTCAGATGTAACGCCTGCTGTGAACGGTCTGACTGCACTCTTAGTCGATATATTATATTCAGGACCAAACCTAAGTGGTACTTAATGAGTGAGTCTGTGACTGAACAGCTACATAAAAAGTATTTATGTCATGTTTGTTTGAAGCCGCTCACAGTACAAGAATCACAGATGGGTTGGGAATTTATCTCCTTGTACTGTCCTTCACACTCTTGGTGCAACTTTAACGTCCAAACTGAACAGAATTTCTCAACAACGTCCTCTGAATGTGAACATAACAAAGACGGGAAAGCACAGAACTCGAGTTTATAGGATAACAATCATAAAAGGTTAAATTCCTGCTGAATCTGTATTTCCCATGAGCCTTTGTGGTCCGGATATGTTGAGTTTTGAAAATAGCTCCGCCCCCTTTGTTGTTCACGCACTGCAAAGCTGAAACAACTTAAACAATTTACTTTGAGTGAAAGTAAAAACTTAATTTGGACTAAAGAGTGTGATTTTTTTACGGTAAGTTAATTTAACTAAAAAAACATTAGATTTCATCACCAAACCAAAATAATTAAGTTAGATCAACGTAAAATTCTTTCATATCAACTACAGCCCAGAAACTTTTTACAGTGTGTTTAAAGTAAATTTGGGGATTTCAGAGAATAGCTGTGGTACTTCATCTCCTTAATAATATAAACACAAGAAAGTCAAACTTTTGTCTATTATTTCTCCATGATAAGTGTGATAATGGCACCAAACAGCTTGCTGAGAGCTGAGATTGCAATGATAATTGAACATAATAGTCTGCAAGAAACATTCTCTTAAATCTATCTACATGTCACCAGTTTTTTGGCCTGAATTCAGCTCTTTTCAAGCCTCTTTCTTTTCAGAAGCGTGCAGATATGACTGTGCGCCTTCGGATTGCCGCGTGGCCAGGCGGCTCACAACGAGGATGTTTTTATGCGGGCTAAGATTCTATACGGTTAGTCATTTATTTGTCAGCAGAAATGTTCCCACATGTCAGGCAGAGATAAGAAAACCGTACGTTTAAATGAATAAATGCAGACAAGATAGGTAGAGAGCAGCATAATCCATGCATGTATAATTCTCACCATAAGCTGCATCCTTACACAATCTCATTCAGATGTGACACCTCTCAGAACACTGCTGCGTTTCAAAGATGTGCTGTGATCATCGCTTGTATCTCCTGCATGTTTCTGCTTTTTATTTTAAATGGGATGAATGTCTTTATTTTAAAAAAGGCTTTAACTGTCATTTTCTCCATCTTTTTTCGGAACACGCTCCAGGAAATTTTGCATGCGGCAGGAAAACCGGGGTGTGGGAATAACGTGGAACAAAGGTCCAAGGCCAAAATGAAACCCAGACAATTTCATATAGCTCCTGTAAATCTGACCTGAGCTGAGTGAGTCATGTGGCACAAAATTGTCTATTGTTTGTATTGTTAGTTTATGAAAGGTGAACAAAAGCTTATTGAGCAGAGGTCTTGGATACACAGCATGTTGCCAATAGAATGAAATCGTGCACTTTTCATATCATTTATATTAAAATGCTCGTTTCTCCTCAGTGTAAGCCTTGTGCTTATGTTAGCACCCTGTGAGCATCGACTTAATTTCCCCTTTTATTGACCGTAGGCTTAATCTACCTGCACTGAATGAATGCCAGCGCGGTCGGCGTGTAGCTGCAGAGACCTGACTTCCTTCTGCACAAAGACTGAAGTTCATTAATTACATAAAAACCCTTTGATATCATGCGGCTGTTGTGTTGTATCATTAAGACCTGAAAACAATGTAGGTAAAAAATGTGAAAGGGGAATTGAAAATTTGCACTTTGAACACTGTCACTAACTGAGTTCCAAGCAATTACTTTGAAGTGTGAAATCCAGTGTCAGCCGGGTCTGGTCAAAGGCTTCCTGCCAATTAAACTGGAAGGCATCCTGTTTAACAGCTCTTTTTTTTTTTCCCTGGCATTTTTTCTGTAGCTATTCAATAAAAAAAATCTTTCAAGAGAAATTCAAACCACCAAAGAAAGAATATGTCTACCCCCGTGCTGCTGCATCTTGTCATTTTTCTTTAATTAAAACATTTCTGCACTGCCACAATGCGGACTTTGTGCTGCAGTTACAGTCGTCCTCAAAATTATTCATACCCGCCAATTAAAGGAGAGGCGAAATTGACAATAGTAATTCAAATGACAAGAAACTAAAGCAACTAAAAACAAATAAAAATTTACGAAATTATAATTTAGGGAAATAAAATATTGTTTTTGAATTGAAGTTGAAATGTTAATTTTAAAAAAACAAACAAACAAAATTATCCCAGACACATTAGAGCAGCGGATCTCAACCTTTTTCATGATGGGGCCCAAGTTTTCAGTCCAAACTGGTCCAGGGTCCATTCATATTTCAACTCTGTATCAGTGTAATGATCTCATTTTTCTTTATTTAATTAATAACTAAACCAAATCCACCTGCCTTTAACAGACTGAACCTAGTTAAATGTGGTGTGATAAACATGAATAACATAATATAAAAATATATTATGAGATGGTCACAAACACATTTATATCACCCGTATAATTCATGGAATAAAATCAGACTCCTACAAGAACAAATCAGAATTAGGCTACAAACACAAAATCTACAACATTTTACTACAAAATGAGAAACAACAGAAAAAACTGATGGAAACTGATTTAAAAAGAGATAAATGGTGCAGTAATAGATCACATTGAAAATAAAAAGGTTCAATTTAAATAATCTGTAAAAACCTGCATTTTATTTGTTTAGACAGGAAATTAAAGCACAAAATTTCATTGAGCAATTTATTTATTTAAACTTCTCTTTTAACTTTTCAAAGAACCTCCAAACATAACAGAAATTTTCTGCATCAACAGCTGATTTTCCCTCTTTTATTCCCCTTAAAAATCCTTTTTTCCAACCAGTGTTAGATGTTTGCTTTCTAGATGAAGCTTGCAGATGATTCAGGGCTTCCTTTAGCGTTATTGTTAGCATTAATGTTAGCGTTAGCTGGTGCTTCATCCAGACTTCTCAGCTCTTCTTTGTTATCTCCACTCACTAATCCATGTTTAATTAATTGGAGTGGATTTTTGCCTTTTTAGGGTCATTTTGGGAGCATTTTTGTCTTTATTTTTTAGTTTTAATTCTTTACAAGATTTACTACAGGCTAGCGGCTAGCTGAGTGTCTTCTTCTGCTTGTTTGTTGAACTCTGACAAATTAGCGCCACCAAGTGGAGGGAAGCTACATTGCAACCCATCCAGTCATAAATAACAGTGTAAATATACGGTCCTCATGGCCCACACGTGTAGGAGGAAAGTTTCTTCTCGGCCCTGAACGTGGCGCTCGAGGTCCGAGCTTGGACGGTCTGTTTTTGTTCGTTTTTATGTGTCTTTGTGTGGTTTTTTTTTAGTTTAAAATGGTCAAACAGCGTGCATGGGGCACACACAAATCCGACACTAGGTATCCTAAAAGGCTGGGCGACGGGGTGGATTTTTTCTCTTTTCCAAGCCACATCTCAAACGAGAAAAGTGTCTGCTTTGGATAAAGTTATGCGTCAGACCACAACATCAGCTTAACGTGGATAAAATTTACAAGGATGTCTATGTCTGTTCTAAGGTAAGGCAACATCGTATTTGAGGCAACATGTTGTCACTTTGCTGGAAAGATATATGAAGTTATCTTTAACATCCCTAATGTTAGCTTAAGTTAGCTAACGCTAGCCAAACGTGCTAGTTTTTTAACTTGTAGTGGTACATAAGAGGTCAGCTATAGCTGTGGTGTAGTATAGGTGTTGTTTATGGCTTAACATCGGTCAATTAAAAAGAAATATTAATAAGAAATATTAATAAGAAATATTAATAAGAATAATAAGTCGCAATTGACAAAAGTAATATTAAATAAAAATTCTATGTATTTCATGACATTGATTTTCAATTGTGGTTAGAGAGAAATATTTTTTTAAAAAGCATACAAAAGTAAAACAAGTAAACAAGCATGAAGGGGCTCCAAAGCTAAAATTTTGTTGAGCAACACTTTGACACAATCACTGCAATCAGCTGTTTCTGTAATGTTCAAAAAGACTGCTACATCTGTTGACAGGTATTTTGGTCCGCTGTTCATGGGAAACGTGCTCTAATGTGTCGTGGGCAGTGTTGATTATTATTTTTTGATTATTATTATTTTCAACCACAATTCAAAATCAATATTTTTTTTTTTTTTTTTTTTTTTTTTTTTTTTTTTTTTTTTTTTTTTTTTTTTTTTTTTTTTTTTTTTTTTTTTTTTTTTTTTTTTTTTTTTTTTTTTCCCCCCCCCCCCCCCCCCCCCCCCCCCCCACTTTTAATTTTTCAAATTTTAATTTACTATTAGTGTCTTTAGTTTCTTGTTATTTGAATTACTATAGTGAATTTAGCCTTTTCTGGAGTGTATGATTAATTCTGATGATGACTGTACCTGCCAACAGGTGTAGAAGTCTTTTTGAACATTATAGAAAACATCTGATTGCAGTGATTGACTTAAAGTGTTGCTCAGCAAAACATTAGCCTTGGATTCCCATCATGCTTGTTTACTTGTTTTATTTTTTTGGGTTTGTTTTTAATATTTTTCATGAACCATAATTCAAAATCAATGTCATGATTGTCATAGAATTCTTTTTATTTATCATTACTTTTGTCATTTTCAACTCATTTCATTTGCATCAGATTTTTTTTCTACTTCAATTCAAGGGTTTGAATAAGTTTGAGGATGATTAATAGGTTCCCATAATTTTCTTGTTATTTCGGACTCCAAGTACACGCTAACAGACAATTGCCACCCCCCATTAGCTCTTACTGCTAAAGGAGAAAACTTCCCTTGTATAGAAGTGCGAAACCTCCCTTTAGAAAGGAAGGAAAAAAAAGAACATAGGAAAGGCGCTGTCAGTCATCTCGTCCATTAAGTGCATAACTGTTTACAGAGCTCCGCACTGAACTGCACATACATAATTTAAACTTGATCCTCTGAGAGTTTTTCTCCGACTTTTAGAGCGTGCCACTGCTCAGCGCAGCTTATGATATTCGTCGGGCTGCTTGAAGCTACCATAAGCATCACGGAGTGCATAAAACTGTCTGAAAATCGCTTCTTTTCCTTGATTAAATGCTCAAAGCTTTGAATTTGTTCATCCAGCAGCAACAAACAGCCACATCACAAACAATCTTCCCACTCATAATAAGAAAACAATGGTCAGAGATGATGAACGGAGGGATCTCACTGTTCCTGTCTTTCAGACTCTTTCAAGCGTTCAGATAATAGAGTTGAGGACTCGCTCCACTATTTGCTACTCTCTTTGCTTAAATTCATGAAGGGAAAGAATAGACAGCGGTTTCCTGTTGAGCACTTCCCATATTGTCTCCCCTCAGAGAGCACCTTGTTTTGAAGCCTTTCGGCTGATAGGCACTTTGCTGGGAAGAATACGTACTGAAAAGCTTTGAAAGCTGAATATGGATGAATTATTAATGTATTTGACTTAGGAGAACAATAGTATGGAATAAAAAAGAGACACTAACATACTGCGAACAGTAAAAAGCTGCTGTGGAAAAAAGAACAAGGAAGCAGGAACTAAAGGAGAAACCTCCCGGGTGAGAAAGACGCAGAACCCAAAGTGCCTGAAGAGGAATCAAGTTCAAAAGGCTTAGGCCGATGATTTTAGACCTTTTCACGTCATGTACCCCAACGCGCCGACTGATCCCCGACTGACAGCCCGCATCATCTTTTAACTATGACGGTCTAATTAATCTCAGAGAGGAATGAATTTAACTATTAATCAAATGAATAATACTGAGTTAGATTTCACTACAACCTACAAATGACGTTTCCAGGCTAAATGGAATTTTTAAAAAATGGTCTCTGCTGTCAAATTGCTTTAAAAAAGGAAAAGTGAATGGGTTGAGGAGAGGAAAAAGATGATTCTGGAAAATTTACAATCAGTATTAACTGGTGACAGGTTTGGGTGGGGGTCTGCAGCCCACGGCTCCACAATGGCTGCCAATGACATTGGCTAAGATGATAAAGAACCAAGTAATTAAATGTATATGTAATGAATGCAGAACTTAGCAGCTTTTTATGGAATCATTGCACTAAATTTCCACAACTAAAAGTACCAGTAAATGTTTTTCTAGAACTATTTCTCTTCTCATTAACTTGGGAATTAAGGGTGCTTTTTTTCCAACTAAATTTTCCATAAAGATTTATCTATTTATTTATTTAATCTGTACTTATACAGTACAAGCAAGTCCAGTTGAGACACACAGCTGCAAAAAAACAAACTAACAACAAAAACAAAACATAAAAGATCATTAAAGTGCAAAAGTCAATAAGTCAATGCTAAGAAAAAGTAAATCAACAAGCTACGTTTATTAAGTTATACAAACTTGAATTTTGTTTTAAGCCTACCAACAGATAAATTTGAGTGTAGATTACATTTTGAATTAATTTGATGTAACGGCCAACATTATTATGTGATATCAACTCATAAATTAAAGTTAGCAACTTAGAAAGTTTATCTAAATCAAATAATTACACTTTTTAAAGTTACATTTATTAAATCAAGTGGTGTTGAAAGATCCTCTGAGTTATTTTTTAGAGTGCATTATTTCTACATTTAGGGTTTGGGGGGGGGGCAAAAAACAAAGCATGAAACCTTTTCCAAAAAAAAAAAAAAAAAAGACAGTAACAAAGATAGCTTCTTTTGTAACTCTCTTTTTTGGGAAAAGGATTCATGCTTTTGTTTGTTTTTTTCCAAACCCTAAAATTAAAAATAAAAATGTCGTTCTTTAAAAACTGACCACAAATTTCATGGTAAGTATTTATCAAAATTATAAGTTGTCTTTAAAAAAGAAAAGCCATGAAATATTTGTGGCTCTTTGGCTTGTAAAGGTTGCAGACCCCTGGGTTAGGGTGTCAGGATTGGGTGTAAAAGCAACAACTTCCACAAGTTTAATGTTCCCCAGGAAAGATGGGTCACTGTTGTCCACTTTGCACCAAACTCAGTCAGAAAACCAGCAGTAAATTAAAAACTGCAAAATACTTTTATCTTCCAATATTTCCTGAGCAGAATACTATGAAACGATTCAAAGTCTGTGGAAATCTGTGTGTGTAAAGGCCAAAAACTAAAACCTCTTGATTTGAATGACCCAGGTGATGCTGCATGAGAGCCTGTAATGTCACCAGAATCAATATAGCCACGTAGACTTGGGAATACCGTGGAAAGTCATTTTTACTCAACCCAGCGCATCCAGAAATTCTCTGCAGACACTGCAGATGCAGAGGGAGATATTGGGATCTTTACGTACATATACAACCATCAAGTGACATCCGTTCCTGGGAAGTAAGTGTTTATTTAAGAAAGACAATGCCAGACCAAATTTGTTCCCCTCTCCCGTCCTTTTTTCTTTTTTCTCCTTTTTTCTTTTTTTTTTTTTGTGTGCATGACTTACAGCAGCGCATGTCTCCGACTGAAAACATATGGCTCATCATGAAGAAGAGATGTGATGACAACAACCACAGATTGTTGAGCAGCTGAAATCTTGTATTCAGCAGTACAAAGTCTGTTTTCTCTTACAAAAAGCCCGGCTATCCATAACTGTTAGTAAAATGATGTGTAACTTTTGTTGAGTGTGTTGTAGCATCAAATTTAAATCTCTTTTAATTTATTAGAAACATTTAAGAAATGACAGCAATAATCCATTCTGGATAATGTCCCAACTTTTCTGGAAATGGCTTTTGTAAAGTGGGAAACATTAAACATTGAAGCCTGTTATGTATTTTGCAAAAATGACCATTTATCTATTATAACTTCAAATATCTGTTCATTATTAATTTGTATCTAAGTGAAGCTTTTATTCAACCACTTACAGCTAAATGGCTGAAATACAGAAGATAGTCATTCATTTATCAAATCGGACTGTTTTATGTAATTGATTAAACACTTGGTGCTATACTCCCAGCTATCTGTTTGAACCATTTATCCAGTCTCAGCTAATTTAACAGTTCAGCTGTTCAAACTTCCCTGCTTGCTTGCCGTTTCCAGGAGTTATAGCTTAAACAAAATGTATTCCTTTGAAATAAAACGTCACTTATATTTGTTGAAAATATCTGAATAACTTAATAATCTTTCTGTTTACCCCCTGAAAGCTGCATAAGTAGCAAAACTGCATGAACACTTATGTACTGTACAGTGGGTACGGAAAGTATTCAGACCCCTTCAAACTTTTCACTCTTTGTTTCATTGCAGCCATTTGCCAAAATCAAAAAAGTTCATTTTATTTCTCATTAATGTCACTCAGCACCCCATGTTGACAGAAAAACAAACAGAAATGTAGAAATTTTTGCAAATTTATTAAAAAAGAAAAACTGAAATATTTAATGGTCAAAAGTATTCAGAGCCTAAACAGTGACACTAATTCAACTCATATGCTGTCCATTTCTTCTGATCCTCCTTGAGATGGTTCTTCTCCTTCACTGGAGTCCAGCTGTGTTTAATTAAACTGATTGGGCTTGATTAGGAAAGAGACACATCTGTCTATATAAGAGCTTCCAGCTCACAGTGCATGTCAGAGCAAATGAGGATCATGAGGTGGAAGGAACTGTCCAAGGAGCTCAGAGACAGAATTGTGGCGAGACACAGATCTGGACAAGGTTACAAAAGAATTTCTGCAGCACTAAAGGTTCCTAAGAGCACGGTGGCCTCCATAGTCCTTAAATGGAAGAAGTTTGGGGCGACCAGAACTCTTCCTAGACCCGGCCGTCCAGCCAAACTGAGCAATGGTGGGAGAAGAGCCTTGGTGAGAGAGTAAAGAAGAAGCCAAAGATCACTGTGGCTGAGCTCCAGAGATGCAGCAGGGAGATGGAGAAAGTTCCACAAAGTCAACTATCACTGCAGCCTCCACCAGTCGGGGCTTTATGGCAGAGTGGCCCGATGGAAGCCTCTTCTCAGTGCAGACATATGAAAGCCCGCATAGAGTTTTAACAAAAAACACATGAAGGACTCTCAGACTGAGAGGAATAAGATTCTCTGGTCTGATGAGACCAAGATTGAACTTTTTGGAGTTAATTCTAAGCGGTATGTGTGGAGAAAACCAGACACTGCTCATCACCTGCCCAATACCATCCCAACAGTGAAGCATGGTGGTGGCAGCATCATGGTATGGGGGTGTTTTTCAGCTGCAGGGACAGGACGACTGGTTGCAGTTGAAAGGAAAGATGAATGCAGCCAAGTACAGAGATCCTGGAAGAAAACCTCCTCCAGAGTTCAGGAGCTCAGACTGGGCCGAAGGTTCACCTTCCAACAAGACAACGACCCTCAGCACACAGCTGAAATAACAAAGGAGTGGATCAGAACAACTCTGGACCATTCTGGACCGGCCCAGCCAGAACCCTGACTTAAACCCAACTGAGCATCTCTGAGAGACCTGAAAATGGCTGAACACCACCGTTCACCATCCAAGCTGCCAGAACTGGAGAGGATCTGCAAGAAGAACGCAGAAGATCCAAAATCCAGGTGTTAAAACTTGTTGCATCACTCCCAAGAAGACTCATGGCTGTACCAGCTCAGAAGTACTTCTACTCAGTACTGAGCAAAGTACTGAATACTTATGACCATGTCATATTTCAGTTTTTCTTTTTTAATAAATTTACAAAAATGTCTACATTTCTTTTTTTTTCTGTCAAGATGGGGTGCTGAGTGACATTAATGAGAAATAAAAGGAACTTTTTTTATTTTAGCAAATGGCTGCTATGAAACAAAGAGTGAAAAGTTTAAAGGGGTCTGAATACTTTCCGTACCCACTGTCATCCTCAAAATTATTCACACCCTCCAATCAAAGAAGGAAAAGAAAATCATCTGTCAATTGAAATAAGCTGAAACTGACAAAAGTAATAATAAATAAAAATTCTATGAAAATCATGACATTGATTTTGAATTGTGGTTTGAAAGAAATATTAAAAACAAACACACAAAATATAACAAGAAAGCAGGCATGATTAAACTCTGAAGCTAGAACTTTGTTGAGCAACACTTTTTAAAAATTATTATTTCAAACCACAATTCAAAAGCAATATTTTATTTTACTAAACTATAATTTTGTAAATTTTTATTTGTTATTAATTTCTTTGGTTTGTTGTTATTTGAATTACTATTGTGAATTTAGCCTTTTCTATAACTGGAGGGTATGAATAATTTTGCGGACAGCTGTATATAATTGTTAAGCGTGACAGTAAAGTCACTGTTTTCATCTTCACATAGTCTGAAACTTTGGCACGGCTGAGATATGATACCTTGAAAAGTACTCTGTGTTTGGAAATCGGATAAAGCCTTTCTCCCTTACACAAACACCTACAAGCACACACACACAATATGCTCCGTATAGTCGATGACAGCGGCACACACGTAGCCAGACACAAACCCTATAACATCTGTCTAATCTTCTGTCAAACACGGCGAACAGAGCTCATACCAAACAAGGCTCGGGGCCAGGGATGATGCCGAAGCCGCTCCTGGCCTTGTGCTTTTAGCTCGGCTCAGGAAGTGAGCAAACCGATGCATCCTCCAAACAGATTTTCAGTAATCCTCTAAAAAAAAAAAAAAAAAAAACCAAATCCTTGACATTTTGGCTCATTTCCAATTTACAAATTTAATATCCCCGGGTGGAAATTTAAATGAGAATCTCTGACCGCGATCGGAGTGTGCGGTGTGTGTGTGTCGTTTCAGGCTGCGCTGTGTGTGTGTATCTGTTGGGAAGCCAGGTCAATGCAATTTGCAGCAAACAAACCAACTTAAAGTACTACGAGCTTTTTCACAACATGTCCTGCTTTTTCTCTTGAAAAAAACCTTTGTTTCGGTGTGTGTTTGTGTGTGTGATTGAACAGGTGTACAAAGGAGGTGGTAATGAGTAGTTCTCACCTGTGTCTTGTGTCCCGGTTCCTGACAATAAGCCATTAAGGGGTGTTTGAAAAGAAGAAAAGAGAAGGTAACAACAATTACTTATGATGCTAACAAGAGCAGCTGAAAATTTCATAGCCTACAATGAATTCATTCCCTCCTCAAAAAGTAGGATTAGGTTTGATTTAGATGGCTGTATTGTTTTACATTAAATATTAAGCTAAACAGGAAGCTTTTTGGCATTTCCTCCCAGAGGATGGGGAAGTATCAAGTAGAGACGCTCTGACTGAACCAAAAATATTTGTCAGAGATACAATAATGACAGCTAAAGAGTGTAAAGTTACATAAGGAGAACACTCTACAGGACAAATGACTGTGCAATCCCATTGAGAATCTACGCTTGAGAAAATGCAGAAATAGAGAATGTAGCGCCTGCAGCACAGTAGGAGATATCATCTTCATAATCCACAGAAAAGGAAAAAAATAGCTTTGTTTCACAGCAAAGATTCTCTCACATCCTAAAGAGGTAGATTAGAGCTTGTGATGTCTGAACATCACACGATCTGCCTTTGCATAAAGACAAACTTCAGAGCATTCTTCTGAGATCAAACAGATCACAACTGCAGATGCCAACCACAGCTAATGCAACGCTAACCCAAAGGCACTTTGCTGAGCTAATCTAGCCATGAATGTATGAAACTCCACTGCTTCCCAATGTGGGGGATCTCTACAACAGTGCATTCTTGTCTCACTCATAACCACCATCGCGGCTCTCACTTGAGTTCCAGTATGGTCCTGGTGTATCCGTCGGGATGGACTCTGCGGATGAAGTTGAAATCCCCGACGTAGAGCGAGCCGTCGGGGCCGCTGGCCAGCGCCACGGGGGCGAACAGCATCATGTCCCGAGCCGCGCCGTTGCAGCTCGGCCCGCAGGGAACGCTGCGATAGAAACCGTTCCCCATGACGGTGCCGATGACAGGGGGCTGCTGGGAGAGGAAGACGTTTTCTCCATTTCCTTTGTGAAGGATTCCTGGGGAGGGAGAAACTCTCAAAGTAAGTGTTTTCTCAGGGGGTTAAATCAATTCTTTCTGTGCCAAATCTTAAAGAAGCAAGCAAGTTTTTGATACAAGATTTGGATTTTTACACTGGAATGAAGTCTGAAAAATCCAAACCTACAGTACATAGACCATGTTAAATCCTAGACCAGGGGTGTCCAAAGGCTGCTGTCCTGCAGGTTTTTAATGTTTCCTGCTTTAACACATCTGGCTCAAAATAAATGAATCCAACATCCTATAAAATTCTGCACAATTACTGACAAATTAAGTCAGGCATGTTTGAATGGGGACACTTTGAAAACCAGCAGGATTGTGGCCCTTGAGGACTGGAGCTGCACACCCCTGTTAGGGTAGGGTCACATGGACACTTTTGTCACGATTAAAGGAAAAGTTCACCGTCAGAATGATTTAACTTTATTTTCCACTTACCCTGATGGTGAGCAAGACTCTGGACCACTTTTTTAATATTTCAAATGCAGCCTGAGATCAGGACGACTTCTCGTTTTCCCCCCAATGGAGTTCTCCGGGTTCCGAGCCAAAAAGGTCGATAAAAGTCTGCAAAAAGTTGTCAATATTCCTCCATACTGCTCGTCCCATGTAGTCCAAGTGTCCTGACTGGTTAGCGTCCAGAATTTACTCAATACAACATCATTTACTATATTTTTAGAGCCTAAAAAGGAGTATTGTTCACTCCTGTGATGCGCGCACATGTGCGGTCACGAAACTACGGAAGCCTCGGCGTTCAGAGCCTACTCTGCCGATAATGCAAGCATAGAAGAAGAAATTCACTGTTTGAATTGGAGGGGTTGGATATTGATTTAAAAGAAAGAAAGAAAGAAAAAGAGAATGCTCGATCTCGTCTGCCATGGCTTCCGTAGTTTCGTGAACATGCATCGGCGCGCTTGCTGGGCATGCGATGTAGTATTGTTTAGACTCTAAAAATATACTAAATGGCGTAGTTTCAAGTAAATTCTGGACTCTACCCACTCAGGGCACTTGGATTACATGGGATGAGCAGTATGGAGGAATATTGATAATTTTTTGTGGACTTTTATGGACCTTTCTGGCTCGGACCCTGGCGAACTCCATTGGGGGGAAACGAGAACTTGTCCTGATCTCTGGCTGCATTTGAAATATTAAAAAAGTGGTCCAGAGTCTTGCTCACCATCAGGCTAAGTGGAAGATAAAGTTAAATCGTTCTGAGGGTGAACTATTCCTTTAAAACATTCTCAAGTCCAGAAAAGGGATTAGATCTGCATTTTTTGCGCCATGTGGCCGTGCCAAAAGTCCGGAACAGTTGTCAGAATGGAACGTTTGGAAAAGGCCGTTTGCACGGTTGTAAAGTCTGGAACACATGACGCAGGTGGGGATGCAATGAGTTGCTTCTCATTTCCTAAATAACTGTGTGGAAAGACATATTCAGTGGATGTGGAAAAGATGTTAGCTTGTCTGAGAAGGGTCCAATCATTGGCATCAAGCAGAAGAAAACATCTAAAGAGATGCAGAAACTACTAAAACTGGGTTCAGAACTGTCCAACGCATTATTAAAAACTGTAAGGATAGTGGGGACCCATCATCTTCCAGGAAGAAATGTGGCCAAAAAAAAATCCTGGATGACCGTGATCGGCAATCACTTAAACGTTTGGTGAGATCAAATTGAAGAAAAACAACAGTAGAGCTCAGGGCTTACTCTTGCTTTCACTGTGTTTAATAGTGAAAGTAGGAGCATTTCCACACGCACGATGTGAAGGGAACTCAGGGGGTTGGGACTGAACAGCTGTGTAGCCTTTAAGCATAACATTCAGTTTTTTTCAACCTGGACCTTATTTCTAGGAGTATATACGTGCATTTACTCACCGGTAAAATTTCTGCATCACTTTGAGTCCTTCGGAAGATATTACGTTGAGTCGCCCCTCTGTGTTCATCTAGTATAATGGACAGGGCAGTAACTATATAAGACATTATCTGCAGTAAAACTCCTGGATTTTCACCAATACTTTCAGTAGAATGAACGAACGAATGAGTACTATTGTCCCGTGAGTCCAGATTTAGCTTTCCGTTAGTTATCAGTGTGTTCTACACACTTTTTGGGGCCACGCGTTCACGATGCACGCTTCTGCGGTACAGCTAAGAAGAGAAGCTCGCTACCCAGACAACAACAAAAACTTTAACGGTGAGTAAATGCACATATATACTCCTAGAAATAAGGTCCAGGTTTAAAAAAAAAAAAGTTATCCTTTAAGAAAACCACTAATCAGTGAGGCTAACCAGAAAAAAGGCTTCAATTTGCACGTGAACATAAAGATTGAACTTTGGACCAATGGAAGAAGGTCATGTGGTCTGATGAGTCCAGATTTACCCAGTTCTACAGTGATGGGCCCATTGAGCCCACTGAAATCTTTGGGATGTGCTGGAGAAGGCGGTGGTCAGACTCTACCATCATCAATTCAAGATCTTGGTGAAAAACTAATGCAACACTGGATGGATGGATGTTGGGTTAATTGGTCACTCTAAACTGCCCCTGGTAAAGAATGTGAGTGTGAATGGTTGTCTGTCTTTCTGTGTCGGCCCTGCGACAGACTGGCGACCTGTCCAGGGTGCACCTGCCTCTCGCCTGATAATAGCTGGGATAGGCTCCAGCAACCCCCGCCACCCTGAACTGGATAAGCGGGACAGAAAATGACTGATGACTGACTGGATGGAAATAGATCTTGTGACACTGCAGAAGCTTCTGGAAACAATGCCAGAGCAAATACGTGTTGTAATCAAAGCTAATGGCGGTCCAACAAAATATTGGAGTGCATGACCTTTTTTTTTTTTTTTTTTTTTTTTTTTGTGGTGGCGACTTTTTTGTGGTGCCGGGCGACTGTTTTCCCTCAAACATTAAAATTTGATTGTTGTTACTGCATCACCAGGTAATCTGGATTTTTCCCAACCATACTCCACAGACTCCTGTTATTCTTGACATTTCCTTAATTAAATACCTATTTATAAACTCCTTTGAGATGATCAAATGAAGTACAAGAAATGCGATGCGGCAGCACTGTGATGCTCATTTGTTTCAAAGTCAAAGGAAGCAAAGCTTCAAAAGACAAAAATTCAGCTGAATTCAGTTCAAGTTAGTGCAATTCAATTTGTGCCTTTGAAAACGCGGCCAGCCTCCAAGTGCCAAAAACAAAGCAGCTGGAGGCCAAAAATGTAAACAAGTACTTTTCATGTGAGGCTGATTTGGTTTCTGCGTGTGTGTGTGTGTGTGTGTGTGTGTGTGTGACTCACCACTGCGTATGTTCAGGGCGTGATGTATGTCCAGAGACCATCCCCCGAGGTTGGAGGGGACCAGTTCAAACCCTTGCATCAGAGCTGTCCTCCTTTCCCAGTGGATGATGCCAGGACATGACTCATACTCATAACCCACTGATACTGAAATGGAAACATATGTGAAGAGAGGGGAGGTCAGGAACATGTAATAACGTGTTAGACTTGCTTTTTCTTTATGTGCAAGACAAAGCAATTGCAGTATATGATGTATACTACACAGAACCTGACAGCCAAATACTACCCCCTCCCTAAAATAGGTATTGTACGGAGTGCTGGGATAGATGAAAGACCTGCAACAAGACCTCATCAATGTGTGTTTCTGAGAAAGATCAGTGAGGAGTGGAGGCGTAATCAGGAGGAGCCCGTCTTCATGAAGGAGCCCTTGAATTAGCTGCTTGGCCTCTTACTTGTAATGATACGCTGTGCAGCTTCCCACTACAACTAACAACTATTGACCGCTTCTTTCTTCTCCTTTTTTTCCCTTTCTTTTTGACTTGACAGAGAAAAGTACATTTTAACGGTAATTTACCACTTGGAACAGGTTGTTTGGCAAAAGGTGATAGAGATGTAAGAGCTTAATTAATATACAAACATTTGAGTCATTCTACAACATGTAATTACACAAAAACATGAGAAAAAAGGCAGTACATGAAGGCATTAGCAACTCAGGGGTACACAAAGTTTACTAACAAGTAATCAGGCCGGATCTTAAACCATTTCCACTTTAAGGTACTTTATTTTGTTCTTTTCAGTTATTCTACACTTTATACTAGTCTGATAGATTACAGTATCGTCTCTAAATGCAGATATTCTACCCTTAACTCACTTCATCGATTGAAACTTACCAAATGTTGTTTATTATGGGTTCAATTGCAAAGCTCTACAACTAGTAGCAGTGAAACGGGCTTTGTACAGTAAGTAGCCAGTAAGCGGCGTACTCACACTCACTGTTACAGTACCGGCTAACGGTTAATTCACGTAAGCAAATATTTAACTTGCATGTTCAGCAGGAAAGCAGCAAACTCCATCGGGCTTTTGAGTCTTTTTGCTACCTTCACCCTCATCTTGCTTCCCTTTTGGTCTGCTTGAATTTGAGAAATGTAAGGCAAGGAAGATGCTATTTGTACACATAGCAAATGAGCTAGCAACCCCTGAGCTAATGCTAATGGCGCAGAATCCTTTATGCTGCGTTCCATTTGAACTCGGAAATTCCCAGTTCCGAGTAGGAAGTTTCAACTGGAATGCCCCCCCCCCTCCCTCCCAGTTGTTATGGTTAACCTACTTCGCATCTATTACAGAGGAAAAATTCACTAGCCACAAAGCTACCTTGAAATTCATTGCCAAATGCAGTAATCTGTTTTTTAGAATTTAAAGAATATCCCCCCCCCAGTTTTACTGTTTGAAGTACTCATTGTTTACATGTGGCCATTGTCTTTGTGACAGCAGTCAGGGGGATCCCAGTTCGGAAAACTTGGTGGGAATTTGTTCAGGGAGCTAAGCTAACAGCTACTATGAAAGAGGCAACAGAAAAGACTGAATTGTCACGATTTAAAAATTATAAAGCTCATTTCACGAATGCTTTACATAGCTAACATTATACTGCCTTACTCTGACATCAGACAGTTGTCGAGCTCAAACAACTGACTTCATCAGTAGCTTGGTCGCAGACTTGGTGATTAGCTTGATGCTGGGCATTGCTGATGGAGCAATTTTAAAAGGTGGTCTCTTAGTTTTACAAGATGTTTGTTTAAGTCATTATCTTTTTATTTTGGGATTAAGCTATACTTATTTTAAACCACAGTTCATTTACAACTGAAGATGCAAACAAGTCACTGTGTATCAAACAGCACATACTGTAGCAACACCGAAATTAAATTACAAAATAAGTGACAACAAACAAATTTCTGATGCATAGAAACATATCCTTGCAATAATTTGATTGTTTGCTTGAACCAGTATGAAACTTTACAGCGTGAGCTGTTTTAAAAAGTGAAATTTCATTTTTTAAGGCTCTGTAGTGAGTAACTGTTAGCTTAAATTCCTTGATCCTCCAAACTGAGAGCACTCCGACTGCTATCTACTACATCCAAGACCCTCCCTGCTCTCCACTAATGGAAATTTGGGAAGTATTACCTCTGCAACCCCAACCTAAATGTCACTTTATTGTATTTTTAAAGGTTTCAAGGCTAATTGCTAACATTTTGTGCTGTCTGACAAAAGGACTTGCTGTGCACAGGGTTTATAAAAGCTTTTTAATGTAAAACAGCTTCCTTTTATGTTGGGGAAAAAAAACTTGACAGATCCTGGCTCAAAAAAAAAAAAAAAAAAAACTGACTCTTTACAATAGATGCTAAAATGCAAAAATAAAAGGCAAAGGGGAACTGCTTTGTTGATTACTAGGAGTGACCCCTCTGCATGCTCTTTGTGAAGTAGTGCTGCTTTCAGGGAAAAAAAAGCATTGAGTGGGTAATGTGCAAACACTGTTATTGGCACTACAGACAGGTGACAAATGAAAAGGAAAAATTAAAATATGTGTTTAGTAATAGGTTGGAGCATGTGCAGCCAGAACACCTTCACTGCACCTTGATTCTGCAAGTCTGGAGGAGTGTTGAGTGTTTGACCCTGATTTCATTCAAATATCCTTTTTGCCATGTTTTGACAGTGGTGGAGGAAAGTGCTGCCCTATTATGTTGCAAGGCGGTTAAAGTCTAGTGGTTTCATGATTATGAGAGAATCTGTGACTGCTGCCTGCGACAAACCTGGTGTGTCATAGTAGCAGTCTAACATGACATCACCAATAGACAAACTGTCATAGTCATCAATCCATCCAGACTCTGTGCTCTCTGATGTCATTGTGGAAAATATCAGTCCCACCAGGATAAAAGGTTTTTTATGGGATCAGACTGATCACTCAGATTATATTGATTTGCAATGATTCTTCTCACTAAAGAGACAAGCATGTCCACAGGAGGAGATCCATAACATACTCCAGCAGAGCTTAACTGTAGTTTTCTATTGCGGATTAGTTCATTTAAAAGTAATAGGTCATTACATCCTAACTTTGAACATTTTACCCATTTTATTTTCAAGGCAAAGTTGGCATACTGATGATTTAAAAAAAGCAGGAGTCTGATACTGTTAAGCTGATTGCTGTTTAAAGTGATGTGACTCTGCTTGAATGAAAAATAATGATACACTGTAGGGACGGGAGGCTGACACGTCTGACACAAAAGCCATAGAGGAAAGGTTGTCGCTGCATATCACTGTTGGCACTGATCTCTCTTAACTTGCTTCATTGTAGACCCAAAAGTCTGTGAACTGATGAGAGCTCAAGGGAAAATGTGGAGCGAAGTCAGCACAAAGACCAGTGGAGACGGTGGAATACATAAGCAGGGGTGCTTGCATTATGCAGAAACTCAAGAGATTCCCTTTTGCGCAGAGAGAAACTCTCAGCAGACACACGAGGCAAACTTAAATCTCCCACTTAGAGTGTACAATCGATACTGTGATTGGGGAGGGAAAATAATGGGTAATTTGGAACGCTGGGGATTCTGAGGGAGAAAAAGAAACCTTATACAGCTGGACAAAAGTTCCCCATTCAGGAACTACCATTAGAGATCGTTCAAAGGCTCAATTTGTTTCAATTTTGGCCGTCTTAAGCTCTGTTAGATTTGTAATCTTGTTTTTGAAGGACAAAAACCAAACTGAGAAGCAAAAGCAATGCTTGTAAGGGATGTTTGGTTAAACAGATTTCACACAAGACTTACTAATACCTGCTAGTATCTGATTTATGGTAGTATCTAAGACCTGCTAGTATCTTTTTTTTTTTTGGGTTGGTGGGAATTTTATTTTTTTTTTTTTTTTTATATTTTATTATTTATTATTTTTTTTTTTATTTTTTTTTTTTTATTTAACCTTCCTACCACATTCATATCTTATATTATTAAATTAAATAATAAATAAATTAAATTTAATCAAAAAAAGAAAAAAAGTAAATTAATTATATTATTTATAATAATAATAAAATAAATACTCACTCCTCATTCTTCCCTCTTCTCTCCTCCCCCTCTTTTCTCCCTATCTCCCCCCCTTTCTTTTCCCTTTTGGTTTTTTCTTTTCCTTCCTTTTCAGTTTTTTTATGATCATGAAAGGGCATAATTGAAATCACGATTAAAATTCGATTAATTTTCCAGCCCTAGTATCTTGCAAAAAATATACATCTCAAAATGTCAAAATTTAGAATTGTTCAGGTTTTGACCCCTAAAGTAACAATTAGTTCAAGTTCAAGCAAATTTATTTATATAGCACATCTATTTGATGAAGGGTGTCCAGACTGTTTCACATCATATAAAAACCATAAAACATTCAAAAATAAAAATAAAATAAAAGAACACCACCAAGAGTTTACTGAAATAACAGCAGCAGTTAAACGATTTAAAGCACAATAACGTAAGTTATTTAAAAAAAAAACATCTTGTAACCGGAGCCATTGCCTCATCCTTGAGGAACCTGAATAAGGACCAGTTCATTCTCATCAAAAACTATTAAAATTATAAATACTTTGTCCTGTTTAAGATAAAAGAAAGAACATGCACACAAAAAAAACCTGATTTAATTTAAGGAACATGGCTCTTCCAGGACAAAACGGGCAAAGCAATCTCAAAGGAAAAGTGTCAGTGTTTTGAGAATAGCTCCGAAACCAAATATTACTGTGGCTATATTACAAAAAACTGATGCAGCACTCATGGACACACTTCTCGCAAACAATACGCATGCACACCACCGTAAATGCACACTCAATATCTTACAGGTGAAAGCTTTCATTCCCTGCTGCCGAAGCCTCAGGCGATGTGTTCACCCCAGCAAACAGAGCATGATCTCCTTTTCTCTGCTCTCTGGCAAAGTGTGAGCACACGGACGTGTGTATGTACATGTGCAACTGTTGGCCAATGTGTGTATGTGGATGTGCTTGTCGGTGTCGTTGAGCCAACAAAGCACGAGGAAGTATAGAGAGGGGAGGATCAGGGGGGGAAACATGGGTAGAGAAGAGAAAACAACAGAGGGCAGAGGAAAACAGGGGCGAGGCAGCATGGGAGATCAGAGGGAATGAAGGAAATAACAAGCAGGGAAGCAAAGAAAAAGTTCAGGACAGGACAGAAACACAGGAAGTACTGCGGGAACAGAGGCGGGTGGGAGGTTAGGGAACCGGGTGTAGTGGGTAAAGTGGTTTAACAAAACAAGGTGAATAAGAAGAAAAAAAAAATCATTTGAGTTGTGAAAAGGTAAAGGATGAGACAGAGCCGGAGCAGATAAAATGCAGCGCGAACAGATAAGACAAAGAGAGGCTGGATCAGGAGGGAGTGGAGCGAAGGCCCAGGGATGGAAAGATGCAATCTTTGTTGAGAGACCCTACACTCGAGTGGACAAAGCCTCTGGTAAGCCTGATGTGGGTGCTTATGGGGAGCTCTCTCTGTCTTGCAGCTGTCTACCTTCTTTGCGGGCAGGCAGACACAGATGGTGGAAATATTACCCCTGAAATTGAGTTTAAGGTTAAAGCTTTGGCTCTCTTTGCTCGAATGAAGCAAATAAAAACAGCTGATACATCTTGGGCACACAATATGTTTTTTTTTTTTCTCCGAGTGTCCGTCCAAAACCAACCCTGGGGGTCATTTGCTCATTCAGGCAGAAACGACTTATAATTAGATTATAGGAGAAGAAATACACGACCTCTGGTGGTTATCAGTTTGGTGGTATCGGGTCTCCTTTTTTTGCAGATGATGTGGTTCTGTTGGTGTCATCAGGCCGTGATGTCCAGCTCTCGCTGGAGCAATTTGCAGCCAAGTGTGAAGCGGCTGGGATGAAAATCAGCACCTCCAATTCTGAAACAATAGTTTCCACCCAGAAAACGGTGGAGTGTCCTCTCCAGGTTTGGGGTGAGGTCCTGCCGCAGGTGAAGGAGTTCAAGTTTCTCGGGGTCTTGTTCACGAATGAGGAAAAAATGGAGCGGGACATGGACAGACGGATCTGTGCGGTGTCTGCAGTGATGCGGACTCTGCATCGGTCTGGAACTGAGCCAAAAGGCGAAGCTCTTGATTTACTGGTTGGTCTACGTTCCTACCCTCACCTATGGCCATGAGCTGTGGGTTATGACCGAAAGAACGAGATCGCACGTACAAGCGGCCAAAATAAGTTTCCTCTGCAGGGTGGCCGGGCTCTCCCTTAGAGATAGGGCAAGCAGCTTGGTCATTCGGGAGGGGCTCAAAGTAGAACCGCTGCCCATCTGCATCAAGAGGAGCCAGATAAAGAGGCTCAGGGATCTGGCCAGGATGCCTCCTGGACGCCTCCCTGGTGAGGTGGTCCAGGCACATCCCACCAGGACGAGACCCCGGGAAGACCAAGGACACACTGGAGGGACTACGTCTCCCGGCTGACCTGGGAACGTCTCGGGATCCCCCAGATGAGCTGGCGGCTGTGGCCGGGGAGAGGGAAGTCTAGGCTTCCCTGCGACCCGAAGAAGACGGTACGGTAGTGGTCATGACGGTAACTGCATGTTGGTCATCGTAATTGCCTCCATGGTGGCAATAACCCCCGCCTGCAGCTGGCAGGGGTGGGACATTCGGCAGGGTTGGACATCCGATGGGTGAGGCCAAATAAGTGGGTTAGAGGTTTGAGGGTGGGAGTTTGGGTTAGAACAAACCAATCAAAACAGTTTGCTGGTGAACTCAAACATCCGACACTTACCAATACCCGATTCCGCCTCATCCTGCGAGCTGCAGTCAGGACTTTCAGGCGTGGTAGTGCAAAGATACATTCCAGTCTAATCATGGCGTTTTGAAGGTGCCATGAAAACAAGTGTCACTTTTCTGGGGTTTTGGGGACATGATGTGATCTGTTTTGCACTGATGAGGCCATGTGAATGTCAAGAATAAGTATCAAAGTCTCTTTTCATTGGCGGCCTTGTTTCTTTTTTCAAAAACAGTTGAATCAGACAGCAGCGTTTCATTCTCATCAAATATCATTCAGGAAATTGCGCGATCACTTGTGTCCCCCACCGTTGTTTTGACGCGAGTTATCGTACGATTTTGATTTCCAGCATCCCGAGATTTGGACACAAACATCAAAACAGTGATCGCCAGGTAATGTAAATACTTTCGTTCATTTCTCCTCTCTAGTATGTTGTCGAACACTCGTTGAGACTATCCGAGCCCTTCAGGGTGGAAAAAAAAGGAGGTTTTTAGGGTGAACTTAGACACGGGGGACAGTTGCTCCATACTTATAATTAGCTGGGCTGCTAGGCTGCCTGCCCGGCTAAATACTGGAGCCATCTTGAAAATTCCTCTCTCCATCACTTACATATGAAAGGACATATGAAAACACACCCCCGTTTCAAAAAAAGAAAAATTCCCCTTTAAGAATATTAAACAAACTACATATCTGGTTATTTTGATTGCTGTTTTTTCCACAGGTTACCAATGCTACTGGGAATGATTCCCGAATCCCACATATTAAGATAGCTTTCCAAATGATCCCAAACTGCTAAATCTGCACTACCAGTCACATTGTACAGATTCAGAGGAAACCATCTTTGTTTTCTATTCTTATTACAAAACTATTCCTCCGTGCTTTGTACTGCTCTTGCAGGTCTAAACCTCTTGTTCAACCTTCTCAACACAATTTTTACATGATCTTTAATTCCATGTGATATTCCAAATTACGTTTTCTTGCATTCTAAATCACCAGTTGCCAAATCATTTTTAAAAGGAACTAAGCCCAATACTGTAATGATTATTTATTATCAGGCAATGTCCAATCCTCCCTTTCTTGGAAGGAGACTGTCCATTAGCAATTGGTTGATTACATGCTGAATGCTCAATCATTTACACAATGACTGCTAATCAGGCTTTTGTGCGAACCACAGTGTTCAGTCTCCTGCAGACATAAGAGTTGAAAGGGATGATGAGACAAATTCTGCTGTGGTGCTGTTGGATTTCAGCCCCACGTTGATCAGAGTGAATCAAATCATGCAACTGACTCTGCAACTAATGTGAGGAGATCACTGTAACAGGGAGGAATGCCTCTAAGGCACATAAATGTTGTCTTTAGCAAAACTGTCAAAATATCTAGATGTGGTTTTATAGTAATTTTTGCAAAGGAACTTCTTGGTAAACATCAATTCAGCATTTGTTAAAAGATGTAACATGAAGCACTGTGGATGAATCTGTCTCATATCGACTAGAGAATCAACGTCTTGACTGCAATTGGCCTTTCGGCAAATAAGATAATGTCAGCCGATGGCAGTGTTTATTGTGGCCTGATTGTGTCACATTGGCTCTGACCTGAAACTGACAAGATTTACTTACATTTCATTTAGCTGGATACAAAAAGAAAAAAAAACTGTGGGGGTTATGTAAGGATTGAAAAGTCATGGTTGGAAGAGGTTAAAATAATGAGCTGAAATGTATTTAAATACTTTCACTGTAATTTTGATCATTTTCAAGAAATATAATTTCTTTTCTTTTCTTTTTTTGGGGGGGCTGCACAGTGGCATGGTGGTTAGCACCACAGTCTCACAGTAAGAAGGTCTCTAGTTTGATTCCCGGCTGGGGAGGGGGTTCGAACCATTCCAAAAGCGGCCATCCTGTGTGGAGTTTGCATGTTCCCCCCGCGTATGCGTGCGTTCTCTCCGGGTACTCCAGCTTCCTCCCACCATCCAAAGACATGCATATTAGGTTAATTGGTTACTCTAAATTGTCCCTAGGAATGAATGTGAGTGACAACTGTCAGCCAGAAGTCCAGATCTTCTTTTTAACATCTGTGACCCATTTTAAATGTACCCCATAAAGCAGATATTCACTTTATTTCTAGAGTGTCCAGATAATCCACAAGAGAGACATGTAGACGGTATAATCTGATATCCTTTATCATGGCAGCAAGTTACGTACAGTAACTATGGTTGCATGTACTCCAAAAGAAATCTGATAATTGACTGGAAGACACTCTGCCTTCCCCCACTGCTTTCACGGTAAACTGTTTGTTTCCTGTCTGTTCACACACATGACAGAGTGGCATTAACTGTCTCATCAAACTCAAGAAAAGAAAACAGATAAACAAAATGTTGAGCTTTTTTCGTCAAACCATTTATTTACTGGCAGCAAACATTAATCTGCCTGTAATGCTTTCAGAACTATTAAAATCAGGCTGTTTAGTGATAATTATTATTTTCAGTGACAGAATTATTATAAATTGTCAGAGGTATTTCTTTTCTTATGCCTTAAGTTTGCATTGATTTTGTTTTAACATTTCCAAACAAGCCTGACACAATACAAATAACTCCTGGTGGGTTTGTTTCATTTTATCTGGGAAAATCAGGATATTTTTCTTTGATATTTGTCTAAATAATTATCCTATTGCAATCAATGTGTTCCTATTTTCTTGCCTTTTCTTCAGAGATGACAAAAACCGAAGAGTTGCAGTTGCCCATGAGACCCCTTGTGTTTTTGCTTTTTCCACTATTTGAGTTTAAAAAAAAGACAAAGTTGTGTAAGTGAAAAAGTGTTTGCTCCCTTTCTGATTTCTTATTTTTTGCATGTTTGTGTTGGCCCTGCGACAGACTGGCGACCTGTCCAGGGTGTACCCCGCCTCTCGCCTGATAATAGCTGGGATAGGCTCCAGCAACCCCCGCGACCCTGAATTGGATAAGCGGTACAGAAAATGACTGACTGACTGACTGACTATCTGAAACATATACGTGTGACAAACATGCAAAAAAAAAAAAAAAAGAAATCAAGAAGGTGGAAGCACTTTTTCACACCACCGTATCTATGTTGAAGGGTGTTTTCATTCATATTCCACTTACCAGTTGCGTGTGTTAGGCCCCAGACCTCCTGGCCATACACATCAGTCTTGTTCCAGACCAGCCTGTGGACTAGACCGGGCCCAGCAGGATACCACCGCTGGTACAACCTTCCTTGGACAGATGCACGGACGTGCACCTTGGAAAGCCCACCCAGAGGGGAAACGGGAGATGAAGGAGAAGGAGGTGTGAGGAGGATTCGCAGCAGAGAGAGGTAGCCTGCAGCACGGGTGCTCAAGTAGTTCAGCTTCACAAAGGCTCCTGGGATTGAAACTTCTTCCTGAACCGCCTGGGGAGAGCAAGATGGAGAGCAGAGTGAGAAATAAAGGTGATGGAAGGAGCATAAATGAGAAATGAGAGGGAGAAAGGGGGAGATTAATAAAGGAGATAGAGGTGTTTCATCATTACTTTGTATTTGTATAATGAGCCAAGGTAATAAAAACTATTGGCAGGTTCAGAAGAAAAACAGCTGCAGTACAGTACAGAGCAATAAGCTCCAACCATCCATGTTTCCTTTTCTTTTTTAAGAAATTCTTTTTAATAAATGGTATTAAGTCTCCGTCAAAAGCTGCAGAGAGTTTGCTTTTACACCCTGAACCATGAAGACAAGCGAATGAAAAAACGTGTGACATCTTCCCTGCTACTTCTCTCTCTGTCGGGTTTCTGTTGGCTAAAAACCACAAACCACATGAGTGGCTTCCAAACTTTGTGACCCAGAACCGCCGAGATAACATACGTTGGTGCTCGTGGCCCTCTGAGATGACTGAGTGATGAACTGTGGGATATATCACACGGGTCATCCTGCAGCCGTTCTCTAAATGAAAGGCTTTAAAGATATCAGAATCTTCATAAAGAAGAATGATAAAGTGTTTTCAGTGGATTCCTTCACCACTGCATCAAAGCACAAATCAGCTTTTCTCAATTACGTAATGCCAGTTTGTGATTTTAATTATGGCATGTGTAATGATTTTGTTATTTTGAAAATTACTGCGTTAATGTCATAGATCTCCCTGCATTAGCGCAGTCATTTTGGCAGCCCTAAAAAGAATCTGCATCGTCCTCAAGATTATTCAAACCCTCCAATTAAAGAAAAGGCAAAATTCACAAGAGTAATTCAAATAACAAGAAACTACAGAAACTGATAATAAATACAAATTTGCAAAATTATAATTTAGTGAAATAAAATATTGATTTTAAATTGTAAATGGAAAAGAAATATAAGAAAACAATGGTGGTCTCTTCATTTTTTCATATATATATATACATATATATATATGTGTGTGTATATATATATATACTGTATATATACACATACATACACACACACCTGTATGTATATAATTTTGTTTTTTTAAAACAATAATCTGGCACCCTCTGTTTGGGAAAGGCCGCTCTAACATAACTTCATCTGTATCTTTAAAAGCATTGATTCAGGTCCTAAGTAACCACAAGGTAGTAACAGGAGTAAACTCAGGGTTTTACACTGCATACAATGTTTATGACAATGTTCTTTTGTTTTAATCTCATATGATCGTTTAACATTAGTTTGAATTCTCTTAATTGACATAATTTGTATTTTATTGCAGAAAGAGATTCCAATCTTATCCACTTTATTTCTATAGCACATTTAAATAACAAAACTGTTCCAAAGTGCTGCACAAATAAAAACCAACAGATAAATGAATCCATATTAACGAAGCTGTCAATCATTTAAACAATAATGGAAACAAAATTAAGAGCAAGACAAAAGTAAAATAAATAATAGATAGATGGACCATGCAGACACCGCCTCACACTCTAGATTTGTTTATATACAAACACTGATGGAGAAAAACAACAAAGCGGTTTGAGGTTTGTTCACTCTAAAAAAAAATCTCAGTTGCTATATTGGAAGGTAGATAAAAGAATAACCAGTCTGACCTCCACATCTGACTTCCAGACACCTAATTTGCCTTTGTGGCGGCTGGGTGCACGGATGCAGCGCGCATTTGCATTCTGCTCATTTGCATGATGCAAATCCAAAATGAAGGAAATTTGCAGAATCCTGTGACCGGGCTGGTTTGTTGCTGAGCTGTTACAAAATGCATCCAGGACTCAGTCTGCACACGGTGACACAATGCTGCCACATTTCATCCCGCTTTTCAGCGGCAACTCTCCGCAGCTGCTGCATGAAACAGAAGCCACCGCTGACTTTGATCAGCTCATTTTTCCTGCATCACCAGCGTGTCGACAGCTCTGGTTTCTCCTGAACTGTGTCAACAACTATTAATAAAATTTAAATTCATATCAACGGGGGAAAATAATCTCACTGACTTTGCAGTTCATGAAGTTAATAATATTTCACACAATTGACTGCACTGATATGAAATACTTTGCCACACGCAGGTCCCCCCCCCCCCACAACATTTTTATTATTATTGGTTTATGCCTGCTTGTCTTATCAGATAATTATTTTCTCAGGTAATCAGGGGACTGCTTATCATAAAAAAACATGTTCAAAAACAGAGGGAATGATTTATCATGGTTCCAGGATGTCCAGTAATCGTCAATAGTTAGAGGTCTGAGAATGATGAGGTGACGGCGGAAAACGAATCCTCACATCAAAGAAGCGGAAAGCAGGAGTTTACGCGACAGCGCAGAGCAGGTTGACCAGTTTCACCCAGATATTTAACCAACTAACCCCAACGGTCTCACTCAGATGTAACGCCGGTTATTGACCCGGCCAGTCAAGCCCGGATACGTGCATGTAAAACAACCGGGGTTGACGACAGGTGACCCATCATGGCCGGATATTACTCAACAGGACAGATGACAAAAAGCAGAGACCGTGCCATGCGTGAATTAATAAGCCGATCGATATCGCTGCCACATTATCAAAGCGTGATTTATGATTGTGTGTTTTATTAGATGAGGGTGTTCTATTTTTTTGAGGTACATGCAAAAAAAAAACCCTCATCACTCTTCATTCTGTCAGATGCAACACTGGCTGGATGAAAAGATGAGGGTTTATTGTAAATCTCAGAGATGATTTTTCTGTCCCCCAGATGCTTTAAGAAAAAGGGCTTAAGTTCAATTTCAACTAACTTTTAAAACATGTTGAACAATAACTGAATATGAACGTATAGCCATCATTGGATGCAGTTTGATGAGTTTGACAGGGTTCTTGCAGGTTTCAGTGAGTTAAATTTAACACCTTTAAAGACCTTTATTCATTTATTTATTTTTGATATGCTGTTATGATCCCCAAGGGGAAATTAAAGCTCTGCATTTCACCCATCTCTGTAAGTATCAGAAAGCAGTGGGCTGCTACTTAAAGCGCCCAGGGAGCAGTTTGTGGGGATAAATCAAATTTATAAATATAAGACTATACTATAAAAGAATATAATAAATATATAACATTATATAATAATAATAATAATAAAAATAATATAAACATAATATAAAAATATATACTTAATAAATCAAATTTATAGGGGGGGGGGGGGGGGGGCATGCAAAATGGATGTTTTGTGAGCTTTTTGTTATGTAATCATGTCATTCCCTCCCCATAAAACATGCCCTGGGGGTTATTTTGACTCATTCATGCATATTTGAGAGATCCCTGAATCTCCTGTGGAAACCAACATGGCCGCCAGAACACCTGCTACCACAGAGCACCTCCCATACCACGAAGCTCCTCCCCCTCACTTGCTTAGCTCCGCCCCACCAGAGCATAAGAGTGTTGTTATGAGTGGAGTGGGCAGCAGGAGGCATCTTAAAGGGACAGCAGTGAATTCTTAAGGTGTCAGTTACAGACATGGAGTGATGTGTCATTTCTTTTAGGCTGTTTTTTTTTTTATATATATTGTGTATTTTCCAAACTACTGAAGGTAACACAGTCATTTGGTTGTGCCATAAAAGGGAATTATGTGCCTAATAATGACGTGAAACCCCTTAGAACTTAGAAACATTCAAAAAATCCCAGAAATTCAAAATAGGGGACTTGATTTAAAAAAATCTAATTAATTACGGGGTTTGTAATTTGTCTATCTTGATTAATCGCAAAACAATAACTGCCCCCAAAGTAACTTTAAAAAATGGATTTTAGTGAACAACTGGATCAAATAATAGACACAGACATGAATCTTGTTTACTCAAGTGTTAATCAAGAAAAAATGCATTTAATTGTATCAAAATTTTTTAAAAAGTGGAAAAAGAAATTGAAAATATCCCTCGTAGCTATCTGAAGCTTTCATGTGGTCAACGCTCCTCAGCAATGAATAAAAGAAAAAAAAAAAAAGACTTGTTTCGATCAAATTTAAGACCTTGGAAGAAGAAATTTATTTTATACATTTTTACTTCTTAAGACCCTGCGAGAACCCTGGTTTAATACGCTGCGCACACACTCATGCATACGCTCACTGAAGGAGAACATAGCAAAAGAGCTTTAATAGTTCAGTGATGTAAAAAAGGAATTAATGCAAGTTTGAAATGTTTAAGTTCGCAGGGACAAACAGAGTGATTAGTTTCTGTTTTAATCCCTTCTGATGACACATCTCTCCGACTGATGAAGATTACTGAGATGGACCGAAACTTTCCAGCGTTATATTTTAACAGATTTGTCTGAAATTGGCGCTTTCCTTCATGTTGTTTGTTTAATGGGATCTAACCTACCATAAAGAAGCTTAGCTGTCCAGCATAAGTTGCCATGGTGATACAACTCTCTTCATGCTAACAGAGATCCTGAAGTTTCCTTGATAAGCCACAAATCCTGTTCCAAAGTTATTTTTCTTTGAGTAAATCACTTCATTATTTCTTTTTTTCATCTCCATTGCAAAGCAAAGTCAGCCAACATGAGCTCCTGTAGCGCGTCGCTATGATGACTCAGCGTTTCCGGTGTAAGACTGCGGGCTGTACCTGTAGTTCGGGCACAGCAGGACCCTTGTCTGCACACGCTCCGGTGTATCTGGGAAGCGGGTAGGGCAGGACCAGTGGATAGGGGCTCAAAACACTCCTGATGTCACATTTAGGAGACTGAGCTTCCTCTCTGGACATGGTCACCTGATCCAGAACCAGGAAGTTATTGTTTGGGGTCCAGATGGTGCGCGTTTGGGGGAGGAACGGCGGGCGCTGGAACATGAGGGTGACAGACGTGGCACCAAAGGTCACCAAGTCAAAGCTGGAGATGAAAAAAGCAAAAACAAAAGTCTGTAAGTCTGAAAGGAGACGGCATTGCAAATGTAAAATGGTGTGAGCTGGGTTTGCTACCTTCCATCCTGCCTACTGATGGTGTAACCATACTCGGGATGCTGCGGGAAGGTGATGTTCACTCCGACCAGAGGAGAGCCATCCTGCAGCGCAACGCTACCTCGAATCACCGCCACCCGGCTGCCAAAGCAAAGACGGTAAGTGGTGAGAGAGGAAAAGCCGAGATAAACAAAGACCCAGAGAGATGACAGCTTTACAATAACAGAGAACATAATCATTGTTTGAAGGAAGCGGCACATTGTCATGCACTTGCCAAATGACCTTGAGTGTGTGCGGGAAAAAGCAGCTGCATTTATTCTGCTCAGGACAATTCTCTTCTTTAGCTCAGGGATATCTGCCAGAGATTGCTAGGATACGGGCCGTAAATATAGCTCCCCCCACAGTAAAACCTTTCAACACCTAGTCATATACGAAACTAAACTTTCATATCATGTTTAGATTACTGCAGACAGAAAGTGCCACCTGCAGCAAAAAGTTGTTTTTCAAACAGACTTTAGATGATCAGAGACATTTTTGATATACACATACAGTTGTGTGAAAAAGTGTTTCCCCTTCCAGATTTCTCATTTTTTTGCATGTTTGTCACACTTAAATGTTTCAGATCATCAAACAAAGTTAAATATTAGACAAAGATAACACAAGTAAACACAAAATGCAGTTTTTAAATAAAGATTTTTATTAGTAAGGGGGGAAAAATCCAAACATGGTCCTGTGGGAAAAGTGATTGCCCGCCCCCCCCTGTTAAAACATAAATTAACTGTGGTTTATCACATCTTTGGAAAGCTGAGTTCAATTTCTCTAGCCCCACCCAGGCCTGATTACTGCCACACTTGTTCTCAATCAAGAAATCACTTAAACTCAGATAGTTTAGATATATATAAGTAAATATGAAGGTAGTATTTATAGATACATTACATGTTTGTTTAACTTAGATAAGTAGATGTAGTATATAGTTTTGCATGTGTGTGTATGTATGTATGTGTGTATATGTATATATATGTGCATGTGTATGCATGTGTGCATATGCTCATGCACACAAACCTAATATATGTATGTGTGTATATGTGTGTGTTTATATATATATATATATATATATAACATATATATACATATATATATATATATATATATATATATATATATATATATATATGGATATGTACATGTATATATATATATATATTTCTTTTTTTCCCTTCTGTTTATGGAATTATGTACTAAGATTATGTTATAAATTGATATACAGTATAAAACGTGGCATGTAGGAAGGGGTGGGAATTCCTAAAAAGTTTATACTTCTTCCCACTCCTTTTTCGGACTTGATTTGATAATGAATCGTTATGTTTCTTGAGGTTTTTTTTAATTGTTTTCTTTTGTCTTGATTTATATCTTGTTCATTGTTCGAAACAAATTTTCATTCAATTTAAATAGGACCTGCCTGACAAAGTTAAGTAGACCAAAAGATCCTCAAAAGTTAGACATCATGCTGCCATCCAAAGAAATTCAGGAACAAATGAGACACAAAGTCATTGAGAGTCTGGAAAAGGTTCCAAAGCCATTTCTAAAGCTTTGGGACTTCAGAGAACCACAGTGAGAACCATTATCCACAAATGGTGAAAACATGGAACAGTGGTGAACCTTCCCAGGAGGGGCCGGCCGACCAAAATGACCCCAAGAGCACAGCGACGACTCATCCAAGAGGTCACAAAAGACCCCAGAACAACATCCAAGAACTGCAGGCCTCACTTGCCTCAATGAAGGTCAGTGTTCATGACTCCCCCATCAGAAAGAGACTGGGGGGCAAAAATGGCTGCATGGCAGAGTTCCAAGACCAAAACCACTGCTGAGCAAAAAGAACATAAAGGCTCGTCTCAGTTTAGCCAGAAAGCATCTTGATGATCCCCAAGACTTTTGGGAAAATACTCTGTGGACTGACGAGACAAAAGGGGAACTTTCTGGAAGGTGGAGGTCCCATTACATCTGGCGTAAAAGTAACACGGCATTTCAGAAAAGGAACATCATAGCAACAGTAAAATATGGTGGTGGTAGTGTGATGGTCTGGGGCTGTTCTGCTGCTTCAGGACCTGGAAGACTTGCTGTGGTAAATGGAACCATGAATTCTGCTTCTACCAAAAAAATCCTGAAGGAGAACGTCCGGCCATCTGTTGGTGACCTCAAGCTGAAGCACACTTGGGTTCTGCAGCAGAACAATGATCCAGAACACACCAGCAAGTCCACCTCTGAAGCTTAAGAACAACAAAATGAAGACTTTGGAGTGGCCTAGTCAAAGTCCCACCTGAATCCCATTGAGATGCTGTGGCATGACCTTAAAAAGGCGGTTCATGCTGGAAAAGCCTCCAATGTGGCTGAATTACAACAATTCTGCAAAGATGAGTGGAACAAAATTCCTCCACAGCGCTGTAGAAGACTCACTGCCAGTTATCACAAACGCTTGATTCCAGTTGTTGCTGCTAAGGTGGAACAACCAGTTATTAGGTTTAGGGGGCAGATCACTTTTTCACACAGGGACATGGAGGTTTGGATTTTTTCCCCCTAATTGATAAAAACCTTCATTTAAAAACTGCATTTTGTATTTACTTGTGTTATCTTTGTCTCACATTTAAATTTGTTTGATGATCTGAAGCATTTAAGTGTGACAAACATGCAAAAAAATAAGAAATCAGGAAGGAGGCAAACACTTTTTCACACAACTGTAGCAGCTGCACTGGTCAAATGAAGACAGATTTATACAGATATATGTGCTATAGAGAGAGAGAGAGAGAGAGAGAGAGAGAGAGAGAGAGAGTCAATGATGGGGGAATATCTATTACTCCAGAAAAAGCATAAATGAGGGATGGTGAGGTTTCTGCGGGTGACTGCTTCCCCCCGTTTGTTACTCCTGTCCTGAAAGCTGCCATCGATTTCCCCTTTGAAAAAAAACCCCAGCCACATAATTAATTTATTTGTTTATTCTACAAGTGAATCAAGGGGGGGGGGGGGATGCACTCTGCCATTTCTCAGAGAGGCATCCCCTCTTCTTTCTCTAGCCAAACTTTCTAGGTCATCAGATTGCTGGTGAGATGTATTTCCGCTCTTCGATGGCAGTGAGAGGGCACTGAAAAATTCATGGTGACACCTTCACGACTGGTGTAACTGAATGACACATTAAGCATTCATATGTAGCAAACAAAAACTCTGCAGTCACAGCCTGACACTGATACCAGAGGACAGAACAATGCGCTGCCGAGTGACGGCTAATCTCCGGGGTAACGCAGATCACCGAGATGTATGCGGAGGCATGTGGCCACATGAAAAGCCTCAGCCGCTTCCGAGTACGCGCGCGCTCATTACACAAACAATGGAGAGTGGACGTTATAACTCATTAATACAGATGCATTCGCTCCATTATCTACTATTCATGTCTTTCAACAAACTCCACGGTGAGACAACTCAAGGACGGAGACACACAAAACAAATACATAAAACACACACTGAGACGGGCGCGCGGCGAGTAAACAAATGCATACCTGGTATCAAAGGGCGCGTCTCCGGGGAGAGTGTGTGTGGCCGCCTTGCCAAGGAGAAAGCGTATGCGGCGGTAGAAGCTGTGAGTGTGTGTGCTGGCGGGTGCAGGGGGCATGGTGGGGGGAAGCGGGCTCTGCTGCAGCAGGGCGAGCGGGTCGGCCGAACCGTGACACAGCGGGTCAGAGCCGCAGCTCAGCTGCTCACAACAGTCCGGGTCCACGCAGTCCATCAGGCCGTCTGGAACAGACAGGAGGTTAAAAATTCACTAAATAAATCACATTTAATCTTAATGTAGGCGAGACAGGAACAGCTTTATTATGCAAACTTAATTTAGGCTTCGACATAATGTGACTAATACAGTCGTCCTCAAAATGATTCATACTCTCCAATTGAAAAAAAGGCTAAATTCACAATAGTAATTCAAATAACAAGAAACTAATAATAAATAAAAAATTGTAAAATTGTAATTTAGTGAGATAAAATCATGATTTTTAATTGTGGTTGAAAATAATAATAATAAAAAAACAAACAAAACTGTCCCAGACACATTAGAGCACCTTTCCCATGAACAGTGGACCAACATAGAGTCATCCTCAACATTATTCATACCCTCCAATTAAAGAAAAGGCTAAATTCACAATAGTAATTCAAATACAACCAACTAAAGAAATTAATAATAAATGAAAATTTATAAAATTCTAATTTAGTGAAATAAATTATTGCTTTTGAATTGTGGTCGGAAATAATAATAAGAAAAAACAAACAAAAACTGCCCACGACACATTAGAGAATCTTTCCCATGAACAGTGGACCAACATACCTGTCAACAGGTGCAGACGTCTTTTTGAACATTACATAACATCATATCATCTCAAAGTGTTGCTCAACAAAATTTTAGCTTCGGAGCCCCATCATGCTGTTTTTCTTGTTTTATTTTTCTATCGTTTTTTATATTTCTTTTGAACCACAATTCAAAATCCATGTCATGGCTTTCGCAGAATTTTTATTTATTATCATTTTTGTCAATTTCAACTGATTACTGATTGTACGTGGAGAGTTTGGAGACCTTTTTTTACCACCTACCCATCTTTCCTCATGTCACGGTTTTCTTTCTGCAAAGGTGCACCCTGCGAGGGGCTGCTTGACCACGGTCTGCCTGATCCTGTCTCGTTATGTCTTTGGTTTGTCTTTTTGTCTGTGTGTCTTGGACGGGTTGTACTGAAACATGAATTTCCCCTCGGGGATCAAGAAAGTATCTTTGATTTGATTTGATTTGATTCACTCACAGCTGATTTTTTTCCATTTTTAATTGGGGGGTGATGAATAATTTTGAGAATGGCAGGTGCGGACGGCTTTTTGAACATTACAGAAAACACCTGATTGCAGTGATCATCTTTCCTTGTTTAATTTCTTTGTGTGTGTTTTGAATATTTCTTTCAAACCACAATTCAAAATCAATGTCATGATTTTCATAGGATTTTTATTTATTATAACTTCAGTCAATTTCATCTTATTTCATTGACAGCTGATTTTTCCCTTCTTTATTAGGGGTATGAATGATTTTGAGGATGAAGAGCACATTTGTACCCCAACAAGGAGGGTCCTTTATATCATATATGCATAAGAAAAAGACTAAGGAAACATGTAACTAGTCACAGTCACAAACTACAGTATAATCACAAAATGCACATTCATCATCATTATTATCACAAGTATTAATCAAATTATATCTATCAGGAGATCATAAGTGCACAATTACAGCTTTTTATTGCTATAAATATGCTTTGAATCGGTTGCACTGTTTGAATATGATCCATAAAAAGTCTGGCGTAAACAATGAGCCGCAGAGACGAGCCGCGGCGGCAGGTAATAGGAGCCAGGCTGGCATTCGTGTTCCCCATTTCCAGCCTGTTTCTGAAAAGGCAGGAAACAGCGCTGACATTTAAATGCATCTGGCCACAGAGCAGAGAGCTAAAGGGCAACAATATTCTATTATAACCTCCTCCTACAAAGGTAGCGTAGTACAATGGTTGATTTCCATAAGAGCAACTATTTGAACTCAGAGGCGTACTATTATTAAAGGAATATACAAGACTGGAGCTTGTTATGCAAAACGAAGCATATTAAAAATGCAGATTTTGAATGTAAGCAGTGCATTATAAATATGTTTGTGCATGCTTACGAGAGCGGGATAAATGTTTTTATGAGGGAGAAGATGAGAGTTTTTTTTCTGTCCTTCCATCCAGGTGGAATAATTGAAACTCTCTTCAAAGTTCCTTTTTATTCTCTGATTACTGGAGATAGCATCTCTCCATCTCTGTCTATCTTCAGGGACAAAAAAAAGTGGCTATAGAAGAAAGGGGCTAGGAGAGCCGACGGTATATCTGCCAATTAAGCGAGAGGGCTGAAATGCGTGGTGGGAAATTATGGTATTTGAAAAGCCGCACACAGAGGTGGAAGCAAAGAAAGAAACGTCTAAACGTTCTCCAGGAGGCTTTGTTGGTGACTCATTGTTTTTTTTTTTTTTTAGTGCAATCAAAGCTAAACTAAATGCTTTTATTCATGCAGCCTAGACATGTCTAAGCTGATAAATATATAACATTTTTGGCCAATCAGATATGAAAAAACATTACTTTCTTGCATCGCTGACTTGAAAATATTCCACAAATATGGGATGATATGCGCATATGAATGAAAGGATTGTATTTTATGCCTGTTTCTGTCAGCTGGCCATCACAATGAGAGGAGGATTAATAATGTGATAAATCCCTGACACGAAAGACTCGATTTTTCTCAGAAAACAGGTTTAAAAAAAATATCAGCATTCGGATCAGCAATCAGTCAAAATGAGTTGGAAGTTTTTAAATATCAGCACAAATCCAATAAGATGAATCTCTGATGTATAAGATACAGTTTTATATCAGAATCCCTGTCTGCATGCACTCGTGCATATTTAATGCCTTTGGTTTGGCCTCCATCTGCTCACCACCTAAAACCTCTGCTCGACATTCTCATTCACACAGACAGAAATACATTTGAACTACTGTCACCACACATGTGTCAGAGGGGAAGCCGGGCATTTTTTTATTGGGCTTGCGTATCACTGGGTGACTTATAAAAGGAAGATTTTCTGTATTCAAAGCAGCAAAAGGATCCTGTCTTAAAGTAACATTATGGGGCCGCATTTGGAGTCAGCGTCTTATGTTGCATTTCAATGGCTAAAGCAGCAGGAAAAGTGGTGTGATAGCAGCACAGGCTAAGGGTGTCTCCCCCCCCCCCCCCCCTTATAATATATATATATATATATATATATATATATATATATAAACCCCCAGATTCCACATCCTCCGGTCCGCATCATTCCACTGCGCACGGCGCAGCAAACACGTTGGGAAGTGCAACGCCCACAACATGCACCCAGCTCCGTCCAGCTGCACTCCGCCAGGTCTCGGAGCCCGGGGAGAGCGTGCGCGAGGGATGCTCGGACGGCATGAATCAAATGGCCTTTCACAATCATCAACATGTGTACAATTTGGTGAACAGCAAACCCAGCACACACGAGCCGCACGAGGACGCAGACAGTAGAGTTCAGCCTTTTTTTTATTGTCACGATTAATAGAAACAAGCGTTTTATGTTGGGGAATTTCATGTTTTTCCTTTTTGTTCATATCAATGTCCTGATCTGTAGCCTATAATGCATGTAGGCCGATGTAAAACACACACATAACTCCAATTTTGGAGCTGATTTTTAATCAAACTGCTTTTTCATGTATTTTATGTTTGGATTTGCAACGTGTTTACTTTGAAAATCTGGATGTAGTCCATGTTCATGTTCCTGTTTGATGCGATCTGAGCTGTGGGAATTGATCCGGCCTGCGCCGACGGGGCAGAAAATTGGACTGGCTCTGCAATTTGGGCGCAGAGGCTGTACGTTAACGGAGCCATTCGGAGCATGTGGACTGCAGCTCATTGAATAACTTCCCCACTTTAATGTTTTACAGACAGTTTTATTACAAATATGAAGAAATGGCTAGTTTCGTAACGTTACGTGCATGTGCTCGTGTCTGTAACGTTGACATTAAGCTTGCGTTGAGGGCGTCTTCTTTTCCTTTCATTGTTATGTTTTTTGGCTCAAAGTTGAAAGAAATAATCCAATCGCCCAGGAAAGGGAGATTATTGCTGCTACAGATGGCATTTAAAAACAAACAAACAATTCTTTAATGACAATTCAATGCTGCAGACGGCTTTGTGAACTCTTCTGGAAACCGCTGTGATGTTAGTTTACTGCACCACAGTTGACTATTGGTGATGCATGGGGATTTTTGAATGGGTTGTCCCATTTCTGAGGGGAATAATTCAATCCCGAGCACTTGAAACAGAGCCAAGGGGAAGGGCTAAGGGTAGGGATTAAAATAGGAATTGGAATTGGGCCTAAAAGTTTATAACCTTTGTGTTTCACTTTGTAGCATTTAGTCTTTATTCTTTCCTGGAAAACAATGAAAGACAGCTTGAGCTTGGACATAAAGTCATTATTCCTCTCATTTTCCTGCCATTTCATGTTTAAATATCAGCAGTCTGGGTTTGATGCTGCCCTTTGTTCCACATTGAGTGGCATTCACGTTTGCCATTTGAGGCTGTTTATAAACAGGCTTTGCAACAGCATTTATAAATGCTGTCCATGTTTTAACAAGTGAAGTTATTAGGAGACATTTTCTGGCTGACAGAGTTGCTCAGGAGCCCACAAAGATGCGACGCAACCGCTTTCTCCGGCTGTGTATTTAGCGCAAGTGGTTGCGTTGACATTTACTGGTGGAGTGTCCCTTTAAAACTGACAAAATTATACAGTGTTTCAGTGTTTGACTAAATTAACTGTTAATGCTATTCATACACCAGGAGCTAATTTATTCCAGTAACAGTCCTTCATTTTTTAAACACCACAGATGAAACACACATTAGCAAGAAAAAAAAATACTGGGAATAATAGCGCTTAATCCATTAATACAACAGAGAAATTCACCAACGCTGCCAACACTGTTGGCAGGACACGGAGCTGCTATGACTCGTTTCCCCGACTCAGCCCCCATTTTACAGTCCACAGGACATGTTTTACTGCGTGGCTCTGCGGTCGTAATCCAGAATAAGGAGCCGTGACTCATGTTTTGAGCAGCCATCAACGTTGACACTTTGAAGTGCTGGCTGAGTCAGTCACGGAGCTTTAGTAAACAATGTGCAGGAAAAAAAGGGTTACTTTGTAGCTATCAGAGCCTTGCACCAATAAAAAAAGCTGTATTTGAGGTTTCCTGCTGCTACAGATTCAAACACCTCTCGACATAAACGTGGAGCCACATAAAAAAGAAAAAAAAATAAGAGCTTTTTTTCTCCAAACAAAAGCAACACCACCTTGTTTGCAATGATGGATTACAGCACCACCTTAACAGTCATGTCTATAATGGCTGTTTGATGGGGTTTCAAAGTGCACGGGCAAAGTTGAAAGCAATATAATATTGCACTATATCAAAAAGCGGGTTATGTATCGGAGAAGAGCTGGAGATGAGACTGAAATGGCCGGGAAATGATTGTAATGAGTCGAGTTCCTGCTGAAATGTTCCTTTCTTGTTTCTCCTGAGGGTTAAAAAAAAAAAAAAAAAGATGGAGAAACACACACCTTCACCTGTTACCCGACACCTCAGAACCAAAAGCACGGAAACAATTTCTGCATGCTTTGCTGTATTTAGATTTGAGAAATTTTCTCTAAGTGCCTTTTATCTTAGCAGGTGGTATGCATATCAGGTATTTAGCGGTGATTAAAGGGAAAGCAGGCGTACACACTTGCACAAACGAAGACACCTACACGTGCGCACAGACGCAATCAGCCGGCAGAGAAGTACCGGACAATGTGCAAGAAGACTTAAATAAAAGAGAAAAAGGAGATAGAATATGATAGATGCTGTTAGAATGTCACCTCCGTCATTGTCAGTTCCATCACTGCAGTCAGTTTCCATGACAACGCTGCATCCAGGCCCACTCCATCCAGCCTGGCAGATGCAGCGCCAGCCACTGTGCTCCAGGGTACAGCGTCCATGCCCGCTGCACAGCCCCGGGCAGCCGTCTGAGAAGGCGTGGCCCACGTGCACGTGTGCAAAACACACACAAAAAAAAGACACATTTTTGGTATTTGTTCAAAATATGACCCTTAAATCTTTAACAAAAGTAAATTACCTTTTACTACCACGTCCAAATCATGAGTAACTGTGGAGAAATAATGGACAATCACAAATGAACCAGTAAACAGTTGCAGTTTAAAGGAGATCTACAGTTGTGTGAAAAAGGGTTTGAGTTCCTGATTCCTTATTTTCTTTTGTTTGTCACACTTATATGTTTCAGATAATAAAACAAATTTATATATTAGACAAAGATCACACAAGTAAACACAAAATGCAGTTTTTATAGGAAAACTGTGTGAAAAAGTCACTGCTGAGCAAAAGGAACATAAAGGCTCGTCTCAGTTTAGCCAGAAAGCATCTTGATGATCCCCAAGACTTTTGGGAAAATACTCTGTGGACTGACGAGACAAAAGTGGAACTTTTTGGAAGGTGGAGGTCCCATTACATCTGGCGTAAAAGTAACACAGCATTTCAGAAAAGGAACATCATAGCAACAATAAAATATGGTGGTGGTAGTGTGATGGTCTGGGGCTGTTTTGCTGCTTCAGGACCTGGAAGACTTGCTGTGGTAAATGGAACCATGAATTCTGCTTCTACCAAAAAAATCCTGAAGGAGAACGTCCGGCCATCTGTTGGTGACCTCAAGCTGAAGCGCACTTGGGTTCTGCAGCAGAACAATGATCCAGAACACACCAGCAAGTCCACCTCTGAATGGCTTAAGAACAACAACATGAAGACTTTGGAGTGGCCTAGTCAAAGTCCCCACCTGAATCCCATTGAGATGCTGTGGCATGACCTTAAAAAGGCGGTTCATGCTGGAAAAGCCTCCAATGTGGCTGAATTACAACAATTCTGCAAAGATGAGTGGAACAAAATTCCTCCACAGCGCTGTAGAAGACTCACAACCAGTTATTAGGTTTAGGGGGCTATCACTTTTTCACACAGGGACATGGAGGTTTGGATTTTTTCCCCTTTACGAATAAAAATCTCCATTTAAGAACTGCATTTCGTGTTTACTTGTGTTATCTTTGTCTAATATTTAAATTTGTGTGACAAACATGCAAAAAAATAAGAAATCAGGAAGGGGTGCAAACACTTTCCCTCACAGCTACATGGTAAGTCAGAACTCACCAGTGTTGCAGTGCTCTCCCTCCCAGCCAGGCTGGCAGATGCAGGTCCCGTCGTGGCACTGGCCGTGTTCTTCGCAGCGAGGATGGCAAGCTCTCTGGTCGCACGCAGCGCCAGTCCACCCCTCCTCGCACTGGCACTGGCCCTCTGAGCAAACACCATGGCTGCCACATGGCACTGGGCACAGCTCTGTCGAACAGGTGGGTGGAGACACGTGTGAGAAATAAAAAAAGTGCAAATGTGAGAGCCGAGGAGAATGAGAGGGAGGGGAACAGATGGAAGATTTGAGCGTTGCAAGGAAAAATAAGTTGAAAGAGGCACATGGGACGTAGAGAGGAGAAAAAAAATAGAAAATAAGAATTGGGGGTGAGCCGTTGGATATAGGTGAAAGAAGGGAAAAAAAACAAGCGATAGAGAGGGATAACCTCAGAGACTAAAAAATCTACTTTCTCACAATACGCAATCTTCTCACCTCTAATAGCTGAGCTCCCTTAAGGAGGAGACGAGTGAATGGGCTCATAATAAAAGCCAAATGATTCGTATTTGCAGCGCATATTTAAACTACTGGGACTCCAATCCGGCTCCATTATTCTCCTCTGACATTTTGATCAGATTTAGAGGCTATGTTAATACCCCTTCTTTTGCCACATCCCTCCATCTTTGTCTCTGTCAGCTCTCTTTTCTCTGTCCCTTTCACTCTCTCTCCCACTCTTGCAACATCCCTTTAAATTTCTTCCCCTCCTTTCTTTGTCTGTTTCCTTTTCTTTACACTCCTCACCATCTAACATTCAGTCTCTCTGCAGAGGCAAAGCCTCATCCATCAGTAAAGAGAGCAAAGTGCTGGAGGCACACAAAGCCTACTTATCCAGCTGCAGTAAAAAGTTATTTCAATTTAAATATACATAGCATGGAGAGAGGCTAAAAAGTGGATTAAAGTTGGAGAGTTTTTCAGCTCTCTATTAGAATTACATTAACTTAGCTATGCCTCAACAAGACCAGGACATAGAATCGCTGGGTTCTTTTGATTAAAAGCCCGGCAGGTAGAGGGGGGCGGCTCATATCTCAGATATTCAGCTATGGTCCATCATTATCATGGGCTATATCACCATAATAAGGCATGCATGCACCTGAGAGAAGGCTCTAATGCCCGCTGCCTGCAAATCACTGGTTTGCATGGTGAAGCAGATCCTTCTCAACAGCAGTGTGAAGTTAGTGTGGTGGAAAGAGAGAGAAAGGCCAGTCTTATAATGGCTATTTTCCTCTCTGTCAGCTCACACCGCAAGGACAAGGACACTTCTCTGGGCGTACAGCAGCCGGCTCAGTTCTATAATTTTAGACAGCTCGGTACATGAGCTTTTCCAGCGCCGCTACAATGGACACTTCAATGCCTTTCCTTCATAATCCATGCCACGCCGAGCTGTCTATTTAACCAGGTAGAATGTTCAGTGTGCAAAGAAATGTACTCATAATTGTGAGAAAGCTTTCAAAGCTGTAATAAACAGAAATTCACCAACTAATAAGTGGAAGGTTCCTTAGAGCTGCAATCTTTGACAGGCCTTGCAGCAAAGTTAGAAAAAAAAGATCCTTTTTTCCTCCACAGTGGCATCGTTTTTCTTCATGTAGCTTAAGGGAACATGTTTGTCCATTAGGCTGTGTGTGTGCACTGAAAAAAGGCAAATAAGTCACAGTTGTTGGCTTTATATAAACAATATATTCTCAGTTAATTAACATATAAAATAGATGTTTGTTGGGTTAAATCTTTTATTTTTTTAACTTTATCTTAATGTGATGTCTCATGTTCTCCCTACATAGTGTATATGTGTTGCATGAACACAATTCATTTAAGTATTGTGAACAACAAAGAAAAATTAACTTGCTTCTTTTAATTTGAACTAACATATTATGATTATGTGGAACCTGTTGACATAAAAAATTATGGAAGTCAAATATTTATTTCTTTGAGTGTGTGTGTGTCCAACAAGGGTGTGACAAAATATAGATACACTAAAATATCACAATATTTTATGTTGCGTTATCATAACAATATTTTTAAAATGCGGTATTGATATTTTTACTAATGAAATCTCACAAATTTTGTAATAGAACAATAAAATTTTGCGAGATTTTGTTGTTCTATCTGCAAGCATGTAAAAAAGTCCCTGCTTTACACTGATATATACAGTCATCCTCAAAATTATTCATGTCCTCTGGTTAAAGAAAAGGATAAATTCACAATAGTTATTCAAATGACAAGAAACTAAACTAATAATAAATAAAAATTTACAAAATTATAATTTAGTAAAATAAAAAAATTATTTTGAATGGTGGTTGGAAATAATGATTTAAAAAAAAAAAACAATCAACCACCTTAAACAGTGGACCAAAAAACCTGTCAACAGGTGAAGAAGTATTTAACACATTGTTTAATACTAAACAATGTTGTTTCCAGTAAATTCTGGACGCTACCCACTCAGGACACTTGGATTACATTGGACGAGCAGTATGGAGGAATATTGACAATTTTTTGTGGACTTTTATGGACCTTTTTGAATGTCAGCAGATAACGAACCAACAGTATCACTCAACAGTAGTATCAGATCAGTATTGGGCATCGGCCGATATCATCGCAGGTATCGGGTTGGATCGTGCATCTCTAGTGTCTGAGAGCACGTTTGTGTAAGAGTGCAAATGCAAAGCAAAGTGAGAGCTGGTGCACAAGTGTGCTTGAGACTGCTGCAGTCGTAGCGTGATGAGTGGAAATCTAATTTATAACTAGAATGAGAAGTGAGTAGAACACACACACTTCACAGAGCGCCACATGTCCATCAAATCCCCAGAAAATATTATCTGGCAGCACCACATGCAGTACAAGAACACTGGCTAATCTAGTGGCGTGCGCTTTCAATTTCCAGCCTTTCTGTTTTGCTTGTTTTCCCCCCGAATGTGACGAATAATTGTGGCGTCTTACCGGTGTAGCAGTCGGGTCCGGTCCAGTTGGGCTGGCAGGCGCAGGTGTCTGACTCGGGGAGATAGGTGCCATGTCCTGAACACTGCTCCTGACAGGCTGGCAGCGGGTCATCACAGCTCACTCCGGCCCACCCCGCCGAGCACACGCACTCCCCGCGCACGCACACGCCGTGCCCGCCGCACTGGGGGTCCACGCAGTCCACTGCAGATGAAGAGGGGGGAGGGGGGATCAGGCTGTCTCATTATAATCATCAGTTCAGCGGGTATGAAAGCAGTGTTCTTTGCATCCCATCCAGGAGTTAACCACCCTCGCTACAATCCCTGTATCTGTTCCACAACATTACACTTCATAGGACACTTAGAGCTGAAGCTATGATAAGGGGTGAAATGGGTTCCTGTGTGTGTGTGGGTGTGTGTGTGTGTGTGGGGGGGGGTCTGTGCTACGCCGTGTTACTGTGTGTAATTACAGCCCTGAGCGCAGAGCCAAAGCTCAGCAGAGTTCGGCTCAAGTCAGCTCAGTTCTGTCGCTGAAGGTCACGCACCTGAATCCGTCTACGGAGGCAGCAGCAGACCGAGGGGAGGGGGAGTAAGGGGGGGTCTTCAGGACAGCCATGCTGCGGCTCTTAATCAAGTTTAACATCATTGTTTTCCCTGTCATTACTTTGTTTATTTTTGCTCATTTATGGGCTGTTTTATGAGGGAGGGATGCGACTTCCTGCACGTTTCTATCAGATTTATGTCCCGGCTGACAGAACGCAGCATTTAAGACGCACGGACGTCCAACGAGCCGTGACTCCAGCAGCTGTCTCCTGTAGAAATGCCACTCATGGAACGTACAGCACTCCAAAGAGCAAAATAAAAAGCTGGAAAAAATCGTCTTAGTTAGGGACAGTGTTGCAGTCAAGACCGAGACATGACTTACGGATAGACGATACATCGGCCGGACGATATTTTAGGCTGATATTTGCGGTTTTTGCTGGTATCGGCCAGTTGGATGTGTTACAGACAGGCAGCAGTTTTATGTTTAACGTGTCCCTCTGAAATTGTTCCAAGTGCTCCGTTTCTTTTCATAAATTCATCACTTGTTTAATGTTTTTGTTTAACATTAGTTTACAAGTGTACTGTTTCTCTGTTACTCTTTAATAAATTTATTTGAAGTGCCTTGTTTTTGTTTTATCTTAGGGCGCATTCACAAAGCGTTTTTGATTGGAATCAGAGTCCGTTTGCTCGGAAAGTCCGCTTCGTTTGGGGGAGTTGTGAATGCGCTAGGGCTGAACGATATCTACAAAATTTCATATCTCGATATTCATGCCTGACATCTCAATATCGATACGATACGATATGACTACAGGTTTGTTGAAAACCCAGCACTTTGGTGGAAAGTGCAGTTTTGTTTGTGACTTCCAGAGCTTTATATGCAGGACAAGCGCAGGAGAAATCTATATCTTTATATAGTTGCTTTTGCGATATTAATATCTTGGATGTGCATATCTCGATATAGATACGATAACGATATATCTTTCAGCCCTAGAATGCGCAAACGGACTCTGATCCGGAACAAACAAGCGGACTCGGTCCGCCTACGAACGCAGGTCTCGGTCTGATTCGAGTGGAGCAAATACAGAAGTGGACCACAGAATTGCACTGGCATTGTGGGTAAACGCTACGTCATATACACGTGTGGGACTGCAGTACTTATGAAGATGGCTCGTGGTCAGACGTGGAGTTACGAGGAAGTAAAAGTCAATATCTGGTCTGATAAACGCATATCCAGGTCCTCGTAAGTACACACAATAATGATGTGGTTTTGTGGAGGAAACGGAGGTTGTGAGAACCTTCTTGTTGGTTGTACGTCTTGTCCTCGCCTACAGTGAATCTGAATGCAGCGCAACCTGAGATTGGGAATATTATTCAAAAGGTTTGGCTCATTTGGCGATGGTGCAACGTGAACGCGATCTCGGTCCGGTAAACCGTCCCCGCCCCCGCCCCCAGCCGAGCCAAGTCCCCAAACGGACCGAGTCTTCCGGACTGCACTTTCTGAATAGGCCCTGAAAATAGTTTTCAAAATTGATTCTCATTGTTTTTTCCATTGTGCTAATTTTTGGGGTCAAACACAGTATCTGCCCCAAATATCGGCCGGAAATATCAGCAGGTTGCGTCGACTGAGGCTGATGAGAAAATATCGGTGTCGGTATTGAACCTAAACAGTCTGTATCGTTCGATCTATTACTTAGACCAAGCAAAGAGACCAGGACATTACAGAGACCAGGGACTGAGACCATGACGTTACCCAGTCTTGTTTAAAGCAACCTTTACTGTCTTGGTCTTGGTCTCGGTCTCGGTTCCTGGTCTCGGTCTTGGTCTTGGTGGTGACTACAACACTAGTTAGGGATTGACTAATACAGATTGTTTAGGTCCAATACAGGTATTTTCTCATCAGCCTCAGCCGATGCAACCTGACGATATTTTCGGCCGATATTTGGGGCCAATTTGACCCCACAATTAACATAATAAAAGGCACAATGAAATTTTGAAAACTAGTTTAAAACTGAAAAAAACCCAATTCATTTCAAATAAACATATAAAAGAGAAACAGAACGCTTGTGGACAAAAATTAAATACAAACATTTAACAAGTGATGAATACGTAAAAATAAACACAGCACTTGTAACAATATCAAAAAGAAACATTAAACATGTAATTTATATATATTGCTGTCTGTATAGATGCCTGTCTGTATCGGCTAACACACCCAACATATTTGCCGATGCTGATACCAGCAAAAAACGAAAATATCGGCCGGCTGATGTATCGGTGTATCCTTAGTCTTAGTTCATTTGGTAAAATAAATTCTCTGCTTGCATCTTTCAGCTTTTATATGAGTTTTTTTTTTTTTTTATTGTGTCAAAGAAAGAAAGTGCAAATTCCTTGCTGCTAAAATCACTGGAGGGGGGGGGGGGGGGGGGTGGTGGGTGTTTGGACCCTTCTGTCCTGGAAAAACACATACACATGGTGTGAGGACACGGCTGCGACGCAGGAGGCTGCTCCACCACCGAGCCTGAATCCACATCTAAAAGATATCACATGCAAATTGCTGATTTTATTTTTTATTTTATTTTTATTGAGTTTTTTCCTTCTTCGTTAAAATCTGGGCTGAATCTTGTATCAACACAGCAGGTGCAGCAGATTCTGGCGACATGTGTCTCCGGAGAGATAAGACATGTATCCACAACAAAACTCATCCTGACTCGCAGGGTTTTTGACTGATTTTAAGTGGTTGTGGTTTGTCAGGAAGCCCAGACTTCCATCTGTGGCACAGTGAGCATTTCATAACAAAACTTCCCGTCTTGTTCGTGAGGATATAATTCCTCCTTTACACTGTAATCTTTAGGTAAACCTGAAATAAGGTTGTAAACATGTTAAGTTTCTTTCTATTTTTTTCTCAGTGCAAATCAGGGAGACGACTTTGTGCAATTTTGTTTATAAATCTGAACTGAGTGATGAATTAATACATAAAACACATATAGTTATACAGCTGGATAAGACTCTGCCGCTTTGGCAAAATAAACCTACTTAGGAATATATTGGATTTAGCTTAATTAAGAAGTGTTGCTTCCCTTTGTGTGTGTGTGCCAAGTGTGTCAGGTCAGCTGAAATGGTAGAAAAAGGAAAATAATCAGCATCTGATCATTTTCAGAGCAGAAAAAAAAAATCTAAGTAAGTAAAACATTTGGTTATATCAGAATAAATCTTCATGAGAAAATGAAGCGCTGATGAAAATGCTTCACAACGGTGTCATAAGGACGGCGCCACAGAAAGAACAGAGCTGAGCTCAGACAGGCAGACGCTCTAGGATTATTTTCTGTTTTGTCTTAATATAAAATCCGGAGCCTTTTCACATTTAGAATGACAAAAACAGAAAGTAGTCTTGTTGCTGTCATGCAGAAGGATCAAAGATATTGAAATTAAGTTTCCACTCATGGCTGAAGTTAGTTCTTAAGGCCTGTTGTTTAATTAAGACAGAACAGCAAGATATTCAGCAGAAGAACGAAAGAAAGAAAGAAAGAAAGAAAGAAAGAAAGAAAGAAAGAAAGAAAGAAAGAAAGAAAGAAAGAAAGAAAGAAAGAAAGAAAGAAAGAAAGAAAGAAAGAAAGAAAGAAAGAAAGAAAGAAAGACAGACAGACAGACAGACAGACAGACAGACAGACAGACAGACAGACAGGCTTCAGGGAAGATGCTTCGGTGCACTTTGGACTCTCCGATGATCTCTACAGGACTCATTTAAAATTCTAACTTAACTAAAGGTAAGCACAGTAGGAAAAAGAGATATTAATGGAGAAACGTTTCAGTTACATAGGTCGTACTATCTTTAGTAGAAAACTGAATAGAAGCAGAGTAGAAGCCAGCTGATCTGTGCAACATCCTGGAAAAGGAACAGAATCCTTCTCTGATTTATAGTTGCATTTTGACTAGGGATGTCCGATATTGCCAAATTCGATGACTGATTTTTTCCAACTTTTAATTTCCGATGTCCGATGTCAAATGATACCAAATATGCAGACAACTGTGAGGTTGTATCTGTCATATTTTGAGAAATACAACTATATTCTGATCCCAAAATATCCTTAACTCAGCCAGAGGAGTTCATTTTGGACATCTGGCTGCCAGATATCAGATACTAGCAGGTATTAGATACTACCATATATATATATATTTAGCTAACATGTGGCTAATTCTAATGACAACTTGGTAACTTAACCAACAACTTAAAACCAGACATACAGTGACGGAAAAAAATTAAGAGACCATCCTTGTTTTCTCATACTAATTGGTTATTTTAATGCCGGGTACGACTAAAAGTATATTATACAAAAAAATAAAAAAGTTTTCTATGCGTTTTCATGCTTTTCTTGATAAGTGATTTTAGTTATTAAGTTCTTACATCAATAGCTATGGTATTGTACTGCCAAAAACAGCTTTTAAGCATTCTAGATGTTCTTTTCTGTCTCTTTTAGTCTCATGATTCACACCACAGTTGATACTCGATTGCATAACCATTATTTCTGATGACAAAGTTGGTCTCTTAATTTTTTCCATGGCTGTATGAAAAGCAGCTTCAAAGCAAGTCAGTCTGTAGCAGCAGCTGCTGCACCGTAGTCACATGACTCTGACAGGAATGCTGGGATATGAAGTTCTTCCACAATAACAGGGAACTGGAGCGGGGCTGATGGAACAAAATCTTGCCAGATCTCACTGTTCTGCTACAAATCGTGCAAAATTTCGTTAGTAAAAATATCGGTAAAAGAAACCAATACAGATACCGATATTTTTCGATATCATATTTTAATGTCATTAAAATCGGTGGGCCGATAATATCAGACATCCCTAATTATGTCAAATTAATTTTCACCATTTCTGTTATAGAAATGCATTAACCCCTTCCAGCCATGCGGCTACGTTTTAGGTCTCTGCGTGAAAGCTGCCTACTCATCATAAATGAGTAAATCTCTGCAACCAGATGTGCTGCGCATGCTTCTTATCAACTTTTTCATTTAAATTCATGTTAAAAGTGAAAATGAAAGACTCAATTTAAGAAAGAAAAGAAATTAAAGTGTTGTGTCTTGCTATGAAATTAATTTGCAATAATTAGACTTTACATTCTATCATAACACAGATATGCATGTGGAACAGATGTGTGGACAAAAATAATCTCTTTCAGCATCATTTTTTGCAGCTACTTCTAGTTTAACTCATTCATAATAATTAAAGCAAGAAAAAAATGTTGCAGATTGGGGAAATTTTATAGATATCTTCTCACACCGGATCTGACGTCCGGACTTGTTTTTGAAGCCCAGGTGGACAAAATGTGCACAGAAATGTTTGATTTCATTTTCTGACAGTTTACAGGAAGACGATGATCACGCTGCATCTGCAGCTTCTCTGCATGGCGTTGCCATGGAGCGTCGCTGGTTTATCATGCTGGAGCGTGCACTGCATTGTGGGTAATGTAGCGTGAAGTGGGTGTAGTGCTGGTAAATGTATGCAGAGACTGTTGCAGGACCTCATATCATCTGAAGAGCTCACGTTCAAGGTCTTTATTTGCAAAGAGGTTTTGTTCAGTTTACCTTCACAGGAAAACAAACATGTCCATGAATGCAGTTTCTTTTTTTTTTTAAAACTACTTTGTGCACAACACTGGCAACCAAGGCCATTAAAATATGTTTGCAGTGATGTTTTCAAGATTTTTAAGATGTGTAAAGATTTGTAAATGTGTTTCTGGTAAGGAATAAATGAAGATGGCACAAATGGAAATATGAATATCCCCCTGACATGATTCAGCTGTGGCTGTAAACCTTCATATGGGAGCATTTTTTCTGGAAAGGTCAACTCTGATCGAATGACGCAGAACAAAACTGACGAGGTTTTATGGTGCTTTACCTCAGAACTGTGAACCGGAAACTGGGAATGACGTCACGCCTGACTTAACAGCATTCCAGTTCACAGTTTTGGACAACAGGAGAGCAGCCTAGCAACACAACATGTTTGCTAAGGTTATCAGCCGTTGTTAGCACTGCAACAGTTGTGGTTCAAATATACCACATGAAAAATGTGAATTACCACAACAGGATCACCCTAAATATATATATCAAACAATACTACCTATACGACTTATGTAAAGACACACAACGTAACTTTTAGACCTTAAAAATCTGTGTTTCTGACTCGTTTTGATGTCACACCAACATTCATTAAGCGCATTTTCGAGCTGTCAGTGCCCAGAGGCGTCCCGGGACTCAGAAACAGCACTATGTAAGATTCCCATCCGGGACGCAACCGTGACGTTGCAGCCAACTATTGGTTGCAGCACCGCGTCACTCACTAGCAGCCGGATGTAAACCAGGTATCAACGTCGCGGCTGTTTTGAATGCGCATCATGTCGAATTCGGTAAAGAAACGCAAGGAAACATCACCGGAGGAAGAGAGGAAAAGAAACAGAGGAAGGGACAGAACAAGAGTCAAGATAAGACTGTCTTTTACTGGCTGGAGTGAGCTTACAGTACAGGTACGAACAAGATGGATGCTAGTTTAGCCGCCGATAGGGGGCGCATCACTTAGAAAACTGCTGAAAGTTCCGTTGTGTGTCTTTAATGCAACAAAAATTAATCAGAAGTGCAAATAAATATAACATTACAGGAGCTTGTACGACTGCTAACACTGGGCACGGGCATCTTTCATGTGAAGTCGAAGGTAATTAGGAATCTCTGACTTTCTGAGTCAGAAATCCGACCTCAGAGGTCGTTCCGGTTGAAACTTCCAAATCAGAATTCAGAATTTCGGACATCTGAGTTAGAATGGAACGCAGCATTAGGACAGGAAGTACAGGTGAGGTCTCCAAAATGACCAGTTTGGCACCATCTGACACCCAAATGGGATCTTGAAGTTGGTAAATAAAGAATAAAGAATATTTTTTCATCAAAAATCGGTTTCAAAAGACACATTAAAATTGAAAAATTAAAGGATAACTTTCTATTTTTTCAACCTGGACCATATTTCTAGGAATTTATACGAGCATTTACTCACCAGTAAAATTTTGTTATCCCTTTGACTCCTTCAGAAGATATTACGTTGAGTCGCCCTTCGGTAAACGTCCATAATGGCAGAGACTGAGCAGCCTCTCTATAACATTATCTGCAGCAGAACTCCTCGATATTTATCAATACTTTAAGGAAAATGAATTAACGAACAAGTACTTTTGTCCCAAGTCCAGATTTAGCTTTCCGTTAGTTATCAGGGCGTTCTGCACACTTTCCAGGGCCGCTTGTTCGCGATGCGCACTTCCGTAGTACCGCTGAGAAGAGCTCGCTACCCAGACAACAACAAAAACACAATTCATGAAACTCTGACCTCACAGGACAATAGTACTCATTCGTTTGTTCATTCTACTTAAATCATTGATGACATGAAGGAATTTTGCTGCAGATAATGTCTGATATAGAGGCTGCCCCATCTTTGCTATTATATGGATGCACGCCGAAGGGCGACTCAGCGTAACATTTTCCAAAGGAGTCAAAGTGATGCAGAAATTTTACCAGTGAATTAATGAATTAATGTATAAACTCTTAGAAATAAGGTCCAGGTTGAAAAAAAAGTAAGTTTAAGATATTCTATCCAAGGCTCAATCAAAAAGTTTTACCTGGTAACCTCTTAACATTTTTAAGAGATATTGAGAAGTTGAGATGATAAGTGGAAAACCTGATCTCTCATCAGGTCCACTCAGGCAGTTTGTTGTTGTATCCCTGAGTGTTTCTGCTTTTTGTTTCCGTTTACTTATTGTCTATGAGCCAATTAGTCATATTGTATTTTTTAGTTATCTCTGTAAACTGAAAAATGCTAAATAAACAGCCTTTGAACAAAAAAAAAAAATGGATTTTGAATCAAATTATCAATTTGAGAAGCATTTGAATTAGATGATATTAGGATATTCATTGACATTTTATACAAAGTGATGTTAAATATGCATTTCCTAACATTTTATTGAAAAATAAACTGTTCATTTTTGCGTTTCATGAGTTTTGGCTGCATGAATTAAAACTGACTTGACCTGTTTTCATGTCTTTCACTCACTCTCTTCTTATCAGTATAAAAACATGGATAAGCTCCATTTTTAGGTGATTTAAAATAGTAAACTTATTCCCTTTGATGCGTGCATTTTCCTCAGTAAACGTTGGGTGTAAAACTTCTTACCTTGCTCACAGTTGACACCCTTGTAGGCTGGACTGCATATGCAGATGCCCTGGATGCAGGAGCCGTGGTTGGAGCAGGTGGGATCGATGCACTGACCTTCCTCCACGTTACACTCCGCCCCCTTCCACCCCGGCAGACAAACGCACCTTCCTTTCTCATACATGCCGTTGCCGCTGCACAACACCGGGCAGGAATCTGCAACAGCAAAGACACAGATTACTCACACGCTCAGTGGTACGCACATGCAAACACACACCCAGAAGCTGCCGCAGTATATTAGCTGGGAGACCGCGTTAACCTACCATGAGTGGGGCTACGCTCTCTTATCTCAGCTAGCGCGCGGATTCAGCAAATCCTTGAACAGCCTCTGTTTCACACACACACAGGCACACCTATACACATGCACACACACTCCAGCTTATCCCTCACGCTGTTTCAATTTACTCAAGCACCACCTGAGCCCGGCTACCACGGCAACCCAGAAATTGTAGAAAATCCTCCCAACGTCCCCTCGCTCGTTCTGAACAGGCCGTGAAAACAATCGTGAAAACGGAAGATTAGGAAGGAGAGCATTAGGCGTTTATGGAAGGAGGGTGGAAAGCTATCTCCATGCAGAGATGGAGAGCTGCGTGGCGAATGTAATGACAGCCAGGTACAATAAAGTCAGCGGATGTCGGATGACACGCTGACAGTTACAGCTCAGGACTTCAAATGCATTAAGAAGAAGATCCAGCATCACCGGCTCTCCTTTCTTCTTCCTTTTTCTGGGATAATTTGCAATAAATACCCCGTGTGTATTTGTTTGCCTCATTGTTCAATCCAGCAACTCTACGGAGCGATAAATTCAGGCTTCCCTCGTCACAGCTCTTGCTAAAACTTAGTGTCTAAGCTTTCAGGTGGAGAACACTATTGCACAAACAAATGAGCAAAGATGAGAAGAAAGTATGAATAAATGATGAGCGTAAATAAATCACAAGAAGTGATAATCATATCACCTGTTTCTACACAGTGAGACAGACACAACCACAATGATTTCACGAAGACAGAATGCCTCAAGGAGAGACGGGATGAGAGAGATGAAGAGCTGGGAGATGAAACAAAGAGGAAGAGAGGCAGAATAGAGCAAAGACTGAGGAGGAGTGAAAAAGAAAACAGAACATCCCAGTGATGCATGCGACTGTTCAACATACTGTAAATGTTCTAATAATAGCTGGCATTCAAATACTGATCCAGGATCAAGTATCAGTCAGCGGTGTGGCCAGCGGGAACGAAAACCGGCCGGTCGGTACGAAAGGCCGAGCGCTGAGATCATGGCATAATTACTGTCAATGCAGCTAAACCTTCTTCCAGACATTTCCCATCAAACGTGGAGTGAAGGAGGGAGCCCACTGAGCCTTCACCAGTCACATTTATTGACTGCAGCCCTCCCCTGAAAAACAACAGGATGAGAGTGACAGAAAATAGATGTAAATGAAGAAGTGAAGCCCAAATCTGTTATAGAAGCCAAAGCAGCAGAGCGACAAACATGGAGGACGTGCTGAGCTCTCTCATGGTGAACAGGTTGAGAAGATCGGAGAGCGGAGAAGTTTTACCGGAATGCAACCTGCCTGAATGTTGCACGATCCATGACTTCCCACTGTTGTTGCTTTTCTTTGTTTTCTGTCCTATCGTGTTTTTAAGGACACGTTTTCTCTGTAATTTTTCCCCCTCCTGCCCAAACTGGCCATGAATCAGATCAAATCAGCTTTATTTATACAGCACTTTTCATGCATAAAAACGATACAAAGTGCTTCACATAATAAAACAATTTACATCAAAATACTATGGATGAACAAAACAGACGCACGCATACCCACCCATGACCCTACAATCACCCCCACCCCATTAGCCCTTTTAAAAACCTCCCTGTCACAGAAGAATAACAGTTAAAAGAAAGAAACATGGCTCGGTACCAGGTGATGGAACAATATTCAAGGGGTCCATCTCCCCCAAGAGCCCCCCATGGCCATCCACCAAAGCTGCACGCTGGGCCCCAAACGCCCAAACCAGGACAGCCATCACAGCAACAAGCACGCAGTCAAAGCCGGGGTGGCACCGGGGGAGAGGAACCCCCCCCCCTACATGAGGATAACACTGGAGTGATAAAAAGTTACTGAAAGAAGATCAAATCTGTCTAAAACAGTAAAAACTAACATGTTTAAAAATGTAAAAAGAAATTCATACTTGGGTCAAAATAAATCAAAATGAATAAACGAATAAATTAAACAAAATGTAATAACAGATAAGAATAGGTATAGACTAATTAAAATAACTGAAACTTAGCTAAAAGCTAATCTAAAAAGGTAGTTCCTGAGCCTACTCTGCAGCCCTGAGGTTCTCAGGCCCATAACGTTGAAATGAGGCTTCACCGTGGGTTCTGGTACGAACCTTAGGAACAACTAAGAGGCCAGTACCTGAGGACCTCAGGGTCCGAGAGGGATTACAATTTAAAAGCAACTCAGATAAATAAGAAAGCCCAAGACCGTTAAGACTTTTATAAACCAATAAAAGAACCTGAAGGCTAACGGTTCCATGTTGCTAGTGTTATTCCACTGATTTTATTATCTTATGCTGTTGACATCAACCTGCTGAGGGGATTACAATGCAAATTAGCCGCCGGCGATAATCTTGCATATTAACATATATATGATCATTAATATGTATTATCCTTCATTTAAATACAGTCGTCCTCAAAATTATTCAAACCCTCCAATTAAAGAGAAGGCTAAATTCACAATAGTAATTCAAATAAAAACAAACTAATAATAAATAAAAATTTACAAAATTACAGTTTAGTCAAATAGAACATTGCTTTTGAATGTGGTTGGAAATAATAATTTTTAAAAACCAACCAAACAAAACATGAACAGTGGACTAAAATACCCGTTGACAGGTGAAGAAGTCTTTTTGAACTTTCTGGAAAACACCTGATTGCAGTGATTGTCTCAAAGTTTTGCTCAAGCTAACAAAGATTAGCCTCCTGAGTGGCGGGCTAAAGAAAACGCATGTGTGGACTTGTTATTATCTGACTAAAAACTGCTGTTGTGCTACTCTGCTGCAGACTGAGACATTACCGGGAGCAAACAAGGAGTTAAGTGACAGCCACCGGCCAGCCGACATCCAGTCTGCCGCATGTCAATCAAAACGACACACCCCTAATTATGTGTCATTTCAAATGAAGAAAATGTCAAAAAAATTCACCCCCTCACAGCTGATATGAAGGTAAAGTTGACCTATTAAACCTTTTTGAAACAGATTGTATGTTTATTTCTGCTGTGAAGTTGGTCTGTTTAACATGGGAGTCTGGGGATTTGCTCTGTTTTGGAGCCCCTAGTGGACGAAGAAAGAACTACAATCATTAAACCCAACTTCCAGGCTTCACACTTTTCCACCAGAGTTTGGCCGTTGGTGTGAAGGCTTGTTTTTATTTTAGTATGCATCTGTTTTCATTATGTTAAGCACTTCATGTTGCCTTGGGCATGAAAAGTGCTTTATAAATAAAACTTGATTTGATTTGATTTGGTTTGATTTATGTCTCTGTGTGATTTTAGGTCCACTGCGTTAAAACAGTTGTCAATTTAAAAAAAAAAAAAGAAGACAGAAAGAAAAGTGAGGTTGTGCTTAAAAGAATGATACCCAACAAGGTAAACTGTTTTAAAGGTAAAAACAGAAATGGTCAATTAACAGTCATCATCCTCCTGAAGCCAAACACTTTCCTTTGAAGTACAGTTAAACTACAAACTGAATTTAACATTTGCAGAGGGCTGAACGTTCCCTCTGACACTCTTCATCTTTTGCTTTTCTTTTTCCTAATGAATGTTTTCCTAAAAAGAGAAGTTTGTGGAGGACTTTCAGAAAAATTAAAGGTGCCGTGACACCAAATTTCACTTTTCTGGGGTTTTGGGTGTATAATATGATCTGTTGTGCACTGATGAGGCCATGTGAATGTCCAGAGTGAGAATCAAAGTTCCTGTTTATGGTCTGTCAGCTTTGTCTCTCTGCTCAGAAACAGTTGAATCAGACAGCAGGCTATCATTCTACGTAGTTCTATCATTCTACGTAATTTAATTGCTCCAATAAGAGCACACTATCAAGTAAACAGCGCCTCCCCTCTCTCTCTCCTAACGGTCTATGCACCGTCCGCTCCCCCCCTCCCCTCCCGGTCTGATTCAGCTGGGTGTATGGAGCTAGTAGTAGTAGTTGAGGTGGGGCGTTTTAAAGGCATTCCTGAACACCTACGTTTATGTGAATTTTGTGATCTCGAGGTCGTGGAAGATGAATTTCATTTTGTGTTTTATTGTCCTTTATATTGTGACTTAAGAAATTGTCTTTTTGAATCAGTTCAGTTAAAAAATCCTGATTTATTTTGGAAACATGAAGCGGACATTCTAGGCTGGCTGTTTGAAAATAATGTTTTTGCCCTGGCAAAATTTGTGGAAAAGGCCTGGTATCTGCGGCAAAGTATTTTGTATCCCATTTGATGAACTACTGTCTCTGTATGTGCCCAAATTTTTATAGGTTTTTCTTTTATGTCATGCTTTGTTCTGTATTTTGCCACAGGGCTATTGTATTGTTATTTGATAGTGTCTAATAAGCCCATGAGGGCTGGGCACCAACCAAGGTGCTTGACACTTAAATAAACATCAATCAATCAATCAATCAATCAGTAGTAACTTCTGTGCAGTCAGGTCTGGATTTTCAAACAAATGGATTTAAAAGCAAACTTGTGCACCAACACTGAGGGAGGGGGCCACAACCTTGTCATTACCTGTAAGTTTATTTATTTTCTAAATGCTGTCTTGTCTGATAAACGTAGCTCACTGTCTGAACTGCCCATGTTGCTAGCAGTTAGCCTTTAGCAAAGTCCGACCGCAGCTTGACCTAGATTCTCCAAATAAGGTCATAGCCAAATAAGGTGTAGCCAATCAAAATGAAGTCAACGTGGTCTCCGGGTAAAGCTCCATATCATCACCGGACCCAACTGTATTACTGAGGAAGTGAGGTCTGGCGTTTCAAAACAATACTCCGCTGTAAAAAATGCTGTTTTTTTCTTTGGAGTATTTATATATGCAGTAATGCCAACAACATAAACTAGTTTTTACTGCTATGTCATCACTCCTTTAAGAACACTGCACACATGGCACAGTTCCAAAGGGTAATGGGTCTGGTCCTTCCAAGAAATGACACCAACCTGACCCTCCAAAAAAAGAAAAAACAAACAAATAAACAAAAAAACACTTACCTTTGGCACAATCAGGACCCAAGAATCCAGCGAAGCAGTGGCAGTGTCCAGCCACGCACTCTCCATTTCCATTACAGTCTGTCGAGCAGCCGTCCATCGAGTCTGCATCATCACACACACATTCACAAATCAAGCACAAAAGTCAGAGGAGGGAAAATAGAGTAAAAATTCTCCATGTTGTTCCATAAGCCGGCTCTGGTAGTTATTGAATGAAAGATCTGATAAGCAATGGATGGCTCCCCAGACACTGTGGCTATATTAGATTAGTCTGATCCAGCTGCTATCACTCTCTGGGGAACGGCCAAGCACTCACTTACACTCAGTAGCACTAAGCACATTAAACTGCATTACAGGTTGGAAACACACCACGCGCACTTTTACAAACATCAAGGCTTAATCAACAAACTGTTTACAAGAGACGCAGCTTGAAATCCGACTGAACAATATAAAATCTGACATTGTCGGTGCAGGAGTAAGTGTAGGAGGGTAAAAATGTGTCCCTGCAGCAGATACACTCCCAGCATGGCAAAGATCAATGCGATGCTTGTTCCTACCAGTGCTTCGTCTCATCTGCATACGTCTATTTCATCATATCTTTCTTTAGGCTATATGCATTTCATCACATTCCTCAATCGGACTTGAATTAGCTGCCTTCCTTTTACCGTTCCCCTGTTCTCCCATTGATATGTCCATCATGTCAGATCGTATTCTCCGGGAACAGGCAGCATGGCAAAGGCAGATAAAGAGGGGGAGCACTTTTTATGCTTTTGGAGCGTTATATAAGCCTGCTGAGCTCTGTCAGCTCTGCTCCAGATGGGGGATTCTGGTGGAGGAGCACCCGGAGGTTGGTGGAGTTGGGGATTTGGGAGTGAGCTGCTGGTTCTCTTGTACTGGGCGCGCTCAAAGACAGAGTAATTAAAGGATAACTTTCTTTTTTTTCAACCTGGACCTTATTTCTAGGAATTTATACGTGCATTTACTCACCGGTAAAATTTCTGCATCACTTTGAGTCCTTCGGAAGATATTACGTTGAGTCGCCCTTTGGCATACATCCAGTCCCGGAGGTGGGACAGTCACTATAGAAGACATTATTTGCAGTAAAACTCCTTGATTTTCACCAATACTTTAACTAGAATGAACAAACGAGTACTATTGTCCTGTGAGTTCAGATTTAGCTTTCCGTTAATTATCAGGGTGTTCTACGCACTTTTTCGGGGCTGTGTGTTCATGATGTGCGCTTCCGTAGTACAGCTAAGAGGAGCAGCTTCTTACCTAGACAACAACAAAAACACAATTTGTAAAACTCTGAACTCAAAGGACAATCGTACTCATTCGTTTGTTCATTCTACTTAAAAGAGCCGTATCATGAAAAATGGACTTATAAGAGCTTTCAGCTTTTTACTGTGTTATTTCAACATCAAAAACTTCATTTAAGTCGGTTTTTTTCTTCATTTGTGCATATTTGAGTATATATATGAATATTCAGACCAAGCTAACATAACTGACTGACACCGGTATACGCAACGAGGTGGCACCAATCACGAAGCGACAAACACGCATGCGCAGCATCGTAGCAAGACGCCATCTTTGTTCAAGTGAAACTCGAGGAGAATCCTAACCTATACACAGGTAGGAACTAACAGCCTGCAGGAAGATTTCCTCAGAGACAAACAGCCATCAGCTAACAGACGTTTGATCCAAAGTTCAGAAGAAAAGTTTTGGTTTTTTTTAGCTCTAGAGGACGGCAAGTTGGGAAAAATGTGGTTGCGTTCAGCGTGGGAGTTTATTTGTTGTACTGGATGAATCGACTTGCCAGAAGTGGTCAGATTTTATCTTCAGGAGCAGAAAAAAAACTCAACTTTGCGTGTCAACTTCACTCCTGATAACTTCATGAATCTTGGGCAGTAAAGTGTTTTTTCTCGGGGATTTATACTGAAACCTGACGCAGTTCCCACCATAAAACACTTCACGGACAGACAACAACACCGGTGAGTGAAAACATCTCCCAGCTCAATGCTAACTGTTAGCCTATGACTTATTAGCTAATTTACTTACTTGTCACGGTCTTTGTGGTACTTTTGTGGTACTGCGTGTACTTCAAACTCCGTATCAGACTCTGGGTTGAGCATACAGCTCCATAACAGGCTGCACCATTTTATTCGTCGATCGGAGTCCGATTATCCATCAATGTTTACAAGTAATGTCCACGTAAGTGACGAAGCCGGTGCTAAAAACAATTCTGTTACCTTAAGAATCAGTGTCTCTTCCGAGGCGACACCATGAAATGGTGTGTAAATTGTGTTGAGATTGGTCGAGAGCTTCGTGGTTCAGTACAGTCAGCCATCTTACTTCTGTGTTGGAAATTAGACGCATAAAAAACTAATATTTAACACCAAATTAGTTTCTCTAGAGGCGATGAGAACATATTTACATAGCTTATAAATGCCTGTATTTGACTTTTGGAACGTTTGAAAAGCTGATACAGCGGCTTTAAAGCATGGATGACATCAAGGAGTTTTTCTGCAGATAATGTCTTATATCGTGGCTGCCCTGTCGCTGCCATTGTACTGGAGGAACACCGAAAGACGACTCAACGTAATATCTTCCGAGGGACTCAAAGTGATGCAGAAACTTTACTGGTGAGTAAATGCACGTATAAACTCCTAGAAATAAGATCCAGGTTGGAAGAAAATAAATTTATCCTTTAAAAGGGGTGTCAATGACGCCATTTTTTCTTTGACCCCTGCTCTGTCCTGCTCGGTGCCTCCGAACAGGGATGGACTCCCGTGTCAAGCCACTGCGGTCTCCCTCGCTCCGCTCAGAAAGCACGGATGACAAATCCTTCAGTGGCATGCCTCGCGCACACGTGCACGCACACGTTTACAAACACATGCAGGCAAATTTATTACGTGACACCCGCCTTGAGGTGCGTGTGACACATGCTAATGAGGCAGGCCCTGCCAGTAGCCGGCAGCGCGGTGTTATCCTCCAGCGCAGCGCATCACTACAGAAACCAAAGTCATTTTCACCTCCATCACCTGTCATTGTCACACTGATGGAGAGGAGGAGTGCCAATCATCTCCTCTCCCACACAGTCAGGAGCGCTCACATTTGTTTCTCCATATGTGCCTCTTCCTCTCCCCCTGAAAAAAGTCTTATATATGCAAATTCCAATATTGCATTTGGCACCTGACACATGCAATGAACAAAAACTTATCTGCAAGGTCGCAGAGTTCCTTTTAATCCAGCTGAGACGAGCGATCCCTGGGAAAGCTCGCAGAGCTGCTGGGTTATAGCAGTGATATAAGCTCCGTATCTCCCAGGTCAGAGTCTCTGCAATAAAACTCTCCTGGCAATTAAGAGCTAATGCATGAAGAGCCATGTTTCTGTATGTTGCAGTGTAGTGTGTGTGCATTCTTTCCACTGACTGAACCCCTTTACAGTTAGAAATCACTCATGCTGTAAGTTATTGAAGTTAAATGCTATTATAAAATGAGTGCTTCCAGCCAAGTGATCTGATTGGTCAAATAAGCATTCCAATTGTATTTTATGAGCCTGTAAAGTTTCAGCCATGCTTTATGACCCTTGGGCTTTATGAATTTATGAAATAATGAATGGGCTGCTCAGCTAACTAGAAGTATTATCCTCTTTTTTTTTTGTTTGTCATCTATTTTGCAGAGAGTTCCCTGTATCTACAGAATATGAAGCCTTCTCGTACTTTGTCGGCCGCGTTGTAAAAGAAGTTATTTTAGAGGATATGTGATGTCGGGTGGAGCGTAGCAATTATGCATAATTAATAGTCCTGGAGGAAGCGTCACATTCTGCCTGAGCAGATTGAAAGAAGATGGTGTTAGATTTGAGCTGGTGAAATGGCAGAAGTCATTAAGCTGAAGCTTTTGTGGGTTACATGCAAATGTCAGGAGCTGTGGAGGGGGGGGGGCATAAGGTATCAATACCAGTATTTGCTGCTATTTTTGGTTTGTGGTATGATAGAAACTGTAATGTAAAAATCAGCAGTATCTCATCTTTTTACTCTCCTCTTTCTGCAACTCAGATACAACACATGCATGGATGGGTGCATCCTGATGCACGTTTGAAATTTACTGGATTGAGACACTTGATGTTTGATTTTAAAAGTTGAAAAAGCTAATAATGAACTAAAGTTCAGAAAATAAACACCAGTTCTCATAAGCATTATAAGCTACTCTGGCTCATAATGCAACATGATGCAGTTTCAAAGCAAAACTTTTTTTTTTCTTATGTGAAAAATATATACTTGCTTTTAATTAGGGATGTTCGATATTGGCCTTTTACCAATATCTGATATGGTCCAAGTCTTTATTTCCCATATTTGATATCCACCAATACTGATATATGCAGACAAATGTGGGGGTGTATCTCTCATATTTTGAGGAATACAAATATATTCTGCTCTGAGAGCAAAGATCCCAAAATTAGCCTTAACTCAGCCAGAGGAGTTCATTTTGGAATTCTGGCCTCCAGATATCAGATACTAGCAGGTATTAGATACTACCATATATCAGATACTAGCAGGTATTACCAACATGTGGCTAATTCTAATGTTACTGACAACTTGGTAACTTAACCAAATACTTGGTTGTTGGTCAAGTTACCAAGACATGGTCTTGCGAGATTTCATCATGTCACGAAATTTTGTGGGATTTCATGAAATCGCACAAGATTTCATAACACAACAATGAACTCTCACGAGATTTGGTTAGTAAAATAGATGGATAACGCATTTTTGAATATGAATATGATATCGGCATAAAATAAAAAAAAACAATCCAATCGCCCAGGAAAGGGAGATTATTGCTGCTGCAGACAGCATTGCGAACTCTTCCAGAAACAGCCATGACGTTGATTTACTGCGCCACGGACGACTACTTGTGACGCATAAGGATTGTTAAGGGTTATCCCATTTTTTAGGGGAATAATTCAATACCTAGCACTTGAAACAAGTGCTAGGTATTGAAGTGCTAGGGGCAAGCGGAAGGGCTCGGGGTAGGGATGGGAATTGGGCCTATGTCTCCAAATGTGTCTGTAAACATGGTAACGTCCTCTTTCCTTGTCTTTCCAGAGTGGAAGTGGCCACAGATCATAATGAGGAAGCAGTAAACTCAGGCTTGAAGGAGTAGTACACCCACAGAATGATGTGCGTTCATTTTCTACTCACCCTCATGCTGAGCAAGACTCTGAAGCACTTTGTCAATATCTCAAATGCAGCCGGACATTTGGGGGAAAACAAAACCTGTCCGATCTCCGGCTGCATCTGAGATATTAAAAAAGTGCTCCAGATCTTGCTCAGCACTTTGCTCACTTTTCACAGAACTTCCATCTGTACATTGGTTAGAGATAAAAAATCAGAGCTTCATGCATCCATATTCCCACCATGCCGTGACATTGCTGTCTGATAGAGAACAAACGCTAACATTGGCATGAACTACCACATTTCCGTTAACTAGAACTTTTCCATCTTGCTATTTAACTTGTCCGTCGTCAGGCTTTGCTTCATCTTATTCATTTCAGGTTTGTTTTCTTTTGCTTGAGGTTTATTTGCTGTTCTTTCAGCAAAGTTATTCCAGCATTCCCTCGTTTTCTGTGAATCTGCCTGCAGAATCATCACCACCTTCAGCTGTGTCTTTAAATCAGGGTTTAAATAATGTACAATAATAACGGATGGAAATCCTTTTGAATTAGCATTTTTGACATCTTTCAGAAAATTCAGCTGCATTTTACGACACATTGGGAAGCAAATCCATTTACAGAAAATGACTAATATATGCAGCAAACACATATCAGCATTTATGACTATATCTGAAGAGCAAAGTGCATTTAATTGAGTTATATTTACATAAAAAGTGAAACCTAAGACTTAGGCAGACAATTTTGTTTCCTGCTCAGAGACAGACCCAAATAAGACGTAACTGAATTCTGCGCATGTGTGAGATGAGTTTCTGTGTTTTCTGACTGATAACGGTCACTTACCTGCCGACCAAATACACAGTTTTGTGTTCTAACCCAACTCTCCTTTCGTTTTTACTGCTTTGCTGATTGATGACAGGCTTTTTTGTTGCATGGAACCACACAGGCCACCGTACGTCATTACTCTTGTGAACGTGTTTGAACACCAACACAATTTTTACACACAGTATGTCTTCAAGCAAAAAATGGATTTTTCCTCCCTCCAATCAGCATCATTTTGTACTGTTTTATGCTCGTCATGTTCTCATATTCTCCTTCTTGTCGTAAACTACACTGTATTGATTCGACATATTTTATTTATTTATTATTGCAATGTTCTTTAGCTTTTTTTTTTTCTTATTTATGCTCTTTGTTTGGCTGTTGTATCCAGTTACTACTTGCTGCGGAAAAGCTCAGTTTCCCGACAGTGATCATCTCATTTCTCCGTCGTCTCTCCATAAAGCCCAGCTCTCAGGCTGCAGCACTGCATCTCTTAGTAGAATTTACTGTACATTGGCTCGGTGGTTTTGATTTTCTGCCTCCAAAACAATGCGGCGTCTGGTTGTAAACATCGTTAGAGGTATAAATGGGCAGTCAAATGAACTTTGACACCAATCCATTAATTTCATTTTCCTCTTTCCAGCTAAATCACTTGATTAATTATTTTGAAAAAACCCTTGCAGACTAAAGGCTTCTACTCTAAGGCCATCTGTTGTATCTATATTTATTTTGATTATTGGAAAGAGGCAGTGAAAAAAGAGACGGAGGCTCTGTTTCTGTTTAGCTGAAAATATACGATTCAAAAGGGTCTGGTCTATTCCAGACTTTACAGGCAGTAAACGTGTCAACAAATGTTTGACAGCTCTGAAATAAATTCTGTGTCTAGCTGTCACACACTGTCAGAAAAAGGACTCCGTCGATATGAAGATGAAAGACGTTTTGGGTGCAATGTTTGGCTCTATGGAGGTGTTTACTGATTGGCTTAAAGCTGGAGGTTGGTGATACACATATTTAGCTTAAATGCATCAACGCAGCTCTGTGCAGTGTTCCCGATCATTTCCTAAATTACACAAATCTGCAGAATAAAGATGCATATGAAATAAATCGCTGAAAATAGGAGCATTCATGTGCTCATCACATCCTGCAAGTGATGGCTGCTTTAGCTGCCTGTTACGAATGTTTCTGTGCTATCACCGTTTCCAACAGTTTGATCTTTTATAGAGGGGGGATATTTTAAAGGAATAGTACACCCACAGAATGATGGTCCTTCATCTTTTACTTACCCCAATGCTGAGAAAGACTCTGGAGCACTTTTTTAATATCTCAGATGCAGCCGGAGATCAGACAGGTTTTTGTTTTTCTCCAACTTTCATATAATGGAGTTCACTGGTGACTGAACCAAAAATATCCATAAAAGTCCACAAAAACCTGTCAATATTCCTCCATACTGCTCGTCCAATGTAATCCAAGTGTCCTGAGTGGGTAGCGTCCAGAATTTACTGGAAAACACATCATTTAGAACCCCCCCAGATCTCCGGCTGCATTTGAGATATTAAAAAAGTGCTCCAGAGTCTTTCTCAGCATGAGGGTGAGTAGATGATGAAGGACCATCATTCTGTGGGTGTACTATTCCTTTAACACTGTGTGCTTTTTATGGCAACCACCATGAAACTTTCCTGGTTTATTCCCCACATCAGGGCTATCATTTTTTGTATTGCAAGTTTTCTGAAATTTTGCCTTTAAATATGCAAATTAGATGGTATATAGTAAAAATTGTGCTAATTTGCATACATTTCTTGGAAAAAAAACTAAACACAGGATTAAACCAGGTTCAAAGTTTCTTTTAAATTTTGTTCACATATTAAAGTCAAAACTTTTTACAGAGGGGAGCTTTGGTTATCTCTATAGATCATTTCACAATTTAGAATATACTGTCAACAACCAGAAAAAAATCATTTTTGGCATATTTTGGGGATTAAATGTTCTATAAATCAGGCTGTGAATGAGATATCAAAAAATCTTTCTGTAAAACTTTAATAATACAGTCAGGAGCAAAACTTGAAAGTTTGGTTTCTGTAAGTGCTCCTGAAGTAGAGATTTTTTTTTTTTTTTTTCACCCAGAATAAGAGAAAAAATCTCTTGAGAAAACGTCTTTAAAGTTTTGGATTATGAAATTATCCACATTTTCATTCTATAACACTATTTACAGACATCAGATCCAATCAGATTCATGAGCTGGAAATATCAAGTTAGGTTGAGATGACATCGTTCAGGAAAAAGAGACGTTTCCAACGATACCAGACATGACGGGTTCAGATGAGCACCAGGGTGCAGCGCTCCGTTTAAAACACCAACTTTAGCTGCATTTTGAGGAGATTTGGGTGCATCAGACAAAGTATCATGAAATGAACTCTTTTTTTTTTTTTTTTTACTCTAGTCTGAAAGAAAACATGTTGAAGGGGGAGAAAAAAACCCCTGAAAATCTCAAAAATTGACCAGGTGATGAAAAAACTGGGTTTTTACTTGTGGTGCCTCTCTTTAAGACTACTGGACAAAGAGGGAGTGAAGAAACCTCCCTGGTAATTATCCACTTGTCTATATTCAGCAACGTACTCGTGCATTATTCACATCCATCAATTTACTCTGCAATTCCTTCACTGCGTGTCCTGCAATGAGCTGCAGTTAGCAAGCCCTGTCATTACTGCAGCAGCTGTCCTCCCCTTCCTAGCTGCTACCTCTCGCCACGCCATGCTAACTCTTGAGATAGAAAAAGTTCCCTTCAAATGTCATCGAGTTTCAAATTACTCTTGCTCGTGTCCTCATGTTGTTGCAACAGAAAGTCTGAACAGGAGAGAACAGGAGAGAGGAGCAAACAGGCTGCAATATTCCTGCTCACCGATGGTGGTGCTGTGGAGCAGCACTTGCTCCAGGCTGCGCCCGTCGTTGTAGAGAGCGAGGTGCCACGTTCCGGGGTCCATGTATTCGATGAAGCCCGTTTCCTGCAGGCCGCTCAGCAGCAGCCCTTTGGGAGCTTTGGCAGTCGACACGGGATCAGTCAAGGACCTGGGCAGGGCTTTCCCATCCAGCAGTTTCACAAAGTCGAACTGAACACAATACAGAAACATAATCGCGCGGACTTATTATCCGGCTGGAGTGAGCGAGACGGCGGATTCACAAAAACCTGAATAAATCAAACAGAAATTTGCAAGCCAAAACTTGTGCAGTGGTGTGCGGCTTGGTCGAGTTGTGTGAAACGGGGCTGAATGCTATCAGAAAAAATGTGAATATAAGTCAGGGAACAGCATTTAATGTGCCTGTCTCATTCAAAACCAGAATCCAAAGGGAGTAAAAAGGTAATAAGAGTTCATAGCATCTTAGCATTGGCTCAAGAACTCGGCCCTCTCTGCTAACAACATGGGCACGCTTTACCACCCAGGTTTGCAACAGAACCGACTTTTATTTCATCTGTCTAAACCTTTCTCTGCTTGTTTCTCTCCCTTTTTAACTTTCTCCACCACCCCCTCTCTTTCTATCCCTCCTCAGTCCTCCTTGAACTAGCAAGCCCTCGCTGAGTCTTATTCCCCCCCGAGGGCTCAGTGTCACACTCGTGTCAAAAACGGCTAATTAGACCTCTTCATGCAGTCGAGAGCAGGGACGTGCTGATGTAAAGAAGCAGATAACTCCCAGTGTGTTGTATTTTTGTCTGTGGAAACGCTTCCTGCACGGCACAGCGCTGCCCGACACCGTGAGCACCTGAAACACTGATAATTCATCAGAAAAACAATACATGTCCAAAGTTTTTGAAGTCGTTTTGGGTGAGATTTCTGTCCCTGCAGGGAGAGTACCTTCTTCCAAATACTTTTCCAGTCACAATATAGCACCACTGAAAGGATGATTTTCTGTTTTTTCAACCTGAGCTTATTTCTAGGAGTTTATACATGGATTTACTCAGCCGTTAAATTTCTGTATCGCTTTGACTCCTTTGGAAGATATTTTGTTGAGTCCCCATCCGGCAAATATCAATATAATGGGAGAGACGGGCCGCAGGAGTGGGCCACTATATAAGGCGTTATCTGCAGAAAAACTCCTTCATTTCACCAATATTTTAAAGGTAGAGTCCAAAACAGAGAGCCCCTCCCCATGGGCTGATGGTCGCATCGCTCTTCAGCCCCAAGCATCTACATCAAAGCTAGAAATTGGGTGAAAGCCAAACCAATGTTAACCCCGGCTTTTGAGCGTGCACGATCCAAAGCTCTTTTCACCGTAAAATACTTCCTTTTCTTTGCTGCATCTGACATTCTTATCAAGAATTTGAGTGAATCTGGTGTCGGCTCCAGTCAACGTTTAAAAAACGAAAAAAAAAAGTTTGCTCCAATTGACGAGTTTATCCCAACAGAACGCTGCGCCCTAAGCTCTGTCAGTGACTGGAGACAACACGCAAATCTCCGCCCAGAAACATCCCAAAACATCAGAACAAAGGGAAAAGGTGAAATACGGTCAGGGGAGAGGGAGTTGCAAATGAAACTCGCCACCACATGAAAGTAGAGGCCCAAAGGTGCGGACTAAGCTGGATTTTACTCTCACAAGCCTAGCATTTATTTTCAGGGGGAAACTTGGGACTCTACCTTTGAAGGTACAGTATGTAAAAAAAAAATCAGGTCAATAGCAGAAAAAAATTAATGCATAATTCAAAACTGTGTCTCTGTTGATGTGGCATCACTGCACTAGAACAGCTGTTATATGTTTATTTTCTTAGAATGAGTCATTTATATTTACTTGCTGGGTGCTGCACTTATGGAAGCTACCATATTTGTTCCAGCATTTTTACTACGGTGTCCCTGAATGGACAAAACAATGTGAGTGAAGTGAGAACCCTCTGAACTCTAAAACTGCTGTATCAGCTTTGTTTAATGGGAGTTAAAGTCAATTGAAAAAAAAAACATATTTTCTTTCAAATACCCATCTTTAACACTAGATGTCAGTAATTCTTACGTACTGTACCTTTAAGAAAAATGAACGAACGAACCAGTACCATTGTCCTATGAATCCAGATTTAGCTCTTTGTTAGTTCTTGGGGGCTTTTTCCACACTCTACAGGCCGCATGTGCCCCTGACGCGTGCCGCTGCCGTACAGCTGAGGAGAGCAGCTCGCTACCTAGACACCAACAAAATGCAATCCGGGAAACTCTGAACTCACAGGACAGTACTCATTCGTTTGTTCATTCTTCTTAAAGTATTGGTGAAATGAAGGAGTTTTGCTGCAGATAATGCCTGATATAAAGGCTGCCCCGTCTCTCCCATCATATGGATGTACGCCGGAAGGCGACTCATTGAAATATCTCACAAAGGAGTCAAAAGCCGCTTTCAGACTTGCATTGTGGAACATGAGCGGTAAAGTCCAATTGCTCTTTAACCAGACTCGTCTTTTAAAACATGCCACTTCCTTGCAAACTTATTGCGTCCCAGGCGCTTCAGACATCAGGAAATGTTGAGGATAAGTCAACACAGCCATTCTCTCGCTCCAACTCTGTCCGGAACATTTTCTTGTTCGTTCAGCCTAAACGTCGTGCCACAACATTTCCGCTCTTATGACATGAGGACCAGCTGGTACATGTCCGCTACATCTCCAAGGTAAAAGACCAGAATGTGTCGTGTCTGAATGCAAACGTCATAAAAGACAAAGTCTGCACTATTACCACTTTCCAGCGCAGGTCTGGATGGGGCTTAGGTGATACAGAAATCTTACTGGTGAGTAAATGCACGTATAAACTCCAAGAAATAAGGTCCAGACTGGAAAAAAAAGAAAGTTTTCCCTTTGAAGTCCCAGCTTACATCCAGTTTCAGTAGAACAAACAGCCTGATTACCCTGCTGAGTCTGAGAATGGAAAAGTGCTTTTCCATCATCTCTGTTTTTAACACAGCCCAACTCACAACTTAATTGTCCTCATTTGCATATTTTCTGTTTCTGTTGTCAGAACAAGTTTAAAATGGAGATTCGTTCACAGCTCGTAACTTCTACCTGTTAAACAAGCAGACAGTGATTCATGCTCTGCTGCGCTGACGTATCGATCAACTTGTTATTGTGTTCTCAAAAATTTGCCTCACAAACACACATAAATATAGTTTACGGACACATGTCTGACGAGAGATCTATATTTTAAAATGAAGAAATTGATTTGAATCCAGGCAGAGAGACAAACTTCCGTGTCCTTGCAGCAATCGGTGTCTTACCTTTAAAAGAATCTGAGACAGAGAATTTGAATGATTGTTTCAGCAGTAAATAACAGTTCTGTCCTCTCAGGAAAACGTTTGTGTCCGTATATTAGAAAGATGTCTTTGTGTGCATTAAACGAAGGCGCAAATATCAAACACTTATTGTAAGTGTCAAAAACACTTGAGTGAAGATGAAAGGACAAAATGTGAGAGGAAAAAGGTGCATTAGTGTGGATGTGATCTGTGGTGTGGAAACAAAGCAGCCCATCTGGGTGAACAGCAGGCTACGCCATCTCTACCTGAGTGTGTGTAGGCGGGATGTTCCTGCGTCCGTAGACCCCCAGCAGCGCGTTGTGTGAGAGAGAGAGATTGAACTTGACGTAGGTCGGATGGTGCACAGTCATATGAAACCTCCAGAAAAGTCCCGGCGGGATGGCCTGGCTCTGCTGAGTCCCGATGTCGACCTCGCCACGGTCAATGGCGCGGCCTCTCACCCACTTCTCTGCAGGTGAAAGAAAAAAAAAAAGACACAAACAGGTGATGCTTTTCAGTCACATACTGCAGATTTATTAAGCTGGACAAGAGTTTCTATTCAGTATCAGAGGGAGCAATTAATAACCAACCTGATGTCCTCGAACATCAGCGTGATCAGCAGCTCTGCTAATGAAGTCAGACTGAATAGACATCCAAATGACTGAGCGCTTGTGAAAATCCTGCTTTTCAAGAAACCATGCTTTGGCAGTCCTTTGGATAGTCTCTGCATGAAAATGAACTGCTTTAGAAAGTGGGGGTTTTGTCTAGGAGCTGTCTACCGGGGCTTCGTCACGTGTTCTATTAGCATCTCCTAACAAGAAAGAAAGGTGTGTGTTATCGCGTGTGAAAAGAGAGAGGATGCGGCATATGAGACAAAATGAGAAGGCAGGCGCGCACACATGTTCATGTGCATTCACAAAACAGCATCTCAGCACACAGATAGGGTCTTGACTGAGTGTGTGTCATTGTGTGTGAAGAGAATAGGTCTCTCCAGCAGTTCCCCCGGCCATCAGCTCCTCTCCTCCCCATAAGCCTTTATCAAGCTCCAGACCCCGGTCTTTTGTAAAAGGTGAGGCTCTCCGGCGCTCTTTGTGTTGGCCTTTATGGAGAGATATATCTCTGCTTCTAAACTAAGATGGAGGAAATACGTTGACAGAGGGGAGCCAGCCGATCGTTACCAACACAAAGGCAGAAGAACAGTTAGGGGCAGATTCATGGATGAGTCCACTCGCGCTCAATCTATAAAGCCTGCAGCTCTACCACTCCATTATGGCAACGCCATGCACAGCCACAGGCCAGCCTGCGTACATCACATGTCCTGTCACACAAAGAAGAAGCTAAAAGTGCTCAGAGAACGGACTTCCTTCCAGATGTCCACCACTTCGGTCCTAAACCTCGAAACATAATAAACCGATAACTCTTACATTTCTGTTTGGACCACGATCAACTTACAGTTGTGTGAAAAAGTGTTTCCCTCCTTACTGATTTTTTTTTGCTTGTCACACTTAAATCAAATTTAAACACAAAATGCAGTTTTTAAATGAAGGTTTTTATTATTAAGAGGAAAAAAAAATCCAAACCTCCATGTCCCTGTGTGAAAAAGTGATCTTCCCTCTAAATCCTAATAACTGGTTGTTCCACCTTAGCAGCAACAACTGCAATCAAGCGTTTGTGATAACTGGCAGTGAGTCTTCTACAGCGCTGTGGAGGAATTTTGTTCCACTCATCTTTGCAGAATTGTTGTAATTCAGCCACATTGGAGGCTTTTCCAGCATTAAACCGCCTTTTTAAGGTCATGCCACAGCATCTCAATGGGATTCAGGTGGGGACTTTGACTAGGCCACTCCAAAGTCTTCATGTTGTTGTTCTTAAGCCATTCAGAGGTGGACTTGCTGGTGTGTTCTGGATCATTGTTCTGCTGCAGAACCCAAGTGCGCTTCAGCTTGAGGTCACCAACAGATGGCCGGACATTCTCCTTCAGGATTTTTTGGTAGAAGCAGAATTCATGGTTCCATTTACCACAGCAAGTCTTCCAGTTCCTGAAGCAGCAAAACAGCCCCAGACCATCACACTACCACCACCATATTTTACTGTTGCTATGATGTTCCTTTTCTGAAATGCCGTGTTACTTTTTCGCCAGATGTAATGGGACCTACACCTTCCAGAAAGTTCAGCTTTTGTCTTGTCAGTCCACAGAGTATTTTCCCAAAAGTCCCAAAAGTGGTTTTGGTCTTGGAACTCTGCCATGCAGCCATTTTTGCCCCCCAGTCTCTTTCTGATGGGGGAGTCATGAACACTGACCTTCATTGAGGCAAGTGAGGCCTGCAGTTCTTGGATGTTGTTCTGGGGTCTTTTGTGACCTCTTGGATGAGTCGTCGCTGTGCTCTTGGGGTCATTTTGGTTGGCCGGCCCCTCCTGGGAAGGTTCACCACTGTTCCATGTTTTCACCATTTGTGGATAATGGTTCTCACTGTGGTTCTCTGGAGTCCCAAAGCTTTAGAAATGGCTTTGGAACCTTTTCCAGACTCATAGATATAATTACTTTGTTTCTCGTTTGTTAATAAATTTCTTTGGATCGCAGCATGATGTCTAGCTTTTGAGGATCTTTTGGTCTACTTCACTTTGTCAGGCAGGTCCTATTTAAGGGATTTCTTGATTGAGAACAGGTGTGGCAGTAATCAGACCTTAGTGTGACTAGAGAAATTGAACTCAGCTTTCCAAAGTTGTGATAAACCACACTTAATTTATGTTTTAGCTGCATTTAGAAACTGCATTCTGTGTTTACTTGTTTTATCTCTGTCTAATATTTAAATTTGTTTGATGATCTGAAACATATAAGTGTGACAAACATACAAAAAAAAAAGAAATCAGGAAGGGGGCAAACACTTTTTTTCACACAACTGTAAAAGGGAAACGTCTGATCAACTTTGCTTCAGTGCCATCATCCTGTCAATTACTTTGCATTCAGCACAAATCAGTAAATATGCCCAGACGCTAACCTAAGATAATAAAATGGTAAACCTACTGTGAGCAGCATGTTAAAATTAGGCCGTGCCAACTTCCATTCTCACAGAAGTGCAATCATGCTGTCAAATCACTTCACTTCTCATCTTTAAAGCAAACAGTGCTTTCTTTGATGGGTTTATTGGAGTGTGGGGATTTGATAAGCAGTAGCACCTTATTTCATCACTTGTCTTCAAAGTGCTCGAGTGAAAAGGTTATGTAGAGATTTTGAGCACAGTTACTATTACTTAACAGTGTTACTGCTATAATTGAGGCTATCTTAGCAAATTGCAAACTCACCATGCCTTACAACTAAGACCTTTAAGAATGATTTGGCCTCATTCCTCTTTTATTGTTTTATACATGGACAATGCATTCAAGTGTTTGATCCAATGCAAAGAACTTATTGTAACTGTTTTACTATTAAACTTTATGGAATATGTGCAGGAATTGCAGCATAACAATGGCATTAATACACCTGGAAAAGCAAGTAAGTTCTTGTGCCTATGAGTTGTCTGCTTTTCTCACGTTTCAGTCCTCTTTAACCAGCTGGTCACAAACATGTAAAACAACTTTACAATCAGTTGAATGGCTTTTACGGAAAACAAACTCCTACCATCACTGTCACATTCTCTCAAAGTGTAATATTCTCAGCTGGGAGACTGTGATCAAATACCATGACATTAAGCTGGTATATAAAATCCTCCATGGAACGGCCCCGCCTCCTCTGCAGGAATTCATATATTTGAGAAACAGTGTGGGCACTGGATCCCAAAGCAGAGGAGACTGTGACGTTCTATGAAAAGCAGTTTTTGGTCAGTTGTGCTTTTCTTTCAGAGCGTCACGCACCTGGAACACCATCCCTCCAGAACTTAGGAGCATCTAATCAATAAAGCTTTCTCTGAATTAAGAGGTTGTTGTAGTTTTTACATTGACTTACTGGCATCCAGCTGCCACTGCGGTACCATATCATCCTTTACGGTACTGCTACCGTATTTTTCTTCTTTTTTGCTTTATGGTACACTACCATATTTTTCTTGTTGGTATTACTACCATGTTTTCATTTACAGGATCACTTCTGTATTTTCTTTACAGCACTGCTACAGTATTTGTCTTTACGGTACTGCTACTGTATTTCTATCTTTACAGTCACTGCCGTATTTCTTTCTTTGCTGTTCCGCCATTGTATTGTTCTCTACAGTATTGCTACTGTATTTTAATTTACAGTACCAGGACTGTATTGTATGGTCCTTGCATGTATATTTTATGCATTTTATTAGGTTTCTTCTTCCACTGACCCAGGATAAGACTACAAATGAAAATTATCCTAGAAGGTTAAATCTACCACATTTACATTGTGAGCCTCATGTTAATTAATATTATGCATTGTCCCATTTCAAAGAAAAATAAATTTAAAAAAAGAAAAGAATTAGTGATTAACACGACTGCTACACTACTTAAAAAAAACTGTTTACACTTTTGGAGCTTGAATCTACTGGGTGAGTGGAAAAACATGGAAAATAGAGTTTACCCAGTTGGATGCTACAGTTATTCCCATAAGAATGAATGGAATGAGTGGATTTCTGATTGACCCGAAGAAAGAACACACAATCAAGTGGAATTAGTCAATAATCAGCAATAACTATAATTTTCAAAGCCTATCACTTCCTGTACACTAGGATTTGTTTGTAATCTTGTGTTGCCAAACAGAACTGTGGGTTGTTGTTTTGCTTTGCTAGCATTCTTTGCGGGGAAAAATTGTTGGGGCAGGGTGTGACACATCCAGCGTCCATTTAAAAGGTGACAAGACAGATTTAAAGCTTTGAGTTCAACATTAAGTGAATAAAGCCAGAGTTGGTAATCCTGTTAAGGAACACTTTTTGTTATACTGGGTGAAATGGTTCTTCCATCCTGACAGTAGTCAATAAATCATGTATTCATAAAAAGGTGGAAAAAAGTCAGATCTCTGTGAGAGCTGCAGGTCTGTAAAAACTATGACAAACCCCTGCCATTTGCGCCGAAAGGCAGGCATTGGTCATTCGCAACATACAGAAAAAACAAATCGATGCCTTTATGTCTCATCTTTGTCCCTCCCCTCTCACTGTCCCCCACGTGACCCCCCTGTGCACTGCTCACTGTAAACAAATATAGCTAACGGACTGCTAACTGCCGCTGCGCCAGAAAAACAAAACAAAACAACAGATAAGGACTAAATCTCGGAGGCGTTGACGTTTCCAGTGTGGACATTTTACACCACAGAAGGAGTTGGAGGTGAGTGGATTTAAGCTTTTAAAAACGTGGTTTGTCAGCTGTTTACTATCAAGCTAACGAGCTATCCACTCGGCTGTTATCGTTAACCTGCTCGTAAAACATTGCCGCACACGTCCCTGCGCTCTGAAGGCGTGGTTTCGGATGGTCTGTTTTTTTCAAATGTCGCTTGCTCGAACCGATTTTCCAATATTGCCAACCCTAGCTTTACATCATGGTTTATTTTTGTATATTGACCATATTTGAGGGAGAAAAAGAAGGCAAAAGGATAGACAAAGAATCAGTTTCTTTGAGAACTTTGTTCTCTACCACACTGATTGAAATGACTCACTATGGTAAGGTTAACATTTTAAAATCTGCCGTCTCATAAGCCACCGTTTTGGATTGATTTTTTCCTTTAATATTGCCATCTTCCTTCTCATAATGTCAAGCAACCTGTTAATAATTCATCCTCCTCTAGGACTTAGAAAGGAAACTTAATAAATCTGGTGACAAACAAAACCAAGCATGGTCTTCAAGGAGGATTGTGGTTATGGAGGGAAGAGGTAAAAATAAAAGAAAGATGAGATTAAAAGATAAAAGACTGGAGAAGTGTCCTTTATCCTGTTGGAGGCATGTTTAGGTCCTGTATTAAAATCTCTCACAAGCAGAGGAAGTGCTTGGCAGGACTGTACATGCATTCACACACTCCAGCCAAGTCTACCTCAGCAGTCAAACTCCTTTAATGCTAATCCTCTCCGCTGTTCCTGGCCACAGAAATATAAAGGACAGCAGAGGGATGGATGTTCCGAGGAAAGCAGTCTTTTCTTCTATACTAGATGAATAGAACATGAATGGGGCATGGCAGCTGGCAGAACGCTGGCTGGCCGACAGGCGCGCAAGCTAACTGGCAGCTGATGGGCAGATGAGCAAGCAGGTCCTTCTGATGCTAATTACTGTACAGCGCCTCTCAGCGCCTGATGCAACAGGGGGACAGAAAGTGGCACTCAGGTCAGCCGCGAGGCCGGTTGGCAGAGGGTGGGGGAGTACAAAGGGCGGGAGGGGGGAGTTAAAGAGAGAGAGGGTGAAAAGAAGAGACAGGGGGACCAGTGTCAATTTACGGTTGCTGATGCAAGAGAGTAGAAAACCTTCCTCGCTTCTCTCTCATTCTGCCTCATCAATAAGGAGTAATCCTGCAGCTCCACGGAAAAGAGAGGAGGATCGGGGCGCTTTGGAAATCCCACACAAACCAGGCATTGGAGGGCTCCCCCGACCCTCGCCAGCTACTCAGATTACTGCTGTCAATCAGAGCGTTCTGCCACTGTATGCATGCAAAACCTCCGAGCGTCCTCTGCAGAGTTCTTTCAAAACAGCAGATCTCTTTTTATTTCTCTGTAGCAGATAAAATGAATACATGTTTAAATGAATGAGACAATATGAAAACAGAGAGGCGACATTTTTCAGACCTTGCTGTGTTGCGGCAAGAAAAAAAACACCTGAAAGTCATTTGAAGTAGACAAAAATAAATAGCATTGAATGCATCTCCTCTTGTGTTTTTAATCATTAGTGGGCAGTGAGAGAAGGTTGTGGGTAAAAATGTTTTTTCAAGGATGTTAAAATTCTGCAAAAGGCCAAATAAAGTCTTGTTTATCTTCTCTGCATCTATCAAGCATAATGTAGCTTTGATGGAAATAATAAAAACCATTATAGGGCAGGTCTACTATAACCCTAAATGCACACTGTTATAATGATGCTGCTGTAGCCAATTATAGGGATGGTGCAGCACGGCATAATGCAAGTAATTCCCAACTTAGCAAAAATGTACCCACAATATACAAACACAAGCACGCTGGTTTATTTTCTGCTAAATTAGCTCATGAAAGGTTCCCAGGACACAAAACATCTGGATAAAAATGATTTTACATCTTAGCTCCTAACCTCTCTCATTTGTAGCGAGCAGCTAACAACTCCGTATTGCTATCCTTCATCTCTCATGTGAAGCCTGTGCTTCTAAAAGTGGGTGTGAGTATCCCTGCCCATCCATCTTTCTGTCTGTGTTGTGTAGGAGTGTGTCTTTGTGTGTCTGTGTGTGTGTGGGTATGTCGGGCCAGCCAAGGAGATGAACTGCATTAGGACTTGGGACACAAGGTCTAATTAATTTCTCTTGCCTACGGCTTATTCAGGTAAAACAATTACACCTGTAATCTATTTTCAACGGAACTAAACTGTCTTTGCAATTAATGTTATTATCCTTCAAATTCTAATGAAGCAGAGAACAGACTTAAAATGTAGTCAGGGTCTTGGTGATGGGACGCGTCTGAAGGGACCGAACTATGTGCATGTGTGAAATAGTCAATATGGCCTGTATGTGAATTGCACACATGCTGGTGCAGACAACATTAATAGTGTTCCAAATGCAAGAGAGACCGAATTTGCCGCAGGATGAATAAAAATATCATAATGGGCAAGGTCTCTATAATTACTTAGATTCAATTAAGGGCCTTTTGAGCAGGTGGCTTAATAAGCTTTCAGCCTCTCCTCTCCACTGTGCAGCCTAATGAGTGTCAGTCAGAGTCAGGAGAAGATAATGCTCTTGGCCTCGGGGCCTTCCATTACGGCTACCATCAGTCCTCACCTTCATCAGGCCGCGGGTTACGTCGCTGACAGATACGTCTGTCTGTTGTTCACAAACTCATTCTCTCCTTGACACTCCCATCGTTACTCACTTAACATGTGAAGCACAAGCTGACGTTAAGGATGAAGCGCCTCATTTTTTTTACTGTTAGTTCTTTTATTTTTTTTACAACCTGTTTTCCAAACAAAGGAATAGAGATTAATTAATTTATGCGCCTCATATTTTATTCACAGCAGCATAAGCAAAACATATCAAACCCTTTTGATTCAAGAAAAATATATTTGTCTCTCTTGAATTTGAAATACATTTGCTTTAAAAATTGTATCATCCTTTCTTGGTTTATCCAGCACCGCCCCTACCCAAAGTGAGGCCCCAAGCAAAGGGTCCAGATGAGGACCCCCACCCTGAGCCATAAGGTCCAGGTCACTGTCCGGAACCCCTAAAAATGTATGCGCGAATAGGTTTGAGCAATATGTAAAAAATTGCTGCAGTTTCTATGAACTTAGGAGAAACATATTGTTTAGTTTACAGACCAGTTTGGCTCTTCCAAACACGATTGCACATTTTAAGGTAGAATTAGAGCTTTTCAGTTGCAAGACATGGACATTAATCAGTTCTTAGAAAGAAAAATTATACAATTTTGATGCTTAACTCCACCTTAGAAAAGTATGGGAGGGGATGAAAGGGATCAGTTTACCAGAAATCTATATGATTTTAGAAAAACTGTAGTAATTTAAAAGTTTTTTTTTCTTTTAATTGACAATTACAGGAGTATTTCAGCTAATGGCAAGAAAAAAAAAAAACACTATTCCGAAGCCTATTTTAGCTTATTCCACTTCAAAGTAATTAACATCTGTTGAAATTACATTTTACTTTTGACTGAATACATAAATAAAATTAACTGGATGTCAAAAGGGAACACGTAGCCAGAGCAGGAAAGCAGCAACATCCCCGAAAATCGTTTCAATTCATCTCCTCGTCTGCAACAGTAATTAATCAGTTAAAGCACTAAGGTGTCACAAAAACACAGTTTCGTGTTTCGCTGTGACTTTTAGGACACAGTCTCATGGGTTTCTTCAAACGAACTAGACCTGAACGACCTGGATTCTGGCAGCAGGGGTCCGACAACTCTGCGCGGTCTCATGGTTGTTTTCTGAAATGTTTTGAGGATGAAACTGTCGTCATCATGCCGTGACGCAAATAGAAGGAGACGGCAAAACTCCAGTCCAGCTGGTGGCGTCACCACCTGTTAGAGTGTGATGTCTGTCACGAATAGACAATCTATGCACGTACATGCGTCATAGTTGACGTTTGTGTAAATGTGCTTTGTTAAGGAGAGGCACTACAGGTACAATCACCTTTCATCACCTGTCAAGTTTTGAGATTTTTGTTTTTTTCCCTCCTTCAACATGTTTTCTTTCAGATTCGTGTAAAAAGAACCGTCAAAAATAAACATTTTAGGAGTTTATTCGATGATACTTTGTCTGATGCATCCAAATCTCCTGAAAATGCAGCTAAAGTTGGTGTTTTTAAACGGAAAGCAGCACCGTGGTGCTCATCTAAACCAGTCATGTCTGGTATCGTTGGAAACGTCTCTTTTTCCTGAACGATGTCATCTCAACCAAACTTGATATTTCCTCAAGGCTCTGAAAATATACTAAATGACGTCGTTTCGAGTAAATTATGGACGCTACCCACTCAGGACGGAGCAGTATGGAGGAATATTGACAAGTTTTTGTGGACTTTTATGCACCTTTTTGGCTCGAGCCCCAGCGAACTCCATTGTATGAAAGTTGGGGGAAAACAAGAAGCCTTCCTGATCGCCGGCTGCATTTGAGATATTAAAAAAGTGCTCCAGAGTCTTGCTCACCATGAGGGGAAGTGGAAAATAAAGTGACATCATTCTGTGGGTGTACTATTCCTTTAAGTTCAGGAAGTAGTGAACTTGTGCATAAAGCCCATTGCTGCAGCACAGTCGAGCATACGGCGCTGAAGTCACGCCCACCTCCAAAACCAAAAATTATGAGTGGAAGTCAATGGGGTTAAAATAATTATCTTCTGGTCCCAGTCGTTCTCTGTCCTGGATAGACCTGGGTTCAAGTCCCTGACACTCAGGTGAACCACTGTGGACCCTTGAGCAAGGTCCTTAACCCCCACCAACTGCTCCCCGGGCGCTTTAATTAGCAGCCCACTGCTCTCAGGTCCAACCTGAGATGGTTAAATGCGAAGAATTAATTTCCTAATTGGCTCACTAATTAGGATTAAGAAAGTATGTCCTTTTTTTTTTTTTTTTTTAAATGTAAGGCCTTTCGTTCATCTTAAAAAAAACAACAATAAAACATTTAATCAATATCCTTTTTGATCTAGAGGACATGGTGTCCCTGAGTTCCAAAAAGAATTTCAATTTTAATTCCTCTGACCACAGAACCATTTTTTATTTGAGAAAATGAGAGAAGATACTGTTGTGGCTTTTCTGCTGCTTCTTGTCATGGAAGAGCTTTAACCTGCATTTATGGATGGTGCAGCGCTTTGTTCCCAGATGAAGTGTTCATGCGTCCATGCAGCGACTTCCATGACAGAATTGTGTCTGTTTTAAACGCACTGCCACCTGATCAGAGATCAGAGACATCCTACACTGATCGTCCTCCGTGTTCCTCACAAACAGAAATGTCTCTTTTTTTTTTTAATCATCAAAAGAATCTTTTGATGATATCATGTACCTGATAGAATATTCAGTCTTTGATTTTTTTTTTTCATTGAGTACCATTATGGTGGCTGAAGTTTTAGAGACATTTTTCTGTAGATTGTTGAACCTCAATCTTTATATCCAACAAACTTTGCATCTCTAAGGGTTTTTTTTTTTTAATTAAACATATTCCTGAATCATTGTCTGTATACCCAACAGGTTTCCACACATCCCTCTACCATTGAGCCACATAGTTTTCCAGTTTTTCTGTCAATATATACACACTCAAAAATCGAGGTACGAGACAGGAACATTTCTGTACCTGTAGGTACATTTTTTACAAATGTTCTCTCAAAAGTACAATATTAGTCTTTATGAGGCCAGAAGTACCTATATACTATGAAAAAGGGTCCAAAGTAATATAAAGTACAAATTTGTACCATTTCAACCCTAAGGGTACCTGCAGCAATGAAAAATGTGTGTAGCTTGTACAACAAATATAAATAGCAGTACCTCTAAACAGTAGTATAATTATAGTTATATTATGATTTTCATAATAATCATAGTAATCATAATAATAATTATATATGTGTTTGGCCTAATATTTATAGAATAATTATTCATTTAATACTAGCATCTTTGATTGTTGTCATAATCTCTATTTTATTGACTTTATTCATCATCTTTAATTGGTTTAATTGTACTTTATTAACTCATACAGCTTGATAAGGTACAAAAATGGACCAGGACCGAAGGTACAGAAATGTCTTTCAAAAAGGACCCCCCCCCCCCCCAGCGACAAGCTTTGTACCCTTTTAAGTACAAACTGGTACCTTTATTTTTGAGTGTGTATTCCAATATATTCAAGATTAACTACAGTAACAGATGAAATCGTCACACTTTCAACATTTGATATGTTTCTTTTGTTCTATAAAAAACAAAATGTTTATTTCAGAAACTGCCAAACTGTAGCATTTGTTTTTTTGTTTGCATTTTCTAAAGCATGCCAACCTCTTTTGGAATGAGGCTTGTATTGACAGAGCTTAACTAAAGCTCGTGATGAGGCAGTTTGGGCACATGCCTGGAACAAGTGGAACATGGCAAAACAGAGTTATGCAGGACCTGATTTTTAATTAATCTTAGACATTACAAATTTTTGTGCCAAACTGTGCCATCACTTTTTTTTTTTTTTTACATCTATCTGGGACCTTGTTTTTGGCCATTTGAAAATGTAAAAAAATTCAGACAATTCTTCATATCCTTGAAATAAAATCGATAAAAAAAAAATCAGAGACACAGTGAAGAAGCAAAAGAAAAAAGTGCAGAAAAATGTGCTTGAAATACAAACACTTGAAGTTTAAGAAAAATTGATCCCTTCTTATTCTGCTGATGCATGTATTTTACAACCAATATGAAGAATACTCAACGTAGGAGATCTGCTCAAATAAAGAAAGAAATTCATTTTGTTTTTAGGCAAGTTTATGAAAGATTTCTTTCTTATGTGCATTGATTAAAGCAAACACACTATCAAATCAAAAACTCAGAAAAACACAAACCATGTCAATTTGTTTGAGACCCTGAGGTGCGAAATTCTTCATGTTGAAAAAGAAGTCCCTTTGTAATGAGATTTTGCCTGAAGGAGGAACAAAACCATACCAAATGTTCAAGAAATACAAGGCTGTGTCTGAATTGACCAGTTTTGAACTAAAGGCCCCGATGCAATGAGTCAGCCATTTTGTAGCTGTTTGAAATTTCAACTGAAACTCTTCATTCACTAGAAGATAAAGTAGAAATGTTTCATACAGGATGCCAAATATGGTGTTAAAAAATAAAGTGGTCAAAAAATAGACCACCGTGTAGTGCTAGGGAAGGATGACCACAACTGCTAGCAAATGCAAAGGTTCATAGAACAAAGCTAAATTGTGATTACCCTATTGCGATATTATCGAATATTGGCATTAAAATGTGACATCTGAAAATATCAGTATTGGTTTTTTCCTCCTTACTTTCTTAATGACAAAAAACCTCCAAGACTACACATCACTAGAGGTTTAAGAGAATATTTAAACACTGAAATATCATGAAATTTTGTGTTGTGATATTATATAGATGTTAAAAAGCGCTGTATCAATATTTAGCCACAGTTAGCTGGTTGCATAGATTGGTATCGGTCGAAATCAGACATAAGAAATTAAGCGTTGGACAACATCGGTATACCTGATATCAGTAAAAAAGCCAATATTGAACATTTTAAAATATACTTATATATACATAATACACACATAGGCCTACAGACATACGCACATACAGTCATCCTCAAAATTATTCAAACCCTCCAATTAAAGAAAATGCTAAATTTACAACAGTAAATATATCTAACAAAAGATAAAGAAACTAAAAATAAACAAAAAAATTTAAAATTACAATTTAATGAAATAAAATATTGCTTTTGAATTGTGGTTGGAAATAATAATTAAAGAAAAACAAACAAAACTGCCACAGACACATTGGAGTACCTTTCCCATGCACAGTGGACCAAAATACTTGCTTGTTTACTCGTTTTATTTTATTTTTTTTGTGTGTGTGTGTGTTTTTTTTTAATATTTCTTTCAAACTATAACTCAAAATCAATGTCATGATTTTCATAGAATTTTTATTTATCATTACTTTTGCCAATTTCATCTTATTTCATTGACAGCTGATTTTTTTTCCTTCTGTCATTTGACAGTATGAATTATTTGGAGGACGACTGTATGAATTTATATATACCCATATTATACACATTACACTTACGGTACATCTACAGTATGTGCATGCACAGACATACCAACATTCACTCTCATGCATACATATAAGATGACCTTTTCAGACGAATAAACTTACCTGTGTCTCTCCAGCTTTCCCTGTCTATCCCAGCCCAGCTCTCTGTGGTTCCTTCAACTAATGACTATGAAACTATTTTCCTCAGGACGTCTCTGCTTTCTGATTAAGACTTTAATGAAACTTACTTTACTATCAAAAGGGACTTTCTACATACTTGGCATTTTGGTGCACTGAAAAATGGCAATATGGCAATTTTTCTGTTATCTAACATTTCCTCTGACGTGGCTGCCAAATAGACATATGCACACACACACTCCCACACACACGCACACAAGCGTTGTACAGTACACAACAGCTGGAGAAAAAAAAAAAGAGTTTTAAATCAGCTAAAGTCAAATAAAATGCAGTTTTGTTTTCCAGATGCAGCAGATGTCCGTTTTCAAAGCACTCAGAAACTTATCTATTGATTATCTGCCTTTCATCTATATAATAAAGAAAATAACAGGATTGTAGCTACTAGTTAGAAAAAAAAAATCTAACTACAGTATTAGAAAAACAACCTATTGATAGGCAGCAAATTTACAGAATATTTATACGTACATAAATATATATATATATATATATATATATATATATATATATATATATATATATATATATATATAGGGGCGCAACAATACAAAAAAATTCAGTTTCAGTTTGGTTCGATACTTCAGCATCACAGTTTGATATTTTTTCAATACAAACAATTTTTCATCCCTTTTTTAATCATTGTGCTTTGGTCCACAATGGCTCAGGGTCATACTTAACCTGAAGGACCAAAGTAGTACTAAACACAGGACCTGAGTGTAGTCAAAAGAGTAGTTTAACGCAGATCCACCAAGTTTTCAACAAAAAGCTCATCGTCAGAAGACAAGTTGAGGAAATTAATGAAAAATTTTGTATTGTTCGATATTCGATACATGCTTGGTACTACTAAAAGTACATTTGTCTTGACAAATATAATGAAAACAAAAATAGTTCATAAGAGTTTGATTTAAGAACTAATATCTGCCATTTTCCATTCTTTTCTTGATAAGTGACAGCTTTTAGGCATTCCAGATTTTCTTTTCTGTCTCTTTTAGTCACATGATTTACACCATAGTTGGTACTTGACTGCATAACCATTATTCTGATGACAAAGTTGGTCAAAATTGATCTGACCAGTTATGTGTGCAGACATTACCTGCATAGAGAGGCAGTCTACTGCATCCGCTACAGTCTGACACAGTAGTGTGCAGTATAATAATACCCTTTCTCAATGGAGGTAGAGAAACAAAATAAAGTTACAACCATATATTCTTTACCAAGTCTAAATATAGTAAAATGTTTGACACATCCTTTGGATTTAAATTACAACATACAGTATGTGAGCGCAGCGAGTAGCAGAGGAGAAAGAAAATGTAAAAGACTGAATACAAATGTGGCATGATAAATCCATGAATATGCCAATTAGCATATGATGTCATCTCGTGACATTTAGCAACTTTTCAGCTGGCTTTTGCTGCCAGCTGGAAATAGTTGGCAATATTGCCTTTTTTTTCCCCCCTTTCTTTTCTCTTACACAGTAATAGTAATGATAGTCTTCACATGTAACACTTATTCATTGTTCGCAAGAGCAAATATAATATGGAAACAGTAAAACGGAAAAATTATGGTTACAGATTTGTGCCATCAGGTTCTATGTCATTTATGTGAAGAGAAAGTCTTAAGATAAGATGATCTCAACCAAAAACAGTAACTTTGTGTCCACCAGATTAGGCATACACATATCCTGCAGATATTTGTTTTTACAGCACCTAACTGTGAATATTTTACACATAGTTACGGAGTGCTGCTGCGGTTAGTTTCCAAAGTACAGCAGCAGCTGTCTGTCCTGTTCTCAGCGGTTTTTATAATGTGATTATGAAGTTTTAAGCCAAAATCAAAAAAACGTGCCATTTTCCAGGGCTCTGCTTCTGCAGAGCGCCAGAAGCTCATTAGCAAGTTTCCTCTGCAATCTGGATTTTCATGAGAAATTAGACTCAAATTTTCTGTTTGGTCAATCCCAACAAACGGTGAGCTGAAGGTTCCCTAATGGTTGCACAGCGGTAACATCAAAGGAACGCTCCACGAACGTTATCTAAACCTTTAGGGACGTCCAGAGAATGTTCTGCGAATGTTCCTTGAACGTTGCATTAAGCAGCCAATATTCTCTGAACGTCAACATGGAAAGTTTTCGAAAGGTTTTGGGAATGTTCCCAGATGCCCTTTAGTGACCTTCACCGAACGTTGGTCAGCTGCGAACGTTCCCGGAACCTTTAGAAAACTTTCCATGACAACGTTCAGAGAGCGTTGGCTGCTGGTCGCGGCGAACGTTCCCGCGACCTTAATACAACGTTCGTGGAATGTTCCTCTGTTAGCTGGGAATGTCTGGTGGGTAAATTCCTTCATTTCATTTTCTGATGTGCAGTTTCCTTGATGATCCTCTGGATCTTTAAAGTAGCTGAACCCGATCTAATGAACACACTTTTTTGGTACTGGTTACATCTATGTAATAAAAGGAAAACGTGTATGCTATAACATCCATCTATCCACATAGACTACAGGAACACAGGAAATATTAAGATGTTTGAGGTAATGGTTGCAAAGACAACACTGAAATTAGTGTTATTAATTTTATTTTGAAAAAAAGGCTACTTTGGTAAAGATTCTTTGTCACTTCCATTAAGCCAGAGGCTTCTGTCACATCAGGGGCTTCCGCTCCGGGGCTGCAGGTGGACAGTATTGGCCTTTAAGGGCCTGCCATTGGTTCATGATGATTTGAATGCAGAAATACTCAGAAAAAAACAACATGAAAACATAATATTCATCGGAATGGGTCTTTAAAGGCGCTATACCTGATTTTGCAAATTTGTGAACCGTGAGCGAGGTGAAGAGTATAGTTTGAACTGTAAGCCCCGCCCCTAACTGTTTCTCCCAGTGAGAAACGCTCCAACTCTCGTTTTTCTCTCCTCCCACTCAACATGCACGAAATAACATGCACATTTCATACTCGTGCACAAACTCGTGCAGAAACTCTCCAGAGAAAACTTGCATCTTCCAGTGAAATTACTGTCCTGGTTGCAGTAAATGGCTGCGGATCAGCTAAATGACATTTTCTACCATAACCGGTTAGTTTACTGTAACTACAGTTATGTAAACAGATGAACAGTTAAGGCGAGTTATGATGTTATAGGCGACGTTACAACATGACAGCCGAAACTTATGTAGAACGAACCGCATTGGCATGAAGAGAGTGTCACGCCATCCTTAGAAACCTAAACTAAAAAGGCCTGGATTCATGCATATACGCAATCAATGAGTCATTTATTTTTATGAAATTACCTCTTTTGAGACATATTATACCGTGTAGAAAGCATTTCTCTGAAAGAGATTGAAATAAAATCAGGTACAGGGCCTTTAAGAGTAGTACAGTTTACATTTTATCTCAAAATATAAGAAAGGTTTAAACTAAGGTTACTCAATTTGGTCCTACAAGGGCTGCAATCCAGCTTATTTTCCATGTCTCTGTGCTCCAACACAAGTTAACGAGTCATTGTGCAGAGCTTGATTGGCTATTCGAGCTTTCTAATTTGGGTCAGGTGTGTTTGAGCAGGGAGACATGGAAAACCAATATGGAATGCCAATATTGGCATTAAAGTGTGACATTAAAAAATAATGGTATTGTTTTTTGGGCCGATATTTTAAAAAATGAAATCTCGCTAGATTTGGTTGTTCCATAACGAAATCTCGCAAGATCTTGTTCCATTTGCAGCGGTCCTCATGTATAAAAGTCCCTGTTATCCTGGAAGAACTTCATATCCCAGCATTCCTTTCAGAGTCATGTCACTACGGTACAGCTGCTGCATATAATATGTCTGGTTTTAAATTGTTGGTTTAGTTACCAAGTTGTCAGAAACACTAGAATTAGCCACATGTTGGCTAATACCTGCTAGTATCTGATATCTGACAGCCAGATGTCCAAAATGAACTCCTCTGGCTGAGTAAAGACTATTTTGGGATCTTTGCTCTCGGAGCAGAACATAGGTGTATCTCTCAAAATATGAGGGATACAACCCCACAGTTCTCTGCATATATTGGTATTGGTTGATATTGGATATCGGAATTTAAGACAGTGTAGGATATTGGTAAAAAAGCCAATATCGAACATCCCAGGTTTAAAGGGGAAGTGTCTCCTGTGTTTCTGTGGTAATCTGACCAATGCACATGTCTCTAAATTTAACTAAGACTCCAGGATATTCTATCAGAGGGCATAAATGTCTCCTGTAAATCTTCTAACTTTTTAACTAAGCATTTATTATGTTGGTTCAACTATATCATTCACCCATTTATTCATGAATAACTTTTTTGTCATTTTTAATAGAGTAGCTGTGTAAAATAGCATAAAATGAGAGTAATCAAGGAGGTGTGACATTACGAAAATCCTCTTAAAACCTTTGTAGCACATCAACACTTCAACCTGTGCTATAACCAAAGAATATATGCAGTTTAAGAAACATAAACAAAACAAAACTCTACGCTTTTGTCTGTCTTTCAGAGATAAAACATCAAATTCTGCTTTTTTACTTGGATATCAAAGCCTAAGACATCAATTCCTGAGAAACCGACTGCTACAAACCTCTCAGCTTTGATACACTGCATCATGCAAATACTTCTGCAGCTTAAAATGATGTGTAATTTCTTCAGCTAAATTCGGATGAGATGCTTGAGATGCAGGCAGAGTAACAGACAGACAAGTTTCTGCTGATGGGCTTTCTCAACTTGAGGCGCTCATGCAGGGGGTTCACTAAATGATCTATAGTCTCTGCATGTGTGTGTCTGTGTGTAAGTATGTGTGTATGTGTGCATGTGTTACATCCTGAGACTGTATCCCAGCGTGAGAAAATCAATGAGACTGCTGTAACAGGGACTAGTCCATCAGCATTTGCACACATGCATGCATTGCACTTGCATGCACGCTCTCGTCTCTTTCTCACACACGTTTGCTTTTCTCACATATAAACACACATCCTGCACATACTTTCTGACTGTTAAGCGCACATACACACTTCTCTGGCTCACTCCCTTTCCACTCTCTCTGCACGCAGTCTGGAATATTGATGTGCTCTTTAAGAGCCCTCCTTTCTGTCTGTGTCACATTCCATCCATCTACACACCCTTTCTAACCACACCATCAGCCAGAATGAAAACAGTTCGGCTCTAACTCTCCTTTCATACAGTGGTTTATACAATCATCGCAGGGGCTCAGATGGCATTCCACAAGCCCCGCATTTCATCATCTTCACATTATAATGAGGCAATATGCCTCTCTACTGTATGTCAGTTTGTATCATTTCATATTATTAATTTATCCAGCGTCCCACGGTGAGTGAAATATTATTCCCAAACTCAGATGTACTTCATTAAGGCAGGGGATCCACTGACAGAAAATCTTCTTTTCTGAGAACTTCTGCTTTCATCTGCACCAGAGGAATTTCTACGTGTGTGTGCGCATGTGTGTGTGGCCGTGTCTGCATGCTCTTAAGAATGCATGTCAGATAACGAAACAGGGTGATAAAATAAATAAATAAAATGAAAAAGACAGTGTTGGTACATGCACATTTATGCATGCACACCAGCCCGAGGTTGATTATCATGGGGTGAGTGGCAATTAATGTAGCACTAATTAAAAAGCTTTTATGTGTGGCCGACTAAGAAGGGCTGCTGGTGATGGCTGGAAATTGCAGGAGAGATAGCAGGAACATAAAACGCTGCACGCGGAGCCTTGACGAGACACTAGCCATATGCAGTTGACACAACATGTCAATTAGTATCTTGCACAGTGGTGCAATCTGCCTCGTGAGGTGGATTAGAATTCTCTTTCTTGAGATCCTGATTCCGGCACAGAACCAGCACATCAAACGGAGAGGATATCTTTGAACGGGCCTATCTTCATCCCATTGATGTTGACATAAAAACAATTCTAAAAATACCTAAACAAGGATACAAGAAGATTACTACCCTCCAATCATGCCGCCAAGCTTGTTTCATCTCTCCCTACTGTGCCATGCTATCAAAAACAAGGAGAAACTGATAACCGTCCACCTCCAGTCAGCCTCCTCGGCTATCCTCGCGTTACTGCTCGGCTGCTACTTGTGTTTATAGCCGTGCATCAGGATTAGGATCATTTATTCGAAAATAACAAGGGAGCAGTTCACATCTTGGTTTACATTACAGTTTTTTTTTTCCAATTGCTAAAACACAAAAAGCAAAAATTAGGCACAATTTTCACAACCTTTACTTCTGTCCCCAATCGCTTGACTCAGTTTGTTACTACTTTAGATTTCCTTATCATATTAGAACTCTGACTTTCCTTCTATACACAATAGGCACATTCAGACAGAGAGGTTCTAGGAGCGCAGTTTCCATAACTACCCGTCTGGAGTTTAGTTATCAGAACTACCTTCCCCATCAGTTTGCTTTCGCACATGAGGGAGGACCTTGATAAGGACCATGTCTGACGCCATTGTCTGCGACAGAAACAAATTTATGCCCCAGTAGATCTGATACAAAACTGAGGTCTCTCATCTCTTTTATCCAAAGCTATTATAAAAGCTAGCTTACCAGCTTTCCATCATCACGGTCATTTGTATCATGTAACGGGACAGCCCCCCGTTGGAAAGGTGCCCTACTAACGTCTTGTTTACCTTTCGTTGAAGTGCGCCCGAACACTTTAGTGGACGGACCGGGGTTTGTCTACCAAAGTGTCCGGGTGGCAGGCCCACATTGTGCTGACAGAATTCGCAACTGTATTTGGGTTTTCCATCTCTTTTATTCAAAGCTATGACAAAAGCTAACTTACCAGCTTTCTTTCATTACTGTCATATGTGTCACGTAACGTCTTGCTAACCTTTGGTTGACGTGCGCCCGGACACTTTAGTGGATGGTTCGTCCACTAAAGTGTCTGGGCGGCAGCCGCAGATTCTACTGCCACACTTTGCAGCTGTATTTGCGTCATTAAATTAGTATGAAAATAATTGCTTTTGGATATTTCAAAATAGTTATCAATTGAGGACATGCACCATTATGATGCATCGATTTAATAATGAATCGTTACAATCCTATTGTAATAGTTCTTGTTGTTATTATGATCTCGGTAAACAGTTGTAACAGCTGTGAGACTTTTTAAATATGGCGGGGTGGAAGAAGTGGAGATTACGCAAGGGGCGCAGCTTGTCAATTCTTCCAATCACCAAACACCTATGTATTTCAGTTCTTACTGAACCCCAAAAACGACCCTGAATCGGAGTAGGAGCTAAAAAGCTTCAAGGAACTGAGGGCAGAGGTTCCTAGTTCCTATGCGTCCGAATGCGCAAAAAAACAGCCTGGTTTTCCGAAAAGGTTCTAGGAACTCCAAAACGTTCCTACAATCCAAAAGCGCCATCTGATGTCAATTTCACATCACCCTGTTGTCAAAACACAACACAGAATTTTTCAGGTTTGCACACTTCTCATATGAAATCTCAAAGCATCAACCTACAACACAAATATTCAAACCTCTAAACTCTCAGGTCTGGTGAGCAGTTTGCAGTCAAGGCCTGCAGCATAAAAGGAGGTTTGATCCTCTGTTTTGTTTGATGAGCAATGGAGAACCGAGACAGAGAGAGGAGTTCTTCTCAGCCTGGAGGTGGAAGGTGTATGAAAGGAACCCACAGAGCCAGATCCCTCTGCTTCAAGCATGGAGGAGGCTTGTGGAGCTGTGGGCTTTGAGGCCTGTCAGGGCTTCATGCGGCACTCTAGACTGTTCTACCAACGCTGTTTGGACCAGGAGGACATCTCTGCGATGCTGATGAGGCCCTCTGGCCAGACGGAAACCGGAGGCATGATGCCCCATGATGCTTATGCTTGAATGGGGGGGATGGAGGTGTACAGTACGTTAACAGTTTTTTTCAACTTCTTACACACAAAACTTTTATATATCACACTATTTCCTCACCAACTTCCCCTCAAATCAGCAAAACCATAAACACATTCTCAGCCCTGACACAGTTTTTTATGTAGCTATTCACTTTTTGGAAATAACTAGACACTATGTTCTACCTAACACGTGAAAATCTACAAGGAAGTAACTTCATTTCCCATTTTACAGTTTTTATTGATTGCTTTGTTGATGTCGACTCAAAATCCACATTTTTCAAAACAGTTAATCCAGAAGCCTAAACAGTGGCACCAATGGTCAAAATGACAAATTTTGTTTGCAAAAGTCTCCAACTCTGCCAAAACATTTGAAACATGGACCAACACAACTTGCACACAAATGTGTGAGCGGTCCCAATCACTCATTACGCAAGGCACAAAATACAAAATACAGCTCAGTGTGAATCACTGCGGCATTGCAGCTCATTTTAGCCAATGACTGTATGCAGCTCCTTTGGTTTCTGTTTGGCTACCACAGCTAAAGCAATGGAGTTTGGACTGCTTGAATGACTTCTGCGTTGTTTTGCAAAAGGGTGGGGAAAATGTGTCAAACCAATGAGAATGGGTTAACTCATTTGGAAGAGGTGTATTTTGCTCTGCTGAGATGGTGATGATGAAGGCTGAGAGGTTGCCAGTTTCTTCAAACAGGTCAAAACAATCAATAAAAACTGCAAACACAACCATTTACAATGCCACACTTATTCATCAGTGCCTTAAATTCTGTCCTCACAGGCTTAACTCAGGACTAAATTATCTAGCTTTATAGTTGATCTGGATGGCATTAATTTGGCTTCCAGCACTACAGTGGAGTCATTTTTGACCAGGATTTGTCTTTCAGCTCACATTCTTCTACCTACGTAATATTGCTAAAATTAGGAACATCCTCTCTCAGAGCGATGCAGAAAAACTAGTCCATGCTTTTGTTACTTCCAGATTGGACGACCGTAATTCCTTATTATTGGGCTGCCCCAAATATGCCTTGAAAAGTCTCCAGCTGATCCAGAATGCTGCAGCGAGGGTTCTGACTAGAACCAGCAGGAGAGATCATATTTCTCCAGTTCTAGCTTCTCTTCATTGGCTCCCTGTTAAATCCAGGATAGAATTTAAAATTCTTCTTCTCACATATAAAGCTCTCCATGACCAAGCTCCATTATTTATTAGAGATCTCATAGTTCCATATATTCCAAGCAGAGTACTTCGCTCTCAGACTGCAGGTCTTCTGGTGGTTCCAAGGGTCTCTAAGAGTAGAATGGGAGGCAGAGCGTTTGGCTATCAAGCCCCCCTATTGTGGAACCAGTTACCATCTCAGGTTGGGGAGGCAGACACCCTCTCTACCTTTAAGATCAGGCTTAAAACCTTCCTTTTTGATAAGTCTTATAGTTAGGGATGGTTAGCATCCCTTAGTTAAGCTGCTATAGGTTTAGACTGCTGCGGGACGTTCATGATGCACTTGGCTCTTCCTTTCCCATGATGCACTGGGCTCTTTCTCTCCCATGATGCACTGGGCTCTTCCTTTCCCACTCATCTCTGCTTCACCATGTAGAAACCTGTGACAGTATTACATCATTAACTGTGTTCTCCTCTCTCAGCAGATCTGGCTGGATAACGTTGCAGTGTTTGTTGGTCTCTCTTTCTGTCTTCTCCCCCCCAGCCGGTCGAGGCAGATGGCCGCCCTACCTGAGCCAGGTTCTGCCGGAGGTTTTTCCTCCCTGTTAAAAGGGTGTTTTCCTTCCCACTGTCGCCACCACTCTGTGCTTGCTCAGGATGGGGGATTGGACCGGGTCAAGTCAAGATTCGATCCAATCAATTGGTTTCCTTAGCGAGGCTGTTATGAATCTGACCTGAATTTTTCTGGTAAGCTCCCTGAGGTGACACTGTCATGAATGGACGCTAGACAAATGAAGTTGAATTGAATTGAATAGGCGCAAACAATGACTGCTTTACTGAACACCAACCAATCACTCCTTGACATAGGCCTATAAATAAGTCAAAGGTCAAACTATCTGTCTTGAACAATGGATAACAACAATGCCGAGAGACCATGCAATACTGAATCCACAGCAGCAACAGATTTATTCAGGAAATGAAATATTTTTGGTTCCTGTATTGCTTGTGTCGCCTTCTATTTGCATGCTATTTTCAATCTTATATGGCAATCATATATATGGAGCAAATCAATAAAAACAAGAGCTTTAGATTTAGAGCAACAGTGTGTAAATGATACACACAACTATGTGATAAGATGGGAAATGTGTTTGTGAGATGAGACAAATGCTTGCTTTTGAGATGTGTTTTCAATATTTTGAAATCTGTGTTTCATTTTGCAGTAGATAGGGGGATTTTTGCTTTTTATGTCAGCAATAACTGGATTTGTGTATAAAGTTTTGAGAAATAGACAAAGAGCTTTAAAAAAGTGCGTAAGCAATTGAAAAAAAAACTGTAAAAATAAAATATTTTGTCTGAAAATTTGTGTGATGTTTCATCTTTGCCTATGAGAGAAGTGGGCTTTGTCATTGATTCAGTGTGTTCCACTTCTATAACTGTGCTCTTCAGTGTTTTCTACATGCTTGGTCGTGTTCAGCCGCAGCTTTGTTGTGTTTATTCAATGAATGGTATGTGTGTGTCATGTGACAACACGAGTTCCATCCTGTGAACATGTTACAGAGATTTGATGGGATAGAGTTGTTTTGCAAAGGGATGCAGGGTTTAGCAATTTGTGTGTGATGTTTGGAGTCTTGTGGGTGCAGTTTTGAAAAACTATAAAGCAAGATGTACTGTTAGCGGTTTTCAGTGCTATGGTTCCTGCTTGTCAATCATCCTAGTCTCCTCCCACCACCTTCACTCCTTCTTCCTCCAACCACAGCATGTTTTATCCCTCAGCCTCCACTCACCACCCTTCGCGGTGTAATCTTGGGGATTGTGTGGTCTCTCGGTGTGAGAGGTGATGGGTACAGCAGGATGAGCGTGATAATCTGCCACACTGGATTACAGCCTAATCTCTAATCTCTCTGGCCCTCCTCTTCCAGGGGACCACCTCCGCCGCGCCAATTTCATTAATCTGAGCCCCCTGCATCCGCGGCTTAGCTTTGCCCATTTTGATTTCCCTGCTTTCATCATGCAAAGCAATAAGAGTTGAAACAATAGATTGTTGTGACGCAACGCTCAGAAGTGAATTCTCTGACCCCTGCGCGCTCTATTGGAGGATTTAGCTACTGATGAGAGTGTTAATCCTTAGAATGTGAGGATTCATCAGGAATAGTTGCTTTAGGGAGGTCCCAGGTTGCCTAAATTGCAGCGGGCTGCAGTTTGGCTCACACACTTCTCTGTGCAAGTGGTATACATGGGCTCTAACAGCTTCCAATGTAATATCCATCAGGGTCAGACCAAGCATGAAGGTTGCTTTGTCCTGCCTGACTTCATGACCTGAAACACTCACAATTAATGTCCCATATCACGGGGTTAAATTGGTGTTAGAAATTCCTCTGGCTAGTTGAGAGAAGGCAGGGAGGTGGAAAGCTATTCAAGTCACGCACTGGCTAAGGGGGGATGTGATTAACCAATTACCTACATTCTCTAATAGATGGGTAATCAGTTCAGGACTGATCTCTGGACTGCTGTCTCTCTATCGTATTGGATCATTCATCTTGATGCTCGTGCTTTATATGCAAGTCAGAATCCTAATGCAATAGAAACTGATTGACATTTGAGCCAATGGATATGCATAGTCGCTCAGCATGCTCCTGACATGTTGTGTAATTGCAATTATGTATATTCATATTAAAATAATTGTCGTGTCTCGCAACAATTTTAATAACTTTGCTTCCATTTAATCATCAAGGAAAAATTGTTTAAGTGCACTTGCAGAATTTTAATTTCATAAAGTGTGCACTGAGAGGAAAAATGAGCTTGACGAAATGATTGGATGTTAACCTACTCTGATGACTATGACCCAACCTAACATGTGTACAACCCTGTGTATTCAAATGCATAAATGTTTGGAAAGCTTTTTCTCAATATGTTCTTTGCTTCCACTATAGATTAAAAGATTATATAGACGGATGATTAGGATCAAAAATATCCATCATGCCATTACCTCTTGGTTTGTGGGCTATTCATTCGAGTATTTTGAAGTAGGAATGTTTCAGTCTTGATCTTTTTTTGCCTCTGATATTAATCCATTTCATTCTAGCTGATGCTAAAATTCCATTTTCTGTCCGTACATAGTTGCAAACTAAAGACCATGGATACATTTAAGCTGTTGAAATCACTGCTATGTGTACTGTTCACTTTCAGCTCTGCAACAGAGAACCAACCTTTGTTCATGTTGTATCCTTGTTCATGTTTTATCATAAATATAGTGACAACAAAATTGCTCTGTAATTCTTTTTGCACTGGCTTCACAAAATAACCATGTGAAAATACATTTAAAGAAAAAAGTGCTGCATGAATGTTTAGCATCAACAAAATTACAGTGTAAACTAAATAAACCTGATTTTTTTCCCCCTATAATAGTCCTACCTTATTTACTGTAAGAGTGTAGAAAAAAAATGGGATCTTAAATAGGAAATAAGCATATAGTACCAAGCAGTCACTGTTGTAGCACTGAACGCAGCATATTGTTCCCAAGTGATGTTGAACCAAGCTTGAAATGGCTACATTCATGTTACTGCATTCTGTATAATACAGTCTTCCTCAAAATTATTCATACTAGGGCTGGGCAATATGGATAAAATATCATATCATGATATATTTATTTTATATGACGATATATACCGGTATTTTTACCCTTATTTGTCTGAAAGTTTAATTTCATATCAAACACCTGTTTTTTAGTAGTGAAACATGTTACAGCTCCACTGCAGTGATGAAACTGACAAAACACTGGTTTGAAATGTTTGTTAAATCGAAGTAATTCAAGATAGTTGGCTGTTTTTTTTATGATTTCTTTGTAAAAGTCTTGAGGAGGATTGTCTTCAAGACAGTTTTAATAATAGGGGTACCATATCTATATTTAAAAACACAATCTTGATCTATTTTACAAATGAAATCTTGCGATACATAATCGTTTTGTTCCAAAATCTCATGAGATTTCACAAAATACGGCGAGATTTCATCATTCTGTTACGAAATATTGCAGTATTTTGGGAAATCTCATGAGATTTTGTAATAAAACGATGATATCTCGTGATATTTCATTTGTAAAATAGATGGATACCGTGTTGTTAAATATAGATATGGTATCATCATATGAAAATATCACGATTTTTTCAAGTGTATTGATGTCTTTTCCCACCCTTATTAAATAATCAGGTAACTCCTTTGTTGTCAGTCGAGGTGCAGCCAGGTCATTACGAAAAAATAAAGCAAAAAAAAACATTGCACAACTAATACCGCAATATAACGATATGTGTAAACATCATATCTCTCATGTAAATATCAATCGCAACATCATATCAGTATATATCAGCCCCAAGTCATACCCTCCAAATAAAGAAGGAAAAAAATCTGCTGCCAGTTAAATCAGTTTAAATTGACAAAAGTGATAATAATTATATTAAAATTATGACAATGATTATGCATTGTGTTTCAACAGAAATATTAAAAAACAAACACACCAAAAATAAAACAAGCAAACAAGCATGATGGGGCTCCGAGGACAAAACAAGACAATCACTGCAATCAGGTGTTTTCTGTAATGTTCAAAAAGACGTCTACACCTGCTGACAGGTATGTTGGTCCACTGCTCACGAGAAAGGAGCTCTAATTGGTCTGGAACAATTTTGTTTGTTTGTTACCTCCACCAAAGAGGTAATGTTTTCAGTTGCATTGGTTTGTCTGTCTGTCAGCAACTCTGTGGAAAAAGTACTGGACGGATTGACCTGACTTGATCAAGGAATGTTTTGAAGGATTCTTTCTCGTTGTGTGATAGGCCAAATTTAGGAATTTTTGCATATAACTCCATACAAATGGCCCGAGTGTTTGGTAAAACAAGAAAGGATCTGAATGAGCTCATAATGTTTCAAAAGTTGATTTGGATACTTTGATCTGGAACATGAAAATAAGGGAGTTGTTGGAATTTTCTATGTTGAAAAGTAATAAATGAAGTAGCAGACATACAATTAACACCAAATTGTAGCCAAGACTCTGCTGAATCTGGAGTGTGTCCACGGAATTGATGCATCTTCAACAGCAACGGAGCTAGATCCGGAAGGAAACCACCATTATGGAAATATAGATTTTTGCAAATAACTATTAAGGTAATAGTGATACAAGCATGATTCCAGATGCTGTCGGTATGTTTTCATGGTCAAGGAATCCAATGATGTCAATTAAATGAATGCAGGAGAATAAGTTTTTATTGTGAATCACAATATGAGGGGGGCATGAGCTGCTTGGCGAAGGTCTGCACTCTGAGTGCTTTTCTATTTTTTTTTTTACATTATTATTTTCAACTACAATTCAAAAGCAACATTTTACTTCACTAAACCATAATTTTGTAAATTTTTATTTATTATTAGTTTCTTTAGTTACCTCTCATTTGAATAAATATTGGGAATTTAACATTTTCTTTAATTGGAGAATATGAATAATTTTGAGAATGACTGCTGTATATCATTAGGGATGTTACACAATGATACAGTCATGTTGGTGATTTAAAGTTTTTTCATTCATTTTGTAATAGGTGTGTTTCAGACACCAAAATGGCTAACAGCTGCCCTGCCCTAAACATATAACTTTAAGGCCAAACATCTACTTATTTAAGGGAATTACTTTCCAAAAGACCATCGGATCTCAGAGTTTAAATCAGCCATTTACATCTTAATGAGTAGTGAAAGAAAATGCTCTGACCGTTTTGTGAGAAAATCTGTTTGAATAAGAGTCTATCTTCAGACTTTAATAAGGTTGGTCAACTTAATTATGAAAGAAATACCTGATTAAGTCTGTTTAAGATACTATGCACTAGTAGTACTTTAAAAAAACAACTTAGCAGCAAACTCATGCAAAACAACAGAGGTGACGTTCACTGTTAGTAAGCATGCAGGGATAATGTTACTGCTTAGAAAAGAGAGAAATCTATTGCAGAGATGGTAGCAGATCTGTCAAAATAAACAGCTTAGATCATTTTTATGAAGAAAAAAAAGCAGGTGCAGAAAAAAAGTGAGTGGATTTAATGGAAAATCATTAACACGTCAAAGAGAAAACCTTTCTGGCAGCAAAGCCAACTGTGTTCTCCAAGTTGTGGGTGAATATGTTCATTTTCTAAACCAAATGAGGGCTTCATGATCATTTCTGGTCTCTTTTTGTGGAACAATTTAATTCCACACATGCTCATCCCACCCAAACGCTGGACATTATCCACATGGACATTGAGTTCTGTGTTTTGGCAAAGATAGAAAGTAAAGCAACTTCAACTGATTGGCTGCTGGTTCAGAGCATGATGATTTCTTCTTTTTAAACAGTCTGAAACAATCTTAAGCTCCAGTTAATGCTGACTAAGTGGATCAGGTGGGCCAGTCAGAGTTCATGTAACACCCTGTGGAGCAAAGACTTAAAAAAATGTCCGTAGTATCTGTTCATGTCTGAGGAGCTGAAAGTGAAGCCAGTTGGGCGTTTCCCACCGTCGCCATCTTGCCGTGTTGCGTGTGTCGTCACTCTGGATAGGGTTGGGCATCGTTTGAATTTTAACGATTCAAATTTGATTCCCTTCTTTAGATTTCGGTTCCTAACGATTCTCAATTTCGATTTTTTTGAGAGGCAGGGTAAAAAAAAGTTTACATTTTCTTTTTTGTGGACAACTAAATCAAATAACAGACAGAGGCATTAATATAGTGAACACCAGCTCTATTTATGTTCTTACCAAAGGCATTTAATTGCATTTAAACTAAAAAAGAAAGGTATAAAAAGAAATAAAAATTATCCCTGGTCAAACCTGGGTAAAGTTCACCACTTGAAGAACTTTAAAGGCCTCCTTCCACTGAAAACCCGTTTAACTTGCTCCTTCTGAAATACGGAGGGTTTCCCCTTGTTTACTTACACATGCTGACTTGCTAGCATTGCGTTCCCCCCAGTCGGCTGTGCTTTCTCATCAGAGAAACAATACGAAGAAAAGAGCGAATCGGGAACAGCCTTGCACTTCTACGTCACATTGCAAATAGCGTATCCCACGTGGGTTTTATATCTGTCCATTGGAAGGCAGGTAACTCTCCACTACACACTAGAAGTAAAGACGGCACGACTGTAGCTTCGGAGTTGAGAAGCTAATTAGCTAACTGTTTGTTAGCATGGCGGAACAAACTTGTTTGTCTGCTCTATTTCCTGTCTGTAACAAAATAAGAGCGGAGGGCGGAGCTTCCTTCATACACTGATGGGAGGCAGCCAATCAGACGGAAATTCATGAGAAGGACCCGGAAAAGCTGCCGTTGGACCACAAGCCTCTCTTCTAGTATACAAATACAGCTGGATACAAAGATACCAGAAGGTTTTTTTAAACAGAAACGATGCAGAATGCATCCAATAATAATGGAGAACACAGAAATATTAATGAAATGACCACGGAAGTACAACTTTAACTAACTGTTAAAATGGCCGTTTCATATTAAGAGTTTACTTCCTGTTACAGTACTTTAAATTAAACGTCTCTGGCCACATTCCTCATTGAGAGGCATTAATATCTGACAGTCAGTGCCAGCTTTGAGTTTTATTTTCAGTCCGGTTCATGGAGCAGAGGTGAATATCTCTTGCTTTGTCAAGGTCCGGTAGCCCTCTAGCGTGTGCTATGAGTTTGGAGGGTGGGGGGTGGGCGCAGCAGTGAGCAGTAAACTATAAACTTTCTTTCACATCGGTCTCAAAAGTCTCCAATAAGACCAGAAAGTGTTGCTAGACTAGTTAGCGGTTTTATTAAAAGAAAGTAATCAGAAGGTCTGAAAACGATAGCGTCAAAAATGCCGAGTTGTGCCTGTGTGTCAGAGTAATTGGGTGTAACCAGAAACTCGGTACTAACAAACGTTTCGTATCTGCCGCATTCTATGGTGTTCAGTGGACTGGGCATCGAAAATGAAGGTGGGTACACGAATGACGGTAGGTGGTTTAAATGTAAGACACGCTCAGACTTGCTGTTAACCATCTAAAAAGCGTCCTTGTCCCACTCTGCATCAGGCAAAGGCCTTCCTGGAAACAAGCAGAGAGCTAACTAGTAGCCTCCACGGCTAAGACCAGCACCCAGTCTGCTGCCTGTCAATCAAAAGGACACACCCCTACTTATGTGTACTTTCAAGATTAAAGGTACAGTATGTAAGAATTACTGACATCTCGTGGTTAAGATGGACATTTGAAAGAAAATGTGTTTTCTTTCAAATGTCTTCATATTCCAGCACTGCTGTGAATGTACGGTGGCCGTTAGTGGCCAAAATTCACCCAGACTTAAAGATGTCCATCTGGATCCATCTGTGAGTGGATCCAGGTGTAACTATGACTGTACGATGAGTAACTACTTTTAATGTCTTTTAAAGCATCATTTATCCCAAACAGTCTCTTTCTCCCATTAAACAAATCTGGTACAACAGTTTTATAGTTCAGAGGGTTCTCAGTTCACACACATTGTTTTGTCCATTCAGGGACACCGTAGTAAAAATGGTGGAACAAATATGGCAGCCTCCATATGTGCACCGCCCAGCAAGGAGATATAAATGACTCACTCTAAGAAAATAAACATGTAACAGCTATTTTAGTGCAGCAATTACAAATCAATAGAAACACAGTTTTGACATAAATATCACATTTTTCTGCCATTGACTTTTAACTTTTTACATACTGTACCTTTAAATGAAATCTAAACAGGTTAATTAAATGTTTGTTTTTTTTTAACCAGGCTGTAAACATGTTTATTTCTGCTGTAAACATGTTTATTTCTGCTGGGAAGTCGATCTTTTTAACATGGGAGTTTATGGGAATTTGCTCTGTTTTGGAGCCCCTAGTGGACGAAGAAAGAACTACAATTTTTAAAAGTACTTCCGGGTTTCACTTTTCTCCAGCGGAGTTTCCCCCTTGCTGTGGAGGCTCAACACCACCTCTTGTGTAAGCATGTGTCATGCTCACAGTTAAACATTATGTTAAAAGTTAAAAGTAATGTTTCAAGCCTTGAATTTACTATTATACTTACCAATTTTACTTCTAAAATACCAGAATGAAACAAACAAACAAAAAAAAAGTTCAAACACAGTTAAAGCAAATTATTCGTTCATCTTTACATTTCATGTTCCCGAACTTCAAACTGCTGTACTACGTTTGTTCTGTTGGTACTAATGAGTAAATCCTGCACAGAACATCTGTTAATATGCGTCATACAGTGTGTGTGTGTGTGTGTGGTGTGTGTCAGCTCACCTCTGTCCCCAGCATGTGTGTTTTCAGGGTTGAGCGTGTCCAGCAGATGGATGGAGCTGGTAGGCCTGGTTTTGCCACCGTCGCCCTGTTGATGGTCCGCTGAGCTCAGGCCGTTCTCGTACAGCTGGCTCTCACCGTGCCGCAGATGCCAGGTCAGACCTAACAGGTGGACCGCTGCACACACACACACACATGCATGCGCACAAAGAAAAGGGAAAGGAAGGACAAGCAGAGATAAAAGATAATTATTCAAGGCATGCAGAGGGGCGTGTCCGAGTCTCGTTTAATGCCCGTCTTACAGCGCTCATTCTCTTTATGTGCTTATTAGTGCCAGCAAGCGATGGACAATTAGCAGACACGTACACAAACACTGTCACACACACTGTTCAGTGTGTGTGCGTGACCATAGAACGTACAGAGGTGAGCAATTAAGGCAGATCTTCAGAGTCGGAGCCCAGGGCTGGTATTAAAGCGTTAACACAGTCTTTTATGCATGACTAATGATGCTTTGAAAGCTGCTGCCGATTCACAATCCATATGGGGCTTTTAAACAACAAAGGATATGGGAGGATACCGGATTCCCCCACCCACTCATAAAAGTGTTTACTAGGACAACAATCCAACATGCTGTCAAATAAGAAAAACTAACATCTGTCCATTAAAAGAAATTAATTAGTGTCTCGCAAGGTTGTCAATGAAATGCTGTTCACCTTGCTGTGACCAGTGTGAGCCTCGATCCACAAGGGACTGTACTTGAACGCCTCTTTAGTTGTTTTTTTCTCCTTCTTTTCTTTAAAAAAGAATCTGAGAAGGTTATGTGTCTTTGCTGGTGGGAAGAACAAAGCAAATGAAATACATCTTAGCATTTTTTTTCTCTCCTGACACATTTGGAACATCAAACAAAAGCAAAGACTCAAATCAGAAAGTTGCGATGTGCTGGTGGCAGTCAGAGGATGGCTGCTGCATGCAGATCAAGGTGAGAAACTTCTAAAGACTTCAAACATCTTCACTGTCTGCCGTCTGTCTGCTGATTGCCGACACCTCGTAAGAAAATAAAAAGCTTGCCGACGCGCGCACAAAATGGCTGCTTGGAAAAACAAACCCGACATCATGAAGCGTATTATAAAGGAAAGCCAACATGGTCCTACAAGCACTACAAACAAGCAGTGGGCAATTAATACCTTCTTTTTTTTTCCCCGCGGGCATGCGCGGACACCTCCCTACATGTGCATACACACCTACCAGCTCACCCACACTCAATCCCCAGCTGATGAGGAACGCCTAATTAAAACTCCAGATAGTTCAAAGCCATTTGCAGTTACTTTCTATTGAAGCAAAGGGAGAAGAAAAAGGAAAAAAAAAGCACTATTTTCTCAGAGAAATACAGCAAATCTATGATGAGCTCTGAGAGTTGAAGCCAACGTGGTCCCTTGCTGCGCGCTGTCATCTACTGGGATCTGCAAATCATACATTTCAGCAGAGCAACTTCTGAGCAGCTCGAGCCACTGTTGGTTTAGCTATCTACTCATGCACAATACGAGCTCTTCAAAGCAGAACACTGACGATTACCAAGGCCACAAGAGAGACGGCATGCATCATTTAGTTCAGACTAATTGAACTGTCAGCTGTGACGAGACCAGACGTGGACACGCACAAATTCTCCTCTCCTCGCTCATTTTGCAATATCTTTTCTCCCTTTTGCTGTGCTTCTCTTATTTTTTGGATTTAAAGATGCAGCGTCAGGGGTTTTCTAATTAAGGCGAGGCACACTTTTTCATCACCTGGTCAATTTTGAGGTTTTTTTTTTCCCCTCCTTCAACATATTTTCTTTCAGACTTGTGTAAAAAAATCAATCATCAAAAATGAACATTTTAGGAGTTTATTTCATGATACTTTGTCTGATGCACCCAAATCTCCTCAAAATGCAGCTAAAGTTGGTGTTTTAAACGGAGTGCAGCACCGTGGTGCTCCTCTGAACCCCGTCAGGTCTGGTATCGTTGGAAACGTCTCTTTTTCCCCAGACGATGTCATCTCAACCAAACTTGATATTTCAAGCTCATGAATTTGATTGCATCTGATGTCTGTAAATATGGTATAGAACAAAAATGTGGAGATAATCCAAAAATGTTTACTCAAAATGAGTTTTTTCTCTTATTCTGGGCAAAAAATCTCCACTTCAGCAGCACTTACAGAAACCAAACTTCCAAGTTTTGCTACTGACTTTATTCTTAAAGTTTTTAGAGAAGGATTTTTTGATTTCTCATTCACAGCCTGATTTATAGAACATTTAATCCCAAAAATATGACAAAAAATGAGTTTTTTCTGGTTGTTGACAGTATATTCTAAATTGTGAAATGATCCCCTCTGTAAAAACTTTTGACTTTAATGTGTGAACAAAATTCAAAAGAAACTTTGAACCCGGCTTAATTCTGTGTTTAGATTTTTCTCCTAGAAATGTATGCAAATTAACCCATTTTTGGCTATATAACACCTAATTTGCATATTTAAACACAAAATTTCAGAAAACTTGCAATACAAAAAATGATAGCCCTAATGTGAGGGATAAACCAGGAAAGTTTAATGGTGATACCAGTAAGTTAAATATTTGACCCTATTTGACTGTAGTGTCTCGCCTTAACCCACTGCTGGAAAATGAGTTGTGATGACTCATTTTGATGAGAAAAAAAACAAAGATTAGCATGACAAACAGAAACCCAAATCATCTGTCTTGCACATTTAGTTGCATCCATCGAACCAGTGCAGAATGAACTACATCATTATCAAGGGGAGAGAAAAAATACAGGTGGAAGTTGAAAGAAACTCATGAAAATGAAGTGATGATTTGCACAATCACATTTTATTTAAGAGCGGCAGATTGAGAGACAATCCCAGCGAGATTTCCTTTAAACAGCAGAAGCGTTATCAACCGTCTTCATTAGGATTAAACCTAAAATGTAGAATTGCACCTGCAAAAATAGGTTTGCATTCATCATCACTGTTTGTACTGCATTACATTTCCCATTGGAGTGGAACAGCCTATCATAGTTCCATAAATTAGTTTGTAAGAGTGCTCAGCGAGGTATGACAAGTTATTCCCAAACAGATATATTTAGAATTTCCACCATTCAATCTGTCGTGCTCCATATTCCCCTCACTCCCTCTCGTCTGAATTGCTTTTCTTACTCCCCTTGTTCTCCATTGCCCCCCTCCTCGTCTCCCTCCTTCCACCTCTGTTAGCAGAGTATAAGCCACTCTAGTTATGACTGCAGCAACAGTCCTCACCAGTTCTCTTCACTACTTCATGCCTCCTCAAAAGCCCTCCGGTCCCTGCTTCTGCTCATCACTCTCTTGTTTTATGGTTGTTAACCTGATGCTGGAACACTTAGACTCTACAGACACCACACACACACACACACACACACACACACACGCACACATGCAAATCCAATGCATTCGGATTCTCTGTATTTAAGTGATTACCTAAAGAGTCCAAGCAAAGGAAATGGCTAAGCCTTTAATTCGGGTTTATGTTCGGGGGGTGCTGTTTATGCAGAGTTCCCTCATATTTTCCATTTCAGATTCTCATACTGTTCCAGACTACGATGCATGGATTTCTCACTTTAGATGCTTATACTGTATATTTATACAGTCATCCTTAAAGGATAACTTTCTTTTTTTTCAACCTGGACCTTATTTCGAGAAGTATATATGTGCATTTACTCACTGGTAAAATTTCTGCATCACTTTGAGTCCTTCGGAAGGTATTACGTTGAGTCGCCCTTCAGCATGCATCCAGTAATAATGGTGGAGACGGGGCAGTCGCTAGAGGGCATTATCTGCAGCAAAAACTCCTTGATTTTTTCCAATACCTTAAGTAGAATGACAAACGAATAAGTACTATTGTCCCGTGAGTCCAGATTTAGCTTTCTGTTAGTTATCAGGGTGTTCTACACACTTTCACGATGCGCGTGTCCAGGTTGAAAAAAAAGAAACTTATCCTTTTGGATTAGTTATACCCTCCTATCAATAAAAAGGTTAAGTTCACAACAGCAATTCAAATAATTGAAAAAAAAAAAACTGAAAAAAGAATTAATAGATAAAATTTTACTAAATTATAATTTAGAGAAAATGAGTATTGCTTTTAAATTGTGGTTGAAAAGAATATGTAGCCTCCTACAACCGGGTGTGTCACACGTGGACATCACATTTTTGGTTGTCTGCATCACAATACTAAATTTTGTGTAGCTGTGATCTCTTGTATACAAACATGGATATTTGCACTGCCATCTGATGATGTCAGAAGACAGTTTAAAAAAAATAAGAATAGTATTTATATCTTCATAAAGGGATGGACATGGTCAGCAACAATACTCAGGTAGGCTGTGGTGGTTAAACCGCCACGTTGGTACTAAGGGGCCCAAAGTGGGCCAAGAAAATCTCTCCCACACCATTACACCACCACCACCAACCTGAACCGTTGATACAAGGCAGGATGGATCCATGCTTTCATGTTGTTCACACCAAATTCTGAGCCTACAATCTGAATTTGGTAGCAGAAATGGAGACTTATCAGACAAGGCAACATTTCTCCATCTTCTATTGTCCAATGTTGGTGAGTCTGTGTGAATTGTAGCCTCAGTTTCCTGTTCTTAGCTGACAGGAGCGGCACCCGGTGTGGTCTTCTGCTGCTGTAGCCCATCTGCTTCCAGGTTGGATGTGTTGTGCATTCAGAGATGCTCTTCTGCAGACTTCGGTTGGAACAAGTGCTTATTTGAATTAGTTGCCATGGATGGATGGATGGATGGATGGAGGGATCATAATTCAAATCTATGGCACTTGCCAGGCCAGTATTGTAAATAAGAATCTCGTTCCTAATGTCTTTGCCTGGTTAAATAAAGGTCAAATAAATAAATAATAAATAAATCTGACACACAAGGCAGAGTCCAGGACAACATAACTTGGAAAATAAAGTATAATTTAATGCTATCCATTGGACACAACGGTAAAATGAAGATCACAGTCCTGTGGAAGCAGTACTGCTAGAAAACACCCAGTTAAGGTCTGGTTAACTCAGCCTGGTTAAGGTCAAACAAGGGACAGTTTTAAGTAGGGCTCCCTTCAGAAGGTTCATCTCTGTGTAACGAGGACAGTATGTAACTTATTCTTATTTTAGGTGACAATTGCTATGACATCATTAAAATTACCACCAACATCTAGTGTTGAGTCAGTGCATTATGCACAAGGACTTTTGTGGTAATTTCTGTTCAACATGTCATCAGGATGCAAAGATAAAGCAAGAACAGGTTCATCTTTGAATTCATGGACACTAGATAAAGCGATCCAAACAGCTGTGTGTTTACATGATGGTAACATTTATTACGACCATAAGAAGATTTATGTATTTATTTTGAGCCTTTTTACTGTTGAAATGCTCAATAATCCGTAACTCTTTCAGCTTTCAACAAAAACATATCAGCCACAGTCTAGCTCAATTTTCAAGTATTTCCTGAAACTCATGACATCACTGAACCTCCATGTGGTTCAAGCATGCACAGAAACAATATCCACCTCAGAAACAGCCAGAATGAGTGCACACATGGTCTTTTGTCCTGTTAATCCGATAGTGAAAGGTTTAAAACACCCTTCTCGATTGAAAATTCTTTCAGATCGACATCTTTTGGATAAGCTGAAGTGTTCCCATGACTTATTTCTATTCTGATTGGATGTGCGATAAGATCAGAAGGGTTCCACGTAAACGCACCTACTGCCTCTATGATTTCTGGTGTTACTGCTGTTTGCTGTGTTCCAGTTTGTATCTGCAAGCTCTCAGAAAATGGACTAAAATAAACAGGAAACGAAAACGGGGGATGGACATGAAGTTCCCTCATAATGCATATTTAAATTTAACCCTTGGAGTCTGAGACCACCTCAGCATATAGACTGAATAACAAACTTTTTTTTCTGCACAGGCTGTGCCACAGCCACCCATGATGCTCAAGTACCTTTTTATGTCTGAAGCCAAGAGTCCCATTCATTTACTGCATGTAAGCTGGAGTTGAATAGATGAAAAGAAAGAAATAAAAAGAACATGAGCAACCTCTGAACATTTTTATTCCGACCTTGGTAACATCATTTTTGACTAACCAACCACTTGCTCGTTTCTGCCGTGCACAGATGGAACGAGCTCAGTTGTCACAGGGAAATGTTGCTGCCCTAAGTTACATCATTGTGCACAGACCTTGTGTTTGTTATTGTCAAATGAGCAGTGGCATAGATCCTATCTGGCTTATTAAACCAGACACAAATAAAGGCCCTGTGCACATAAAAATGTAAGGAGAGCAGTGAATTAGAACTCCCACGTAGGGCTGAATTAATCTGCAATAGGGTGTTGACGTCTGCCCTTATTTTTAATCTTGCTTCAGTAATGTAGGGCAAACTGCCAAATAAAGCTGTAATTTCATACGGCCACAAGAGACGACCTGGAATTTAGCAGTTTAAAGACAAAGTTTAACATTTTGGAAAATGCACGTATTATCTTGAGGAGGATGTGATTCTCATATAAAGCAACCGTTGGCTTGGTTTACTGTTTACAACCAGCTTCTATGTGAATGAAAGATGCATCTCAGATGCACTGGGATGCGTCTGGACGCTCTCTCTGCCGTCTCCATGGTGGACTTGATGGCTTTTTGTTTGGCCGTCCCCGTGATGCCAGGTAATGTGTACGCTTTGCAAAGTGAGCGGCCAGCAAAGCCTCTACACCCCACTTCAATCCCTCTACTTTGGCATTGCTTGACCAGTTCCTGATATTGCCAAAAGTATTTGCTCACTTGTCTTGACTCACATAACAGCTTAAGTGACGTCCCATTCCTAATCCATGGGGTTCAATATGAAATTGGTCCACCCTTTTTTACCATTTATGGGAATTTTTGACCTTTCTTCCAGAAACACATTTGAGAAGGCTTGGCTCTCAGTCTCCGCTCTAATTCATCCCAAAGGTGTTCTATGGGGTTGAGGTCAAGAATATGTGCAGGCCAGTCCAGTTCCTCCACACCAGACTCTGCATCCAGGTCTTCATGGACCTGCTTTGTGCACTGGTGCACAGTCATGTTGGAAGAGGAAGGGGCCAGCTCCAAACTGTTTCCACAAAGTTGGGAGCATGGAATTGTCCAGAATGTCTTGGTATGCTGAAGCATTCAGAGTTCCTTTCAGTGGAACTAAGGGGCCAAGCCCAGCTCCTGAAGAACAACCCCACACCATAATCCCCCACCACCAAACTTTACACTTGGCACAATGCAGTCAGACAAGTACTGTTGTCCTGGCACCTGCCGTACCCAGACTCATCCATCAGATTGCCAGATGGAGAAGCGTGATTTGGCACTCCAGAGAACGCCTCCACTGCTCTAGAGTCCAGTGGCGGCTGCTTTTCACCACTGCATCCACGCTTTGCATTGCACTTGGTGATGGATGGCTTGGATGCAGCTGATGACCATGGAAACCCATTCCATGAAGCTCTTTGTGCACTACTCTTGAACTGAACTGAAGGCCACATGAAGTTTGGAGGTCTGTAGTGACTTACTGCAGAAAGTTGGCCACCTCTTCGCACTATGCGCTTCAGTATCTGCTGACGCCACTCCGTCAGTTTACATGGCTGACCACTTTGTGGCTGAGTTGCTGAACACTTCCATTGTCTTAAAATGCAGCTGACAGTTGACTGTGGAATATTTAGGAGCTAGGATATTTCATGATTGGATTTGTTACACAATCCAATAGTTACAGTTCTACGCTGGAATTCACTGAGCTCCTGAGAGCGACACATTCTTTCACAAATATTTGTAAAAACAGTCTGCACGCCTAGCTGCTTCATTTATACACCTGTGGCCATGGAAGTGATGGAACACCTGATTCTCATCATTTGGATGGGTGAACTAATACTTTTGGCAATATAGTGTACTTGGACCGCTTCCACTCATTTATCTCCTCCAAGCGATCCTCCCAGGGAACTGTCAGTTCTAGCAGTAGCACCTGCCTTGTCAAAACTGATAAAAGCACAATATCTGGCCTCAGGGACGTTCGCGCAACATGGACTGGTAACTTGAGCCGATTCCCTAACTCAACTTGAAGATCCCAATCCAACGCTAAGGTGAGAGGGCCAGCTGCTGATTTAGGCTGTGACTGTGGCTTCTCTCCAGCCTTGACAAAGGCAATGTTCCTCTTGACATGCTGTTGTTTTCTGCTGTTGTTTGTGGCCACGGCTTTGCAGATGGCTTCAGCACCTGATTGTGCTGCCAACAGTAACAGCCCTCACCAAGGGTTTTTAGACCTAGGATGTTCTCCAGAGAACCTCTCCTAGAGCACAGAACACAATTTGGGGAGTCACCCATGCCCCAGAGATGGAGATTGGCTGGGCTGGGTAGCACATCTTAAACAGCACGAACCAAGAAACTGACGTGCTGGGGTTCCAAATGTCATTCCCGAAATCGTGCGATAACTGGTGTCCCCCACTGGTGTTTTGAGGCAAGTTATCACACGATTTCGGAATCAGATTTGATTGCCAGCGTCCCGAGAACTTGGATACAAACACCAAAACAAATAGCAAATGCCAGGTAATGTAGATACTTTTGTTCATTTCTCCTCTCTAGTATGTTGTCAGACACTCATTGAGACTATCCGAGCCCTTCAGTGTGGAAAAAAATACGAACTTAGATGTGGGGGCCGGTTGCCCAATACTTATCATTAGCTGGGCAGCTAGGTTGCCTGCCCAGTTAAATACTGGAGCTATCTTGAAAATTCCTTTCTCCATCACTCACATATATAAAGGGGCATATTAAAACACACCCCAGGTTAAAAAAAAAAAAAAAAAAGCAAAATTCCCCTTTAATAATAAGAAAAAAGTAAATAGTTAAAAATTAGATATAACACCATTCAGTTTCTAACAAAAATCTTTTCTGTCTTTACTCTTTGGATCTTTTTGCACAATATTAATCAAATATTTGCCGTGACAACAGGGGGCTGCCAACTTGAAAACATGTGATCCGCAGGCGCGTTTTTGATTGGTCGCTTGAACTTCTGCCCTCAATGGACAGCTCAAGTTGAGCGCACAAAGTGAGTTTTTGCCTCGTGAGGTCAAAATAATCAAACGGGTTTGATCATCACCTCAAGGACTCATGACGCAGAAAACCCGCTGAAAAAAAGAAAAAACTAATTTGCTGTCTTGTCTTGCAACTTAAACTCAGAAGGTCTGTGCAGAAGAGGGTGTGACCGTCTACTGTCTCATGCTGTCAAACAGCAGGCGAACTCCAGCCAGTGAATTGTTTGCACCCGTTTAATTACCAGGACGTTTGTGTTTCTAAGCTGCTTTTGTTACATCATCAAAGCAACTTTTAAAAAGGGGGAATCTCTAGTAGTGAAAAAAAACAAGTTCTTTTCACTTCTCAACTTTCAAGCTATATTTATTCTTTGCATGGACACATAAAATACATACACACTCCCACAGAAACACACTCAGACACAGCAGGCAGCCAGTTACGAGAGCAGCATGCGCTCAGCATGACCCTTCACTCTCCCTCTCTTTTCACCCTCACCCGTCTATCCATCTCTCTCTCTTTCTCTCTCTAGGTCCAGCTTTTTCTCATGTGGTTTTACCAAAAAAAACAAAAAATGACACATATAGCAGACACACATTAGAGGCAGACTGAGAGTGAGTCCAGTCATTATAACTGGAGAAGAAGCAGCAGCACAGTGGCGACAATGAGCAGCGGTGCAGCGAGCTAACAGGCCGAGGCCCTGGCGCACATGAATCATTGATCAGTGTGACAGTGAGATGACTGCCAGAGGTAATAGGATGGCGCTGCTGTGAGGGGGCTCTTGCTGTACCCTCGCTGCTGGCTACCCCGACGTGATGTGGGTTGAGGATGAGGCAGGCTGGGGTGAAGAGTGCAGGATCAGGAGAGACTCAGACAGTTCACTGTTAAAAAATAGAGCTGCTTGATGTGGATTTTGCAGGTTCGTTTAAGCTACACGAGAAAGTCTGTGCTGGAGCTGTGATAAAGTTAGCAAGACTGCTGAGAGAACAGCCACTCCAATGAAGGTTACTGTACACTAACAGCTGTATAAGCTGCAAATTTGTATCCTGACTGTACGAAATGACAGCTCTGAAACACTAAATTCACTGCAGTGTTCTTTCCACACAGCCAAAGCTAAAGCAGACTATAGGAGCTGGTAGGTGTAGCTGTATGTTAGCTTGCTGTCGTCAGGCATGTGTGTGCTTCCAGATTAGATAGAAACGATTGCAAGCTCCAGCGATGATTAGATTTCACACTTGTGGTGAGAAAAAGAGTAGGAGATAAAGAAAAGTGTGTGTTTGTGTGCTTGTGTGTGTTCCTTTTTAATACATGTGCTACACTTCGTGTTAGTCCGAGGCAAGGCTGTAGGGCACAATGGGTGAGATTGACTGTGACTATACTGTCCTATCAATAAGCATTACAGCCAAGGTAGCACTGAAGTCAGTTAAAAATGATTTATCAATACTCTCACGCATACGGAAACACACCAAAGCCTGATTGCTGTTCTCCTCCTGCTAGCAGATGTATAGCTAACCTGCATGCTGTCTGACAACCAAAGGCTACAGCTTGTTTTGCCTGGCAGCAAACACTTTCAAGAGCATCAGTCATTAGATTTAGTGTGTAGTTTAGCATGTACAGAAAAGGCAATTGCTCATCTAAGTTCTGCATGGCTGTGTCAGCCTCTAGCTAAGCCTAAACTTCTGAGGGATGGGTAAAAGAGAGGCAGAAACAGACGGGGAAAAGAGGGAGATAAAAGACATACAGAGAGACCGGGAGAGGGAGACGGGCATGAGAGGAGGAGAGAGACAAATGGGGAAAATAAGTGTGAAGGAGAGTGAAGGAGAGCGACTTCAGGGCCAATAAAACAAATCTGTGTCTAACTTTACGTCAGAGTGGAGACTGAGAGCCTGCAGGGTCCGCCTGCCCTCCCACCTCTTCGCCTGTCGACCCTCGCTTCGCTCCGTCAGAGAAGAGGTCCTGAAGTGTTTTTCTTTCCCCCTCTTCCCTCAACTCTTTGAAAGCAGCTAATACTGCTGTCATGACTGTTTAAGTGTGGCCGTTTGCACGCACGGGCGTGTCTTCAGGAGTCTTTCCATGTGAAGGGTACAAATTGGACTTTGACATTTTCATTTTTTAAAGCAAAATATATGACTTGTATAAATACCCCGTAGCATGTAGGACATATTTTACTTCTAGAAAACACATTTTCCACCTCAGGGATCAAAGCCTTGTAATCATTGCTCACTCTTAAACTCTATTACATAAACAACGGAAGCTTTCTGAATATGGTTTAATAATGTATTTTAGAGGTTACCAGATGTCCCTCACACTGGATCAATAACTACAAACACAAAAATGGCATAAAAGCTCCCATTTTTGCAATACTAGTGGCAAAAAAAGGCCCTTTTCGTTACAGCAGCCTTGTCATGTTCAAAAGGAAGAATTTTAGACAAGATCAATAATTCTATGGTAGCTTCAATATTTCACACAGCTATCAACAAATATTCTTTTACTTTTTCATAAACTAAAAAAAATCCTGTATAAAAATGGAGGTGTGACGTGGCTGAGTAGAATAACAGGAAAATACATTTTAACAGGTTTGAAAGAAGAAATACAGCTAAATACTGTATATTACTGTATTTTCTGGACTATAAGTCACACTTTTTTTGGCTGCTCCTGCGACTTATAGCCCAGTGTGACTTATATATCAGAATACTTACAACTTAACATATTTTTAAGTGTCAGTTCATGTTGACTGACATGACCCAAGGATGTTTATCCTTAATCATGATGTTTATGATCATTTACAGGCATTAACTTTGGAATTGGAGTGATTGGGGAAATTTTTAGCAGCAACAAACTGGATATGAAAAATCCCAAAATCACCTTATTTAACAAAAAAAAAAAAAATACAACTTATAGTCCAGTGTAGCTTATATATGTTCTTTTCCTCTTCATGATGCAATTTTTGACTGATGTGACTTATCGTCCGGAAAATACGGGAGTTGTTTTTTAATTCCAAATGTTCCAATTGAAGGAATAATACTTTGTTTGCTTGCACGGAAAGTTGGACTGCAGCATCAAACCAACAATCATCACAGACAAGACTGCAGTCATACAAAATAACAAAAGAAGCATTGCATTGAATTATGTGACCAGAATAAAGGCAACAGATATAAACTGCAGTTGAACTGAGTTTTGTTAACCCAAATAAAAACAATGGCGGCTAAAAAAAACACAGAAACTAACATTATTATCTGAACAACTGTACTTTGGTTCCAGGCTTAAGAATCAAGCTTCATCTGATCTAATATATCTTTAAAGGCCATATGAGAGGCGTTGCTAAAGAAACTTGTGAACTAATAACAACAATAATAATAACAGCAGACATTTTTTGTGCGTACTGTACCTGTGTTGTCTGTGTGTCTATGCAAGTGTTTATATATTTGTGTAAATGTGCATCACAGCCCAAATATAGAACGTAAATTACAAAACTGCTAAAACAAAGTGTGCCTGCATATTTATGACCAGAGACAGAGCTCAGTTCAGAATTATTACATGTTGTTGAAATAACAAAAGTCTTTTTAATTGTAATAGTTTCTTTTTTCCATGGGGTTGACACACTGAGTTTAATGACCACAAAAACACAAAATAAAAGACCAAAATAGTAAAAGGAGGTCATAGTTGTCTGTCTGGTGTCCTGTTATCTGAAAGACTTCAGTGATGTCATTTCCTGATGTTCATGCTCATTTGGATCAGACTATTGTTTACGGGGGGGATGACTCATCTGTGTACTGGGGTTTAGGACAGTGGTGGAGACCCTGGTCCTTGAAGGCCGCTGTCCCTTCAGGTTTTCCACGTGTCCCCACTCCAGCACACGAAATGGATCCACCAGCTTATCGAGTTCTGCACGGTGACTCACTGGTGTGAAGCAGGTGTGGGTAAGTCCACATGGAAGACCTGCAGGATGAGGGCCAAGGTTCCCACCACTGGTTTAGGGCTTGCTCAGGTACAAGGATGGGTACCGAATTTGGTACTTTTATTGGTACCTACGGAATTCTGTCGGTACCACCAGGTACTGATTCACGTAAAATCAAACAGAACCATGTTTCGGTACCTAAATGCATCCTTTTAAATGTGAGGTAGTGGAAGAGTTTGTGATTTCTGTGCCGCACGTGAACGTTGCATCGCACGCATGACATCAGCAGCAGCAGCCGCTTGTTCAGTCAGAACCAGCAGCTGATTGAGGCTTTCCTGGCTTCCCTTCTCTAAAACATCAAGTTTGCTGCAAAATTTGTGATGCAAGTGGCGGGAACACGTCTGATCTGAGGAAGCAGCTGATTAAACACAATATCCTTCTCAAAGCTCCGTTCCCAACGCGCCGGGAGAAGTCCGTCAGCGCCTCGGCGGCTGAACAGATGTAATCGGGGGCAGATAATAACCAGCAGGGTTCACAAACTGCCGTTCAAGAACTGAATACGATGTGAATATTTACTGAGTTTACCATCAACCAAGACAGTAAACCAGTTCTGGGGCGACGCGCAGGTCACATCTCTCTCTCCCTCCCTATGTCGCATCCCACATTTTATTAAACTCGTCATCACAGCGGAGTTTCCGTACGCGAGTGCACCAGCCACAATGCTAACATGTGATAAATAAGAGTCTGCGTCTCTCTGAAACAGCTTGTCTGGTTTAACCAGCACGGCAGAAACTGTCTGCACCAAGTTAGTAACCCGATCCCTGCAGCAGCAGCTCACAGCCTCCAGACCTGCGCAAAACGCCGCGATAGAATCAGCTTAGTGTCGGAGAATATTCCATCTTTTTTCTCATTAAATTATTCTGTCATTATTATTATTCCGTCTGGAACAAACTCCCAGAAAGTCTCAGATCAGCTGAAACACTTAGTTTATTTAAATCCAGGTTAAAGACCCACTCAGCTGCATTTACGTAGATTTTATTCAAAAGTTAAAATCTGCACGGCTCTATGCTCTCTCTTTTTAATCTTAAATATTTTTAATGTTCATCATTTTAAAATCATACTTCCGCTTTTTTGTTCTTAATTATTTTCCCTTTTGCACCCCGCTGTAATGCTTATGGTTTATCTAAACCACGTTGAATTGTCCTGTAGGCTACATGAAATGTGCTGTGTAAAAAAAAATTGCCTTGCCATTAAGTTTCCCTCTGTTACCAGACGCTCTGACATCATATAGAATAAAAACAGCTGGGTTTTGCTTTAATATAGTAGTTAAAAATTCTATGTTGAGAATGAGAAATAAATCTGTTATTGCCATATAAACACACATAAAAGTACAGAAAACTGGTACCGTTTGGTACCGGTACCAATTTGCAGGTACCGAAAGTTGGTACGTATCGATTCAAATGTGAAAGGTACCCATCCCTACTCAGGTACAGAACTAAATCATGGTAAAGTCATTAATAACAATCAACTTATCATTAAAAGAATCATTTCAGTGTTTATGTTGATCTAAAAATATATTGCAGTTGCATTTGCATAACTTGATGCATCTCATTCCAAATATCTGAGCTTCAGATTCTCCATGTCTCCTGCACTTTGCTTACTTGGTTGCAGTACAGAAATAAACATTTCTCAAATAAGAACAGAAATCCACTGACTTCTCTAGCCATCGCCAAAAAAACCTGTGATTTTACGACAGTAAAAACGAGAAGGTTCCCACCACTAAAAATATATCGCAGTTGCATTTGCATAACTCGATGCAACTCATTCCAAACATCTTGCGTGCAGTTGTTGTACGTGATTCTCAGTTTTCCTTCCTGCTCCTGATGATTGTCTGCAGTGTTTTCTGTCAGAAGCTGGATGTCTTCTGTTCTTTACATGTGTAGCAGATGGTGGTATTACTGTACATTTATCAGGGTTATTCTCTGTCTTTGTCCCCCCCCCCATTCTCTCTCTCTTTGTCTCCCCCCTGTCTAATGCTGGACTTGAAGGTTGAATATGGAACATTTTTATTGAAAACCATATTTAAAAAAAAATACCTCCACGAGATGTCTGGAGGTTTGCAGAATAAAAATACAGCATTTCCTTCAAAAATTATATTTAGCTTGAAAATAAATATAAAATAAATTCTAATGGGTTTGACAATGGCGTTATGTTTACATCTACAAGCCAGTACAGGCTGCCATTGCAGGTTGCCAAATACGATCTCTGTGTGGCAACAGTATGTTTTGTACAGCTAGACTGGCACTGGGAAAACTGGTGGAGTCGGCAAGTCAAGCAGCATCATAGCACCGGAGATGTTGTTATCCGTCTCTGAAGAGAAGTGACCTGAGAAGAGCAAAAACTGGAGTAAATTTAGGTGAATCTACACTAAATGAACCCAAATAAACATTTTCCACGTCATCAAAACATGGAAATGGCGACTTTTCTCTGGGATCGTTAAGCTAACTCACCTGCTAGTGGCTAACGTTAGCTGTCAGTAATAAACTCCCGTGCGCTACATGTTGGACATGCTGCAGGCTGCTGGTGTCGTGTCAGCAGTGAGCCTGGAAACCAAACGGCTGGAGTTGATTTTCTGCCATTGCAACTACATGATGTATGTGATGTCGCTGTTCTGTCTGTGTTCCATATTCAACCTTTGACAACATCTACAAATGGCCTTTTACTATCTAATTTTATTCGTCAAATGCTGTTATTCACTTTCATTGAAAGCTATGACGTACATGAGAAAATAAGTGATAGCTGAAAAACGTACATAATTTCTCTTAAAAAAAGATCTAATGTAATTATTGTGCATTACAGAAAACACATAAAACTGTTTGAATCTAGATTTTGGAGAAAAATAGATAAAATTCACTCAAAAAGGTCATAGGAACTTGAATTGTACCTTTCTCCTGGAATGACTGACATTTTCTTGAGTGCATAACAGTGAGTGAGCAATCTCCCGGCTGGTATTAACCTCAGGTCCCGTCTTTTTGACCTTGCTAATCTGGGATGTCGAAGTCATGTTTGGATAAAGGGATAAAACGACAGAAAAAGGGGTGAAGAAAGAGCGGAGGTGGTGACACACACCTCGCGTCTTGAATGGATGAGATTTGCATTATATCGTCGTGTTTATTCCGGGTAAAACTCCCCGTCAGTTATCTGGTTAGACATGGCAGCGATGGTGTAAAAGTCACACAGCTTCATGCTTCACTATTCTGTTTTCTCCTTTTCTGATCACGCCTCCTCCCTCTCGGTCTCCCACTCGCTGTCGTTCTGATGTTGGTCCCCCCCTTCCTGAAAGCTGAGTCATGTTCTAACAGGAAGAACGGTGCCGGAGGAGCAGGGCATCGCCGCCATGTCACGCTCCCCTCCGGCAGCATTCAGAGCCAAAACACGGCAGACAAACACACTCGCAACTGTACAGTTCAATCCCAACACGTCTGCGTGGGGGTGTGACTTCATCTGTGTGAGTGTGAAACAGAGAAAGCGTGCGCCTGAGCCCGTATGCATCTGTGTAGCACGTGCTTGTCTGGTGAACTACTGGAGCTATTGAAGCTATTTTCTTTTCAGCCTCCGTGACCTTCTGGAGACATTTTACCAAAGGGCTCCCTCACCATTCAGAGCTTTCTGACCAGTCTGTCTGGCCATTTAAAGCAATTTTACCAGAGGCTTCTGTAGCTGTTAGGGGCAGTTTTAGCAAAGGCCAGCGGGTTTCTTAGAGCTGCATCAGCCGACCAAAATAGAAGAGTGGAAACAAAGAGAAACTGGATCAATCAATACAAACACCAATGAGGCATGAAGCAGCTGGCTGAAAGAAGCTGGTGTCGAGGAAAACATGCCCCCCCCCACCACCACACACACACACCCAAATCACAAGTCACGCAAGTTCCTCCAACTACATTAGACTGAGTACAGACAGTTTTCGCTTCTCTCATTTCCACGCAAAATTCAGACACTAAAAAAGTTTTTTTTTTTTTACAAAATGCATCCTCTATTTGTGCACAAAAAAATGACCAAGAACTAATATCCATAAGTAATTTACAATTTTTACAATTAATCAAAAACAAGACGTGTGTTTTTGTCTCAACTGTAATCATAGAATAAAATACTGAGTACAGTTGAGACACCATTGAAATGGCTGGAGAGCTGATACTGCTGAGGTAATGAACTATTAAAAACTTCAATTACAACTTTTTTACACTTTATTAAGTTTTCAGTTTGATTTAATTCAACAATAGCGTAGGCAAACTTAAAAAAAAATTAAAGAACAAATTATTTAATGGATACTGCAAATAGTACACATGTGAACACAATAACAGCAATAATAACAATGACACGTCAGAGTAGCAGACTGTTCAAATGTAAAAAAAATAACAAAACGACCTTTGATTTGTTCTAATTTTGCCTAATTGTGACTTACAGTCAACGCATGCAAAGCAACAGCGTTCTGCATCAGGGTACAGTTGAGACACTGCGTCTCAGCTGTACCTTGATGATCAATTTGCACATTTCACTGATTTATGTGAAGACCTGACATGCTACGATGTAGTGGGATACATCGGTTTTTAGTGCACAAAACATCGTTTGCAGATATAGAAGTTAACTTTAAAAGTAACATAAAGGGAGGAAGATATTCATTGTAAAAGCAACATGGTAAAATCAAAATCTTGCCTGTTAAAAAATACTTTTTTGAATGTCTTCACCGTGGAGCTTCACACAAAGCTAAATTTTCCCACCCTCAAAAATTATGCTAATACGCATCCGCACACATAAAATCACAGCCAAAGCCTGCTGCATTCACAAGTAATTGGCGTGTCTCAACTGTACACAGTCTACCCTACATTACAGTCATGAGCACAAGTACATTTAGGTTACCGTTTTTCAGTTTCACAAAAAATAGAAAAATTTGGAAAACCAACATGAAAAAACTAAAAGAAATTAAAATCAAATTCTTTTCCCCTATGCAACAATAAAAAAGAAATAGCTGCACAATAATTTAGTATAAGGAGAGTAAAGAAAATGCTCGTTCCCAATTATTGTGCATAATTTTGCTATATCAAAAAAGTAGAAAAAAAAGTATTTTTAAGGCTTTAAAACCCCATGTAATGATCAAAAGAAATAAGGAAAAAATGTGCAAGTTTTTTTCTGTATTTCTTACTTTTGGCTTGTTTGAAAAACAAGCTGAAACTAATGAGCTGTTTGCAGACTGGAGACTGAATATACATCTATCCTGAACCACCCACATCCAAAAACGCAAACAAGTAGCGATTCAAAGGTGAAAATCCTTATGCAAAAGATTAAACATATCCGTTAAAATAAAGAATCTGTTAACACAAAGAACAGATCTGTGAAAACAAAGAGCGCTGCTGCTGCTGTGACAAAGCTACTGTGTGTGTGACGGTGGTTTTCTGTCCTCTGCTGAGCCCAAACACTCCTATAGGTCTCCAGTACCGACGTATAACTCTCAGCATACCTGAGTAGATAATTAGTTGCCAGTTACCTTCACTGACAGAGCTGCAAAATGAAGGAGAGCTCCACTGATCCAAGACAACGCCGCTCACCAACCACCTGTTTAAATAACATTGATGGAAGGCTACATTTCATTAGGGGCCTCACCGAATCAGCACCTCAAACAGCTTCGTTTTGACAGCGATCGCCAGACTTGGCTGACCCTATGACATTCCCTCTGTACACAATCACTGACCTCCCGCTTTGCACCTGTCATCAGAACAGATTGCAATCCTCCGTATGCAGACTGAATGAATGAAAGCGCTGCAGCAGACACGCATCATATTTATCTTTAAGTGTTATTCCCATAAGTTTGCAGCTCGTCTGCTTCTTTATTTTACACCACTGACTTTAGGAAGTAATATCCGAAGAGTTAAAAGTTTCTGAGTCATTTGCCCATTGAGTTGAAACAACCATTTTAAAGCACACTACACGATGCTGTGCAGTGGCTGGCAGATTGTGCTGCATGACTGCATATGTGCAGCAGTTCAATAAAAGTGGCAGATCTTGAGAGAAGTAAACATTTCAACTTTTCCTTTTAGACTTGGACTATCTTTTTATTTCTGACGTGTCTTGGAGTCTTTGCATTTTTGTCTTGTGTTAGCCTGTGTGAAAGAAAACAGGACAAAGGTGGATTCACTTTGCTTTCTGCTAATACATTTATTCTGAAAATTAAACGGTAAATAGCAGGAAAGCTGGAAACTTAATCAGAGCACAAGAAAAACAAAAAGCTCATGTTGTTTACTGGTGCTAGATCATAATGTGGCTGCTTTAACAAAACCATTAATCCACCTATGAAAACCTGAAAGTTAATTGTTCGGCTGGTCAGTTTTTGCTTTTAATAAGATGGACTTGGCTCAGACGCTGCTCAAAACTGGGGAAAAACAGAGTGAATGTTTGTAATCTAAAATAACTCAAACCTCATTAAGCTAAAGAGTGGAAGGCTGTAGAGTGAATTTTTGTACGACGTTATTTTGACTGTTCAGACCAAACACAATTTGGGCTTCTGGTTTACATGGAAAAGCCGTTGTGAACGCGCGTAATAGGGCCAGTGAGCCTTCTAGTGGTGCGTTTTGAGTATTTGAGCATCCGACATGCGTCATGTGCGCCCATGGTGGTGGACGCCAGAGTCGACCAATCAGAGCGACTCAGTGCTGAGACGAAGAGACATATTTTTCTGATGGGACGGAGGCATTGTTGCCAACTTTGCGACTTTTCAGACCCCTCTCGCGATTTATTTTCAAAAAAGCGCCTAGCGACAAATCTAGCAACTTTTCCTGGTGATCATGGAGACCATGATGCCGGCTACCCGGCACTCACCCACTGCTCTCGCTGTCCCTTTGCAGACAGCAGCCCTTCTGAGCTGCTGTGAGATGACCACGCCTCCTCATCCAGATTATTTCCCATGATGCCTTGTGACTCAACTGGGTCTTCTTTGTTCCGTGACTCAAATGTGTATGTTATCCCTTCACTACCCTTGTTAATGAGCAATGTAGCATGTCAAAAATAAATAAATGGGATGCCAGTTAATGGTACTGCGCATGCGCGAAATAGATTTTTCAGTTTGGTGACATCATTTAGCGACTTTTGGGCCAGCCAATAGCGACTTCTCTCGCTGAAGAGTTGGCAACAGTGCCCGGGGATTCCTTCACTTTACCAAGACGGTGGAAGATGAACTGTGATCTGCTTCCGGTTCCGGGTTTCCAAACGGCGATTTGACGATGTGCTGCCCGATGCGGGACAGCAGGGTCAAACCAGACCCGGATCAGATGAGAGCAGGGCTGAAAATGCCCATCATCATCATCACGCAGCTCCTGGAGCAAAAGGTGAAAACTCTCCAAGCTCAAAACACCTCTGAACAGTCTGATGAATGCAGACACGGTGCGGAGACGCGGGACAACATCGGTCTCTGGTCTTGTGGAGCAAATAAAGCCAAGCAGCTCGTTCAATTTCCTCCATCATTGCTCAAGCAAGGAAAACAACCGGGTCCAGCCCGTTGCTTCTCAGGCGTCACTGAATGTCAGGCACTGGGACCAGTGTCGACTTTGGGCGTTAAGCATGTTTTTGACCCCAAAATCGCATTTGGCCGTTTCTCCCTCTTCTTTTTTGTTTTTCCCCCTCCCAGCCCCGGCGTTTTCTGTCCCGGGGTTCTTTTTTGCCCCCCTGTAATAAAGGGGGTTGCCCTAGAAAAAAGAAAAAGAGGAGAAAAAAGAGAGAAGAAGGAGAGGAAGGGAAAAAGGAGCATATAATCTTTTTTTTGTGGAGAATTTCACATTCTTGTAATCAGATTTATCCTTTTTTAGGTGGCGTAATGGAAAATGTAATTTTGGTTTTTTATAAAAAATAAATTTCCAAAAAAATTTTATTTTGTTCAACTCCCAACCCCTTTGCCCCCCGGGCGATGCCTTTTTTTGGCCAGGGATGCTTAACCCCCCCTTTTTCTATTGCCCAGAGCCTTTCACACCCTGGGAAAGCTTTGTGCACTAAAGTTGTGTCAGGGACATGTAAATAAGTGTTGGTACCTCATTCGAATCTCAGTATGTTTCACATATTTCTGGGAGATAAATGTCATTGGTCCTGGGGTGGGCTTGTTTGAATATTTCCCATCATGCTTTGAGTTTCCCCTTGTTGCATTCTGCACCATGAGTTAAGTTTATGTGTGACCCTTTTCCAGGTGTGCATGTGTTGGATTGGAAGCTAACTTGTAAAACAGGTTGTAACACTGTCATGACAGGCCAGGAAGTTCCAATTAGGCCCCGTTCACATTTTTGTTGGTCTTCCAACGTCTGGCTACGCCTCTGTTTTTATCCTCTGTCTTAAGTAGCTTTCAGCTCAGCTTCCCTGCCAAACCCGTCTTTGCTTCTCCAAACTTAACACTGATGTCTGCAGCAGGTAAGTTGCTATGTCTCAAAACCTCACACTACAAAGCTATAAAAAAATAAATAAATAACAAACCATCCTTTGAATATGTTGAAGCCAGGGAAGCTTGAATGTATTAAAATTTATAAAATGCTATACACACACACACACATATGTATATATATATATATATATATATATATATATATATATATATATATATATATATATATATATATATATATATATATATATATATATATATATATATTTAGGGCTGTCAAAAAATTAATCCTAAATTAATCCTATTGTCAAACAAGAGATGTTCTTTTTAATTACTACTGCTATATGCAGAAGATACATTAACTTTTGGTTTACAACTTAAAGGCTAAAACCAAGCTACACATCCAGGAGTAGTCCAGGACTCAGACCTGAATTTCAGCTTCACATTAGGACAGTTGTGAAGTCAGCGTGTGAAGACGTATCAGCAACATTCTGGACTAAACTGCAGCTGTCTGAAGGACTATAGGGAGACATGTAAGGACAGGGTTTCAGTAGTTTAGTCTTCTAAAGATAAATGCAGAATTCCTGGTGAGACACCTTTAACCCTAAATGTGTTTTAGAAGTGAAAAAAGCATATGTAATCAATCAGGATTAATTTTTTGACAGCCCTAATATATATTAAACTTTTGAGTTTAAAAGTTGACTTTTAACTAGAGGCCAGAAGTCTATAACACTGTCTTCGGTCTCCTTGTTGTTGAACATATGTTCCCATTTATAGTTATCACCTTATGCAACAAGCATGAAGCTACTGTATATGTATAAATTCAGCCAACATCAGCCCACAAATTTACACTCCTCTGCATTTCTCACTGTTTGCTTTGTCTTCTATTTAAAACTCTCCTTAGCAACTGCTAACTTCTTCAACTTACATTTACTTAAGATATGTTTTGCTGCATTGTATTTACTATTTTGAACTTTTTGAATTTGCAACTGTTGGGATAGTTCCTTAAAAAAATCAGAGGACAAAACAAAAACTAAAAAGAAAAAAACCTTTGAGTAGCTAAAAACACATTAATCTGTTTACTGTTTATCTGATATATCAAAAATTATTTGTGATCTTTAGAGAATGAAAAATAATTAGCTTGAGTTCCTTTTTTTGGATGGCAACAAAAAGAAAGCATGTAATATGATTTGTAAAATGAAACAGAACAGAACTGGAGAGGTCATAATACAGGAGGCAAAATGGCCATTTCGACCTCGTTTGGCATCATCTGTTCTCAAAGACCCCCAGTTGGGGGACCTTTCACTAAAAATTCAAACAATAAAAGACAGTGTGCTTCTCAGCTCTGACTTGCAGTTGCCCAACTTCATCTCCAGGACAGTCAACAACACAGAACGCCGCAGAACAAGCACTTCATTTCTGATAAGCTATAATCTGCTTGGTGCTTTGAGACAGACGGGCCTGCTAGGACGTTTGGAGGAGAAATCCAGATTAAGATGGAGCGACTTCACAACTCTTACTTGGTTCCAGCCACTAAGCATTTGTTATGCTGGAAGTGAAATATATGATTTGCTTCTGTAATAAATGCATCTGTTAAATATTTCAAATTAATTGATCCATCATGGACGTCTTCATTTCTACTTGAAAATGAGTTAATTTAATGTCAAATTTCAACCAAATGAGAAATAATTTCAGCACTTACAGCAGGCTAGACAAGCTGTACATATAAACAAGTGAGCTGACACGCTTAATGAATTGGTTAGTCAACAGGAAATAAATGCATCTCTGGGGAGTTACGCCAATGAAACAATTCCCAAAGTATAAATGCTAAATATTTAGCCTTCAACATGGTTGTGCAATATTGCTTACTCTTTTAAGCAAAATGTGTTTGGTGATTTGGACAATTTGTTGGACAAAACAAGAAGGGAAGGTGTGACCTAAGGCTCTATAAAACCATTTTAAGAAAGTAATCTGCAGATTTATGGTAAAAGGAGCTACACATCAGCTAATAAACACTTCTTTTTTGGGCCGCAGCTGCAGAATGTACTCCGTTTGACCTCTTTGATAACTAACTTTTAAGGAACACGTCTGCCATCAAACTGTGAGAATCGGATTACTTGGAAAAAACACATGAAAGTAATAAACACGGAGCTACTAATGAGCCATTTGGCTGTTTTGTGGAACAACCAGGTCGCCCAAAGCAGCAAATATAGCAGAACAGAGCCATGAAGAAGAGCTCGGTTTCCAGCTTGTCTGTGTCTCGGTGTGTGCATGTTACTGAAATGTGATTTGGTGCTGATGATTGGATTGCAGGGTGCTGCTGACTTGCTCATTTCCCTTGCGTCACAAGCTTCTCCCTGTTGCCATAGAGATGATTATGGTTCATAAGTGAAACATCCCACCCTCCCTCCCCATATTTGATTGAGCAACAGAGGACTGTAACTGTTTAAAGCAGCAAGACGTTCATTAATGCAGAAAGTACTCTAATTAACTTCAGCAGGATAGTATGTAGGTTTAAAAGAAGGAGTTGTTAAGTGAAGCAAGAAGAACAAAATGTGTTACAGGTACTGTAGCGTTGTCAGCGGCGATATTCCTCAGGATCACAGATGCAATCTTAATCTGTCCTTTACCTCTCCTTCAATGCCCCGTTCGCTATCATAATGCCTGCTCTTCATATCTGATGGCCGTGTTGTGCTTAATAACAAGCTACGACTGCAGGAGGGAGGGGTACTTTGGGGGATAAACAAATTAACAAAGCTATTCACAGCCCCTGCAACACCAGGGGGTATGGGAGGAGAGGAAAGAGGGCAGTGAAGAAAAAAAGAGGAGGACTGCCTTCGCTCATCACAACAGGAGGTGTGGGGATGCAAGGCTGCAATCACTTAGGCGCAGCATTATCTCCACAATCAGGCTTTGTCCTGTTGTTCTGCTAATTGGAAACCTTTATATGAGGAGTAATATTGCTGCCTCATTATTTGCTGGGTTATTCTCTCTTTGCTTAATAAACAAGCCATATGAGTTGCACCAAAGAGCAACATCGGATGTTCAAAATCAGCTCTGAGTGCGTGACTTTTGAACCTGCTGGTCAGTCTGTCGTTACAAGGCACGCCAGCTCATTTACAAGCTCCGTTACAAGCTGAAACAGACAGGGTCGTGGCGACTGGAAGGTTTTGGCCGAGTGTCATGAGAAAATAGGAAAATTCTGCCAAATGTAACAGCTGCGTAAAGATGATTTTCACCAAGAGGAGCAGCGTCGCCAGCCCTCTGAAATGTTTGGCACGGCCGCAAAGAAATATGTCACATTTCTTTTAAGTTTTTGCAAATGCTTCGATTCAGTTTGCAGCTGTCAAACTAACACTTCAAATAAGATGTCTATCTACCTTCTTCAGTGAAATGGTCAGAAGATTTAAGGGGAGGCACTGCAGGTAAAAACCCTGTTTTTTTCCCTCTGTCAGCATGTTTTCTTTTAGACTAGTGTAAAAAAAATGTCAAAAATAAACATTTTGGGAGTTTATTTCATGATACTTTGTCTGATGCACCCAAATCTCCTCAAAATGCAGCTAAAGTTGGTGTTTTAAACGGAGCGCAGCACCGTGGTGCTCCTCTGAACCCGTCATGTCTGGTATCGTTGGAAACGTCTCTTTTTCCTGAACGATGTCATCTCAACCAAACTTGATGTTTCCAGCTCATGAATCTGATTGGATCTGATGTCTGTAAATAGTGTTATAGAACAAAAATGTGGAGAATTTTACAATCCAAAACTTTAAAGGCCGTTTTCTCAAAAGGATTTTTTCTCTTATTCCGGGTAAAAAATCTCCACTTCAGGAGCACTTACAGAAACCAAACTTTCAAGTTTTGCTCCTGACTGTATTCTTAAAGTTTTTACAGAAGCATTTTTTGATATCTCATTCACAGCCTGATTTATAGAACATATCATCCCAAAAATATGCCAAAAAATTAGTTTTTCTGGTTGTTGTATATTCTAAATTGTGAAATGATCTATAGAGATATCCAAAATCCCCTCTGTAAAACCCTTTGACTTTAATATGTGAACAAAATTCAAAAGAAACTTTGAACCTGGTTTAATCCTGTGTTTAGATTTTTTCCTAGAAATGTATGCAAATTAGCCCATTTTTGGCTATATAACACCTTATTTGCATATTGTAAGATAAAATTTCAGAAAACTTGCAACAGAAAAAATGATAGCCGTGATGTGAGGAATAAACCAGGAAAGTTTCATGGTGATACCTGTTAGTTATATATTTTACCCCATTTGCCTGCAGTGTCTCGCCTTAAAACCTCTGACAGTTTCTGAAAATGATGTTTAAGTTTGCTGAAACCACATGAAGCAGAGACAAGCAGAAAAAATGTTTTTGGTTCTTTTGCTTGACAGGCAACTTCATTCATTAGTTATTAGAACGGCTTCTGTTGAATGTCTTATGTAGTAAATGGCTAATGCTTGCGGTGAAAAGCGAAAAAGAACATCAAAAATATGTTTTTATTGTTTGGAACTAAGAATAAGTATGTTCAGCCGACAACAGCAGCCCACCTCAGGGCAGGGGAACAGTCAAAGGGAGCTCATTATAATTGGAATAAAGTAAAGTTCATTATCATATTCTGAAAGCTGAATAAATTAATTCCGTTTTGTATTACATTATGATAATAAGAATTAATCTTCAATAGGAACTTGATTTAATGAGAGACTGACTTGAAATCAATAAAAACAGCGCGAGTCTGAATGGCAATTATTTGATGAAGTTGAAAAAAAAAACTGCAATACCACTGGGGCGGTTTTTTCCTCCTCTTCCTGTCAGTGGCTCTAAATTAATTCATTAAAATTAGTGAATCATTATGTAATGAGAGGACCTAATCATCTGGTGGCCTGTGTCTCAACCTCTCCCCCCAGACAAAGACATTAAGTCCATGACCACTTTCATCTTGCCATTTGAATATCTTTGATTTACAGGCTAACATATCATCTGCGCTTACATCCCATACATCTTGACATGGTTTCCATGGTGACGTCAACATGGAGATCAATCATTGCCAAACAGGAGTGGAGCATGACACCAATTAAAAGGTGATGTCGTCTCCAAGTCATCACTCACACTCCTCGCTAATGCACTAATTACCGGGGCTGGGACATTAATGGAATAGCATGGTTCAGCCTGGGGATTAATCTGCATGGATTCGCCTGTGTGTGTGTGTGTGTGTGTGTGTGAAAAATGTCTGAATGTGATGGGAGCGCATGTATATGTGTGTGTGTGTGTGATTAATGCAAACCCCAGGCACGACCTTGAACGCCACCACAGGAGGGAAATGAACTGGCTGGGTGGAGGGTTGGGATACGTGCAGTCAGGGCCGTGGAGGGAGGCCGAAGTGCTGCGGTGAAAGGCCCGGTCAAGGTTGCGGATGAGCTGGGAGTCGGCGCGTTCGGAGGGGATCGATGAATAAAATTTGGTGTTTGACTTTGACAAACTGCTCGTGATCTCTAAGTCAGCAGCAGCTCCAGACGCAGCGTTGATTTTTAAAGTTTTACTCAGCTCAAAAAATTGGAGGGTTCATACGTGAACCCTTTATCTGCAGATAAAAAACCTCTCAAGCAAAATAACAACTATCACAAGTTAAGGCCAATGAAGATGTAACTCAGTACCCCAGTTAGTTACTTCAGAATCTACGTTCTTTTGGGTGCTTTCACACCAGATAGTCCGGCAGACTCGGTCCGATTGGGGACTTGGCTCAGTTGGTGAGTGGGGGTGATCTCCCCCGCCACCTCCAGGCACGTCACGTACAGTCGTCCACTAAAATGATTCATACCCTCCCATCAAAGAAAAGGCTAAATTAACAATAGTAATTTAAATAACAAGAAACTAAAGAAACTAATAATAAATGAAAATTTACAAAATTATAATTTAGGGAAATAAAATATTGCTTTTGAATTGTGGTTGGAAATAATAATTGAAAAAAATAAAATAAACAAACAAAACTGTCCCGGACACATTAGAGCACCTTTCCAATGAACAGTGGACCAACATACCTGTCAACAGGTGCAGACGTCTGATTGGACGTTACAGAAAACACCTGATTGCAGTGATTGTCTCAAAATGTTGCTCAAAAATATTTAGCTTCAGAGCCCCATCATGCTTGTTAATTTGTTTTATTTTTTGTGTGTCTGTTTTTAATATTTCTTTTGAACCACAATTCAAAATTAATTTCATGATTTTTATAGAATTTTATTTATTAATACTTTTGTCAATTACAACTTATTTTACTGACAGATGATTTTTTTTCCTTCTTTATTTGGAGGGTATGAATAATTTTGAGGACAACTGTATATTATTATATTCTATTTATATTATATTATGTTGACGTCATTTTTTAAAACTCAAGTGCAGTACTGGTCCACTGTGTGGGCATTACATAGCCTACATTTCACAACTAATTACTTTAAAAACTGCATTATTTCTGTGGGTACTTACTAGAAACCGGAATGTTTTCTTCAGACCATTAATGAAAACTTTCATGTCGTTGCTCCACATTCGACCACGAGCCATTTCTAAAGATGTCAAACATGCCCGTTTGTTTTTGGCAGCGTTTACAATGCTCAACATTTATAATATAAACCATAATATTAACCCAAAATCTCATGCTGGACCAACGTGGCAGTTGTAGTCCACCTCCTTCATTTGGTTCCCTTCGATTGTACCGAGACCTGCGTTTGTAGGCAGACCGAGTCCATTTGTTTGGTCCGAATCAGAGTTTGCTTGTGCATTCACAATACCCCCAATAAAATAAAAATCACTTCTACAACAACCAATAAATATTTTCAATTCTGAATCTCTTGCTCTCATATAAGAGACAAATAGTTGACATAGCGCTTGTCATATTTAGATGAGAAATCCCAAAGTGCCTGGTTCTAAACGAATAAGCTGGCAGGCTTGAATTAAAGACATAATGACAAAACCTTTAAGAGAACATGAAACCTGAAAATGATGTGGAGCTGGAGCTAGAAGCTAAAGGGATAACTGTCTGCCTTTGCTATAGTTGTAGCGACTTCTCTCTCATTTGGCTGACATTTTAAAGGAAGGCAATGCACCGGGATTTTTAGAGAAAAATTCTCTGAACCTTGATTAATCAACAGGAGGTGATAAATTTAAAACTGATTTACTTTGTCCAAAAACATCCCCGTGGGGGCCTTTGTTCATACAGGCAGATGCAACCTGTAATTATACACAAGTGGTCTGAAAGCAACTGCATGGGAGTTGTAGGAAATGCATCTACAGTCGAAGCGAGATGTTTGTAGTCACATGTAAAGAAAATGTGTATATTTTTTTTTTTAACACTACCCATGTATTTTAGATTTCCAACCTTTAAACAAGTAAAGCTGCTTTACTCCAACTCAAATCAATAATGATTAACTGATTCAACACTTATTTTAGGAACGCTTGTTTAAGAAAAAACTAATCAGCCAATCACATGATAATCTGAATGAAAATGTCTTGTTGAGGTCAGAGGTCAGAGGGTAATGGGCTGGTTTACCCTTTACCAGCCCATTGCCTTTCCTGATGGAAAGGCAACAGAAACTCAAATAACTGGTTCCAACCAAGGTATGAAGGACAGCATCTCTGAACCACAACACGTCCAACCTTGACGCAGCTGGGCTACAGCAGCAGAAGACCAGACCGGGTCCAACTCCTGTCCGCTAAGAACAGGAAACTGAGGCTCCAACTCTCACAGGCAAGGTGGTCCAACACTTCGTTGAATCTACGCCACAAAGACTTAAAGGATAAGTTTCTGTTTCTTCAACCTGAACCTTATTTCCAGGAGTATATACATGCTTTTACTCACTGTAGGGCTGGACAATTACTCGAATTTTGATCGTGATTTCAATTTTGCATTCTCACGATCATAAAAACACTGTAATCAAAGAAAGACAATTAATCCTGAAGTGAACAGACTGGTGGAGCCATAGGAAGCAAACTGCAGGGAGTATAGAACAGGAATGCATGTAGACTGGGTAGATTTTTATTCCTTTTATCATTCATTCATTCATTTTCTGTACCGCTTATCCAGTTCAGTTATTATTTTAATATATTATTCTTATTTTACTCGTTTACTTGTTTCTAATTTATTTCCGGTTGTGTTTTTTTTTTAAGTTCCATTTGAGGTTGAGTTTTGGTGGTTCAATAAACACTTCTTTTTTTTTTTTAAATCAATGAATAATCATGTATACTAATCGTGATTTCAATATCAGTCAAAATAATTGTTATTATAATTTTTTCTATAATTGTCCAGTCCTACCTCACTGGTAAAGTTTCTGCATCACTTTGCGTGCTTGGAAACATATTACACTAAGTCGCCCTTTGGTGCAGGTTTGGTAAAATGGGAGATACGGGGCAGCCGCTATATAAGACATTATCTGCAGCAAAACTCCTTGATTTTTGCCAATGCTTTAAAGAACGAACAAATACTATTGTCCTGTGAGTTCAGAGTTTCGCAAATTGTGTTTTTGTTGTTGTCTGGGTAGCGAGCTGCTCTTCTCAGCTGTGCTACAGAAGATCGTGAACGCGCAGCCCCGAAAAGTGTGTAGAACACCCTGATAACTAACGGATAGCTAAATCTGGACTGCCAGTGGCAAATCCAAATCGCGTACTGTGGAGAGCGCACTCTTGTGGCCGATTCTGGCGTGACGAGAGAGCCCGCACTCAAAAACAAAACCACTTTCACTTCAAGTTTCTGACACGCTCCAATACATGTTTTAACATGAAAAAGTGGGATTTCCGGGTGATGACACCTTTAAAAATATTATCCTGCAACTCGAACATGTATCCCTTTCTTTTTAAGGATTTGTTGGGCTCTAGTGGACCCTTACACAACAGTAATTGACAGGAAAGGGGGCAGGGACTAGGAACTGAACCTAGGCCGACTGCGCCGAGGAACTGTAGCCTCTGTTCATATGGCGGCTGCACAACCAGCTGAGCTAAACACCACCCCAACACCCTCTCAACACACCTGAATCACATGAATGGCTCATTGCCAGGCCTCTGCAGAACTGAAGAAGACGCACATGAAGTAATTCAGGTGGGCTGGAAAACGATGCATCTAAAAGTTGCAGGATAGTACAGTAGCTGTTGAGAACTGGACTGGGACACCCCTGATGTAGAATAAAGGCCTCTTTACTGTATGCTCTGGGCTAAAGATAAAAACAAAGCTGTTTTGCATCCTTTATGTGCATAATTTTTTGCACAAGAATCCCCCAATGCAGCTAACAGAGCAGTGCAAACGAAAACTGCGGGGTCAGTGTTGAACAGTATAGCTGACATGCAGCCAGCAAACGGAATAAAGAGGAAGAAGCAGCCTGCATTGGCAGCATCCACCCCCGACCTTCCAGCAGGGCTCACCCACATTGGCTCACTTGTTTCCAAATCACTTTGTTGCATAGACAGAAATGCATTAAACATTTGAGAGTTTGCAGTCTTACATCCTGTTGTTTTTAAAGCTGCTGGCGTACATTAGCAACAGCAGCAGATTTTGACTGGACAATACACAAAAGTACAAAAAAGAATGGATCTGAATAAATATTTTAGAAATCAAACCATTAAAATATGGATAGATCTTTTCTTTTTGCTCGACTATTAATAATTAAGAAGCATGTTTCTGTCTGGGTGAGGCCTGAACTACATCTGCAATGTACTGGTTTAATCCATATTCTATGGGGTATGCCATTTTCATGTCAATTTTCAAGGAACAGAAGTTTATTGGGTTCAATTCCTCTTAGCTCTGCAAATAACATTAAAAAATATCATTATAACCTGCAGTAATGTTTTTTTTTTATGTCTGATTTCTACAAATCCAAGTGACAAGTTTAAATAAGTAAATCTCTCCCTCAAACAAATGAAATCAAATCATAAATTGAATGAATTTGAATAAAATATGTAAATAATAATAATGGGTGCGGTCACAAACTGGGACAACCCTGGTTCGATTAAGATAATAAAATCCCCATTGGTTGAAATGGTATAAGTGTAATGAGGTGAGTGTTAGAGTAGCAGTGTATGTGTGTGCATGTGTGTGAGAAAAAACTTTGACTAAGCCTCTGCATGCATGCATTCAGCACTGAATAATTACCAGTTTTGTGTGGTTTGGTGTACGACAGCTTATTTGCAATTTAAAGTATTCTACAGGGGGTCACATTTGGAATACAGTACAGCTTCCGAGTAGGAATGTACAAATTCCAGCGGTCCTGATTGGCTCACTTATCGATTTTTTTCTTCTCTTTTGCTTGTTCTCTTCTGAGGGGGTATTTTCTACACTTTGATACCTGCAATAGTCTGTTCATGGAAAACCCTGTTGGAGTTTGTTCAGTATGTTTAATTGAAATTTGCTTAAATTAATAAGGCAGTCTCCTGAAAACTCCCCCAGTAGCTCTTCTAGCAATGCTTTCATTAATTCATTCATTTCTCTTTTCCACTTTATCCTGTTCAAGGTTGAGGGGTGGTTGGAAGAGGGGGGGGTTCTACTCAGCGAGAGTCAGGGTCCATCTTGGACATGCTGCAAGTCCATCACGAACACACAGCCATGCACAATCATACTCACTACTGCTGTGATACAATCAAACAGGGTAACTTAACTGTCAAATAAAGTGTCTCCAGACAAGTTAACATGCATGCAATTGTGCCTAATTACATATTAAATGTTTAGAATGTATTTCTTACTGTAAATAATTCATAATGGGTTATTTTTGACCCACTGCTGGGTTAAAAAGGGACCAGCCCAGAAAATTGGGTTATTTTACTGACCCAACTTTCAGCTTGAATATTTTACCCAGATTGTTGTTTATCTAAGTGTTAAGCTCCTTGGTTGGTGCCCAGACACCATCAAATAATAAACGATACAATAGCCTCAATGCAAAATACAGAAAAAAGCATGATATAATAAAAAACCTATGAAAATTTGGGCACATACACTCACAGAAATGATTCTTGCTCGTATTAAGTATTAACCATTAATTTCATTTAAAAGTAACTGAAATATGCAAAAATGTAAAGTTTATTTACTTATTTTACATAATTATAAAGTAAACATTTTAAGTTTATAGCAAATGTGAACTACTTTAGTAGACTTTATTTAATTAGATTATAGTTTTCTGAAACTTAAAATTATCCGCTAGATGGCAGTAATGCGCAAGTACAACACCAAGGCTGCCTGATCTCAAAACAAGAAGAAGAGACTGCGCATGTGCTGACTGCTGCAAAGCTAACTGACTGCTTGGTGCCTGCGCGGGAGGAATTTAAAATGTTCAAGGTAAGTCCGACTTATTTTGTTTTTACAAACTGTCGTTTTTCAGAGAAAAATGTTTTATTTCACCAACATCAGTGTCTCATATGTTGACAAAATCCGATTTGAAAAACTTATTTAAAAAATGTCTTACTAGCTTTTGCTGCATTTCTTCCCTTTTTTTGCTGTGTTTTTCACTTTTCTGACAACAGTTTTAATTAGCAGCATTTCTTCCGCCATATAAAGAGATGCTAAATATGCACTGCTACCCCATTAACGGTCATAACAACAACGTCCTCCCTCTGTTTAAAAGCAGAGTGAAGCAGTGAAGGATAAACCCTCAAAGATAAAGTTATTGAACTTTGCTTGCTGATATACACACACACACACACACACACACTATATATATATATATATATATACTGTATATATACACATATATATATGCGTGTGTGTGGGTGTGATGTGTGTGTGTATAAGAACAATGTAGAGTAGAAAATTATATTCCGGCAGTGGGTTGCTCAGTATATTTGTACTGTTGGAATTGTGTAGGGAAACATTAAGAAAGAGATGACCATTTTAGTTTTTTAATGTCTTCTACCAACTTCTGACTTGATTCACGTAAATGTGAATCAACTTGTTTTGGACAGACACTGACTTTCATTTATCTCCTCCATTTTCCAGGTGCAGCAACATGATGTTTAAAACACAATAGTTTTCACTTTGTTGGAGCTGCTGCTAAAGTTCAGGTAAGTACATGTGATGGCATTAACAGTTTGACTTGATCAACTGTCTTCAGTTATATGTGAAATTACATCTCTGTTTTCTTATTCTTTTGGTTCAGCATGCAGACGGACAGGGTTGTGTGAAGCGTGTTGCAGTTCTGTTGAAGGTAAGAGTCATACCATTTTTACATTTCTGATGGCTTCAAGAGCTAAGGCAAGTCCATTTAACTGTTGCATAGTTTGGCCAAGAAAGATGTTGTACTTCACTATTTTAAACACAATTTTCATTCTTAGAAACTGATTTTTGTTATTTACAGCATTTAATTAAAGTCTTTACATTGGATTTCCTGCAAGCAGACAAATTGTGTTGAGTTTGGTACATTAGAAATCTCATCTGTTCAAATGCATGATACACTGCAGAACAGCATGCCGTCAAGAGTCACCACTGAAGATGGATGAGAAATAAAGTCCTGAATAACAGCCACTGATTTCATATGCTCTTGTTTGTAGAGTGAAGACACCTAAGTGAGGAGGGACTGTCCTCAAGTCTGAAACGACAACACTTCTTCAAGTACATGGTCAGTATTCACATTTTACTGTACACTTAGTCTCAGACTCGTGTTTTTGTGGCGCAACAGAACATTTGATTCTCAACTCCAGAATGTGAACGGCGAGGAAGCTGAGGACCAGACACACCTCCAGGGGGCTTCATGTGATTCATGCAGTGGTGTCGATGAAGAAGAGCCAATGGATGTCAGAGTGGTGATGAAGGTAGTGGACCTGCAGCACAGCCTGAGACATATTTCCTTTGCACATGCCAGACTTTCAGAACTGATCTGCGCTCAGTTCGTGGACTGTGAAAAGAAACTTGAGTCGCATTTAGTTCCTCAAGAAAGTGCCGATGATCTTGGATGCTGAGGAGCTGCGCCCAAAGATCAAGACGCTTCAGTTTGCTCACAAGTTACAGCTGAACTGTTCAGGCGGAGGAACTGTTAAGAACCACATTCTACTTGATGGATTTTGTCTTTTGGTGGCCGAGCAAAAAAAACGCAAAGACTGGAGAAACGCACAAAACCCAGACGGAGACGTCTGACAGCCGTTGTCCCTGCTGTAGGACTGCATGGCCTCGGCTGCTTTCACAAACTGACTGGTTGAATCCAAATGTTCTGTTAAAAAAACCTGTTGCAAGCATTTCTGTGATGTTGTCATCAAAATAACATTGCAATGTCAATAGCTCAATGGGTATATTAGTGTTGGAAAAAAGTACAGTTATCAGGGCTTATTTGGTGTCATTATGTAAGAAGTTTCTGAATGTGAAAATGTTAAATGTCATAATGCCTTTCAACACCGTGGATTTCAATTAGGAGTATTACTTTACGTGATACAGGACATGGATATTTGTTTGGAAAGCTCATCAGACACTTGTTTAGGAGGCTTTGCTCCTTTTTGTACAAACTAATTCTACAAAGTCAGGTTTTAGGAGGTCATTCATTTCAAATGTCAGAGAAGAAACTGTTAAAGAAATATGCTAACCTGTCTTGAACTACAGAATTTACAACATTTTTTTAATTGCATTTAACTCTGTGCTGCATAAATCTCACTTGTGGTGTTAAGATTGCATTGATACATTTATTTGATGAAACTGTTAATCCGGGTACCTGACCTTTGAAATCTTTCAATGTTCTGGAGAAATGTTAACACTTATCTTTAAGATTTATGTAATTTTATTACATGACAAATTTCCATTTACTTTTTTTAGATAATTTTAGCACAAATCTACCAAATAAACCTTATGTAATACGCATTCATTTGTGTAATAAAGTCTATTTATTTAAAATTACATAATCCTTAGGTTTATGCATTTAGTATTAATAAAGAATAATTAAATCAAATGAATGATGATGAGAGTATTTACTGTAAATAATCATAAAGGGTATATTGTTTAACCATTGCAGGGTTAATATATATGGATAACCTGAGGATTATGCAATTCAAATAAATTTCAGGCTTCATTACACTTATGAATATGTGTCATGTAAGGTTTATTTGGTAGGTTGGTGTTAAAATTATCTAAAAAATAAACAATGGACAATAGCCTCAATGCAAAATACAGAAAAAGCATAATATAATAAAAAACCTAGGGTTAAATATTTCTGTGAGTGTACAGAGAGAGTAGTTCATCATACGGGATAAAAAAAATACTTAGCCGCAGATCCCAGGCCTTTTCCACAAGTTTTGCCAGAGCAAAAACATCATTTTCCAACAGCCAGCACAGAATCTCCACTTCATGTTTCAAAATTGAATCAGGAATTTTTAACTAAATTGATTCAAAAAGAGAATTTCTTAAATCACAGTATAAAGGACAATAAAAAACAAAATGAAATTCATCTTCCACAACTTTGAGATCACAAAATTCACACAAACATAAGTGTCCAGGAGTACCTTTGATCTAGAAGCTGGGTCATGTTGACTCCAATGTTGGGTTATTTTAACCCAGAAGTTGGGGCAACAACCAAACAACCCAAATGTCTGGGTTGAAATAACCCCAAAATTAGTTGGTCCCTTTTGACCCCAGCAGTTTGACCCAGGATAGTGCGTTCTTCAAAATACCTTATTAAAATTACTGGCTGATTGAAAGGCACCTGTAAAACTATAACAAACTTCAGGACTGATCCTTTATTTGAATTCGGTACATTGGAAAAATAGGATATACAGGGTCGTACACTTGTCTGAAATGTTGCAGCTGAGTTTCGCTTTATGTACCGTGTAACATACGAGGAAGCGGATATAAAGACACCGGCTATTTTGGACACGCACTGTGGCTGAATCAGAAAAATCATGCAAGGCAGCATTATCAAACAAAGACAGGATAAGACAAGAGTCAAGATAAGACTGTTTTACTGGCTGGAGAGCGCTCACTGTACAGGAAAGATGCATGAATCAGCCGGTGATGGGAGGCGTGTCATTCAGAAAATCTGCAGAAATTCTGCAGTGTGTCTTAAACCACAAATGTGAAGTTATTTTTTATATCTTTTTAAAATGGCAACTTTTTGAATGATATTCTCAAAGTTAAGATAGACACAAATCAATTTATAATTTTACTTATTTCCAAAGAGAAAAGGGGGGCACAAGATAAATATATATACATATTTTCTTGTACACACTTGTCTTATCTGACATTTACTTTACCCCATGGATCACAAATTAATTTCCATGTCTGTGGACTGTGGGAGGAAGTTGGACAATCTGAAGCCAACCCACACAGGCACAAGAAAAACACACAAATGCCACACAGAAAGGACCCCAGCTGAGATTTGAACCAGAAATCCTTTTGCTGTGGGGGACTGGTACATACCACTGGAATAAAATCAGTGTAATTACTCACCGATGACATATGTGAGCAGCAGGGCCAACGTGAGGGTGAGAAGTGATGCGGACAGGGCCGTACACTTCCAGTTGCAGCAGCGGTGAGGCTTGTTGAAGGTAAACAGTGGTCTGGTCACACTGCTGCGAGGGAGGGGTCGTGGTGGAGGGGAGTACACCGTCCCAGAGGTCAGCGGGTATCCCTGCCCCGCCCCTGACAGTAGAGCCGATGAACCAGAGCCCTGCTTGAACAGGAAGTGTCTGTAACAAAAAAAAAACACAAAAAGAAATTCATTCTAACCTCCAACTGCTTGCAAAGCTCTTCCCTCTTCCCTCTTAACCCCGGCTTTACACCGGGTCCGTGAGCGCAGCGGCGCACCATGCGCACCGGACCGCGCCCATGTAGCCAATGGTTTGAAATATATCGAACACGCCTCGGTGAGTGAGCAGTCCGTCGTCGCTCCAGCATGTCGCACTGCTGCACTAAAGATACGCACCAGCTCTATTTTTGACGGAGCACGCACCGACACTGCGTCAATTTCAGTAATTCAGATTGGACCAGACAGGAAATCAGACACAGATTCAGTGTAAAACATCCGGCAACTTTCTAAACAAAAGCCACCGTGCAGATTTTCAACTGCTGAACTATCTGAACGTGACATCATCTCCGTGTCCACAAGGTTTCAGTGAAATAAGAAACCATGACGCACAAACATGGACAAAATTAACCATTTGGATGAGAATCACAGGCGATCTTGCAGTCCCTCCCGTGATTCCATGATGCCATGAATCTAGCAATAGCTAGTGCGCTCGAGGACGGTGTAAATGCTCGTGCCGTGGTGATCGCAGCAAAGCTGTTGCGCTGCGCTCACAGACCCGGTGTAAAGCCAGGGTTAGTTACTGTTGCTATGCCTGTCAGTCATTCAGACTGTTTAGAAGGTGTGTCACAGTGATAGCACTGGTAGGATAAAGAGACCAACAAAAAAAGAAATTTTTAAAGTAAAAGAACAGCTTTTCATTTCCTGCCAAGTCCCAAAGCCAATGTCAGCTAATTAAGCTAGCATTAGCATAAGGTTACCTGAGCAAGGAGATGGATTACTTTTTAAAAAACACTTGGGATGCATTTACAGCAGGAAAGTCCAATTTCACACCTTTCTTCGTTTTGTGTTCAAACTGCACATAACCGAAGTGGACCAAACTGCCTGGTTACACTACTGTAGTTAAATTTTTTTCACATTTGCGATAAAAATGTTTGTAATACATTAAAGCGACATTAAAATACTGATTTTCATATTTTATTTACAAAAAAATATGAAAATATTACTTCTATTTGTGTGTTTCTTTGGCTGCCACTGCAGATTTACTTGCTATTTTTAACGTATTTTGCATGAAATTGTGGGTAATATCATACCATTCGTTTTCTAGTGTGCCCCTGGAAAATCTCCATTTCGAGGGCCAGATGGCCCTACCACTTCTCCCTCCCATTCGGACTGAACCAGAATCGGTGGGACACCACTGCCCCTTTACATGAATGTGCATAAGGAAAGGTTAGGGCCAAGGGCTAGGGCTGAGGGGGAATTGGAATTCACCCAAAGTGGAGAATCTTTCTGCTTATTATTATTACTCCACCATTTCTGTCTATAAGACATTAACCAATATTTTATGTTGTTATTTTTTTTACCTTGGCTTCTTCAAACACATGCTGTTTCTTTTGTTTTTCCTCCTAACCAAACAATATTCTACCCCACTTCTTTCTATGTCTTCTAATTGATGCTATCAGCAAACATCATTTCCATTAGGGCTGCTTGATAGTCCTGATTATCCGTTTGCAAGTGAACTGAGACCCCAGGCTTACAGGTGGACCAAAGTCCACTTCTTTGGTGGTACCAAGATACAGTTAAGTGTTCACACTGCACCAAACAAAACAGACCATCTGTGGAAGTGGACCAAGGTCTGTTTAAAGCAGAAAAGAAAGCCACAGTGGGAAGGCATCCTAAAGTCATGTAAAGGACTTGATCATGCACATACTGCCTACATAGATAGTATCCTTTTAAAAACAAGGCTCAAATTCAATCAAAATCATGACCAAGTTGCTCTGCTAAACTCTGAGGTATTCACTGGATGTGCCAGGCATGAATTGGAACTTGTTTTTCTCTCAGCAAGATTCTGCAATATCTAACTGAATTTCATGCAACTAGATGGAGATGAGGAGCACAGGCAAAGGAAGAAGCCATTACATTTTTCTGCAGATCTGGATATTTTTCATTAAAATTGGGAAATACAGCACTGACCTTGGTACAAGACTTGCTCTCTGTGTCCTCCTAGCTTAATAATGCACCCCCTTGACCTTAGGAGTATGCTCTGTGCTTCATGTAAATGGCAACACAGCTAGCCAAACATGCCCCCGATTTACATCTGGCAAACAAATGCCACACTTAAATCCATCCCTTTTATTATTCATCTGTTATTTTGACAGTAAAAAGATAGCACCCTCCCAATCGTGAAAGAGTAAATCATTGCAACTTGAGCAATGTGCGAATCACTAACTTCTAGAGGAGGGGTGTCCAAGTCCAGTCCATTAGAGCAACTACAGTGGGTACGGAAAGTATTCAGATCCCTTTAAACTTTTAACTCTTTGTTTCATTGCAGCCATTTGTTAAAATAAAAAAAAAAAATTCTCATTAATGTACACTCTGCACCCCATCTTGACAGAAAAAAACAGAATGTAGAAATTTTTGCAAATTCATTAGAAAAGAAAAACTATAATATTACATGGTCAAAAGTATTCAGACCCTTTGCAGTGACACTCATATTTCACTCACATGCTGTCCATTTCTTCTGATCCTCCTTGAGATGGTTCTACTCCTTCACTGGAGTCCAGTTGTGTTTAGTTAAACTGATTGGACGTGATTAGGAAAGACACACACCTGTCTATATAAGAGCTTCCAGCTCACAGTGCATGTCAGAGCAAATGAGGATCATGAGGTGGAAGGAACTGTCCAAGGAGCTCAGAGACAGAACTGTGGCGAGGCACAGATCTGGACAAGGTTACAAAAGAGTTTCTGCAGCACTAAAGGTTCCTAAGAGCACGGTGGCCTCCATAGTCCTTACATGGAAGAAGTTTGGGACGACCAGAACTCTTCCTAGACCCGGCCGTCCAGCCAAACTGAGCAATGGTGGGAGAAGAGCCTTGGTGAGAGAGTAAAGAAGAAGCCAAAGATCACTGTGGCTGAGCTCCAGAGATGCAGTAGGGAGATGGAGAAAGTTCCACAAAGTCAGCCATCACTGCAGCCTCCACCAGTCGGGCCTTTATGGCAGAGTGGCCCGATGGAAGCCTCTCCTCAGTGCAGACATATGAAAGCCGCATAGAGTTTGCCAAAAACACATGAAGGACTCCCAGACTGTGAGAAATAAGATTCTCTGGTCTGATGAGACCAAGATTGAAGTTTTTGGAGTTAATTCTAAGCAGAATGTGTGGAGAAAACCAGGCACTGCTCATCACCTGCCCAATACAATCCCAACAGAGAAGCATGGTGATGGCAGCATCATGCTATGGGGGTGTTTTTCAGCTGCAGGGACAGGACGACTGGTTGCAGTTGAAGGAACGACGAATGCGGCCAAGTACAGAGATCCTGGAAGAAAACCTCCTCCAGAGTTCAGGAGCTCAGACTGGGCCGAAGGTTCACCTTCCAACAAGACAATGACCCTCACACACAGCTGAAATAACAAAGGAGTGGATCAGAACAACTCTGGACCATTCTGGACCGGCCCAGCCAGAACCCTGACTTAAACCCAAATGAACATCTCTGGAAAGACCTGAAAATGGCTGAACACCACCGTTCACCATCCAACCTGACAGAACTGGAGAGGATCTGCAAGAAGAACCAGAAGATCCCAAATCCAGGTGTGGAACACTTGTTGCTTCATTCCTAAGAAGACTCATGGCTGTACGAGCTCAGAAGGTGCTTCCACTCAGTACTGAGCAAAGGGTCTGAATACTTATGACCATGTCATATTTCAGTTTTCTTTCTTAAAGTTATACCGTGTAACTTTTGGCCACTATCGGCACTAAACCTGTAACTTCCCAGAAGTGCCACAACTGTCTCAAAATTAAACAGTCTCAATCTGTGTTTTAGAAAAGTGCTGCAGACCACTTTGAAAAGCTGATTTTTACGTCATTAAGCCATTAATCAAAGCGCTCTAGGTTACATGATCCAATAAGAGACGGCCCGCTCCTGAGAAGTTACAATGCCTGGTTTTTGAGAATGGCAGCCCCCTCGGAGCAACGGCATGCGTCAAGTGCTCTATATTGACCGGAGAAATCAGCTGTAGTTACTTATATTAATAATAATGTTAGAATATAATATATCATAATATTTGGCTAAAATTGGGTTCAAAAGATACACGGTATCACTTTAATAAATTTGCAAAAATTTTCACATTTCTGTTTTTTTTCTGTCAAGATGGGGTGCTAAGTGACATTAATGAGAAATAAAATGAACTTTTTTTTATTTTGGCAAATGGCTGCAATGAAACAAAGAGTGAAAAGTTTCAAGGGGCCTGAATACTTTCCGTACCCACAGTATCCTGCGACTTTTCGATGCATCCCTTCTCCAACACACTTGGATCAATGGCTCGTTACCAGACCTCTGCAGAGCTGAATGACATGAGGATGAGGTAATTTAGCCATTTATTCAGGTGTGTTGGAGAAGGGATGCAGGATAGTAGCTCTTGAGGACTGGATTTGGGCATCCCTACAGTGTAACTGCTGTTTGAGCGAGATGTTCAGCAAACTGTCGATTAATTACTGTCCTAATATTATGAAGAAGGAGCCATTCTGCATCCTGTGTTCCACAAACTACCTCCCACCCCTGGGACCACTGTCTGTGTCGCTCTACGGTAGATTTAGTGTGATGTTAGAGACAAACACAGTTACTGTGCAGGCCTATCTAGGACAGTGGTTCAATGCTCTGCAAATTACCTTAGCACAACAGAATTTTTCTGTATTTTTTTTCCCAGCTATCTAGTGTCTTATTCTGATTCTATTTATGCAAATCTGGACTCAGTGGAATTCTGACTTGCTCTGAGGTATGCCTGGCTGAAACTCATTTACAGTAAGGGCCCCAAAGGTGGGAAATTTTAGAAAAGACCCCTGCTATTTTTTAAATAGGTATTCTCAGGTTCATGTATTACACACAGGACAAACTGTTCTGCATTGCCGCTGCATAAAGATCTAGTGCTGCAACATCTCACCTGTCTAATCAGCTCATACTAATGTCTAGATTTCTGTAATTCAGATGAACTGTTAATTTCCCTCCTGTTGGGCTGCATTTGTGAGCTTCAGAGCTAAGCGTGCTCTTCAACTTACAAGTAACACTTCATCAAAAATTAATATGGGATGCTAAAATCAAGAAAGGAAAGTAGTCCAAGAATGTCCCAAAGCCCCAGGATTCCTTTTGCAATTTAGATTATGCGCTACAATAAATTCTGGGAGGTGAGCAAGCAATGTGGCGAGTGTAAAACACAGATGCTGTCTGGAGTGAGGGTACTAAAACCAGTTCAACGATGGTAGATTCTTGGCCTACAATTCATGTAAGAGATTTGTAATACAGACAACACACTATGGATATAATAAGTAACAATATTAAACCACCATCTGTCGTTCAGTGCAAGTACTTCATCAGAGAGGAACTCCAAATTGGACCACGGGCTTCTCTGGTGCAATGCTACAAGGATTCAAAGCAGCACTGATATGATTGAAATATTACTGGTACCCATGGATCAATGACTTACCACTTCCTTTTATGACACATCAAGGCAACTACTCACGTTATATGGCTTTATTAGTTAAATGAAGATGAGGTTCATTTTCATTATGAAGCTTGTTAGATGGCAAAGGAAGATAAGGAACTCCGCTGAAGGGCAGTTAATCTAGGTAGCATTTCATCTACATTGTGTTTGGATAATGGAGGGTGAAAGTTGGATAATCTTAGATAAAGAGGAAGAAGTATGGGGGCCACTGCAGGAAATTATGCAATTTGGAAAAGTAGATCTGTGCAGAGAAAAATAAGCAGTTCCAGTTTTTTCTGGCCACATCAACTTCCATGAAAAACGAACAAACACTGCTGTGGGTGGAAAATGAAGGATGGCCATGCAAGAGAAAACTGGTCAAACTATTTTTTTTTCTCTTTTTGTGTGCAATATGAGGTTTCCAAACAAACAATAACACAAAAAAATTCAACTTGGAATTCAACAAAAGCATCATTGCCCCAGGTTACCGAATGCCCTCCAATGCAGGCTTTGAATGGGGTCTATGTGTTGGCACTGAAAGGTGTGAGGATGCAGGCTGCTGGTCTCTGAAAGGCCCTCAGAGAAAAGGCCATTAAAGTCGAGCCAGACAGCAGACTGACAGCATCACTGGACACCAGCGTGCACTCACCCCCAACCAAGTCCATTTGTCCTAATACGTAGCAAAACTACATACATCTCATCGAGTCACTTAGTGTCATTTTCAGCCTTGGAGGTACATTTTACTAAACTCAGCGGGGTGTGAATTTCAAGATGTGCTTTGATGTCACGGTGCATGTCTGAATAAAGCTCATCAATGCACTTGTTTCGTGCAGCCTATGGTAAACAACATGATTTGCATGGGGAACTTAAAGGTGCATTGCACAAGTTTAAATGTTAAATACTATTCTTTGCTTTCCTCCACATGCTCTTACAATTGCCTGATGTGCAGAATGAGCTGATCTTTCTTCACTGCAGTGGTCTCTAATACTGTTTCTGCTCAATGCGAGAGTTTCGGAACGAAGCCTCAAGGGGACGCTTGAGGGAGAGACGAGCTGCGCGTTCTCGTTCGTCTGGCTGCACCGGTGTCGTGTATTCTGCAACCGCAGGTCTGCGCACGTTGAGATAACATTAACTGCTGCCAAAAGATGGAGAGCAGGTGCCTCTCAAAGCACAACTCAGACTCCAGTAAGACAAAGATGAAAAGTTTTGTGAAAGGAAGAGAACCAAACTGGAGTCTAACCGGCCCCAGCGGCAGGGGGGCGTTTTTCGGCACAACACCGGCACCGGAGTAAGACGGGAGTAAACAACCGAGCAGCTTTTTTTCTTTCTTTGTTTTAATTGGAGAGAGCTCCGATCCAGTCTGGGAATAAAACAGACCCACAGTTGGCTTTCTTCTTACTAACAAGGTAAATGTGATATATGACGGAAATAAGGATGCATAATATTGCAATGCTGAGTTTTTAGCATGTAAATGTGGCAGTGTGACAGCCATATGACTGTTCCCGGGGAAGACGTACACTCCTTGTTAAATTTACTTGATGCAGTAATGTTATAAGGTAATCGCGGTCTCAGCCTGTGAATTTAGATATTTGAACTACAAGCCAGCGTTAGCCTGTTGTTACCGTTAGCATGTAATTTGTGAGTTTACTCAATGATCAAACCATAAACAACTTGCAGATTTATAACTTTATGACTTCAGTAGACATCGTGACTAACTCTGGGCTCAGACTGAGTGTAATGTGAGTTAAATTAGAGACCAACGCAGTTGAAGCAGCTCATGCGTGTGCACAACATTAACGTCACTTCCACTTGTCGCCAGTGGGGGCGAACTTCTGGAAAAAGCTGGAACTCACTGTATTCCTGTAACACAAAACTTTAATCTTTATATAGCGGGGGCGGAGGGGATAACAGACTAAATTACTAGATAGACGGCTATGTTTTGCATTGTAGTTATCTTTTTTTTCATTTCCTTCACTTAAATTTTCTCTGCATTCCTCTTGCCGGTCATTTCGAGCCTATTTCTTTTTCTCTTTTTTTTTGTCTGGTTTGTTCCCTTTGACTCTTTAATGTGGCCCTGTGGCTGGGACAGATAACATCCATCCTTCACTGTCTGCCTCCTGTCCTCTCTCCATCCACCCGTTGAGCAGCTGCTGAAGGCTGCAAGTCAGATGGGGGACACAGGAGGCTGCACATGGAGCTGCCACACACCTAAGGGTCAATGGTAGTTCATCTCTGAAAGGCCAGAGATAAACGAAGGAAACACACACACACACACAAACACACATTTAAAGGAAAAGCTTTGCTAAAAGAAGACAAACACCAACAAAAAACATGTCACATACAGTATTTTTATGTTTTGAGGCCAGCACACAGGTCGGGTCCATCATGGTTCTTTTATTGCTCTGTTAAAGGTGGATTTGAGGGAAATGGGGGATCAGAATCCTGCTGAAGAAATTGCATTTGTCAACGCATGTGGAACACTATTCTTCTTGTGTGGTGCTGTTAAAACGGCTTCATTGTTCTCCCCGGCTCCCTGTCTTTGATCTTCTCAGACAATATCTAGGGGCGATGCCCAGGAAACTCTGAATTCTTATCAGAGGGCAGATTTCCCCCGAGACAGGAAGAAAATGAGAGTTCCCGCTCTCCAGGAGGTCGGAGTCTATAGGCCCAGGGGCTGCCTCTACCTGGATAAGTGCAAATGGCTCTGTGCATGCGTAGGTGGAGGCCGTTGCTTACAGCTACATGAAGAGTTGTGTGAAAAAGTCTTTGCCTCTTTCCTTATTTCATATTTTTTTTGCATGTTTCTCAAACTTTTATGTTTCAGATCATCAAACAAATTTAAATATTAGACAAAGATAAAGCAAATAAACACAAAATGCAGTTTTTAAATGAAGATTTTTATCAGCAAGGTGTGTGTGTGTGCGTGTATGGGGGGGGGGGGATCCAAAACTTCATGGCATTGTGTGAAAAAGTGATTGCTGCCCCCCCGTCCTGTAAAAACATAAAATACGTAAACTGCGGTTTAACACATCTTTGGAAATCTCTCTAGCCACACCCAGGCCTGATTACTGCCACACCTGTTCTCAATCAAGAAATCACTTAAATAGGACCTGCCTGACAAAGTGAAGTAGACCACAAGATCCTCAAAAGCTAGACATCATGCTGCCATCCAAAGGAACTCAGGAAAAAAATTAGAAACAAAGTAATTGAGATCTATCAGTGTGGAAAAGGTTCCAAAGCCATTTCTAAAGCTTTGGGACTCCAGAGAACCACAGTGAGAACCATTATCCACAAATGGTGAAAACATGGAACAGTGGTGAACCTTCCCAGGAGGGGCCGGCCGACCAAAATGACCCCAAGAGCACAGCGACGACTCATCCAAGAGGCCACAAAAGACCCCAGAACAACATCCAAGAACTGCAGGCCTCACTTGCCTCAATTAAGGTCAGTGTTCATGACTCCCCCATCAGAAAGAGACTGGGGGGCAAAAATGGCTGCATGGCAGAGTTCCAAGACCAAAACCACTGCTGAGCAAAAAGAACATAAAGGCTCGTCTCAGTTTAGCCAGAAAGCATCTTGATGATCCCCAAGACTTTTGGGAAAATACTCTGTGGACTGACGAGACAAAAGTGGAACTTTTTGGAAGGTGGAGGTCCCATTACATCTGGCGTAAAAGTAACACAGCATTTCAGAAAAGGAACGTCATAGCAACAGTAAAATATGGTGGTGGTAGTGTGATGGTCTGGGGCTGTTTTGCTGCTTCAGGACCTGGAAGACTTGCTGTGGTAAATGGAACCATGAATTCTGCTTCTACCAAAAAATCCTGAAGGAGAACGTCCGGCCATCTGTTGGTGACCTCAAGCTGAAGCGCACTTGGGTTCTGCAGCAGAACAATGATCCAGAACACACCAGCAAGTCCACCTCTGAATGGCTTAAGAAAGACCAAATGAAGACTTTGGAGTGGCCTAGTCAAAGCCCCCACCTGAATCCCATTGAGATGCTGTGGCATGACCTTAAAAAGGCGGTTCATGCTGGAAAAGCCTCCAATGTGGCTGAATTACAACAATTCTGCAAAGATGAGTGGAACAAAATTCCTCCACAGCGCTGTAGAAGACTCACTGCCAGTTATCACAAACGCTTGATTGCAGTTGTTGCTGCTAAGGTGGAACAACCAGTTATTAGGTTTAGGGGAGAATCACTTTTTCACACAGGGCTATGAGGGTTTGGATTTTTCCCCCTTAAAAATAAAAATCTTCTTTTAAAAACTGCATTTTGTGTTTGTTTCTGTACTTTGTCGAATATTTTATGTTCTGAAACATTTAACTGTGACAAACATGCAAAAAAATAAGAAATCAGGAAGGGAGCAAACACTTTTTCACAAAACTGTATAATGTGTGTGTAGGGGTGTGTGTGTGTGTGTGGCTCTGTTTGTGTGCATGCTGCATGATTCAAGGAGTCTCACTTCTGAGCGATAAGAGGAAGCATAGAAGGCAGGGCACAAGTCAATTTATTATAGTCTCAACATTTGTTATGCCTCTTAACACACCCAGTGTGAGGCCCAGTCAGATATATTGAATATCCATATCTGCGTCCGTCCACTCACACAAGCCGGTCTCTCCAGAAACATAACGGATGTGCAGCTGAAAAGGAAATCTATGCACACTTCAAACAATCTTAATCTCAGCTGACGCAACATCAATACGTTTCAATATGGATTCATCAAATATGCATTGAGGAAAATGGAAGTATACTTGACAACAAGAGACATTATCCATTTTTCTTGCCATTTTTATTAAGGTCGTAGCATCACTTATAATTCTGTTAGCATAAGCCTCCATGTCAGGTTTGTAAATACTTGATAAATCTTTAATCTCAAGCCTGAGATTGAGCTGATAAGAATGCAAGGGCGCGAGCAGAAATATGAAATCATTAGATTAGCAGCGTATCTGAGAATGTGAAAGAGAGAGACGGGGTGCTTGAATACTAAATCCAGCCCAAAACAGTTAAGCAGTGAAGACTTCGTCAAAAGCTTGATAGAAAAGAGCCAATAATATCTGAATTATGTTACGAAGGGACACTATTCTATTGACTATGAATATGATTACATTTTATGGCTCAGAACTAATAGCATACTATCAAATGAAACTTATTTGACTATAAAGTCCCAAATGCAAAAATGTATTACTACAAAAAAGAACCATCCAATATACTGAGCCACTGCGGAAATTATGTTTTATAATCACATCTCTCTTTGGGAGAAAGTTCTTTTTGCTCAGTCTGAACTGCAAAAAAAAAATAATGAATTTTGTTTAAGGTGAATTTTCATTTAAACCAAACACACACGTGCGCACACACAGAAACACACACAAGTATTGTAATTACAATACTCTGCTGACAAGTCTCTCTCATTGATACTCGTGTCTGGCCAATGATTAATTTAAATTGTCACTGAATCTAATTTTATTCTTCCTTTCCTTTAAATGAGGTAAGATCTAATTATGGCCTAATGCATAACTTATTAAAACCTCTTCTTCTGGTGTGGCAGCCTGCCAATCTCACTCTCACTCATAATACAGGAATTCAGTGACTGCGCTGCTCTTATTAAACATGCAAACATATTCTTTTGCACCTTGCTGCTTTTTCTTAAAAGCAGCCTTACAAATGAGGATCTCCAAAATAATTCTCTGATCAGTTATTCCTTATGCAGGGAGCAAATGCTTAATTCTGTTTGATGGGACAAAATTCCACCGGCATGTCTTTGAGCATTTGGGGGAAATTTCTTGGGTGTGAAAAATTGAATTTCTTAAAGGAAAAAAACTTTTAATAGTTTTAACTCGGAGATGTCCTGATAAATAAGAAGTAAAAGAGAGAAAATAATTGAAAAAAATGGTTTTAGTTGAGTTTCATTTACTTGTTAATCAAATTATGGAGATCTTTTTAGTCACCGGGCTAAGATTTTGTGGACTAGGGATGGGCATATCGATACCGTGGAGTCGATACTTCAATACCAGCCAGATAAAATATCAAAATCGATACTTTTCTGAGTATCACGATACCACTGTACAGATACAAAACCTGCTATTTGTTTTTACTTCTATGATTTTTAGGCAATGAAATGATGAAAGCAGCCAGATTCTAGCCTCTGTATCACATGATGGTGGGAGCCTATCAGACGTCACGATGCTGTTAGTGATGATGATGATGTTTTGTTAATTCTCAGTGGTTTAATGCAGGTTATTGCATATTATGTTTAGCTAAATTTATAATATTACTTTTACATTTTAAATGATCTTACACTGTACTTAGGTTATTAGATAATTAAAAAGTTTTTTTTATCTCATTTTTTGCTTAATTTCTTCATCCATATAATTCATTACTGTATTGTTTTAAAAACATTTCTTTCCAGTACTTCTATCCTCAAGTTTTACTTATATGTAATATTGCACTGCATTCAAGATATGAATGAAAACTGTACAAACATGTGGTTTTTATTAAAGAGACCAAAAGTATTGGTATCTATATTGGTAACGACAAAAAAGCTCCATGAACTACTGCTATCGTATCGAAATGAAAAATTCAGGTATAGTCCATCCCTACTGTGGACCTTTACCTTAATGAAAGCTATTTCAATCTATCAATCCTCATTTGTGAGATAAATTAAATGTCTTTAAGTGACATCGTGTTAAAAGAGAGCTGCTCTCCTCGTAGCGATTCACATATAAAAGATTAAATCCACTGTTTCATCCTGAAAGCTTTTGAAACCGAAACTCTCAATCCAAAAATAACCACAGTAAAGATCTGTGTGTGTATGCATTGAAGGAAATCGTGAGAAAACTCAAAAAAGAAACAGTCTCCATGAGTTTTCTGGTGCATTAAAAGCATTTGACAGAGTTAATGGTTGTAAACTCTTTGCTAAAATGCAAGAATGAAGCTCTCTGTTTCCCAGAATTCTGTGTTGCAAAGCATCAAACAAGCGTGTCCACATCTTGTTGTTAAAAATGGGACTTATCAAGGTGGGATATTATCACATATCTTTTCAGTTTGTTTATGGATGGTGTTTTTGTAAACTAGATCAGTCTAAGATTTTGTCTGTGATCGGAAATTGTCTTTCATAAGCATCTGATGGACTCCAGTGACTGTGATGATTCTGTCCTGTAATGCTGGCTTACAGCAGGTTCTCAGTCTGTGCAGGGTATGGAACAATTGCTGTGACTAAGGAGGACCAGACACTTAAATTTCCTTTATTTTACTCAGAAAATAAAGTCTGAGAAGCAGCAAGTACGGAGAATATCTGGGCCAGATCAGGAATGATTTATGTGATGATGACATCTTCCATCAGTGTCTGTTAGTGATGCAAATTTCATATGTCTACAAGTGATGTTCAAATAGGCCTGGTTTTTTATTTAGCCAGCTTGGACTGCAGTTAGAATAAAGCTACAATAAGACAAGTGGCTTTCAGTCTGGTGGTATGGTGTTTAACCCTTAAAATTCCAATAAATCTCCAGGGCTTTGGCCAACATTCTGTGGGGTAAATTTTGATCAATAGTTTCACCTTAAGGTGATGCAGGTAGGTTTTCCAGGCATTCATATCCCGACCGAAAGGTTTATTCTGGGATTGCATGCGGTAAATCCACAAAAAAATTATTCATGACAACACCATAATTGATCACATTTTCAAAAAAAATAAATAAATGAAAAAGTCACTTTATGTTGCTAAGAACCTTCTTTGATGACCCAGAAACTATAATAAATCCATTTCCTGTCAAAATTGCAATCAATCAGAGTTTAAATTGATGGTCACGTCCAATCAGGAGCAGCCAAAGATCAACAATTAAGCAGAAAGTTTCATGTGTGTCTGAAAAAAAGAAAAATAATGGTCCCCTATGACTGGAACGAAGCCAAGAAGACTGAAGTTGAGATAATTTATAAAGATAGTAGGTAAATAATAGGATTAATAACTAAATAGCAAAAATAACAGCTGGAAGAAAGTGTGGAAATGGATTCTGTTTGTTTCAATGCCAATGTGTTTTCTCCTAAAAGTGATATGCAGATGAGAAAAGTCTTGGTCACTGTTGATCTGTGTTATTTCTACAAACTACTGTTAGTAATAAATTCTGTTTTGTTGTTTTGGTTGGGCTTTCTGGTGCTATACAGTGTTTACTGATACATTCATTTACATCATTTTAGCCGCATAATGTGACAACTGAGGCTGAACTGAAAAAATGTCTGGATTGAGAAGGACGGGTTGAGGCTTTACATTTATTTTTGTTTTAAAAACAAATAAAAGTGACAGAAAAAAGAGGTGGAACAAAAATAACAAAAATTGTTTGGAGTTTTCAGGGTTGATCATGAGTCCACTGTACCTTTAAATACGGATCTGCAGATTATTTTTGTTTCATTTTGATTTATTCTATCCAGACCTCTGCGTCAGAAGTTAAGTTCTGTATCATATTTCAAACTCACCCCACACAGTTAACCCTTGGTAATTTGTTACCTGGTCTCCAGGGGGATGTTGCTGTTGAGCACCCAGCTGTTGTGAAGCTGCGCCTGGTCCGTGCCGGAGCCGGTGTCCGCCCCCTGGCCGCCCTGGCTGGTTTGGCACCGTGTTGGCATGGTCTTCCTCTGCAGGCTGACCTGAGTGTACGGTGCTGGACGGGCACAAGTGCAGGCGTGGGGCGGTGGCGGCGGCGGGGGCAGCGGGCGGAACGTGAACTGGCCACCTGGACTGCTGGGCAGCTCTGCACAGACACAGAGAGAAGCAGGGGAGGAGGAACAGGGGGGAAATAAACACGGGTTTATTAGGAGCACAGTATCATAAATTACAAATAAAAGTGGCATGTTAGTTGACAGTTTATTGTTATTACACTGATTGAGGGACATAAATCAGCATGAAACTGTCCCTGTCCGGCGCTTTCCCTTCCTACCTGCTTTGATACACTTCCAGCTACCCTATAAATAGGTTCTTGGCTGGCTGCAACTGTGAGCAGTCTTTAAAGAGCTAACAGCTCTGGCTTAATCTGCACCCGCCAGCCCAAACTACCCATGTGATGTTTATTATGAGATCTCGATGGAATGAGCTAGCCAGCTGTAACTCTCTCACACTGGTAACCTGGGGGTCTAGCGAGAGCTCTCGCAGTCCATCATTTATCATTCTCTTTCACTATAACTCTCCGTCTCCGAGGCTCTTCCTGCCTGCTGCTTTCTCTCCCCTCTCGGCCTGTCTCGAAAACAGAGCGCAGACTAATTACAGTTTTGCTAAATGCGATGTGTGTGCATGTGTTAGGCTAATATTGGGCAGAGCTGCAGAAGAGGCTAGTTTGCATCCTCTCCCTCACCTCTGTGTATGTTTCAGACTTGTGCACATCAGTTGGGACATTAGTTATTGCTGTTTAGAACGACAGCAAGCGCCATATGGCCGCAGTACGGTTCCACGAACAAGGCAAATCCCTCATCCCGGAAGATCAACTCTGTCCAGCTGTATTGACAATGAATAAAACATTAGGCTTGAACCAGAGGGTAAGGAGTCTGTCTACCAGAATCTGGTAGGAATGCTCTTGGCCCTCAGTTCTATTTGCTGCCAAAATGTCAGCAATAATTTAGTATCTTCAAATGTGGGCTACCTGGAGATTACCACAGTCTTTCCCATTCAAGTGTAAGTATTACACAGATAACACAAGAAGACAGATTGTATGACTCTTTCCAGATAAAACTGAGAAAAGTAAATGAATAATCTTGTTCCAGTCTCCAGTGCCAGCACAAATTACACGGGAGTGTTAGCGTTATGTTTGAAACGGAGACAACATCTCTCCTGAACGCTGCGGAGAGACATTAATGCAGCGTTTTATCCTCAACGTTTCCACAACACAGAATCTTCGGACATGAACTGGCATCATATCGTTGATCCCTTTAAATGTATTGTTGAATTCTCACAGCTATCTGCAGTCACACGCACTCGCAGCACATCAGGGTTTTATGACTATCACCTGTTCGAATTTCACATTTACAAGATGCATATTGTGGCAGAGACGTGGAGACGTCCTGGAAGGACAGAATCAGTCCTGTAAACGGTCTATAAACATTTCCTCCAAACATTCCCAAGACTGCTCGTCTCAAATGGCATCTTGAAGATTGTAATAGAAGCTGTGAGAGTGACATTTGCTGTGTGTACACATATAGAGACGCATAATATATGCCTGAATATTTGACATGAGAATTTGAAGCATGATTCAAATGTTACTTGGGAAAAAGCATATATTTCTGGTAATGGATCCACCAAAGTGGCCAAACTGTCCTCTGCTCTGATTGCGTTTATTTCAGGATTTCATGGAAATGTGCAATTTCACTGAACGCTGTCATTTTCCTGCTTTCCTTCTCGCACTGATGCACATTTCGTATTCTCGCGTGAGATGAACAGCTGCTTTGCGGTTTGCAGTGTTTTCACTCCTTACATGTTTCTTCCCCCCTTCCTTTAATTTCCACCCTGAAGACTGATCTGTTCAAATCAGAAGAAGTGATTTTCTCCCTGGAAACTGCATAATTCTGCGTTGTTTGTTTTCAGCATCTGTTCAAACTGACATATAGGATCTGGCGAGGAGACGGGAAGTGCGCGTGTCATCTGCTGGAGGTGCTGTTTTGTATAAACTAATGGATGTGGAAAATTGAGGTTATTTTTGTCTCAACCACCTCTGAGTATTAAAAATTACATGCCGAGGGAAAACTGACAGAACATTTTTGGAGCACCACTGCATAGTGTGCCACTGTAATCCACCAGGAGCTTTAAAGTGGTGCTTCAGTTTTTAGCAGTCTGATTCATCAGTAACTGGAAGTCCTTTGAGTCCAGACAGAAACCCCTTGCTTTCACAGTTTTTCTTTTCTTCTATACAAGAGGTACATTTCTTTAGCTGCTTTTTTTCTGTAATTTTTCCTTTTAAACAAGAAAGGAAAAAAAAAGAAAGAAAAAAGATCACATGCTGTGCGATATTTCTAGGTGTAGCCATTTTGGTGTGCAACTTGCACTCAGCTTGTGTTTAAAGTGCTGAAACAGTTGAAAAGTTTAAAGGATTGTTTGGTTTATAGGACAGATTTAATCATCTATTTATGATGTCAAACAGAAAGATGAACAAAATATGGAAGTGAGCAGGGTCAGCAATCAAACATACTTTAGACACTTACTAAAAAAAGGAATCAATATGCTTTTAGATTTAATGCTCTTCAAATTCCCTCTTCAGACCACTTTGAGGAAATTACTAATTTTCCTGTTCATCACGCAGGACGCAGAGCGTCAGCTTCGCCTGATTCAGGTCCTTATTATGACATTTTGCTTTCTGATGTCGACACGCTCGTTCAGATGAAAACTGATATGTTAAAAATTGATGTCACCTTGCAGGACACAGGGTTTGAGGACTAATGTGTGAAAAAAGGGACACTGTTTCTAAGAACTCTTGGGTTTGCTGGAGTATCTGTGTTTTAACACTTCTGTGGAGAACCAGGGTGTTAAAACACCAAAGTCACACGACGGCACAAACTAAGAGATCATGGCAGCGATGAACCAGATATTCCTGTGTCCTGTGAAGGAAGAATTACCGTTTCTGTCAGACAGGTGTGGTGGCATTGAAGAGGGTCAAACAGAGGCTTTGGTTGGCTGATTCCATACCAGCACGACTGGTGGTTTATCTAAACTCTGTTCAGTCATATGGAAATTGCTCATTTGAATGCATATCATCCCCAAACGTCCCATCTAAACTTGATGACTGTGATTTCAGACTTGATATGTTACTTGACATGCAGATAAAGTACTTTCAGAATTTGTTAAATAACCTCAGTATTTACATTTGTTTCTACTGAATCATTATATGTTCTTGCAAACCAGGTTACATTGAACCATAATGCATTAACCGCGTCGTTGAGTTTGCTGAAGCTTCTCTGAATGATGAAAGCAATGGCTGAAGAGTGATTTAACTGCATTACAGTGGGGTAGGAAAGTTCCCCAACCTATTTTCCCAGAGGAACCCTTTCATGCAACTACCAAAAAGCCATGGACCTCCTTTGTCACCTTTTGATAAAACTACGTTTGGTTTTATGCCGCCATTAGCTAGGTTCTTGACGTAAATGATGCTTTCTGACTGATTCCTTTTCTGTCCATTGAAGAGATAATGATTTAATCCAACCTAAATGATAAAATAGAAAAAATCTAAGCTGACAGAGGAACACCCTTGGGGGCCCCGGACCCCAGATACGAAAAAACGGTCTGAACAAGCTATATTTTGAAAATACACAATTCAAAAGTCCAAACCCCTTTCTTTAGACATCCCCCGAACCCACGCCTCCAGACTGCAGGAATGTGGAAAGGAGTGGGGTTGGCAAATGCTGGTTGAATTTGATGTACACATCACCATCCAACCTTTTAGAAAGGGCTGGTCAAAATGATTGGATGGTGTTATTTCAATCCTGTCTGTTCCACAGGTGACTATATATATATATATATATATATATATATATATATATATTTTTTTTTTTTTTTTTGTGTGTGTGAGAGAGAGAGAGATTTAAATAATTGGCTGCAATTGGGGTGTGAAGGAGATTTTAAGCAATATATTGTTGTAGTCAAGACCACACCACCAAGACCAAGACATTACCGAAACCAGGGACGGAGCCCAAGACATAACCCAGTCTTGGTCTCTGGTCCCTGGTCTCGATAATTTGTTCCTTTCTAATGTCTTGGTCTTATCTTGGTTCCTGGTCTCGGTAATGTCTTATTGTAGGTCTTGGCCCTTGGTTTCAGTAATGTCATGGTCTTATCTTGGTTCCTGGTCTCGGTAATGTCTACTGTAGGTCTTGGCCCTTGGTTTCAGTAATGTCTTGGTCTTATCTTGGTTCCTGGTCTCGGTAATGTCTACTGTAGGTCTTGACCCTTGGTTTCAGTAATGTCTTGGTCTTATCTTGGTTCCTGGTCTCGGAAATGTCTACTGTAGGTCTTGACCCTTGGTTTCAGTAATGTCTTGGTCTTATCTTGGTTCCTGGTCTCGGTAATGTCTACTGTAGGTCTTGGCCCTTGGTTTCAGTAATGTCATGGTCTTATCTTGGTTCCTGGTCTCGATAATGTCTAGGTTTTGGCCCTTGGTTTCAGTAATGTCATGGTCTTATCTTGGTTCCTGGTCTCGGTAATGTCTACTGTAGGTCTTGGCCCTTGGTTTCAGTAATGTCATGGTCTTATCTTGGTTCCTGGTCTCGATAATGTCTAGGTTTTGGCACTTGGTCTCAGTAATGTCAAGAACTTAGTGGTGTGGTGTAGAACATAACACAATACAGTAATAACTGCTCCTGGAAAACATCGTCCACCCCACCTTTAACTAAACATAAACCCTGGCAGAAATCAGCTTTTTGTGTGTATGTGACCACCAGTGTGTGGAATTTTCTATAGGATGCCAAGGCAATGTTCAAAATAAGATTTTTCAGACAAGATGTTCTTGACATTGTATACTTTTTCTAGGCACCGGATCAGAGACCTAGGCATTGTGAAGAATGTCATGCATTAGTTTTTGTATAACATGGTCCTTTCTCTATAATGGAACAAAAGCACATGCTTCCACATGGTACAACAAAGGACCTGGCACCACTGGCAACAGTCCTCTGTACTTCGCCAGATTGCCTTTTGGCATTCTATAGAAAGTCTTGGGAATGTATGAAATGTCACAGTATCTTATTCTTTGAGACATCCCATTTTTCACACTGTAACATATGAGACATGCAGTTATATCTAGCCAGCACGTTCATGTGGGGCCCATAAGGGTTAAAGCTGGGGTGCAGATAAAGGCTCCATGTGGGTTTGTCTGCAGTTTCCAGGCGGCCTCATTCGGGTTTGCCCATATGGGTTTTAAGTTGGTTCTGACTGGGTTTCAGGTGGGTCCCAACTTGATGAGTTGCATAAGTCCCGAGGCCCACATACTTTATGGGGCCCATTTAGCCAGCCTACATGGGCTTCCCATTGTGGTGTTTGCATGTTTATGTTCTTGCACACTTTGCTGATCAACATCTCTTATGGAGCTCATACAGCCAGCCCCCATGGGTTTCACATAACTGAAACCACATGGGGCCAAGGTTATTATAGTTTGGGATTTTTAATTAGTTTCCGTTTTATTTAGTTTTGACGTTTTGTATTTCAATTCAGTTAGTTTTAGTTAGTTTTTGAACAGATTTCCTAGTTTTTATTTTTTGGAAAATGCGGTTTAATTTAGTTTTTATTAGTTTCAGTGTTCGTTTAAGTTTGTTTTTTTTGTAAATTATCAGTATTTGTCTGGTGTGGCATTCAAAATCCTCAGAAAGTCACTCATAGTAAAACTGGTAAAGCAAAGTAAGTAGATTTCATATCAACCCCCCCAAAAGGTTTATGCATTAAACACATTTACAAAGACTAAAACTAAGGATGTTTTTGCAATGATTTTAGCTTTTATAAAGATACAATACAGTTTCAATTAGTTATTTTCTAAAAAAACTGCATTTTTATTTAAATTTTTTTTTTCAGTTAACGAAAATGTTTTTTCAATTTTAGTTTTTGTTTTTTCATTAGTTTTAGTTACAGTAACTATAATAACCTTGCATGGAACCTGGACAAACTGGCCCAGTTTGATCCCAATTCCACTAAGGCCCCACATGGACATCCTGGCTGGGATAAGCTTCAGTTTCAGAATGAATCACTCGTCTTTCCCTGCAATGCCTCATTGGGAGTCCAAGTTTGACTGACTTTACATAAATAATGTCAGCATGAAACACATTTGCCTAATACATGAGGAGTTCCCTTTTAGCAGTAAACTGTGCAGAAAGTCGAGTAAACAAAAACAAAGCAGGCATTGAACTGATTTCCCTAAAAGTTCTCATAAGTTCACATGAACATCGGAGGTTTTGTCCTTTTCCTTTTATCTTAGTTTAGTTGATAATGCAAAGAAATTACAAGCAACTTCTATTTAAAGCACTTGTATTTAAACTAGATTTGATAAATATCAATAATGCCTGCCTGTTAGGTCTTAATATCCAGCTGATACTAAGTTTAGAAAGGGCAGATTTATTACCGTTAGTGGTATGAAGCCACCACAACTTCATCTGCTTTGTGTTTCCTTGCGAGAGAAAAGGGGAAAGTGGTACACCGTGGCAGACAGGGCAGGGATAGTGGGCCAGGGGAAAATGTAATCTTGGTGAGTAGGGTGACACGGGGGCCTTGGCTGCCAGATGGTGCTTTAGAAGGCTTAGCTGAGGCAGCTTTGGGCCTCCACTCCAAACGATCCACAAACTGACTCAATGTCTCTTTTCTCTCACAAATTCACAAATGGCAGCAAAACATTTCCGCCTCTCACACGCGTTCACACAAACTCACATCAAACATGCAAGCTGTGATGCTCTGTTAAATAGTAAATGTAACCTAAATAGAGCTGGCAATGTAGGCCATGGGACATGCAATATTTGGCAGGCTACCCAGGAGTTCAAAAACATCAAGTCAAGTCTGTGGGGAGGGGGTAGAGGGCAGGGGTGGGGCTGTTGCAGCTCCAGATGACAGTCATGACAGCGTAGAGCATCCCTTGCCCTGGGGTTCCTCTGGGATTTAGCCTCCGGAAAAAGACACATTTGGAAAAATTGCTCATGAGATACTTTCCTGAAGTCATTAGCTTTTGGTTGCATAACAGATATGAATAAAAGTGTTTTAAAGCCAGCTGGAAGGACGTCTAGGTGGGAGGGATTTACTCAAACTGTAGCAGGTAATAAAAAAATGCAGCACTGTAGGAGAGATGGAGCTAAAATAGCAAAGAAAAAAAGGGTTTATAATAATTTAGGCATTTTAAACTAAATTCCTGATAACATGACAGAGGAACAGAGATGAGTAATGGCTGTGGTGTGTGATGACTAAGCTGTCATGATCCTGAATTTTTTACTTTCCTGGAAGAGATATTAACAGGTAGATAGATAACTGTTCAAGTGAAAATTGATAAATGTTCAAAAATTAATCATACTCATAAAGGCTCGTCATGCTCATTAAAATGTGTCGTTTTGTGTCTTGACAGGCCCGTCGAGACCCGCCGAAGGTTCTATGCTGCCTGCGTTCTGTTTGGCATCGCAGCTGAAGATTAAATGCAGATCCATCAAAGGTTTTTTTTTTTTTATATATATAAAATAGAGACGACAGAAGCTGCTGATTATCTAATGTCCATCAGCTGTGAGATCTGAGTGGCAGTTCAGGTTGCCATGGTGACTTTAAAACAACAATCCACCTGAGTCAGATTGAAAATTCGCTGGAAAATCAGAGCATTTCTCAATAGCAAGTACATCACCTGTGTCTCAGTTAAGGGTTTACGCTCTGAAGCCAGTTACCCTTCCGAAAATGTGACAGCCTAGTCTGGGAGAATTTCCGATAGTGTGCCAGTCTCCTGTTGCCTAGCAACCACAAATGCAACAACTATCCAGTGATGCATTCCCATTCTTCCTACTAATTCCTTCAGATATCATAGAAACTATATAGAGCTTATCTTATTTCTTTTAATAGTTTTCTGAACGTTAGCATCACATTAACGGGATGGGAGTTGGTTCTCCGACTTCTTAACTGAATAATATCAAACAAAACCTGTTTTAAAGGATAACTTTCTTTTTTTTCAACCTGGACCTTATTTCTAGGAGTTTATATGTGCATTTACTCACCGGTAAACTTTCTGCATCACTTTGACTCCTTTGGAAGATATTATGTTAAGTCGCCCTTCGGCGTACATCTATACAATGGCAGCCTCTATATAAGGCATTATCTGCGGCAAAACTCCTTGATTTTCACCAATACTTTAAGGAGAATGAACGAACAAACGAGTACTATTGACCCATGAGTCCATATTTAGCTTTCCGGTAGTTACAGTATCAGTGTTCTACACACTTTTCGGGACCGTGCGTTCCTGCTGCGCATTTCCATAGTACAGCTGAGAAGAGCAGCTGCTACCAGACAACAAAAAACCCACAATTTGCAAACATCTGAACTCACAGGACAATAGTACTCATTCGATCATTCATTCTACTTAAACTATTGATGAAATGAAGGAGTTTTGCTGCACATGATGTCTTGAGGCTGCCCCATCTTTCCCATTATACTGTATACTGTAGATGCACACCGAAGGGCGACTTAATGTATTATCTTCCAAAGGAGTCAAAGTGATGCAGAAATTTTACCGGTGAGTAAATGCACATGTAAACTCCTAGAAATAAGGTCCAGGTTAAAAAAAAAAAAGAAAGTTATCCTTTAAAGAAGCAGTTTAATGAACAGAAAGTTTTTAATGTATTTGATTTTGTCAAATTTTTACTGAAGCAAAGTAAACGAAACACTTTAAAACGTACTCCTCAGAGCTCTGCTGCTCGCCCCCTGCTATTTTGTGTGCAATGAGTTCTGGGAGAACTGAAGCCTCAGAGGATCCACCACCTGTAGCCTCGGCGACATGCCAAACGGCTTCCAGTTGAGCTGGGACAGTGCTTGGCGCACACTGTGACGTATTTAGCCGACGAACCAGCACTTAAATATGTGTAAACCCTGAATTGAGACACAGCTACAGCTGTCACACATCACTCCTGCATACATCAGAGGAATGTTTGTGTTTCTTGGGTACAGAATGTGTACACTGGGACAAGCCCAGAAAAAATCTCTCTGATTTTCAGACCAAACTCTGCTGTCGTTTCCAGTTTGGAATTAATAGGGCGGTTGGTGATATTCCTGTCATTTAGAGGCATGTGACTCAAAAAGATTGTTTTACATTTACATTATGAGATGGAATAAACTTTTTGTCTGTTTTAATCAAACTAAAATGACAGTACAGGCAGATCCATGGACACACGCTAAACCAGCCATCTAAAAATGTGAGCATTGTTTTAATTCAAGTGTCTTTAATGTTGTGATGTTTCCATTTCTCAGTACAGCCCATGATGCAGCGTTCACACAATCTTGACTATATTTATAACGGAGTTGCTGTCGTCATTGAAACATGCAGTCTTTTTAACAAGACCTATTTACCCAACATGCACGCTTGAAACGGTGGGAGGAAGCTGGAGTACCCAGAGAGAGCCCACGCAAACAGGAGGAGGACATGCACACAGAAAAGCCCCTGTTGCAACCCCTCCCTAGCCGATGCTCCAACCTTCTTGCTGTGAGACGGTGGTGCTAAACGGCTCACCACCGCGCAGCCCGATTGTGACGCAAAACACACAGATGGTTGTGCATCTGATGCTGCGAGGCAAAAACAGTGGCGATCCTGAAACATTAACAGCAGCCAAAAATCTTCATAAGGGTTTTTTTCTCCTAAAAGTTGGTTTTCAGGGTTTTAAAACTGCATTATGTGGACAAAAGGCACAAACACACTAATAAATCTGCACTTGTCAGTTCAGTATTTTTGGCTAGTTCTTAACATTTGCATTCATTTGAACTTTATTTCTGGGACAAATGGAGTGTGACCAGCAAACCAGAGTTTCTTACTTTCCCTCCAAAAGAGAGCATGGAAGCATGTTTTTCTTACTACAGACATTTTAAAGGTAATAGCTACAATTTTCCCATCAAAACAATAATTTTTTAAAGAAATAATCCATCCACAGAATGTCTAGAGGGGTGCAGGATAAAAGTATTAATTTACCCAATCTTTTTATGGCATATCAATAATTATTTTATCAGTTTTGATGGGTCCCAAATCATAAATTAGCAGTATTTAGCAGTCCCAGCAGTTTGCTTTAGCCCCCGGAGTTGCTAGCTCAATTGCTAGGTGGAGCATCTTCCTTGCCTTACTTCTTAAATTCAAGTGGACAAAAAACAAAGCAGGATGAAGGTGAAGGTAGTAAAGGGGCTCAAAAGCCCTGTGGAGGTTGCTGCTTTCCTCCTGGACATGTAAGTTAAATATTTATGAATGCTAATTTAAGGTTAGCATGCTCTGTAACATTGCAATTGCTAATTGAGTAAGCAAGTATTAGTGTGCTACCGACTGGCGGGGAGGAATTAAACTTGTGGCCATCATCTTTTATTTCTTTTAAAAAAGTATTTACATGAAAATGATGAGGCCTTTTCCCCCATCCTGAATTTTTGATAACCATTTGCTATCATTTTTTACCATATTGCTATGAATTAATGAAATGTTGCCCTTTCAATAAGTCAATAGTGAGGGTCGATGAAAAATAATGACTAACTTTTTAATAAGTTTCAAGCCTCCATCTTCAGATAATGAAGCAATAATTGCCTCGGCCCAGACACTTGTTGGTCTACATTTTGTCATCACTCTGCACCACAATTGGTCATAAAAGATAAATAACAGCAGCTCTTTGCCTCAAGTTTGTAAAAGCAATAAATACAATAAATAAAACCAGCATTTTAAAGACCAGTGTACTGTAACTAATACTCAGTGTTGTATTTTTATCTCTACATTTATGTCTGTTCTACATCTCATGTGGGTTATTTTGTGTCTCTTTCTTGTACATACATTGTAATTCTGCGAAAAAAAAGACCAGGGGCCCTCTGCCTCCTAAACCCCCTGGGTTCATGCCTACTCAGTAATGGGTCTGTGTTTTTTTTTTCTTTCCTTTTTTCTTTTGCCGTTAAGCACAAAAAACACACAGCATATATATTCTGTTATAAGAAGAGACCGCCACGTTTGGTGTGAAGCAGACCATAAAAACACAAGCCATAGTAATATTAAAGCCGAATATTTCAGCAGGTTTTCTGCTCATCCTAATTCCCTGTGTTTGCACAGCTCCCTGTTACTCCCTCCCTCTTCCCCCCTCTCCTCATTATTGTGCCCAGCACTAGAGCACAGAGATAATTTCTCTTATTACAGAGAAGCCATATAAAATCCATAGAGCCTAACCTCAACACTATCTAACCTGCCTGTCTAAAAGAGGAATGTGGCTGTTTTAGAGAACATTTAACACCACCGTTGGGCCAAGCACAGCAAAAAACCACATCAACCACCCCACTCTAAAAATAAAAGATTAATAATTTCCCCCAGGATAGCTTTTCATCTATCTCGCCTCTTAATTGACTTACATTAAATTGCCGCAAAGTTTATTCCACCGCTGTGCTTCGATGAAATAAATAATTAACCCCATAAAAAGGTCAAAAAAACGAAATTAGAACTAACCACTTTTTGTTCTTCTTTTTTGTGCTAATGAGATAAGATCCCGCCCTTTGACCATCTGATGCTCTGTAATAATTTGTCTTCTTCTTAATCAGAGATCATGACCATAAATAACACATCATCCCATCAGATATTCAAAGTTCCAATATGACTTCCTTTATAGTTGGCTTGCTAATGAAGTCAGCAAGAAGGATGGTGTCATCAATAATAACAGTGAGCATATGACAACTGGGACTAATATTGCTAATGATCATAGCGGCAATGATGACGCTGATGTAACTGATAGCGGCGCTGGTGGTGATGGAAATAACAAAGATAATGGCGATAACATCAGTAATAACAGCGATAACAGTGATGATGAAAACAGCAGTGGTGGCGGCAGAAGCACTGATAATTACATTGATGAGAGTGGGCTCTAAGACAGCAATTAGAATAAAAACAGCCATTGATTCATCTCCTCAGACTCAGGGATAAACGGTGGGATTTCCATTAAACAAAGTGACACAATCATGTTGTCCAATTAAAGCAGGAAAAAACAAATGAAGAAACTGAGTGCTGCGAGAGTTTTTCCACGCGGAACCCAGTCGATTTTCATACAGAGCCCGATAATTAGCAGCCATGCATCATCTGGCTTTTTCCCATACCAAAGGACTCAGAGTGCGTGGATGAAAACATCTAAACTTATGAGAATACTCGTGTAATTACTTGTTTGTACCTCCATCTCCCAAACAACTCTGCAACTCTACAAAGTCGTGTTTGGGCTGCAGGTGATTCTTAAAGTAGCATTTCCCAGGAGAGAACATGAAACCTCCAGAGTCGACTTCTTCAGCTCTGCAGAAAGTGGCTTACCATCACTCAAACACTTCACTGCAGGGGTGTACGCTCAAAATTAATCCGTAACAGATTTAGTGTCTTTTGTCTTGCACCATTTGAATAGTGTTTGCAGAGTTTGGTTGCTTTGCTGGAAAAGGCTAAATAAAAACCAGTGCAGGCTTGGCTGAATGTAGCCTATAGTTGCATAGAGGGCAGACCCAAAACTGCTTCCAAACCATATGCCCTTCTTATTTTAGACACAAACTACCCCATTCAGTTGGAATTTTTAAGGTTGGACATGAAGAAGTTGAAAATCCCACTTTTAAGCTTTTCTTGCTGAGATATTTCGATTGGGGAAAGAAAACTTCTGCTTCACAGGGAAAACCCAAAACTGCTTCCGAACCAGTTTTCCTTCTTATTTTAGACACAAACTATCCCATACAGTTGGATGTACAGTATATTTAATATATAAACATGCGCTCTGAGGTACAGTATCTACTTATGGCCACCCCTATGTGAGTAATGGTCTCTCCATGGCCACCCCACTGAAAACTTTCTGGCTCTGCCACTGTGCATAGCAGCTAGCTGAGCTCCACTCGCCTCTCCTGAGAGCGCAGCAGTGTCCTGATCTCCCTGACCTTGTCTCTGCTGCAGGGTGCCCGGTCATTACCGCAACAGCGATGGAGCTGTGCAGGTGTCATTGTATGGCCCATGTCATACGTAAATGTGCATGCCTGCATGCATAAGTATGGAAATTAGTGTCTTTCAAGGCTCTGGAGCATGCTCAGTAGTGAATCTTGTGAGTTACTGGCCTTGGTGTATCATGTGAGTTATTGGCCTCGGTGGAAATTTGCATCACCAGGAAGGAGGCGTGACAAGCTGTTTGAGACTCAGGAGGTGAAATGCCACAATGGCCATTACGGTGATTAGTGAGCACATTCATCTTTTACAAGCCTCGTGATTCTCTTACTGCTTCCTCCCGACTACGTCCAGCATGTGAACACACACTGCTGCTCCCTCAAGCCCCAAACAATCACTACAAGCACACACAGAGTACGGAGGAGGAGCTTCGCTTGCGTACACATGCATACAATCTATTTCCTCCGACTCTGGCTCTAAAGCAGGAGAAGTGCCTGAGCTTGATAGCAAACAAAACAACATGAAGAGATTCCTGGCAGGCCAAAGAGAGAGTGTTATCAAAGCCACAGGAATGCACCACCAGCGGCCCATTTTTACTGAGAGAGAGAGAGAGAGAGAGAGAGAGAGAGAGAGTGCGCAGTGATGTAGCAGACCTGAGCTGCTGGTAATTAGAATGGGCTCTGAGGAGAGACAGGCACTGGAATGAATGCAAATGAATTCACTGGCTCCGGCACTGGGCTCCACAACCTCACTTTTCATATAGCATGCCTTACAGACATGAAGCTCCTGGCACAAACAGACTCAGACTGCACAGTAAACACTGAGTGACACGAATGTGGACATGCATGTGCACAAGTGCGCTAATAGAATACAAAACCGTGGGCCTGAAACAAATATGAGGCCCACGGTGGATGTGCAGATACAAACATTCACGCACGCACACACGTTATACTAATCCCTGCAAATGCCACAGTGTTGTGAGTACAGAAAGGGAGGGGTGAAAATGTGTGTGTCGAACGAGCATCCACAGCATGTCCCACAGCGGAATAAACAAACCTTTCTTAATTGGTGTCGATTTGGAACAGAGTGATGATTCATCATGCAGAACTCCCAAGTAGAGTATTGGAAACCCAATCATTTCTAATCCATATGACCTTGACAGACGGCCAGAATTAGACTGTAACTCCTTCCACACGCATTGTCCGATGGACAAAGACGGGCCATTGTCAGTGACTTTACAACACGTCACAACTTTAATGCACCAAAGTCAGATCACTTCACTGATTACTTCATCTCAGCCAGCGGCAAATCTTTATGAAGCACTCAATTCTTCACAGCACTCATAAATCAGGGTGCTATAAGCGCTCAGTCTCGATGATGGCGCACCACAGACACTATTCCCACACCGAGCTGCTCCAGTAAATTATTCCCATTCCTACTTACTCCAACCAGGCTTGCTCTTGACTTAAAGGAATAGTACACCCACAGAATGATGTGTGTTCATTCTCTATTCACCCTCATGCTGAGCAAGACTATCTCAAATGCAGCCGGAGATCGGACAGGTTTTTGTTTTCCCCCAACTTTCATATAATGGAGTTCACCAGCGACTGAACCAAAAAGGTCCATAAAAGTCCACAAAAACTTGTCAATATTCCTCCACACTGCTCGTCCATTGTAATCCAAATGTCCTGAGTGGGTAGCTTCCAGGAATTTACTTCAAACGACATCATTTAGTATATTTTTATAGCTTAAACTGTACAACATGTAGCTTCTGCGAAGCGTGTCCATGCAAGTTCACACTTGCTGCTTTACGCAGCTCTTTAATGTATAGGGCCATTACAATGTGGAACACCTTGCCTGGTATAATTACTAATGAATTCAGTGAGACAAGTTTTAAGAAACTGTTAAGACACTATGTTAAAAATAACCCAATGAAAATGGAATGAGTAACTAAGCTGACAGTGGTTGAACAAGATATCAATGATTGTTTTCTTGAAGACATTGTTACTGAATGTTTCAGTTTTCTCTGATATGTATTGTGATATTTATACAAGGCAATGACCAGTTATTTTTCCACCGTTTTACTTTCTTTCTTTTGTTGTTGCCTTTTAAATTTATGACAAAGCTTGTATTTGATTTGTAATTTATGTCATGGTTTTACTAGTGTACCCCCAGGAAGAGTAGCTACCACCTTGGTGGAAGCTAACGGGGATCTGAATATACAAACAATAAAACGGAAGCTGCGGCAGACGAGATTGAACGCTCTCTTTCTTTTCTTAGTTTGTTTTAAATCAATATCCAACCCCTCTTGTGTTTGTCCGCAGCTCATTCGCTCTTAACACAATGTAAACAGCAAATTTCTTCTTCTACGCTTGCATTATTGGCAGAGTAGGCGCTGAACGCCGAGGCTTCCATACAGTCGTGAACTTGCATGGATGCACTTCGTGGCAGCTACATGTAGTACTTGTTTAAGCTATAAAAATATACTAAATGATGTAATTTCCAGTAAATTCTGGACGCTACCCACTCAGGACACTTGGATTACATTGGACGAGCAGTATGGAGGAATACTGACAAGTTTTTGTGGACCTTTTTGGATCAGGTGCCGGTAAACTCCATTATATTAAAGTATGGAGAAAACGAAAACCTGTCCGGATCTCCGGCTGCATTTGAGATATTAAAAAGTGCTCCAGAGTCTTGCTCAGCATGAGGGAGTAGAATAACGAATCCACATCATGAAGCTCACTTGTACCACCTCAGCTCACCTCTACATCCCCGGCGGTTTGCGGTGAGAAACTTTGATCAGTAACTCTGTGGCTCCTCTCATGGAGAAATAGGTCATCTGTGAAGAGGTCCTGCTCTTTACTAGCTAGTGCAGCAAATGAGTCTAATTAAAACATCTCCCTTCCTATCTTAACCCGGCATCTGGGCCCAGCTGGAGTCTTATTATAGGGTAGATTATGCATGTAATGTCCCCACTGAGATTAAAGCACAGAAAAGCATTAAGAGAGGTGTACGTATAGAAAGCATAGGTTCTTTGCACAAGAGGACAGCCCTGTGCGAACATGGCGAGGCAAGGATGAGCACAGAGAATGAGGGGCTGCTTGGTATTCCGACCGGCGCGTACCATAGATGGTGGAGGGAGATAAAGATACAAAAAGAGCGCAAAAGAGGGGGTAAGAGAATAAGCACCACCTGCAGACTCGACTAGCGGCCATCTTGCGGTCAATGAGGTGAGAGCAGCCACCGCCCTGGGTCAGCATTAACACAGACCAATGACAAGTTGGCGCTTGCCCTCTATCGCAGCAACACCTTGCCGTTCCACTCCACTGACCGCACCTATCACACCAATCACAGTTCACACGCGTGCATATGTTTTAACACACGTCTACCTCTCTCCATCTCTCTCTCTTAAAATAGCACACACACACACACACACACACACCGACAGGGAGAAATTTAACAAATGTGGGAACAGATGCCCCACATCAGACTGCAGTTGCCCTCTGCTCCCCGTGCGCCTCCAGAGAGACAGAGGAATACAGTTACCAAGATCAGACACTGCGGTCCTCTGCCGTCCCAACACATGCCCATGCTCAACACACACACACACTAACACACACACACTGACATTTTCCACTCATTCTTCTTAATGTCCCTGTCAGAATGAAGCTACAGAGATGCAATCAGAGCAGCTGTACAGTAGCAGCTGCTTCGTACCTGCTCCTTATCCAATCTCCACTTTTCAGCCAGAACACTTCTAACCAACCGTAGATGGTTGGTTGGAAGGCAAGAACTCAAGCAGCTTCTTTGATAAGTGATTAGGTAAACAAGATATTTAGTGGCCTTCTTCTACCCAGCTATTAGAAAAAAAACTAATTTTTGTCAGAAACCTTTAGGGTGTGCATCTCTCTCTTAAAGAAAGCAACCAAAAGAGAAGATAATCGATATTGTAGGACTGGGTGAAATGGACCAAAAGTCATATTCCAATATATTTAGGAAAAATATGGATATACGATATATATCCCAATATTTTTTTGGCAAATGGAGAGCAAATGTTTTTTCTTTGGCATTTTACCCAGTATAAGTTATTTATAAATTGCTAAACTGTTTTATTTATTATTGTTTTAATGTTACTCTTTTATCTCATTTTTTATTTTACATCTATTATTTTGATTGTTTTAGTTTCTTTGTTGTTCAGTACTTTGTTCAGTGAAGGCTGATGTAAAGTGCTATAGAAATAAAGTCGGCTTGGCAAGTGAGAGTCAAAGCCAAATATTACGCCACAGGTAGTTTTATTTAAGACGGATGAGTGAAATAATGCTCAGCTGTTCAAAGAACAATAAAATGTAAACATAAATAATAGAAAACTGTACAACAAATCCGCAAATGCAAATAAGGAACATTGCGAAAGAATTATGACAAACCCTAGTAAGGGCAGCAGTTAAACAAGGACAAAACAAACATCAAACACTGTATATCTATATATGCTATATCGTCCAATTCCATATCTCATTCAGAAAAATATCAATACATTTCTTTTATCAATATATCGCCCAAATATATTGGTTACAATATACCAGGGGTGCCCAAGTCCAGTCCTCAAGAGCTACTATCCTGCAATTTTTAGAAGATGCCCTTTCCAGCACACTTGGATCAAATGGCCAATTCTCTCATGCACGTCTTTCAGCCCTGCAGAGGCCTGTTAATGAGCCATTTATTTGATTCAGTTGGTTGGAGAAGGGATGCAACCAAAATGTGCAGGATAATAGCGCTCGAGGACTGGACTTGGGCACTCCTGCAAAATACAGCCATTCTCCAAATTATCTATACCATTCCAGTGAAGAAAATGCTAAATTCACAACCGTAATTCAAACAACAAGAAACTAAAGAAACTAATAATACCGTCATTTCTGAACGGCAGTATAAATCACACCTGAGTATAAGTTGCATCAGTCAAAAAATGCATCATGAAGAGGAAAAGAACTTATATGAGTCACACTGGACTATAAGTCGTATTTATTTCTTTAAAATAAGGGTGATTTTTTTTTTTTTTCATATCCAGTTTGGGGAATTTTTAGCAGGAACAATCACTCTGACTCTAACGTTAATGCCTATAAATGATCATAAAAATCATGATTAAGAAAGATAAACATCCTTGGGTCATGCCAGGCAGCACATATTGTTATGGAAATATGTTAAATTGTATATATATTGATTTATAAGTCACACTGGACTATAAGTTGCAGGAGCAGCCATCCTGTGAAAAAATAGTGTGACTTATAGTCCGGAAAATACGGTAAATGAAAATTCACAAAAAAATCATGTAGTGAAATAAAATATTGCTTTTGGATTGTAGTTGAAAATAATAATAGAAAAAATAAACAAACAAAACTGTCCCAAATAGAGCACCCTGTTCATGGACAGTGGGCCAAAATACCTGTCAACAGATGCAGAAGTCTGATTGGACTTTACAGAAAACAGCTGATTGGAATGATTGCCTCAAAGTGTTGCTCAACAAAATTTTAGCTTAGGAGCCCCATCATGCTTGTTTAGTTTTTTATTTTTGTGTGTTTGTTTATAACATTTCTTTTGAACCACAATTCAAAATCAATGTCATGAATTTCATAGAATTTTTTTTGATTATTGCTTTTGTTAGTTTTAACTTATTTCACTGACAGATGATTTTTTTTCCCATTTTTAATGGGAGGGTATGAATAATTTTGAGGATGGCTGTATATTTGCAGCTTGAATGAGTTGTATAGCCTTTTGTCTTCATTCATTATTATTTGTATTGGATGCTTATTTAGGAAGATGATTACCAGGTGGGAGAAGTAACTCCACATCCATGTTTGTGTATGGATCGTACTCCATCCCATTCTTGTAGAAAATCAATATTCCAGGTATTGATACACTGTTTGTCCCTCACTTTAATTGAATAAAATCCTAATGAGCTTGTGCTTTTCTCTCAAGAAGCTAAGCATGCTATTTTTTCCTGCAATCTCTCGAGGAACACTGGCTGGCAAGGTCAGTCAGGAGATCAGACAAAATAAACATCTGCAAGCAAGATAGACACACAGGCATTAGCCAAGCAGCAGCTCCCAAGGTGGATGTTTTGGACTGCCGGGTTTACATCTGATTGTTGGTGGGCCATCCATGTAATCACTTAACTCTCTGGACACACGGTAGAGGAGAGACTGCGGCTGAGGATATCGGATGGGCCAAGGATTTGTGGTTGGCTTAAAGTGATGAACCTACGGACATCGATCAATCGTCCCTTATGGAGTCTCTATATTTGGCAAGGCCGGGATATTGCTTGGTTTTCAGAAATACACGATTAAAGATCTGTCAGGAAAGAAAAAAAAAACAACTCAACCTTTGGGCAGGAAAGATGGCAGTCACCCAGTGGTCACTGGTCGTTTAATTGAAAGCAATCTCATTCTGAAAATATTGTAACGCAAACACCTAGCTCTGCAAACTTGTCAAGAACATGCAGACGTGTCATATTGTAGTATGCAAATGCAAAATGAAACCATGCATAGCAATCTGAAAATTAAGAGATAGGTCAATATACTATTACAGAGAGACAGCTACGTATGCACTTGAACATAGCTAGGTAGGAGGATGTTTAGATAGCCATTAGCTAACAACACTTTATGACTATTCAGCAGCCACTTACAGCACACACACTTCCAGACACTTACAGCTATTAGCAACCATTATCATGTATAATCATGTGGAATGGTGTGCAAGGGAGCCTCATCTACAGCAGAAACAGTAACCACACATTGAATTAAAATCCATCAAGAAGATGATGATAATTTGGCAGCTTTAGAGCACAGGGTACAACGTGCGTACACTGCACGGACACCAGTATGTTTCCATCAAACAGATACACACAATCACCAACTAAAAGATACAAAATAGTTTTAAAAATCAACAATCCGTAGCAGGGGGAAAGGCATAAAAAGCCACAGTGTATGCATCAATTTTCTGGGATTGTACAGACACGGCTCACCCATCTCTGTTTTATCTCCAACTGTGACTAAAAGGGCCACTAACCTATGACACAATAACAAGAAAGAGGACAAAACAACCAGAAAAGACTGCAAATGACCCCTTCTAAAAGGGTCAGCTACTCCAAGGCTATAAAATCTTAAAAAGCAAAAGATAATATTCTGCCTTGGCTATGACTGTGGAGACAGCGACGAATGGAGAGCGAGGGGGAGCTCAGACAGGACCCCGGCCTTAATGTAGTTTGTAATTGTAAGTGTTGGTCTTTAATAAAAGCCTAGAGTATTTGGTCAGGCTAATAGACTGGGCTCTCTAAATCCTGGCTGCCATGCATTATTCAACAGCCATTAGCTATCGCCTCATCTGGGAGGCTGTATGAGTCCCATCATCGGCTGGAACCCAGGCAAGGCACACACTGAAGGTGTGAGGGGAGGGATGGGGGATTAGCCAGGGAGGAAAAGAGAGAAGAGAAGAGATGCAAATGCAGGTACAGACTGGGAGAATAGAGGGGAGGTTAGAGAGGAATCTGAGGCGAAAGAATCAAAGAGGAGAGCTGACGAAAGATGGGCCTGACGCCGCATAGGTGGGGGTCTGTGATATGGAAATGACAGCAGGGAGATGAAGAAATGCCTGAATAAAAGCCAGAGGTCATGCCGTAGACCTATGAAAATGGGGAGAAGAAGTGACCGAAGAGATTTGGCCAGAATTGAGTGATAGGTACGGAAAGAAAGCGTGGTAGGCGAGCCTCGGGTCAGAGGGAGGCTGCAGAGAGCAACAGAGAATGAAAGAGAGATGCCAGTCTGAAGTGGCATTTTCTGTTGGCCAGGAACATAAATGTCAGATGCTTCCATTCGCTCCCCTCTCAACCTTTTCTTCTTTCAGTTCCCCTCACCTCCTTCTCAACCTCCCCCTGCTCCTTCCACTCCACCTCCTACCGCCTTTCTCAATCTGCCCACCGTCCTCCGTCTCCCCAGAGTAGTGCCAGCGGTAATTTTGCTTTCAGAGACAAGAGAAGGCCATGGAACACATGGAGATGCAGGCTGCTCAGTTACCATGGTATCATTGGCCAACAGGAATGGCGCCAAGACCGGGACGCGTATGTGCGTCTGTGTGTGAATCGGTGTGTACGGGGGGTGAGCACGAGCGTGCGCTCTTAAGTGCATCTACACATCGGAGTAATGGGTGTTTAGCAGGCTTGCCAGACTTGTCCCAGCCACTGCTCTCCCAGACTACCAGGTTCTCCTGACCCTCTGCGGCAGCCCAAGGACACACTCCCGTCTCTCTAATTAAAACACAACCCTGACACACACGACACACACACACACCCTGCAGGTCTGCAGCTTAAAATAACCTTAAAAGGAGCAAGCAGAGCCATCATCCCCTGCACTCAACACCTCTTCAAAATCCACTCAGCGTTTTCTCACCAGGCAGCTTCAAGGAAGACTCTGCCTCAATCTGGAGGAAGATTCACAACAACAAACAGCATCTCCAAATGCAGCGCCCGTTTATTAGAGGAGTCATCAAAGGGAGCTGCATTTATTATTGCATGGCCTTCTTTGAGCTGTAGCACTGCCACACCGGCCCTGTGTACTTGAAAATAATTGACTGCAGAACAATTTGTGGGAAGAACCACATAAAGGATTCTGAAAACACTCGGTGTGGCTACGGTCCAGGAGACAGGCAGTTATTTTCAGAGGCTCAATGTTAGATGTCACCGGGAGAACATCACTGCAGATTCATGAAATCATTAGCATTTTGCAGCTACAGTACACACATCACCGCAATTCAAGACTCCTTCCCGACAAATTTGGCCACAAGTAAGCCCTCCACATGTGTCATACCACATGGGTCACATTTTGTTGTGGCAGAACTCGGCATTTAACATTCATGTCCTGCATCTTCGTAAACCGCTGCCAAGGAATTGTATGTTATCTATTTAAGGGGCAAAGATGGCTCTTTGCCCTGCCTGCTTGCTGTATTATGCATGTTGCTTTAAACAAGGCAGCTAACTTGTATGGATATCGCACGTGACATTCAGCATTGAGACAGCCTTCTTCACTTCATCTCCAACAGACGATTTAGCATGTTTACTTCCTCGTTAAGCGCATGAGAGACCCCGATGGAGGAATCCCAGGGAGGCAATGGCATCCTGTCACTGCAGGTTACCACTGCAGCATGATTTAATGGAACTGTCTGTCAGAGGGCTGAACAACAGTCTGTCAACCAGCCAGCAGAAATAGCACTCGCACGCAGTCAAAAAACACAATGGAGACGGACTGTCAAAAACTCCCCTGCATCTCACTTGCTTTTTCTAGCTGGTTGTCCCCGATTTAACACACACAAGCAAAATAAATAGATGCGCACAATCCAAAATGCTAATCCACATATGTCCAAAGACGTTCTGGCAAGAACGAAGACAAGATGAAGATGAAAACAGAAGGGCTCAGAGCATATTCAGGGAAATCAGCAGTTAGGAAAACACATATCACCTGCAGCCCCCTCCCCCTCCCCACTTCTAGCAAGCAAAGAGATGAATGCCAGGAACACACTCGCAGCATCAAGCGGCACAGGTGTTATCAGAGCAGTTTGCAGTAGATCCCACCAAACAAAGTACTACTGTCATCTCTGCAGAAGTAGGAGCCGTGGAAATCAACCCAAACAAATGTAATGAATGGTTCACAAAGTATTTAGCGGATTAGGCAGAAAACTATGCATGATGAGGGGCCCAAATCCAAAGCTCATTACATGTGGTGCTGCATTAGGAGCGCACAAGCAAGCATACAGCTCCATCCTCCAGCTCCAGTCGGATTCTATTCCCCTGCTACCCAGTGAGTGAAGTAGAGAGCAATCACATCAGCCTGGCATTGGGCATCTGCTATAAAAACCTCTCTTTATTGTATATTTCTACCATCATCCCAAACTGGCAGGACAGAGAGCTCTGATTAGCATCGGAGCCTTTGATTGCCCCACTCAACAATCAGTGCTGCACTCCTGTATGATGCCTGCCGTGCTGCAGAACAGAAACGAAAGAACGGATGTGCATCTGTGTGACTTGTGAAAAAAGGGAGAAAAATCATGCAAGTGTTAGAAAAAAAGGATACAGAAATGATTCCTCCATGAGCAAGACTATTTGTACATTTGCTGGTACAAACCAACCGAGTTTAGGCCTTAATGTATCACAACAAGCTTAAATGGTCCTCTAACGCAGTGATTCTTTACCATGGGGCCGCCGCTCAAGCTCGGGCCTCGAGCACCACTTAGAGGGCCGCAAAAAAACTTTCCTTTTACACATGTGGGCTGCGAGTGCCGTACATTACAATGTTATTTATGAATGGATGAGTTGCAATGTAGCCTCCCCCCCACCTGTGGCGCTAATTTGTCAGAGTTCAACAAACAAGCAGAAGGAGACACTCAGCTAGCCGCTAGCCTGTAGCTAACGTTGTGAAGAAGTATTAAAACTGAATACTGAAGACAAAAATGGTCCCAAACTGCCCCTAAAAAGGCAAAAATCCACTCTAATTTATTAAATACGGATTAGTAAGTGGAGATAGCAACGCAGAGACAAGAAGTCTGGATGGAGCAGCAGCTTACATTAATGCTAACGGTAACAGAAGCCCTGAAGCCTGCATCTGCAAGCTTCATCTAAAAGCAAACATCTAACTCTCGTTGGAAAGGAAGGATTTTTAAGGAAAAAAAGAGAGAAAATCAGCTACTGATGCAGAAAATGTCAGTTATATTTGGACGTTCTTTAAAAAATTCTAAGAAAAGTTTAAATTGATAAATTGTTAAAAGAAATTTTGTGCTTTAATGCCTGGTTAAACAAATAAAATACAGGTTTTTACAGATTATCTAAGTTGAGCCTTTTTATTTTCAATGTGATCTATTGATGCACCATTTTATCTCTTTTTTTAAAAATCAATTTCCATCATGTGTTTCTGTTGTCCCTCTTTTTGTAGTAAAATGTTGTAGATTTTGTGTTTAGAGCCTAATTCAGATATTTGTAGGAGTCTGATTTTATTCCATGAATTATACGTGTGATATTGTGACGATCTCATAATATATTTTCATATTATGATATTCATGTCTACACGCCACATTTTAGGTCCAGTCTGTTAAAGGCAGGTGTATTTAGTTTAGTTATTTATTAAATAAATGAACCAAAAATGAGATCATTACACTAATACAGAGTTATGAATGGGCCCTGTACCAGTCTGGACTGAAAAATAGGGCCCCATCATGAAAAAAGGTTGAGAACCCCTGTTCCAACGTTCCAGTCTTGGAGCCCACGGTTTTCATGTACCGCTGTAGCACCATCCTCCAGCCTGGACAATTCACTCCTGAAAACAGGCTGCTTCTTTAAAGATACCTCTCTCTGTGGCTAAATATGATTAGCTGCAGAGGACATTGTAGCTCTCTCCACAGTTAATACATTTAGTATGGATTGTCTGAGGGGTAAGGATACAGCTCGCAGAGAGATCAATATTCTAAGTCAGAGTCTGTCTGGAGAAGAGGAACCATGCTGGGAGATGGTTAACTGTTCTAAAGCAGCAAATGCTGTCTGGAAGCGTTGTATGCCAGGAATCCCACGATATCGAACACTTCTTCAAAAGGTAATACTTAATGCTCACGCTGTGCGATAGGTTATGCCAAGTGTCTGCATCAAGCGAGGAGCTTGTTGAAGATTTGTTGGGGATATCTCTAAGGATGAGAGATTATATAAGGCAATTCTGGATGATTCCTTATAGACTATAGTGCACCACTTAAGACCAAAGCCCCATAGGGCTGATGTCAAAGTGGTGCTCTAAATAGAGAATAGGGCGTCCTTTGAGATAGAAGGGGAAAAGGACCCAGATTTAAGTGGCTTCATTTGCATGAATCCCTCACTTAAACCCATTTGAATTGCACACACGAGCGGCCGCAGACACCGACGGACATGCACACCCCCCTCACACCAAATCCAAAGCGCACACACTTAGCGCAGACACATTCTTCCACTTTTTTTTTTTTTTTTTACCAAGAGTCAGAGGACATTAGCGCTGCATCTATTTTCGGAGGCCCATTAAGGCTGTAAAACATTTAAGATCCACACAGAGTGATTCCTAGTGTCAGAATGACCCGTTCTTTCCCCATTTCTTCAGCTCATGTAAAAAAAAAAAAGGCTGACATGAAGCTTGTGACAGAAACATGCATTCGGTGCCGCTCCGGATTCGGCTGAGTGGGCCGGCACGCCGACGTGGACGGGCGGGGTGGGAGGAAGTGGGGTTGAGATGGAGTTAGGTGGAACAGGAGTGGGGAGCAGTTCTTCGCCTGCCAAATGGGTCCATTTTGCTGAAATGTGAAGCCTGCTCTTTTCTGACACGCTATAATAAATCTATCAGTTGTGTGTGGGTGTGTGCGTGCTTGTGCAGAGTTTGCACGCGCATCCTGCGTGAAAAGGAAATTGGTGGCATCTAAACAGGAAATATCCCCTTCCTCCCCCCCCCTCCCTTCTCTGTCAATGTGACAGCCATAGTAACAGCTAACAGCTCAGCTCACCATAACACAGAATGGCATGTGCCTTATAATGGAAATGCATTGTACCAGCGAGGAACACACATACACCCGTGCACAAGTGTGTAGCTGCGCTGCCACACATACTGTATGCACATAAGCTAATGTAGAATGAGGAGACGACCGTGTCATCCCTAATCTATACACGAAAATATCATTTGCTGTCCAGTGAGGAGTAGATCCATGGAAAAGAGCAATGCTGGGCTGCTTTAATGTAAAATGACAGGCTTCTAGACGGCTCCGAGGAGCCTAACAAGCCTACGTGGAGGCTATTTCCAGAGGAGAGTGCAGAATGGTAGCAGAACGGTTGCTCCGTGTCCGGTTTGAAGTTTATTTTCCTGTACAATTGTGAACATCCTTCAAGCCCAAGCAGGGTTCCACACATTTTTTACAAGTTAAGACTTTTTAAAGACCTTTTTAAGACCACTTAGAACAGAATTTAATGCTAATTTCACAGCCACACTGGGTAAAACACAGATCCCGCTACAATTACAATGATAATGTCAAAAAAGATAGATTGCTAACTGGTCCTCAATGACTAAACTGATGTTTTCAAATTCCATGAAGGTTTGTCAAGCCCCGCTTACTTTGTCCAGTCTTGATGGAAATGTTATAGGATTGGTTTACACTTACAAATACCTCAGTATCTGGCTTGATCAGTCTCTCATTTTCAAGCCTCAAATAGATTATCTTGTGAAGAAACTAAAACTCAAACTGTCCTTTTTCTTTCTAAATAAATTTAGTTTTTCTTTTGAGGCAAAAAAGCTGCCTGTTACCGCAGCGTTTTAATCGGTCTTAGATTATGGAGACTTGGTGTATATGAATGTTTCAGCTCAATGTCCTCATACGATTTACACTGTTTATCAGCTTCTTTGAGATTCATTACAAACTGCAAATCTTTGACCATCATTGTGAAATATATTCCAGAGTGGGACGGCCATCTTTGTCTGTCAAAAGGTCGGGCCATTGGTACATTTTTATTTACATTTTTATTTCCCCTTAGCATGTTTAAAATAAATGCTAGACTTGTGCAAGTGAAATCCATCCCAAACCTCACCTTTGGGCCTCTACTCTCAGGGGTGGTGAGTTTGAATGCAAATACCTCTCCCCTTGTCTGTAATTTGCTTTTTCTCTGTGTCGTCATCTGTTCGGGACGTTTCCGGACAGAGATTTCTGTATATATCGCCAGCCAATGACAGAGCTGAGGGCATGATGCTGTGAAGGAATAAGCTCATGATTGGAGAAGACGCCAGTCACGCAAACTCTCAGGGAAGAAAACATAAATGGCGGATGTAGCAAAGAAAGGACTTTCTAAGGTATAAAATCCATATTTGTAAGTTTAAAGGTACAGTATTTAAGAATTACTGACATTTAGTGGTAAAGATGAGTATTTGAAAGAAAAGATGTTTTCTTTTTTTTTTTTTTTTTTTTTTTTTTTTTTTTTTACTTGTCCTGTCCAGCATTGAAGCAAGCAGAATGGAAATCTGATTGCTTTATTCTGTTGAACAGTTTTGCTTTATCAAGCGGAGCTTTATGAACATAAGGCTCCACTTGATATCATGTTTATTCATTTTATTTCTTTATTTAAACATTTGTCTATTACACCATTCCATTTCATACTGCTGGGCCTGACAAGGGAGAAATGAAAGTGAATAGAGGTAATGATAGAAAGTGAAACAGAGAGAGAGGAGTAAGGAAGAGGAAGAGAGAGAGAAGAGAAAACATGAATCCACTTACACAGTTCACTGGTACATCTGTACCGCGATCCCTAAACAACCAAGGTCTCTGTTGGAAAACAAAACAAGCAATCCCCTACAGGAGTACCTGCAGGTGGCTTAAATATCCTCAGATCATACAAACACACGCAGAACTACGCAGAGAAGAGGTACAACCTAGTCAGCGCAATGGGAAGTAGAGAAGAGGTACAACCTAGTCATCGCAATGGGAAGTAAAGAAGAGGTACGACCTAGTCATCGCAATGGGAAGCAGTGTCACAGTGTCAACATGCATAATAAAGGGTGCTCCGTGGTGATACAGTCATGCAGATGCAGCCTCGTCTCTGCAAGGAGGAGGAAGCCCGCAAGGCTCGCGACCCAGGCCCCCAGCAGCCACCCAGAGGCCCAGATCCCAGCTACCCCCCCCCCAAAGAGCGGACATGCATCCCCCGAAGGGCGGCAAAAAGCGGCCCCAGCCGGAGCCCCCCGCAGTCTGGAGGCCCAGGCCCCAGCGGACCAAGACCAGCAGCTGCCCGACCCCACCGGGCGCCGGGCGTCCCCGGAGCGGAGACAGCGCCGGGCCCAGGGCCCAAGCGCCCAGGAGCAGCCACCCCCCCCCCGGACCCGGGGCGGCCCAACCGAAACCCAGGAGGACCGGACCCCCCAGACGACGCCCCCCCAGGGCAGGCCAGCCCCCACCCCCAAAGTCCCTGATACACCTGACACCAGGGCGCCACCACCTCTCCCACCCCCCTACCCCGCCACCACGCTCACACACACACTCCCCACACACCTACCCCAACACTGGGGCTGAAAGATATACCGTCACCGCCCCCACATCGAGACACAGGCACCCAAGACATCAATACCGCAAGAGCAACCACATACAAGATACAGATCCCCCCTGCGCCCGCCCCGCACAAAAAACCCCGGAAGCCACAAACAAAACCGCACCCCCCACCAAAGCGCCCCGGCCCCCAACCAACCCGCAGCCACACCGCACCGCACCGACACCAAGATGCCCGGCACGAATACCGAGGTACGAACCTCCGCCCACACCGCCCAGCCCTACCCAACACCTCCGTGTACCCCCCCCACACACGCATACACCCACCCACTCCGCTCTCTGACCTTACATACCCACACTCACTCCTCTCTCCACCCCCCAACACTCTCCCTCCCCTCTACCGTCCACACCTACCCCCACCTCCCTCATACCCTCTAACACACACATGCACTCCCCCCACATAACTGCACCAACCCCTCCCCACCCCCCCACACATACGCCCCCACCTCCCTACTACCCCCAATACCCCATACAGTCCCCCCCCTTACATGTCCAGCCCCGCCCATCCCTCTGACCTATCACACTCCCGCCCTTCCTTCCTTCAGCCCCTCACGACCATCCCTACTAGACACTCACGAGCATGCCACTCCTTCCTCCATCCCCCCTTTCCTTCAACCACTTACCCACATCTCCTCCCTCTTCCAGCCCAAGTTCCTCCCTCCCACATTTCCTCCTTCACACTCTCATTCATTATTCTCACATACCCACCTCTCTCTTGCCCATGCCCTCGTGCCTCCTGAGTGGTAGCTCGGGCCGGGGAAGGAGCCGCGAGTTCCAAGCCCCCAACACGTTCCCCCCACCACCACCCCCCCCATCCCCCACCCCCGGACGCAGCAGGCCAGGCATCCCCCAGGCCAGCAGATCCCCCGCAATGCAGCCAGCCTTAACCACTGGCGCGTGAAGTAGCCACTACTTCACGAAAGTACTACTTACTTCATTTGAAAGAAAAGATGTTTTCTTTCAAATGACTTAATATCTATATGCACTATTGTGAATGTACGGTGGCCATTAGTGGCCAAACTTCTCCCAGACAAAGATATTTTCATCTGTGAGTGGATCCAGGGGTCTCGGGTGTATCTATGACTGGACTATGAGTAACTACTTTTTATGTCTTTTAAGGTAATACTGATCCAAAACAGTCTAACTTCCATTAAACAAAGCTGGTACAGCAGTTTTAAAGTTCAGAGGGTTCTCACTTCACACACATTGTTTTGTCCATTTAGGGACTCTGTAGTAAAAATGTTGAAACAAATATGGCAGTCTCCATATGTGCACCGCCCAACAAGTAGGTATAAATGACTCATTCTAAGAAAATACCACATAACAGTTATTCTAGTGCAACAAATACACATAAATAAACACACAGTTTTGAATTATATATCACATTTTTATGCCATTGACCTTTGATTTTTTACATACTGTATCTTTAAGACTTTTTAAGACCCCGTGGAAACCCTGCTAAGCTTTGTCCACCTCCCATCCGCACACATACACTGTTAGAGAGTTTGTGTGAAGCAATTATGTGTTGCTTAAACATCTTTGTACATTAATAATTCCAGAACATTTGCATGTCTGTGTATTTTGACCTTGGATTCCCGAAAGGCTAAATCATTTACATAAATGCTGCCTGAATCATTAGTGGAACTTCTATCTTATTTTATGTATGTTTTGCTCATTTTTTAAGCAAAAAATACCAAAGTCTCGTTTTTTTTTTCTTTCTTATTCAGCACGCTACTTTATACGGCAATTTAGATTTAGAAAGGGAGTTATTCCCTCCATCAGAAGAAAATTCCTCTGGATTTCTCTTCCATTACTTTAAGAGGTGCTGCACACTTTACCTGTTATTTCAGCTATACCTTAAATCACAAAGACTGAAACACTTCTATAAAACGCATCAATGCTGTACAAATTTAGACAGTTTTACCAAATTTATATAAATCACCATCTCACGAGTTGGAAGCGGTACAAGACTCCGCTGTATGTTCAGTGTAAAATGATCCAGAGCCTCGCAAAACCAACACTGCAGCTCAGTCTCGCTCCAGTGTGCAGCTGCGTTGCACCAGAGAGCAAGGCTTTGCAATAAAGGTTAAAAAGTTGTGTGTGCAACCTTTCAGGGTGCACCCTGCCTTTTACCTTGTAGCAGCTGGGATAAGCTCCAGCATTCCTGCAGGCTTTCAATGGATGGATGGGTGGATGGATGGATGGACTTGCATTATGTGGTGCTGATACGCACGCCAAAAATAAAAGAAAAAAACTACATTTTAAAAGGTTCTATATTTGTAAATTCACAAATCTGTACTTCTCAATGTTTATGTTCATAAATTATTACAATCAGGAAGGAAGAAGCAAACAGGGTGTTCTGCCATTGACTGACCTGCCAAAGAAGTTTGCTTCCCATCAGACCCAATGTTCTCCAACTGCAAAACTATGCTTGGGGTAAGGGATAGTAAAATCACAAAGGCTGACTTTAAATATTAATGAATAAAAGATTGCGGGTGTACATCACCTCAATTGGACATTCCTCCTGAAATCAATTAAAAAAAACAGGCAATGAAACAATCTCACAACTTTTATTGTTTTCTGTTATTCTCATGTTTTGAACATGTAGAAACACACAAGCATTATACATTTTCTTATACAACTGAGCGAAAATCTCAGAGTTATTTTGAAATGACTGTAAGTGGAAAAACTACTACAAAAACAAGTCGTTTTTGGTCATGTTGTGGATTTTTGCACTGCTTTGATTTGGCCAGACAGCTGTTTACATTGTTCCTGTCTCAGCTTCTAGTTCAGGGATCACCAACTCCGAGCCTAATTAATGAGCCATTGTGCAGAACTTTTCAGGCTGTCAGACCCATTTAAAGGAGTAGTACACCCACAGAATGATGGTCCTTCATTTTCATCAACCTTATGGTGAGCAAGACTCTGGAGCACTTTTTAATATCTCAAATGCAGCCGGAGATCAGACAGGTTTTCCCCCAACTTTCATATAATGGAGTTCACTGAACCAAAAGGTCCATAAAAGTCCACAAAAACTTGTCAATATTCCTCCATACTGCTCGCCCAATGTAATCCAAGTGCCCTGAGTGGGTAATATCCAGAATTTATTCCAAACGACATCATTTAGTACATTTTTATAGCTTAAACAGTAGTACATCTAGCTGTCACGAAGCACGCCCTTCTGAGTTCACGACACTACGGAACCGCGGCAGATGAGAACGCGCGTTCTCTTTCTTTTTTGTCTAAAATCAATAGCCAACCCCTCTTGTGTTTGTCCGCAGCTCGTTCGCTCTTAGCCCAATGTAAACAGCAAACTTCTTCTACGCTTGCATTATCAACAAAGTAGGCGCTCAACGCTGCAACTTCCGTAGTGTCGTGAATGCACACGAATGCGCAAATAGAAACTGCAGTGTACCACTGTTTAGGCTATAAAAACTGTACTAAATGATGTGGTTTCCAGTAAATTCTGGACGCTACCGACTCAGGATACTTGGATTACATTGGACGAGCAATATGGAGGAATATTGACAAGTTTTTGTAGACTTTTATGGACCTTTTTGGTTTAGTGAACTCCATTATATGAAAGTTGGGGGAAAACGAAAACCTGTCTGATCTCCGGCTGCATTTGAGATATTAAATAAGAGTTTCAGAGTCTTGCTCAGAGTGAGCGTGAGTAGAAAATGAAGGACCATCATTCTGTTGGTGTACTATTCCTTTAATTTGAGTCATGTGTGTTGGAGCACAGAAATGTCGAAAACAGAGGTCCGGAGTCAGTAACTCATGTTGTAGACAGAAGCTGTACTTTGGGGTCCCCAGAAAAACTTCATTTTTTTTGTTATTAAAGCAACACATCGCAAGTTTCCGAGCTGAAAACTCAGAGCTTCTGACTTGTTTTGATGGCTAACTGACATTCATCATGCACATGGCTGGAGCCTTTATTGTCCTGCAGCATCCCAATGCTGATTAAACATACTTCACAACTTTTTCTGCAGCCCAGGGCAACACGGCGGCCGCATTTGCGTTGCGGCACCACATCCAACGCAAGCGACTGGATATTAACACCCTGGCCGTTTTGAATGTGGAGTGTTGCTGACTCAGCAAAGAAATACAAGAGAACATTTTGTGAGGAAGCCAGAGAGGGAGTATGACAGAGCAAGAGATTAAGTCAAGGGTTCACACTGGACTGAGTTTTACTGGAAAGTTCTCAGAGGGGGGGTGGGAAGGTGCAAAACTAGGATGGATGTGCTTCTGACAGCTTCTTCTAAGGGTGATATACAGTAGTTGATTAACACGTGGCTGTTTATCCCACTACACCGAGTGTCGTGTTTTTGCATCAAACCGTTTTTATTAAACAAGTTTTATAGCTTATGTATTCCACATTTAACGGTTGGGGCACATTCATTACATTCCTAGGAACCTTTTGCAAGCACCTTTTTTCCAGTCGGACCCATTAGAGTGGGCACACTTAACAAAGCGGGTTCTTCTGGTTTTAAAATGCACAAAATAAGCTTGGAAAGTTGGAGCAACATTTACATAAAAGGTAAGTTTTGTCAAAATAAAAATATTTCTAAGCCAATTGTGTTCTTATACAGCTAATATATTGATGTGAGCTCTGTGTAACAAACATCTAAGTTTGTAGCAAGTTAGTGACACTCATCCACAACGGCTACATCCGGTTCCATGTAAACAGTGCCTGCTTTCAGTAAACGTGTGAATTGTCTTTAGGAAATATCCCTCTAGTTCTTTTCTATGGTCGCTTTTAGAATATCATGCAGGAATATATGCTATTTCTGCCCTTTATTCATACACACACCAAATAAACACACCTGTATGTTGTGGAAACTGAACTTTTGAGTTCCAGTTATAATCAGGGCGCTGAAAATAGTTTGATATCAATAAAGACATGAAAAATCACTTTTATCTTTATTTCATTACTTTGGGCCAAAGTGTCTGGTGTCGCAAATCTGCATCAAACCCAAATTTCTATCTATTGTATGTGCTGTGGTAAAATGAACAATCTCAATTTAACATCTGTTTGAAAGCAAAAACTCAAAGAATTTATTTTTGATACATTCGCATATAAATTCAGGCGTTAAGGGGTTAAATAGCAGTAAAACTCTGATGGTCTTCAGTGGAGGAAACATATTACAGAAAACAAGGATCTGAAAGTAAATAAAAAATTCACAGTATAGCATTGGTGCAAACAACTTTAAAAGCATGAAGTCTTGATTGTTTTAGAAAGCAAAGATTTGCTCGTCTGCTTTTGTTTTTGGTTTGAAAGAGCGGAAGCCAACTTCCTGGCTCACCTGGAGGCTCCGGCGAAGAGCGCTGGAGAGAAGCAACACGCTTAAACTGACTTAATTTTCCTAATCTACCCTGTACCTCAGACATCCGTGCAAATGCAAAACACCCAGGGCTGAAGTCATCTTCCAGCTCCGTGGAAAAGCCTGGGGTCGTTCAACTTCTGCTCGCTGATAGTTAAAATGCAGTTTTAGACAGAAAAGTTATAAAAACAGCTGCAACAAGAGAAATAATGTGGTTTTTGACTATGGAATCATGTTAATGTCATCCAGCCAATTCCCAAATTAGAACTGGGAACCTTTACATGAGCATATCTTGTGTTTTTCACACACCAGCTCACACAGCTGTATGAAATTAAGGGCAACATTTTCATGTAACCACAGATACAAAAGAAAAAGTTTTGACAGTCCTGCTATGTTATCGTTTGTTTTCAAACCAGAGTTGTGTGAGCAGAGCTCGCTTTGCTAATCAGAGCAGATGTTACCTCTAAAATTGTTTTGATTGTTAAGATACATATTTGAAATTAATTTCATCCTTCATTTCCTTTAGTGGAGATCAAAAACCTGACCTGTAGTTTTCTGGCACGCTGCACCACACACATTAAACAGCCAATTACACTTTTATGGTTTTACATGTCTATACGGAGAGCAACCCCTCACAAAGACTTGTTGCTCTTGTCTTGTAGCAGTGGACAGTTTTTTTTTGTTTTTTTTCCCACCTTTGACTTTTCGGAGCTGATAATGCTGAGCTCATTTATGCAACACCAGTATAATCAAATGAACTGCGAAGAGATGACACTTCAGAATCAAGACAGAGCTGGAGCTGCACTCTGTTCCTGACACACTTCACTTGAGTGTGCAGCACTCACTCTCAACAACTGAGCTTCGAGAGTCCCCAAATTCATTTTTCAGGATTTATGGCAGCATCAAGAATTAAATGATTAAGATAATGAAGCTTTTTTATGCTTGATTTGGCTGAACTTTAGGTGCCCTTTGTGTCACGTTATTCATTCTGTGCAGCACTTTTTTTTTTTCACTATACTGTAGTATAATTAATGCCTCAAGATACCCCAGCAGGATAAAAGGTTTCTATAACGAGAAAGAGAGAAGTGGATCTCTTACAGTGTGCTTTCACGTATAGTTCTGCCTGGTAAACAGCGAGCTACATCTTAATTTGTCCAGACAGTTTCCTAAGGGCTTCAGAAACTATAAAAGAATGTAGCCTTGCTCTGCAAAAAAGTTGTAAAAGATGTATGTAGATCGGAATAAAACAGAAATAACACTGCAGATATTTCAACTGAGAAACTGTTAACTGATTTTAGCTGTTTTTTTTTTTTTTAGCTATCAACAAAAAAGCATGCACATTATAAAACAAGTGCATTTATGCAACCACAAGGTCTATTTAAATACATCCCAGTCAAAATGAACAGTTGTGACGCTTGTTAAGGTAAGTAAATATCAGTTACTGGTGAGAAATACATGAAGATGGCACATGTAGCACAAAGGAAAAAACTTTCAAGTTTGCCAAAAATATACTTTCAGGAAAAGTCTGAATATCTCTTTCGACCGATGCAGCTGTCACTCTAGTCCCTGTTTTCTGCCAAGGCTGAAGATGAAGGAGAAGAAAGTTAGAGAGATGGTTAAGCAAGGTCTTTTTTCAACATCCCACACCGGGGGGGGGGGGGGGGGGGGGGGCTGCAGATGTTAAAGGAGCCCTATCATGGAAAATGGACTCTTAAGAGCTTTTCAGCATGTCAGTGTGTTATTTCCTCATCAAGAAATGATTTAAATCGTTATTTTTCTTCATTCATGCATAATTGAGTAATCTACATGAATATTTAAACCAAGCGCTACCTCCCTGCAAACGGCTGACTACCCACCCCGTTACGTATGAACGTGGCACCAATCAGGAAGTGACAAACACGCATGCGCAACATTGTAGCAAGACGCCCTCTGTTGAACAGAAACTCAGAGAATCCTATACACACTCTTTGAGGAAGAAACTAACACCTGCAGGAAGATTTCCTCAGAGACAAGCAGCCATCAGCTAACAGACGTTTGATCAAGAGTTCAGGAGAATTTTCTTCCTTTTTTTTTTTCTTTTTTAGCTCTAGAGGACAGCAAGTTGGGGAAAAATGCAGTTACGTTCAGCGTGGGAGTGTATTTGTTGTACTGGATGAATCGACTTGCCAGAAGTGGTTGGATTATAACTTCAGGAGCAGAAAAAAAATTCAACTTTGTGTGTGAACTTCACTCCTGACAACTTCATGAATCTCGGGCAGTAAAGTGTTTTTTTCTCTGGGATTACTTCTGAAACCTGACGCAGTTCCTACTATAAAAACGCGCATGGACAGACAACAACACCGGTGAGTCAAACACATCTCTCAGCTCAATGCTAACTGTTAGCCTATGATTTGTTCGCTAATTTACTTACTTGTCAGGGGTCTCTGTGGTACTTCTGTGGTACTGCGTGTACTTCAAACTCCATATCAGACTCTGGGTCGAGCGCATACAGCTCCATAACAGGCTGGTCTGTTTTATCCCGTCGATCGGAGTAATTATCCATCAATATTTACTACTAACATCCACATGAGAGCTGCCGGTGCCGGTGCTACAGACAATTCTGTGACCCTCAGAATAAGTGTCTCTTCCGGGGCGATGTCATGAAATGGGCGTAAAACATGCTGCAATTGGTCGAGAGCTCCGCGGTTCAGTACAGTCAGCCATCTTACTTCCGTGTTGGAAATTAGATGCATCGAAAAACTAATATTTAACACCAACTTAGTTTCTATAGTAACGATGGGAACATATCTAGCTTATAAATGCCTGTATTTGACTTTTGGAACGTTTGAAAAGCATGATACAGCTCCTTTAAAAGGCAAATTTTGATGTCAACAAAATGTTTTTACAAAAATAGCTTCAAGTTCAACAAAAGACTTTGAAAGCTTGTTTCATGAAGGATGTTTCATGGATTGGGAGATGATTGGCGATCTCTCCAGAACTAAACAACCTGTGATATAAGTCAGGGGTTCTTTGGGCCCAATCTCAATTCTTCCCCTTAGCCCGTCCCCTCCATTTTATGCATTCACATAGGGTTAGGGGTGTCTCACTCCTGTTAGGACAGAGGGGTAGGGGGAAGTGGTATGAGTATATACTCCTTCTAACGAAGAGTTTTCAGATGGACACTTACAACAAAGGGGGTTTGACACATTTGCAAATCACCGACAAGATGGCCACTACAGTTTAAAAAAAATCAACAAATTTATATTTTCTCCATAAATAAAGTTTAAAGGCAAGGTGGGTGATGTTTTCCAGGAGCATTTTTTAATATATTGCTTAAAATCCCCTTCACATCCCAATTGCAGACAATTAATTAAATGTTCTGACACTAAAATTAACAATTTTAGTCACCTGTGGAACGTACAGGACAGAAATTTTAACAGCTCGTACTTATTGATTGAATGATGATGTCTAACTCAAGGACTGTCAAAATTTTGCTTATGCCATTGGCATTATTTTTTTGCTCATTACAAGCAATATATACTGTATGTGTATGTGTATATATATATATATATATATATATATATTTTTTTTTTTTTTTTTTACTTATTTTAAAAGTGGCCAAGATTTTTTTTTTGAACATTCTGCCAATGGCATGAGCACAATTTTCTTGGGAAGATTTCTTGAAATAAGATGCATTGCCTAAAAACCAGATCTTATATCTGACTGAAATGATTCTCTTTAAGTCATTTTGTTTTATTTTGAGCATGATGAGATATTTTGACTAGAAATTAGAAAAATAAACCTGCTAACTTTTGAGTTTTTGCAGTTCAACTGCCAAAGGACACAGTTTACGGAGTTTAAACCGATGCCAATTTAAACTCTACCATGCAAAATTAAAAAGAAATAAAAGGAAAACCTCCAAAAATGCTGCCACCTGAGCTCATTCAGGATTACCTTGGACACAGTGGGGGAAAAAAAAATGATTTAAAAAACCTTTTGTTGGAATCATGGATGTTCTGTCCTCCATGTTGAAGAGCTGAGGAACATATCCAACTTGTTGTGAGCTCATAGATCACACAACGCTCCAGCATGTACACCAGTACACGTAGTATGGTATGGCTTTTCTTCACATATGAAGATGACCACACAAACTGGATGGAGTTGTTAAAAAGAACCGGATCCCACGCAGGCTTCCCATCCTCAAACATATTTGTGCTTATTGATGTGCAAAGTCAAAGGAAAGCTCTCCTGCCATGTCTGTGCAGGAGTATTCAACAGCAGCAACACATTGTCATGGTGTTTCAAGGTTTGCAGCTGAAAGACACACACAATAAACACGGACAATCCTTTAAAGAAACCGTCAAACTTTTTGTATCCGAAAGCCGACATATGACAAAGCAACTCAGCTTGAGCTTTAACCGAGTTGGCATCACCTTTTTCAAGTCTCAGAAAAGTGTTTAAGACCGATCAAAGGGTGAATGCAGAATTCAGTTTCATGGTGATTCTTTGTGTTCAACCTTAAAAAAAAAAATTAAAAAAGGTGCTTTCCAGTACAAGATAAAACCTTCAGCACTTCAATTTAGGCGTGTTCAGAGTTCTCTGGTATCGACTGTGAAAACGAATTTCTTCTCAGAGGATAATAAAGTATCTGTCCACTTTACTGAGGTGCGGGGTTGTACTGACTTTGTCAATAATATTGCTGGAGATGTGTTTTCTCAACGCGCCTATGCAGCACGGGGGACTCGTCGATATCCAACAATACACCTCTGACCTGTGGGCAAACCTGCCTGTCTCCTCCTTTCAACTTCCGATTGACATTGATTTTTAAGCAACTCCCACTCATATATAAATGTGGCAATTGAGGAGAAGTGTGTGTGTGTGTGTGTGTGTGTGTGTGTGTGGTGCGGGGGGGGGGGGGGGGGGGGGGTTTACAGTAAAGAGCAGGTTTGAAGCAAATCAGAAAATACCAGGGAACTCAACCACAGCCAGCCAGAAAGCATCGCAGAGTCCTAAAGGAAGCCACAAAGAAGACTCTGTTCATTGTTTTTCTGATCACAAAGTACAGTGTGTAAGTGCAAAGAATGCCACACTGTGGATTTATGATATGTGATGTGCTATTCTTGGGTAAAAGTGTGTGTGTGCTTATATGTGGGTATTGGTGGGGAAAGCAGTATCTAGGTCTGTGTGATGAATCTGTTTCAGTGGCAACCAAGGTGCTGCAAGCAGCATGTCGTCTGTTAATTCACATTCACCGCGGGTGGTTACAGTCTGTGGCTGATGATACCGGGAGGTGTTGAGAAATGGAAGGCGAGAGGGGACAGAGACTTGACAAATGAACAAAAGCTATTTGCAGTATGATCTCTGATGTCAACTGAACAAAATCACAAGTATTATATAGTAATATATTCTCTGAGTGCCAGCTTTGTGTGCAGCCTGTTGTACTTGTTGTCTTTTGAATTCTTTTCATTAAATTTTCTTTTTTCTCCTGACAGCGTTCGGCTTTTACATATATATATATATATATATCTATATAAAAAAAAAAAAAAAAGTGTACATTTACAAAAAAAAAGTTGAAGAAACAATTTGATACAGTTGAGGAGAAAAAAGAGAAATATAGCAAAGATTGATAATCAGATAAATGGGTGAGAAAAAGCATCAGAGGATATTAACAAAGCTTGTAAAAAATAGTTTTAAATTAGTGATAATGACATTGAAGATTCCAAGTTGTAATAACAATTAAGTTAAGAGTAAGAACCATCATAATAACAGAAGGATAATCATAGTAATAAAAATAATGATGACAATGTGATGATTATGTCAATAATTATCATAATAATGATTATATAAAAAGTAATAGTAATATTAATAATAATCCTTATCAATGCCCCCATCGCAGTAATAGGATGGTCTTCGCTAACGTTATCTCAGCTCATTAGGACCTCTGCAAACCAGCTAAGGTATTTCCTGCAGCCCCCTAATCCCCCGCATCCCCACCACGGCACCCCAACCGCAAGAAAAGCAGAACTTCTGATGGCTCTTCCAATATTCCAGACAGGCCACGTCTAACCTATCTTTGATTTTTTTTTATTTTTGGGGGGTGGGGGGTATGAACATGTTGATTGGGTCACTTGATTAACTTTGCCTTTTCATTCATTTTTGTTGCTAAAAACAACTCCATGCTAGCAATGTTTGCAGAAAGGGTTAGTTGGTCACACAACTCTGTCCTGTATTGAATGTTGCAATTTCCCAATACAACCTAAAAAAAAAAAAAAAAAGGTACAATTAGTGGGACTTTCTGTTTCTGACGCAGATACAGCTTAAGTTTCAGTTAGCCAGCATGCCATCTTTGTATTAGGAGTGGGGAATCTTTAGGGACCTCACAATTCGATGATGGTTCAGATGGCTGAGATGTGGCTACAAAACAGTGATTGATGCATCTTTTTTTCCCTGTGTGACAATTTGACTACAACTGTCTGAGTGGAAATGCCTGTATATAACATGGCTTCTCATATTTGTGGTAACAAAGGAAACTCACTCTTTATTGGTTAATGCAGGTTGCTGTAAATTTTACAGTAACTTACTGCCAGCAAGTTATTGTAAAATTGTTTACAGCATCACCAACATTTCCCTCAGGAGTGCCCAAAGTGGGGCCCGTAGGCAAAATTTGGCCCACCAGCTCACTGCCTTCAGTCTACCAATTAGACATTAATGCTATTGAAGATCTATCATCCCAGATGCATCTGCAACATTGGACATTACTCATGTTTGTATGTGAAGGGCAACAGATTGAACTCAGTGCTACCTCTCATTCCAACCATCATTGTTTGGGCTGGAATGTGTATATGGTCTCACCAGAAGTTAAATCTGTGCATCCCAAATCAACAAGTATCATGACCGAGGGGCAAACAGCAAAAAAATGAAACCTCGGAAGTAACTTTAAAAATTGTAGTTCACTTTTCATCCACTAGGGGCTGGCTCAAAAACTGAGCAAGTCTCCATAAACTCCCATGTTAAAAACGCCAACTTCACAGCAGAAACGAACATTTTTACAGCAGAAATAAAAGTTTACAGGTTTACAAAAAAATCATTTTAGGTTTAATAGGTCAAGTTTACCTTCATGTAGTCTGTGAGGGGGTGATTTCAATAACTCATCTGTTTTAAGATTGTTGCTGATTACAGCTTGAAGTAACAACAAAGTCTTAAAATGTTCTTGAAAGTTAAAAGCTAAGGTGTTGAAATTTACCTCAGAATTCCACATATTCTGTTTTTGATTCTAGAGGAAACACTGTTTATATGAACATTTGTTCATGGATTCCAAATTGTCCACAACCATCTTGTGATGCATCTAAGAAACAGTTTTTTCTCCCACCTCCAGTTCATCTGTCCAATAACACATGTTCCTTTTTAATTGAACACAAATGTTATCAGAAAAGGTTGCTAATAAACAGTCCTTCTGTGCAACAAATTGCTAGTTTGACATTTGTTTTGCACAATGTGCACTTCTCATTTCTCCCACATCCCTCCATATTTTTGAACTGTGCCGCATCCACGAATGACTAAAGGAATTAAAGTCAAATGCAGATGGTAAGGGTTACAATGAATGCACTACAGTTTGCTTCACATTTATACATTTATGCTTCACAACTCACATCATGTCACATGCACATTGCTCAACAGGAACCAGCCAAAAGCATTTGTCTGCATCTCACTATCTCCAATTATGGATTGTGATAACTACATTTTAAATAAGTGGAAAAGCCGACCAGCATGGAGACTGTAATGCCAGCTATGTTTGTCCACAGTATAAAATATAATGTCACAAAGAAGGTCCTAAACTTTTGCTTTAAATGTTTTCTCTCATTTTCCTTCAGTTTATACAAATATGCATCTTTTTCTTCCTGATTATGTTCAGTTGCAAGATGTCATTGCATCAAGATCGCTCACCTGCAATGTCTTGCTATGTAAGAGTGTATGCACAGAATGCTCATGCAACTGTTAGTTGAAGTGTCACCCTGAACGATTTTCCAAAGTCCCTTTCAAATTCTCTGCTTCCCTTCCCACTCATATTTCCTCACACTTCTACTTGGGTTGCGTCATGTGAGATCAACATAGCACATAACTAAAATAAAAGTGATATGTTCCCATCCCTTAAATTTTAGCTGTGGATTTTGACACCGCTATATGTTTTGAACACGTGCACAAATACTTGTTTTCTACAGAGAAATGGCGGGTAATAGCAGCCTCCGCCATCATGAGAAATGAGATTGCAGGACAATAACATGGACAGACTACCTGCCCTCATGAGGAATCAAAGTAACTTATTCTAGCTGTAGACCTGCTACAGGAATCATTTCAAATGTTTCAGGTAAGCAGGAATAAATGCAAGAAGGCTTGCTGCATTCATTAACACAACAAATTGAGCCCCCCAGGTTACATTACCATGAAGGAATGTCTCTGCAGCCCACATACTGCCATGGGGTAAGATCCATTAAACATGCCCAGGGAGTCTCACGCACTTTCTTGATTGTTGCTCCCTCCACTAATCCAACAACAACAACATGTAACATCTTCCATTCTTGCTATGCTGTGTGTTGAGCAGCTACCCTGTTACAGTTTAATTAATAAAACACATCGGTTCCCTCTATGCTGCACCCGAGCCAAAAAGAAACATAAAATACTGAATAAAACAAATGCTTCAACATTGCAAAGTGTACGCTGCAGCATGAAAAACATTACAAAAGACATCTTTCAGCTCAGTGTACTGGAGTGTAAAGACACCATGCTTGCATGAGTGAAATTAGCAGGAGCAGTAATCTCTGCTGGGGAGGTTTTGATCTCTGAGCCATCATGTCTTCATTAAAGTATTAAGCGATGATTGCAGCATCGCTGACCAGCAACGTTAGTTTTCGGCTGCGATTACAGCCTGTGTTCCTTTCGTGCAATCGTATCCTTCGCCTGTGATAAACCGTTCCTTGCAGAGAAGGCTCATACGGCCATGCGATGGTCATGAGAACATTAATCCGCTGATTCGCCTCTCCCTTCTCCCTCCCTGCCTCTGGCAACCCATTAGCAACGAGCTTGCATCACCACTCGTTCATTCTGCTAATGTAGCATACAACTGCAGATACATAGCACGTTTCACCCACTTGCCTCCTGCGCTCTGTTTTTGCCAACCCCTGCATGAGATATCAGGGGAAATCCATTCAGCCAAGGCAGTCCAGATGTAAATAACTCTTGTTTAAGCACTACCCACTCAAGATCACACATGGAAAATGAGCTGCAGAGGTTGAGATGATGTACTTCATCTAAACTATAACTTATATGTACAGTTGTGTGAAAAAGTGTTTGGCCTCTTCCCGATTTCTTTTTTTTTTTTTTTGCATGTTTGTCACATTTAAATGTTTCAGATTATCAAACAAATTTAAATATTAGATAAAGATAACATAAGTAAACACAATGTGCAGTTCTTAAATGAAGATTTTTATTAGTAAGGGAGGAAAAAATTCAAACCTTCTAACCTTCATGTGAAAAAGTGATTGCCCCCTAAACCTAATAACTGGTTGTTCCACCTTAGCAGCAACAACTGCATCAAGCGTTTGTGATAACTGGCAGTGAGTCTTCTACAGCGCTGTGGAGGAATTTTGTTCCACTCATCTTTGCAGAATTGTTGTAATTCAGCCACATTGGAGGCTTTTCCAGCATGAACCGCCTTTTTAAGGTCATGCCACAGCATCTCAATGGGATTCAGGTGGGGGCTTTGACTAGACCACTCCAAAGTCTTCATGTTGTTGTTCTTAAGCCATTCAGAGGTGGACTTGCTGGTGTGTTCTGGATCATTGTTCTGCTGCAGAACCCAAGTGCGCTTCAGCTTGAGGTCACCAACAGATGGCCGGACGTTCTCCTTCAGGATTTTTTGGTAGACAGCAGAATTCATGGTTCCATTTACCACAGCAAGTCTTCCAGGTCCTGAAGCAGCAAAACAGCCCCAGACCATCACACTACCACCACCATGTTTTACTGTTGCTATGATGTTCCTTTTCTGAAATGCCGTGTTACTTTTACGCCAGATGTAATGGGACCTCCACCTTCCACAAAGTTCCACTTTTGTCTCGTCAGTCCACAGAGTATTTTCCCAAAAGTCTTGGGGATCATCAAGATGCTTTCTGGCTAAACTGAGACGAGCCTTTATGTTCTTTTTGCTCAGCAGTGGTTTTGGTCTTGGAACTCTGCCATGCAGCCATTTTTGCCCCCCAGTCTCTTTCTGATGGTGGAGTCATGAACACTGACCTTCATTGAGGCAAGTGAGGCCTGCAGTTCTTGGATGTTGTTCTGGGGTCTTTTGTGACCTCTTGGATGAGTCGTCACTGTGCTCTTGGGGTCATTTTGGTCGGCCGGCCCCTCCTGGGAAGGTTCACCACTGTTCCATGTTTTCACCATTTGTGGATAATGGTTCTCACTGTGGTTCTCTGGAGTCACAAAGCTTTAGAAATGGCTTTGGAACCTTTTCCAGACTGATAGATCTCAATTACTCTGTTTCTCATTTGTTCCTGAATTTCTTTAGATGGCAGCATGATGTCTAGCTTTTGAGGATCTTTTGGTCTACTTAACTTTATCAGGCAGGTCCTATATAAGTGATCAGTAATCAGGCCTGGGTGTGGCTAGAGAAATTGAACTCAGCTTTCCAAAGATGTGATAAACCACAGTTATGTTTTAACTGTGCCATGAAGGTTTGGATCCCCCCCAATAAAAACTTTCATTAAAAAACTGCATTTTGTGTTTACTTGTGTTATCTTTGTCTAATATTTAAATTTGTTTGATGATCTGAAACATTTAAGTGTGAAAAACATGCAAAAAATAAAAAATCAGGAAGGAAGCAAACACTTTTTCACACAACGGTTGCTGCTGTTTTGAATTACGTTGTGCTTCTGTGGTAGTTGCCACCTCTCTGTTCCCTGTCTCACAAAGCAGGAAGAAAAGATGCTGCCACATCCCATAAATCAGAAAGTATTACGGTGAAGATCTGACTGAGGGCAACCGGGGGGCACAAACCGACATATGAGATATTACTCTCATTTATTCTCCCTCCCTGTGTCTCCTCCACTCCATTTGTGTGCTGACCCAACTCTGGTGCTGACCCAAAAAAGACTAAAAAGAAGAGCCGCATCCTCCTATTGTCAGCCGCATGGCCCAGTATAACTCCCTCCCTCACTCTGCGGCTCATGCCTCCTCGAGGTGATCATCACTCAGCCCACCTCACAGGCCAGACTCATTTCTGCTCCTTCCCAAACAGTGCAGGGATCTTCCCCTCTCAGGCTGCAGTCAGTCCCTTAATCTACCACAGATGGAAAAACAATAGATGAATGTACCTTGAATGTAAGACCAGACCCTCCAGGGAAGGAAAGGGACACTAAGAGGAGCACGCTCCGTGTAACCACGGATCTGTAGTTCCTACGTTATGATACACCCTAAGGTTAAATGGACAGAAGGGAACGGCTTATCGGGCTCGCTCCTGTTGCTCACCTTCATGCTTCATCATGCACCCTGCTTTTTTTTTTTTTCTCTAAATTAACAAATTAAATCAGAAGCCTCCCCCAGACCACATTTGCCAATCACAGTTTAGGAACCATAAGGAGACACAGCAGGCTATAAAATCCCTGGATTGAAGAGATCTTAATGAAATGATTGTCTGTATGAAAAAGATTCAAGGTGGCCAAAACGGAAGAATTGTTTCTTTGCATTAATCTGCACAAGGACATAAAGTGATCAGAGTTAACCTGTTGTCTTTGTTTGGCAAGCAGTGTGACATGATGATACCAGGAGAAAAATAGGGAATGTTCAGAGGGGCAAAATTATACACACACACACACAAACATACATACACACACATATATATACATACATACATATAAATTCTTCTTCTTATTATTATTATTATTGTTATCAAATTGATTAAAGATGAAAAACATCAACTGTCAGTAAAATAAGTTGAAATTGACTAAATTAATAATAAATAAAAATTCTTTGAAAATCATGACATTGATTTTGAATTGTGGTGCAACTGATATATTAAAAACAAACACACACAAAATACAACAAGTAAACAAGCATGATGGGGCTCCAAAGCTAAAATTTTGTTGAGCAATACTTTGAGTAAATCACTGCAATCAGGCGTTTTTTCTAATGTTCATAAAGACGTCTGCACCCGCTGACGAAGTATTTTGGTCCACTGTTAAGGGAAAGGTGCTATCATGTGCCAGGGACTGTTTTGTTTGTTTGTTTGATTTTTTAATTGTCATTTCCAACCACAATTTACTGACTGACAAAAGTTTATTTGAACTTGATGGCAATATAAAACAAACAGAAAAAAAGGAAACAAACAAACAGAAAACAAACAAACAACAACAACAAAAAACACAAGTTCAAAAGGAGTAGGTGGAAGCGTGAGCTTATCTAATCCCACCCCAGGAACATCCAGCAACTTGCATTCATTATGCCATTACATAATACAAAATGCCATTACATGCCATTTATGTCTGCCATAAATCATCACGCAGTCCTACAGTATAATAAACCAGTTATCATAACTCTGTTCGACCAATATCACTCCCCAAGGAATATATTATCTTCACATATTTATATGTTGTGATAATTATAGCAGTAATAATGTAATGATGATACAGTAATGATACGGATATAGATAATAAAACTATCAAGTTCCTATAACTCACAAGCTCACCATAATTACAACACTGGAATCATACAGTAATAATAAAAGCATAGTAACAACAACAAAAACACTAATACTGAACTTAAACTAATACTACGACTGATAATAACAACAATAATAATAATATCAAACATGATTATTAGTAGATATTTTTGTACTGTTGAAGAATTACATTTTTATTTGTTGATTTAAATATATGAATGGACATTGCAAAATTTTGTTTCACTAAATTATAATTTTGGAAATTTTTATCAATTATTAGTTTCTTTAAATTCTGTCATTTGAATTACTATTGTGAATTTATCATTTTCTTTAATTGGAGGGTATGAATGATTTTGAGGATGACTATACATACAATACATACATACATACATACATATATATATATATATATATATATAAATTAGAGGTGCTATGAAAAATTCAAGGTTCAGCACTTTAGTGTCACATTTCGATATTATTCTGATACAAAAAATATACTGTTACGGCTTTTTTTAACCCAATGTGCTTTTCCTACAAGCATATATCAGTAAAACCACAGTAGTTCTCAACACCAGATCTAAATGTATTGGAATACAGATCCACTGAATTTTAAACACAGAGCTCATCATCAGAACATAATCAGTTGATAAAAAAAAAAGAAAAACTTTGTATTGTTCTATATTTGATACACAGTGCTCACAGTTTGATACACACCTGTACAGTTCAGTTCAATATACACACACACACACATATATATATATATATATATATATATGTGTGTGTGTGTGTGTGTATAGCACAGGAGATAGACAGACAGAGATATATACCTGATATATATACATATGGTGTCTGATACTGTAACAGCTGAATGATTAAAAGCAAATCATGCTGGAAATGTCTGTTTTTAAGTTTACGGGTGGCAAAACATGCAGGAAGCTGCTGCATTTCCAAAACTCTCTGTGCATGCGAGCACCTTTCTCACTCCGGCTGGTAAACCGATATGCAGACCGATGCAATGTAATCTCACACCAGAGAATGAAATAACTCTGTCGCTCCACAGCACAAAATGTTGCAGCTACACCGTTCCTAAATGTCTACATCTGCCTTTTTCTAATCAAAACATGCCAACATGTTGTAGATTGTGAGACTGTATGTTCAGAAGTTGTAAACTGACATTTTCAAGCTCTCCAAATGCTTTTTTCTTTTTCTAACTGTCGTTTGCCAACATTTTGTATCACTTTAAACGACCCTAAATGGGATAAAACCAGTTTGAGTATGCTTAAAGAAATCAGAGGAGGTGGATGGTGGGGGTTGTAGATCAATCTGACTCAGTATTGTCAAACAACATCTCACATTTCTGTTCTGTTGTGAGTCTTACAGTCGTTGGTTGGATAAAGCTTCAAAATGAATACACAGTTAGATTTAGATATTAACGATAACCTGTTTAGGATTAAAAATAAAAAAGGCAATTTCGTGAGAACTTTCCATTAAAACATGAACATCTTATCTTTGTGACACTGCTACGTACGTGTGGGACATGTGGACAAATATACAGTATGCATTTTCTTATGAGTCTGGGCTGCCACATGACTTGACATTATGAAGGGTCCTGGAGTCCAAAATGAATCTGATTTCCATGTTTATGACATTATCTTCTACCTCGCGTATAGCAGCTGGTTTCCTGCTTGATTTGAAAGATCACAATTATGAGCTAATCCATCTTACTAGACTCCTGGCAGCTGCAGGTTTTAGGTGAGGCCACAGTAAAAAACTGAAATATAATCTCCAATTCTAATAGAACGGATGGCACGGAGCTGCTATACCATCAGTTACATCAGAACTGGAGTGTATTTCTTCATTGAAAGAAGTGCAAAGAGAGACACTGAAGACGTTTCTCTCAGCTCTTTTTTCAGCTGGCTTCAGCAAGAGTTTGATTTAAACAGCTGGCTCCATTCCTTTGATTTGATTGGCTGAAGTTAACCGGTGATAGGTGGTGGCAAACTGATGGTTCAGCCAATTAGCTGACAAATAATCTTGTCTAAGCATTGGAAATGTTGTGTTTAAGGGAAAATCTACAGGAGCAGGCTCTGGGTGATATCTGCAATGATGTCATTGTGTTACACTCTGATCTTTTTCTCTTCATTTTCCTAAATTTAGGCTTAACCTCTTGCAAAAGCTAAGCTACTTGCAATCATGCTGAGTTTATGGATTCAGCTCACATAATTTTTTAATACAGTTTTGCTTGAATGTGCTCTTTCTGCTTCCTGCTTCACTTTGTCGTTTTAGTGAAAGGTGTACGCGTGTACTATTGGTCATGGCATACATTGAATATTATCCACCTTGGCCAGACTCACTTGCACCGGCTGGTGTTCATCTGTTTGTGATACAAACACGCACACACCAACAAACACACAGTAGAGTGAAAAAATAAAAGAGAGAAAACATCTGTTGGGAGCAAACTGCAGTCGCACACAGACATTAACACAAAGTGCATGCTCACTTAGAAACACGCGGACATAGACAAATACTGTGTGTGTTTCCACAGACATACACACCCCTCACGCACTCACATAAACACTATCTGGAAATGGCATTGAGCATCTGTTTGGACAGTGGTAGCACATTCAGTCTAACCCTGGCGAGAGCTCTGCATTGGCCATGAGAAGCTTTTCTGCTGCAGCAGGGTAACCGAGTGAGCAAGCAGCCATCCAGTTGTCAAGCACATCCACACAAACACACACTTTCAGCAATGCAAATTAAGTCCTGTCCCCTCTCCTGACATCAACACTCCCTTTTCCCAAGTCACTCACAAAATGCTCATGCTTTTAGCAACGTTCTGAAGCATTTTAAGAAGCCATTTATTTAACAGCATGATCATTTATCTGATGGTAAGGTTATGTAGAACAGGTGGCAGCTGTTCAGAGGACCAGCAAATATTTAAAAAGAGAGGGGAAAACAAACTGTTTGTCGCATTTTTAATGGATTCATATGCAAACAGACAAATTTATCACAGTTTAAATGCAGAGAAATGAAGGAGCATCAGTGAAACACAACAGTCACATGAAGAAGAACATAAACCTTTATTATTGCTGAGGTTTTATTATAAAAAAAAAAAAAACAACAAAAAAACAAAAAAACAAGAAAAACATCTGGTCTTTACCAAATCTGAAAATTAGTTGTATAGGCATGCTGCTCAACAATCTGGGAAGGGTTATAGGATCATTTCCAAGCTATTGACAGTCCATAATGTTACAATGAGAAAGTTCATTCAGAAGTGGAGAACATTACAAGACAGCTGCCAATCTTCCCAGCAACGAACGTCCCAGAAAGTTCACCACGAGGTCAGACCATGCAGAGAAACTGTAAAAACCAAAGAGCTGCAGACTCTACAGGCCTCTGTCAATGTTAAATCCTAAAGTTCATGACAGTACAGTAAAAAAAGGCAGAGCAAGTACGGCTTGTTTAAAAGGGTTTCCAGGAGAATGCATCTTATTTCCAAAAGAACATGACAGCATGGCCTGGGTTTGCAGATTTGCATCTGAGCAAACAGCAAGACCTCTGGAGTAATGTCTCCTGGAGAGACAAGACCAAAATGGAGATGTTTGGTCATAATCCACAGCAGTGGAGTGTTTTGGTGAAAACCAAATTGAGCATATTAGCATAAACACCTTGGAGCAGGGATCAAACGCCGGGATGGCGATTTAGGTTTGCCTTGCAGCTACAGCACCTGGACACCTTGCAGTCATTGAGTCAAAGTGTTTTAGAGTCAAACATGAAGCCATCTGTCTGACAGCTGTGTTATAGAATAGAACAAAGACCACCCCCCCCCCCCCACACACACACACACACCCCATAAAACAGGAAATCTACAACAGAACGACTGAAAAAAGTGAAAATCCAGTCAAAGCCCCGACCTCAGTCTCACTGACACTTTAAAAGACCTGTCAATAAATAAATGCCTACAAATCTTTCATGAACTGTAGCAACTTTTTCAAGTAAATTGGCCCAAAAACCCTCAAAAACATGTACAAGTCAGATATTATCAGAATGGAAACAATTACTCTAAGTTGTTATTGCTTAAAGGGACCATTTTATGCATATTGACTTTCCACAAGACCATTTCCTTGAAATGGTCTTGTGGAAAGTCCTTGAAATGGTCTTGTGGGGTGTTTTAACTTACAAAGAGACTAAAAACGCCCTTAAAAAGAAACTTCGTAGATATATAAAGTCTTTCATGGTGCGTTCAGACCGAACACGTCGGTGGAAAACATGCTTGATGCCCAAAGTTTGACGCCGGTCCACATAAAATCAGACGCTGACATTCAGAGACCAAAGCGCTGTTGGCGCGTGGTGGACCCGGTTGTTCCCTTTGCATGATGGTGGATGAAACTGAGAAGCTGCTTGGCTTTATTTGTTCAGAGAACGACATCGTCAGTGTCTCTGCGCCGTGAGTTTGGTTATGCCTGGATCATCAGACTACACAATTTTTATCATCGTTCAACTTTAAAATGGCCACTTTTCAGATAACCAGATATTGTGTCATAAAATCAGACGGTGTCTTGTTACTTGCGAGTGGTCACACTACAAGAATGGCACCAGACAAGACACCCGTCTGACCATTGCGTGGTGTCGCAAGAGACGGTACAAGACGGGGAGGCAGGACAAGCAGCTGTCATTGAGTCATGGCAACAGACGCACATGGAACATGTTGCAGGACACGTAACTCTAAGTGGACAAACCCAGATGTAAACCAGTCTTTCTGCATCGTGGTCATGATACGTTGCAGACGCCAAATCGCCAATCGCTGATTACATCACACTACACGGAGCGAAGATGCGACGTTCTGCGATCCGACAACGCAGAATGGGGCATGACAGTGACTGTCTGCGACGTCTCTGTCGCGCCAAAATCGGGTGAAATTCGTGTAGTCTGATCCAGGCTTTAGTTTCACAATTTGCTCCAGGAACTGCACGCTGAAGATCGGCGCTTTCAGCTTTCGTCTGCTCCGGCCCAGTTTGACGACCTGCAGTCCCGCATAGAGACAGCATTCAAAGCCTAGTGGGACCCACCGCTCAAAAACCCGGGACCGGACGCAGATCCCAGTTTATCCTCCACTGTCTCCGTGGAGTGAAGAGATTCCCCGTGGTCTCCTCGGTATTTCCCGTCCTGTCAGAAAACATGTCTCTGCACCACGGCACTGAGACTTACTGAGTCTCTCTGATGCCCCCCGTCAAAGTGGCAAAAGTTCAGATTTTCATCACTGGCGTTGACGCGCCTGCACGCCAAAATGCCCTAAACATGCCGCGAGAAGGTTTGACACTCCTTGATGCGCATTTACATTGACTTTGCATGTAAACCTGATGCCCCTGCTGAACACACCATAAGACTTTTAAGCATTTTTTATGACTTCCGCATTTTATTCATACGTTACTGGCTGGTTGCTCCAGTATGGAACACCGCCACCTTCCATACCTAATTTACGAGCGTCGCGCCAGGGGCCAAAGTTGACCCGCCAGTTCTCATTTCTGACCCGCTGCCCATCGTCTAAAAAAAAAAGGATGGTTTTTTCAACAGTGTGAAAATTTCTTTTGATATTTTTTCATCGTTGCACTTTCCTTCCTGACCACAAATTAACATTGTATGACATCATGGGTAGGGTGGCATTGTGGTTAATCTATCGGCTCAGATCTGGAAGCCCATGATCAGAGAATATGTGAGAAAATGCTGTCCAAAATAAAACCTCAAACTAATGTGAAAAACAAGTAATGACAACAAAAAAAGAATCGTGTTGTTCATTTTCCACATTACTTTTTATGAGGTTAAATTTTGAGCATTTACGAGGTGTTGCTAAGTGCTCAGTTGCTGATTTGTTTTGTTTTTTTGTTGTTTTTTTTGCCGTTCAGTGACTGGACTCCTTGCGATAAGGAGGGATATTAGGATCACCATTGACAGCGGTCATTATATTGTTTCAGCGGTCATTATACAAAAATAATGACCGCTGGAACGTTGGGAAAACCCATTTAAGTCAACAAAGCATTCTACAGCATTCTAAAGAGCCGTATAATAAATCAAGATATCAAAGAATGGTTTCAGATGAGGAGAGAGGGGCATAATATGGGCCCTTTAAGGTGAATCTCCCTGCAATGGAATCACTGAATGTCACTACTTCTGCATTTTGGCTCCTTTTTGATAGATAAATGACACTGTGTAATGTTTGTTCTTCATCTAAGGTTATATTAGTCTCTGTTTAAGATCTGGTATGGGCCAAAGGATTATTTTTTAATGTTATGTCCTCATAACTTAGAACTGAAAGAGGGTGCGTCCTTTTTTCATACGACTATCAATAAAAGTCCCCATAAAAAAATAAGATGCTAAAAATAAACACAGCCTGTTTAGGTGTTGTCAGCTGTGGACTGAATGCTCTGGATTCATAAATATGATGGTGAAATCGTCTGCCAATCTGTCATGCCTCATCATAACAAATGTATCCCTTCAGGGATCACCAGTTCAGCGTTAAGCACATGCATACATCAAATCGATGCCACTTGACAAAAGCACCCCATTTGTGCTGCTGACAGCTTGGTTGGGGCTAAAGGTGCGTTTGTCTATGCAATGTCTGCATGCATGTCCGCTGTGCATGGAAAAGAAGTGTCAGAAACGGAGAGCAAAATGAATGGACAGAGAGAGGAGTCGGAGAGAGTTAAGCCAAGGCCTGAAGGAATTTTCAGTTATTTACACATGCAGATCCTGGTCACCCCCAGATCCCTACCCTCATCAAGAGAAACCAATTAAAAATCTCTTCATTTAATGTTTACCTTAATTAACCGCAACAATTAACAGCTTTCCAAAGTCCTATTGTGGCCCTTTTTTCAATTAAAAGTTGCATGTGACAAAGGTTGCAATCTGCTCCCATAAATCATGCAGACAATCCCCCAGCGAGCGGAAGACGCTCTTCATGGAGGGCAAAAATGAGCACTCGTGCAAGCTTCAATCCCAACTTTGCTCAAAAGTTCACGTGCCCGCGTTCCCGTGCATGTGCGAAGGTTTCCAGCCATCCAAGCGGCAGCGCTTGCACGGGTCAGCAGATTGTTGGGTGAGACCCAGCGGACCATTAGCTGTCCGAAGCTGCCAGGGCTGAGCGCTGATAATGACAGGTGGCGTGCACGCCCTGGAGGTCTGACAGGCTCAGGGCATCGTGCCATGTACCGACAGCTTTTACTACTGGCACCGTGGCTGTGATGGCAGCCTTAACAATGGCAGTGACGCAGACATGGCAGAGGTATCCCTGGCAGTGTGGGGACGGTTCGCAGCGGAGGGGCAGCCATTACTACGAGCGGTGAAACTAAAATGGCAGCCTCTGTTTATGGCGAGAGAAACCACTACACTGTCATTACTATCACCACCATCCTTTCTGGCAAATGCGTTTAAATCCCCATGCAGGCTCAGATGATAATTCTGCTTATCACACTAACAATGAACCTGTGCTTCCATTATTCAGCTGTTTTCGCAGCAGACGGGCTACTTGGCGACAGATTCATGGCCAGGATGGTGTATTATGAGATTTAAAGCAGCCTTACTTGCCCTTCCCTTTTGCCATTACTGTTCATTTCTAGCTGAACACAGACTATGTTGCAAAAGTTCCCTTTATGAACTACTGCAACATAGTCTGAGGGAAGACTTCCCACTTATCTCGACATAATCTTACGTATGATCTCCCACTCCACTAAATATACTTACCTTTGTTTAGTAAATATTCACTCTTATCAATTTAGAAAATTAGTTTCTATCAAACATGCTTGTTCATTCAGAAGTTCATTAATAAAATGTAAGACCTCCCGGCCACACGACACTATTTTTTCACCTTCTGATGTTTATTCTCGTCATACGAGGCATAAAGAAATTCATTTATTCACCAAATTGACCTCAGTTTTAGGGGCCATCAGCTCTGGAGTGAATTAAGTCTGTCCTTAAGATCTATATCCAGGTGTCTTTAACCCTTTGATGCACAACATGGGTGAAAATTGACCGGGATGAGTTTTTCTTGTACATGACTTTGCAGTAAATTTATTTCATCATTCAGTATTTAACATGTTTTTGATCATAAAAAATTATGATTTTAGAATTTACTTTTTTAGTTTTTGGATAAAAAGCGGGTTTTGGTCACTACCCCTCTACCGCACAACATGGGTCAAAAATAACTCATATTCATTTTCTATGTAATTTCATGTGTGCAGCAATGATATGTCATTGAAAGGAACCAACTATCATTTACGATTCCAATTGAGCAGTAAATATAGTGTTTTTGTTTTCCACAAATCATTTTGCTTTTTCTTCCTTACATTATGAACAGTTATTGTTTTTCCACTTTATGTTTACACACACACACGCACATTTACATCACTATTTGACAATGAACTCTGAGACATGAACTGTGAGACGAGCTCAGCACAGCTCTACATCTACTGCATGCAAATATTGTTTTTCCATTGTTCTGGTGTTACTTTTGAGATTATTTGATGATAACTGTGAAGATAACTACATAATATTTGATTAAATTTAGTTTACTTCAAGACTGAGTACCCTAAATCCTTGTCAGAATGATACAAGTTATTACTATTATTAGTAGTAGTAGTAGTAGCAGTAGTACTACTACTACTAGTAGTAGTAGTAGTTATTTTAAGAAAGAAAAAGTAAATGAACCTTAACCTGTCTCTGTATAACAAATATCCTTCAATAAGCTCAGTCAATTTACTCAATTATTTTATTTAAAGAATAAAAAAGAAAAACTTGATGGCAGTTTGTGCTTCAGTTATGTGTTCAGTTCAATCTCATTTTGTTTGGTCATATTTCACCGGTGTACAGTTGTGAAACTACTGATATAGTTCAGTTCCATGGCTGTATTTTGTATTTTGTGTGCGTGACAAAATGATAAACATGTTACATGTATTATACAAATCTGTTTGGTTCCACTCAGTTCTCAAATAATGATTTGAAAAAATGCTTATCATAGTTTTATGAAATGAAAAAGCCAGATTTGACCCATGTGTTTAAACTTGATGTAGTTATATAAAAACTACTTTTGAGTATAAAGTATAAAACGAAAAATGGAAATACTGATTTGTGGTCATCAAAAACAGGATATTTAAAGAATACTTGGCATTTTCAATCCTGAAATAAACACGTTTCAAAAGATATGAGAATAAAAAGCTCAGCCAACATGAAATAAGCATCGTTTTTGACTAATGTGCATTAGAGAGGGTGTCCATAATTTTGCATCAAAGGGTTAAAAAGCAGTTGAAAGTACTTCTAGTCTCGTCATTGCATTCACCTTGCAGTACTGTATGTTGGATACTATAGCCCCATAATTCCACTTAGCCTGTTATACATATTCCTGCATCCTATATTGAATATGTTTACTTGTTTTTTGTTGGTTTTTTTGCCAACTCCTCATTATCAGTTGTTTTTTTTTTTGCCTTGTTTTACTGTTCCTCTTTTACCTTCTAATTATTGTTACCTTGATTTACCTTCATTAGCTATGATGCTCCTTCAAAATACTATTTAGTTCTTATTTTGTTGCTTATCTGTTTGCATGCATGCCATTTATGTTGGGCTTGTAATTGTTAGTGGAACTCTGTATAATCGTTCCCCTCCTTGTACTGTACCGTGTGTGATATGTGTGCAGAACAAATAAAGCTAAACCTAAATAAAAGCCAGTGTTTTACCCTAATTCCTACAAAGAGATACATTTGGATTTATCTGGATGAAAAAGTTTCCCTCCATAACAACCATTTTCATGCCAGTCAAGCAGCGCTGTGGCTGAATTTTCCAGCATCCATCCAAAACATGCATCCCATTGACCTGGTGGCGCACAGAACAAAAAAGCAGCAAAAGCACGTGTGGGCATTTGAGTGTGTGTCCGTACAGGCACCTTTGTGTCCTCCGTCCCCTCTCCTCTCCGGTGCAGAGCACTCTGATTTGCACTAATCTCTCTATACACTCTCATGGCTATTGTTCCATTCTGCTGTGAGCTTATTCATGTGCCACTCACCGTGCTCTCTTCTCATTTTAATACTCCAACAGCGCTGGAAGCTAAAACAGTTTTAAGCCCGCTTATTTGACTGTTTATTAAAAAAGAGGGGGGAAAAAGAAAGGGAAAAAAGGCAGTGCTCCTCTTACCTCCTCTGCTGTGGAGGTGATTGAGGGATTGTGCAGGATGTGACTGCTTATTAAAATGGCAAGTAGTGACTGGACTGTGTGATGTTTCCATCACACCGTTTATGTATACAGACAGCCTGTAGGCAGCCAGAGGACAGCGTGAGATGAAAGCCACGGTTGATGCTCTGATTTGATGACTGTTGCCATGGCAGCGAGATGAGAATGGAGAAGTGGCATAAGCATTTACAGGGAGACAGAACAGAAAATTATCTCTTTCACTCTGTCCCACACATTTTCTCACTTATCAGCACACACACAGAGAAACACCCCCTCACATACACGCATCCCTAACCCCCCCCCATCAACCAGCACTACAGTCCAGTAGGTCCTACTTTGGATCAGTGAGCTGTAAAGGTCCATCATTAGGACAACAGGGTGGGGTCCAGCATCCTGACAGCTTGTCAGGAGCCGAGGCTTGCATGGCTAACTGCGTGATGAGAGCGCTATTAAAGGAGAGGAAAACCACACAACAGCGCTGCGGCTACAACGAGGCACCTGGCGGATTCATGGAAGCTCTTCGGCTTCTCCTGGATGCCTGAACGAGCGGTTCAATAAAAACGGTTTCTGGCTCCAGCGGACGTGTTTATAGCATTTCCTCTGGCCAAGCGCAGCACCAGGGTTAAGTTGATCATCTCTCACTCTGGTAAAATAGCCAGGGGAGTCCATGTACCACTAGATCAACTCTACAACTTAAAGACCCTAAATGTTACAGCTCAGATGATCGATATGGCGCTGAGCAATGTTCTTTACGAGCTAATAGACAAATCCATTCCTGCAAAAGCCCCTGGGCCTCGAGGAGGCAGGACGGGAGTTAGAGTATGCGGCTGTTTGCCTGATGTGGCCACTTAGACCTGTGTTTGCACGCACCGACAAACACACCAGGGAGGTTAGAGGAGACAGAGGCCGGTAGTACTGTGTGTCTCGGTGTCCTTACGTGTTGCTGCATTGGCACATTTGCAGATGTCTCTGTATCTGAGAGTATTGTAGTTCCCAGACTCCGCTGGGGTTAGCATGGCTGCAGAGCTGCCAAAAGGAGATCTGTGTCTTGCAGCATCTCAGGGACTTAAAACACATAAAATCCATTTCACTCACATTGCTTAAATGCCTTTATCTGACACTCCTGGATAAGAGAGCTTACATGAACGATTGTGATCCAGTTTCTGTTTAATTAAAAGTCTGTATTGCCAAATAAATGTCAGAATTGCATAAGAAAGTTGAGACTCCCATTGGGGATCTAATTCTCTGAAACACCTGTTGCTATTTCACCCCGTTTCATCGCCACTTCTAAAAGATCTCGCTAACATACTTTAGAGCAGTGATTCTTAACCATGAGGCCGCCTCAACCCCCCCTTAGAGGACCACAAAAAAACGTTCCTTTTACACACGTGGGCCGCGAGGGCCATTTATTTTCACTGTTATTTATGACTGGATGAGTTGCAATGTAGCCTCCCCCAACCTGGTGGCGGTAATTTGTCAGAGTTCAACAAACAAGTAGAAGAAGACACTCAGCTAGCCGCGAGCCTGTAGCTAACGTTGTGAAGAATTATCAAAACTGAATAATGATGACAAAAATGGCCCCGAATCGCCCCTAAAAAGACAAAAATCCACTCCAATTTATTAAATACAGATTAGTGAGTGGAGATAAAATAGAACTGAGAAGGCTGGATGGAGCACAAGCTAACGCTAATGTTAATGCTAATGCTAACGCTTATGGAAGCCCTGAAGCATCTGCAAGCTTCATCTAGAAACAAACACACTCGTTGAAAAGAAAAGATTTTTAAGAAATAAAGAGGGAAAATCAGCTATTGATGCAGAAAATGTCCGTTATGTTTGAAATTTCTTAAAAAGATTCTAAGAAAAGTTTAAATAGATAAATTGGTCAGTGAAGTTTTGTGCTTTAATAGCCTGTCTAAACAAATAAAATACACGTTTTTACAGATTATTTAAATTAGCCTTTTTATTTTTAATGTGATCTATTACTGCACCATTTTATCTCTTTTTTAATTTCCAATTTCCATCAGTTTTTCTGTTGTTCCTCTTTTTATATTGTAAAATGTTGTAGATTTTGTGTTTATAGCCTAATTCTGATTTGTTCTTGGTCTGATTTTATTCCATGAATTATAGGTGTGATATAAATGTGTTTATGATGATCTCATAATATATTTCCATATTATGTTTTTTGTGTTTATAACGCCACATTTGACTAGGTTCAGTCTATTAAAGGCAGGTGGATTTGGTTTAGTTATTACCTAAATAAACGAAAAATGAGATCATTACACTGATACGGTGTAAAAATATAAATGGACCATGGACCAGTTTGGACTGAAAACTTGGCCCCATCATGAAAAAGGTTGAGAAGCCCTGCTTTAGGATTTATCAGATGACTGCTAGCTAAAAGTAGCACGACTGATGAGCGAGTATGTTCATATTGGAGTTCTAATGAGGGCTCACCGTTACGCCGTGAACGTCTTGACTTGCCGGCAAGCCTCTCTGTCTTCCTCTCTCCTCCATGCCATCCTTTTGTCTCTTTCCGAGCCAAACGCTCATTAAACCGTACGGTCATTTTCTCTTCTCTTACCCTTTGTCTCACCACTAACCTTGCTAACCTTCTGCAGTTCTTAACCTGAACTCAGCTTGGCTAAATTCAACTGAAAACTTTGGCACATCATTATAAAAATAATAGACCGTGTTTACAAAGGACATGAGGACCCTTTATGACATTGTGAGGTCCCAAAGGGCCCCGAACAACCTAGTTTATAGTCGCTATGTAGCATTTATGTTTAAGGTAACATTCATGCTTGTCTTATTCCGAAGCAAGGGCAACAACCAGACTGTAGAAAAAATGTCTTGAATGACTTTATTTGAAGGTCTAATGGCAGCAGTCTATTCTGAGGGAATATGGCTCATTTATTGTTAGCAAGTGGAGACTCAGTGGCATCTACTCTCTTGCAGTACTCCCATAAAGTCAGAACATTCATTTTCCTCACATGTAATCTACTGAACAAGCTTATTAAGAGGAATGAAAATGAATGAGAATATATAGTATATATGCAGGATACTTATTCAAGTAATTATGGAACATTTCTAATTAGCAGTAAGAGTCCAACATGGGTGGCTACTGCACTGAAAAGAAATTTAAATAATTCTCAGATTAATTGATGAAGTCCATTCTGTGATGTCAGATGGCACCAAAGTTAATCTAATATAAAGATCCATAAAACACAAAGACAAACTGTAAAATTTCAGAACAAAAACTGGTAAGTTGTTGGCATATTTGCCGTCTATCTTGGACACTGTCACAAATGAAAGATGCATTTCATCAGCACGAACAAAGGAATTGATACTTGGAGGAGAACTTGTTGGAGAATTAAGGGACTCTAATTGAATTTGAGAGCCACAAGCTGTCGAGTGCAAATAAATTCATGCCTAATGAAAATTAACAAGGAAAGGGACATGCATTTCTGCTCAAATTATTTTGTCTTTATTTTTGGCGTTGCATCGAATGATCTGAGGGTTTAAATATTCATTTCGTGACACCCTGCCTTGGAGAGGGAGTAGCCAAAAAAACAAGCCTGCAGAGCAGAAAGGAATACAAGACGCTGATCAGCAGTGGGGTTTTTTTTTTTCCTTCATGTGCTTAAATTGTTTAAGATTCACTTTAATGTAGTTTTATCACATTGGGAGCAGTTATTTTGGGTTTGTTTGTTTGTTTACAGTGTTATTGCCCAGCCTGGTCAACAGAAGTGGGCTTACCTGTCTCTACGCATCCACACTGAACCATGTTTTTTAAGCACCGCTGCTTTCATAAGGCTTGATTGCTAACTCAGGGACTGTAAATGTTTGAGGCAATTTGAAAACCCATTTTCTTCAAACCATTATCTGCAGTGTTTGGCGGAAATGGAACACTCAAACCTTTCTAGTGTATTAATTTAGAACTGTGATCAGACGGTCATAAGGGGCTTGTCAAGTTCTACAAAAATATAATGGATGTCCTGCGGACAATCAGGATCAAGTGCTTACTCAGGCCTTGGTAATTACACAGATATTTGTATTTCACTTCAGAAACTTATCAAGTTTAATGAGCAATAGAGCCTAATGTGGACTGCTGTTTGCGGTTGCCTTAGAAACCTTGAAGGACGATGTATGAAAAGTGCATGATAAACCAGGGGGCTTTCTGACACCTGCCCACGTCAATCCGAGAAGTGAAAGGGAAAAGATAAGAAGCCAGAGAAGAGTGAAACTGATTAAACTAATGACAAAGTTGTCAACTAATTAGCATCTCATTATAGAGCAGGGTTGTAACCCAGATAGCACAGCTAATGCACTTTTTTATGATTCCACAGGGCAGTATTTCAGAAGACTGGCACCAAATATGAGCTTTTTCTCTCCCTTAATAGCCCCCTCTCCTCTGACTTTTTTATAGTGGCCCCTCCACCATCTGTATTAGCTCCAGTGACCATCACCTCTGAAGCTCAGTTATTAAGCTGGTCTTGTTTAGCTGATCCAAACACAAACAGATACATAAGAGGCCTCCTATAGCTGAGCCATCAATCAGCAGCTGCAGCAGAAGTGATGAGCGGAGGGGCAACATGCAGATCATCAAGCCTTGACGGACTTGTCAAAATTTCCATTTTTCTCATCGAAGAATTAAGCAAACAGCGTATAATTGGCTATTCCAGGTAAATGGTCTCTCAGTTGCTCCATTTTGAATAATTTAGAGGGAAAAAAAATTGCCGGCTTACTTTTAGCTTCCTCGATAATGGCAGGTTTCACCTGCTCTTAGGCTCTGTCTCCTGCTGTCACGCTGCTAGAAAAGGAAATAAGAAATCCCGCTCTTTATGAAAAATATATAGGCCTATTCCATCGCACAACTTTTCCCAAGGGGTGACGTACATTTGGAGGAACTCAGTGCTTTTCCACTGGAGGGAAAAGGGTCTAAATTGAGTTCCAGGGAAATTATTTTACACCCCAGAAAGTCAGTACTCAAGGGGGTTGTCAAGGTTTGGGGTTATGCTCAGTCACTTCCTGCCATATTGGGCAATTTCTTATTATTTTCATTTTTTCCCTGCTATATTATCATCTCATTCAAATTCTATTTCTAAATTCCTTGTCTTTGGCAGTTCCCTTTAACTTGTTCTTGTTATCAGTTTCTATCTGTCTCTACCTACCTACCTACCTACCTGTCTGTATATCTGTCTTGGGGTGCAACAATACAAAAAAATTCACATTTAGGTTCGGTTCAATATTTTTTCAACACAGGAGAAAAAACAAAAACATCTTCATGTCTTTTTTAACCCAATGGCTCGACATTGGGATCATACTTAACGTGAAAACCAAAGTATTTCCAAATGCTGAATGAATGCAGATCTGATTGTAGTCAAACACAGATCCACTGAGTTTTCAAAACAGCGCTCATCATCATCGTCAAATCACAAGTTAGGAAATATGTTAAAAACCTTTTATTGTTCAATATGAGGGTGCAACAATACATATACTCATATCAGACTGTTCAGTTCAATACAGGTGTGTACCAAACCCTGAGCACATGTATTGTACGCATCCTGTACAAACAGATTGGTTGAACTTGTCCAATCTGGTTGGTAGCATATCACAGATTACCTCTGCTTTTATCTGCAGTGGGGTGCTGGGCTCCAGAGGAGAGGACGAAGCTGCAGAGCAGGCGGCTCTTAAGAGCCTGATGTTACGATAAATATTGTAAAGTAAATCTTGTGTCTGTGTGACTGCCAGAACCCTGACATAGCGTACCTGCTACAGTTCTTTAACAAAAATATTGGTAAGACTAACCAATATTTTGGTCTAAGTGACCAATTTGGTCATTTTGACCAAATTATTGGTTAAATCAAACCAATCTTTTTGGTCAGATACATAACTACAAACCGGATTATTAAAATTCAATCAATCTGTTCTTAGAGTGCAGAATGTTGGATGTATTTCATGAACTTATCTTCCTACGATGAGCTCTGTGTTGAAAACTCAGTGGATCTGCGTTCGACTGCTTTGCCTACGCCGCATTGTCGAGCACAGATCTACTGAAAGCCTTCTACATGCATTCACTCAAGCTAGCGGGACAAACTACAAGAGATTAGCTTGTTGCAACATGCTGCCTCAACTATTCCCGAAATCAAAGCTCCTCCAGTTATTCAGATCTGGCGTTTGGAACTACTGTACTTTGGTTTTCAAGTTTAATATGACCCCTGAAATATCAAACTGAGACACTAAAGTATCAAACAGGACCATGATTTTTTTGTCCTGCCCATGCCTGACCTCCGCTTTATTCATTCTACTTTATTCTGGACTCTTACTTGTCTCTGGTGGACTTGTTTGCACCATAGACCGTAAATAAAGAGGGACCAACCTTCCGCTTATGGCACCCGTTGGTTTCTGAAGAGCTAAAAGTAAAGCCAGCGAGGCAAACCTGGTCTGTCGCCTATCAATCAGACGGACACGCCCTTATCTTAATTTCATGATTAAATAGCATCTAAAAAACAATTGTAGGCTGTACAAATGCTGGATTAAAACATTTGGCCAGTCATCGATCAATGTACAGAGTAGTTTAGATTTAGTCTAAGCTTAGACGGCTAAAAGACTTTCATTTTTAGACCAGTGGTAGACCGATTTTAGCCTAGACACTAGCTGCCGGTCCGTCAGAGAATAGACTTTAAAGTTCTGCTGCTGGTCTATAAAGCTCTGAATGGTTTAGGCCAAAAGTACAGCAGTGACCTCTTGACCCAGTCTGAACCTACTAGACCCCTCAGGTCATCTAGATCCGGTCTTTTATCAGTTCCAGAGTCAGAACCAGACATGGAGAAGCTGCGTTCAGCTTCTATGCTCCACATGTCTGGAACAAACTCCCAGAAAGTCTCAGATCAGCTGAGTCAGTTTATTTAAATCCAGGTTGAAGGCCCACCTGTTCTCAGCTGCATTTTCATAGATTCTTTTCAAAAGTTTAAATCTGCACGGCTCTATATGCTCTCTTTTTGATCTTAAATATTTCTTGTTCTTATTTTTTTTCCCTTTTGCACCCCGCTGTAATGCTAATAATGTTTTATGTAAAGCACTTTGAATTGTCCTGTACATTAAATGTGCTATACAAATAAACTTGCCTTGCCTAAACATCTAAGGACCATTGGACGTCCAGTAGACGTCTTTTCGACCAAAAATCCTCAGTGAGTTGGTTTGCACCCACTCCTCATTACGCCTCCCCAGCAGCACTAAAGCCATTTACCCCAGCAACCGTAGAAATGTTTTGTTTTACATCAGAGATGCCCAGTTGGTTCTCGAGTGCCTCGATCCGGCAGGTTTTCAATGTTTCCTGCTCCATCGCACTCAAATTAATGACTCATTAACAGGATTGGGCAGAACTTGACAACAAGCTGTTGAAGAGATGCATTTATGTGCTGGAGCAGGGGGATAGCTAAACCTCCAGGAGAGCGGCCATCCAGGACTGACACCGAACATGAAGTATAAAACCTACTAGTTTGTCAAATCAATGCAGGTTTTCAGAGTAAAGCTGGAATTTAGATCACAAACTGGATAAATCAAAAGTTCCAGATGGAGCTAAAGTGCAGCCTTTACAAGTTTTTATTTTATTTTTTTTTTCACTCAAGGATTTCTTTTATGTTTCAACATTCATCAACAAAAGATACAGAAAGCTCTAAAGATTCAGAAGAATTGGTATTTTTTCTCCTCTTTTATGAAGACTGGCCAACATTTGCCTCAGACACTGTCTCCATGTTTTCAGATGTCAAATTGTGGCCGATTCAAAACAAATCTAAAAAGAAGTCATTTGTAGTTTTGTTACTCATTTCATACCTACAGCTATTCAACACACATCCAGCCTCCGTTATGATTATTTATTTATTATCATCGCTGATATGTGATTGGTCAGGATCCAACAGAAAAATTGCCTTCTATATTTCTCCACACTGCAGACAGGTGGGCTGTCGTACATAGATTCACGGTTTATAAGATACAGTCCAATAATTTGTTACACATCAGCCATCCTCAGGAGTCAGAGCTGTCAGACATTTTAATTTTACTGTTAGAAAAAAGTCCAATCCATTTACTGTGGAAAGACAGATCTGTCACGTTTACTGGTATATAATCTATTTTTTTCCCAATAACCTCTAGTAGAGCTGTAACACACTAAAAGAAAGGGTTAAGATGGCATTTAATAAAGTAAAAAAAATCATCCTTTCCGACTTACATTTTAAGTTAATGATGTTATTTTTACCTCCAGATATGATAAATGCAACAAATTAATCAAATAGCAGTTAAATGACCTTTTAAATATTTTCCCACTTCACTACATCAAGCTGGAGCTTTTGCTTCGGGGTTGTGAGATGGGAGGAGTGTGACACCCACACACACGTACGAGAGGGATTAATGAGTCGACAGGTTAAGCAAGGAGCAGTCACTCGCTTGACTTGAAGAAATGAGCTTAGAAAAGGTGTAAAAAAAAAATTGTGAAGACATTTTTGAGCAAATGCTTCAAAATTGGCAGAATTTCCTCCTATTTTATCGTTTTTTAATGGCAAAACACGATCTGCACAGCAGCGTGTGCCACGATCATGTCAGTGATGGGTTTTCAAGCTGATTTCCACAAACTCCGATAGCACTGAATTCTTCAGATGAGCTGTGAGCTTTGCTGTAGGAAAGATTTGATTCAGACTGAGAAAACTCAGGGTTTCTCATAAAGCAAAATGAGACTGCTTTGACCAATTTTGCCTTTGAAATAGGAAACAATAACTCAGTTATTTGAAGTGAGGATAAATCTACAACTTTATACAGTTTCCATTCATCTATCTTACAGCATTCCAGTGCAGGGTATCGGGGGGAGGGGGGTCTGGAGCACATCCCTGCAGCTTCTAGGCAGGAGTCAGGGTGCACGTTGGACAGGTCGCCAGTCAGGGAGCAAATTATTTTAACTCTTCATGCATAACATTCATTTATCAGACATTTACATACATACATAAGTAAATATGCTAGGTATGCTCGTGTCAAACATTAGCTGCGTTTGCAGGAGCACCTTTGATCCGACTGAACATCTGAATGTTGTTCAGTCGACTGAACATCAAACTTAATGAGCCCCCCCCCCCAAAATAACAGATAATAACATGTTTGTGATAGAAATTCTAAATGTGCAACTTGAAAACTATCAGACATGTCATGAATAAGGAGGATAAATGTTTTCTGGTGGATTCAGCTCACTGTTCTGACAAGTTAGCTACATGCCAAAAATCAGCTTCTCTCGCTGAGATAATGCAAATTTGGTATTTTTAAACATGGTATTAGTAAGAACTTAGTTATTTATGCCATAATTAATCATCGCTGTGGGGAACACGGCATTCAGCTGCTCTGCTCCCCATCTCTGGAATGCCCCCCTCCCCATCCATGTACATAAACTCTCTTACACGTTTTAAAACCACACTTAAGACACACCTTTTCAGACAGTCCTACACCATAGTTTCACACTCAACACTGCAATCTTGTCCTCTGTTTTGTTCATCATTACATTGTTTCTTTTTATGTCTTGGGTAGTGTCCTTAATATTATTATTATTATTATCATTATTATTATTATTAACAACAACAACAAATAATATTATTCCCAAATTTATTTGATGAATGTTGGCTCTCTCTTTTTTATCTGGCAATCCACTGAAATTATCATGCGACCCGTCTGAGATACTATTACACAAGTTATTGAATATCTGTTACCATGGTGACAGACAAACATGAGAGAAATATCTAGTATACTCTTATTTAACCAATCTACCACAATATTTTTACTTCACTTCTGTTACTTTAAGTTTATTTCTGAAACGGTCTCGGCCTCATTGTGTGTGTTAGCTGTAGGATCAGTGTACTGTGTGGCCAAAGTACCACACACTTCTGGTTTCTGGCTATTTCAAGTTTCATAGTGCACTTCTAACTTTGTGGCCCCTTGCTGTTAAAATTTTTCCAAACATGAAATCTGAACAATATTTAGTTTTTTTTCCTATTCTATTTGGACAAACTGAAACTACGAGCTCGAAGGCCAGAGGATCAGTGTCAGAGGCCTTCTTTTGGCCGAAGGAGAGCCAGCCCTATAGCAAAGTCTAATAGAAAGTCTTTTTACACAGAATAAGTGTGTCCTGTTTGGAGTTTTTCATGACTTATTTATCAGAAGAAAGACTCGCTGATTTTAGGAAAAAGTTTCACAAAAATGTCTCTGCATAAATTGGCAGCAGCATAAATCCCTTTAAGCCCGAGATTGTTTCTTAACAACAGTGATAAACGATGCATTAATTGCAGAGATTGTTGCAATGTGGTAACCTGATTTACATCATCTGGGTGCGTTCAACAAGTACACGCGGGGGCGTTCCCTTTCCTCACGCACTCCATCTGAGTAAGGCGACAGTTATAGGTGATTTCGTCTGGTTAGAGAATAATAGGAGCCAATCACTAATCGCGGGTGGGACTTTTGAAGGATGGGCGGCGTTTTGGCCGGATGTGATGTAGAAGCACAGGCGACAGCAGTGTAGTCAGTCAGTTATTTCAGACAACAACAATCATGGCGGCTTGCATGGCTTTGCACATTCGACAAAAGTCGTTCACAGACTGTACACCGCTCGTACTAGCTGTCGCCGCCGCCGCCATGTTGTTTGACTGAAGCTTTTTGAGCTTGATAACATGTTTTGATAACTCGATCCTCTATGCGTGGTGGCTCTGGTGTCGCTCTGAGTTGCGTCACGGGTTGCGTCATTCGGTTCAACGTGAGTGGCTGAAGTAGCGTGTCAGTCAAGATGACGGACAGATCTTCTATCCAATCACATGCAAGAGTTTTAGAAAAAAAAGACTAATTTGAAATGACATCGGGTTAACTCCCTCCCCAGATGGTATTGCAAATACCAGGTGGCGGGAGTCAGGTTAGCAATGTGGCACATCAAATCAAACTGCAGAAGCTAGGCTACAAGCAGCACAAACCTTTCTAAAATGTGCAAAACACGACAAAAGTTATATCCAAATGAAATAAAAAAGTAAAGCGTAAATACACGGCATAATAGCAACCTACGTACAACATTTCTGTCTCCACAGCCACAACCCCGCATCAGACCATCCCAAAATCAAACGAAAGCAGAGACTCTGAAGAATCCGAACATGTGCTCCTCAGTCCTCTACACCAAAGCCACAGAGATAGAAACCACAGCAGAAACTGCTCAGCCAGAAACTAGTTTTAAAGATTTCTCTTACCTTTGCTGTTTCTCCGAAAACTATTTTTTGTCGGTAAATCCACCCCTGGTTGTTTGAAAGTAATCTTTGGGGCAACATATGAAGCACTTTCAGTTTAGCCACAGGTCTTTAGGACCCAGAAAACAGCTTCATAATCCACCAATGCTGATACCAGCCAATACTGAATTACCGCCTTCTTCTGGCTCTGATTGGCTGAAGGTACCGTCAATCTTTCCCACAAGGGTCTAGATACGTTCTACTGGCTCTAAAGAATCGATCGATGTCTCATTCACAAAAACCAACCAATCCGTCGTGGAGTTATGGGCCTGCATAACCACAAACAGCCAGGTAAGGACGCTGTAAGGGCGTGTGCAGAAACAGAGGTCATAAAAGCTGCGGTTTGATGCTGTTTTTGTTGTTTTTTTTAAAAGATATTTATTATGGAAGAATAATAATACTGTTGCATGATGGGAAATAACATTGCCAACTGTGCCAAATTGTGCCAAAGTGGCCATTTTGGAAACCTCGCCTGAACTTTTTGTAAAAATAAACTCTGTAATTCTGTTATACTTCACTTAAGAAGGAGGGGTCTTTGCAGAAACAATCTCAACGTATTGTACTTTTGATTGAAAGATATTAAGAGCTTCTAGAGCATCATTTCAGAGAGTTGTGGATGCTGAAGGGTTTTTTTTAAGGCGAGGTTTGAAATTTTGCAGTGCCATCTTCATTTACTCTTCACCAGTAACAAATATTATATTTACACATCTCCATATATCTCACAAGTGTTTTCTTTATTTTGATTCCAAATTTATTCAAATAGGTCTTGTGGTTGCAGAGATATACTCATTTTAATTGTAGTATGCAAATTCAAGAAAAATGGGCTTAGGGTTCAAAGGGATAAACAAGATTGACAATCACACTTCAAGAATTAAAATGAAGGACCTGAATGGATCGTTCCGTCAGATGTCCGTTATTTAAAGTTCCCTTAAAGTGATTCAGTGCTACATGAGATTGAGTTAAAGTTGCAGCTGGATGCAGCAGAGTAAGCGGCCAGTGACAGGTGTGCATGTACGCATATGTTCGGCCATGTAGCGCGTGTCAGCAGGTGTCTGTCAGCAGTAAACTCTGGCTGAACCACGCTTCGTCTTTCTACTGCCAATCTCCTGTGTTGTTCCGCCTCGCTCTCGTCAATTCGGGGCGTTGATGTTTTCCTGAGTTTGTCAGCAGGTCTGACTGGTGCTAGCGAGATCCCCGCAGCCTCCCTCATGGGAGGTGTCACAGTTGGACGCGCAACCCCTCCAGCACCACCACCTCCAGCCTCGTCATGCGCACACACCTAAGCCAAAAGAGGCAATGTACAAATGTGGCACAAAAACGAATATCTCTCTCTTCTTTGCTCTTTCTTAATCTGCCAAGCCCTCCGTCTATTTTTCACACGCTCAAATCCACACCTATACGCACACACACAAACACACACATGCAGGGACTAAATTGACTTGTCAGCTTCAATCAGAAGAGGAACAAAAGGATTCCTGCCAGTTTGAAGCTGACATCATTAATGGGTTTGAGAGGGGAAGGAGGGGGGGGGCGAGCTCTGAAGACAAAGGGAGAGCAAGGTCGGGCCGACTTAAAATGCACTTTCATTTTGGCAGGGACGTTAGCTTTTTGATTCCAGCCCCTTTATGCCAACATCTTTTTGCGAGTGGCTCTAACTTTCATTATCGGTGGGAACAGAGGGGCGTGCGAGACTTTGTTGTGCTGATGGAGAGGAATGTGACATCCATAATGCATTTCCTATTAGAGGATGCCACGCATGGGCACACCTGGCCATGTGTCAGAGTGAGATGGACAGGAAGAGGATGAGAATAAATGGGCTGCTAGAGGTGGAGAGGAAAAAAAATAAGGTTGCCGCGTAAAGGATACCAACGGAGACGAAAACAGAGACGAGAGGGGGGTAAGTGTGAGCGAAAGCAAAAGCTTGAGAATGTGTCAGAGTTTGGAGAGCAAGAGGCTATATATCATCATGTGACATGAAATCCAGGCGTAAACCAGCATTCTGGATGCACTGTAGCAGAAAAGCCAAACTCTTTGAGCATTTAACACCCCCGTCCTCTAACTCCTATCCAGTGGTGGAGCCAGAAATTTTTCACTGGGGTGACCAGGGAGAGACCATTACTTACATAGGGGTGGCCGTTAGTAGATACCTCAGAGCACATGTTTACTGTATGAGGTAGTTCGTGTCTAACGTAAGAAGGGAAAGTTGTTTGGAAGCAGTTTTGAGTCTCCCTTGTGAAGCTGAAGCTTTCTTTCCCAAATCGTGATATCTCAACGAGAAAAGCTTAAAAGTGGGATTTTCAACTTCTGCATCTCTGATCTTAAAAATTCCAACTGTATGAGGTAGCTAGTGTCTAAAATAAGAAGACAAAGTGGTTTGGAAGCAGCTTGGGGTCTCTGTAACTACTTGAGTGCCGCTCGGTTAAAGAATAACTTTCTTTTTTTTTTTCAACCTGGACCTTATTTCTAGGAGTATATACGTCCATTTACTTACCGGTAAAGTTTCTGCATCATTTTGAGTCTTTTGGAAGATATTACGCTGAGTCGCCCTTTGGTGTTTATCCTGTAAAATGGCGGAGATGGGGCAGTCACTCTATAAGACATTATCTGGAGTAAAACTCCTTAATTTCATCACACCTTTAAGTAGAATGAACAAACAAATGAGTACTATTGTGCTGTGAGTTCAGAGTTTCGCAAATTGTGTTTTTGTTGCTCTTCTCAGCTGTACTGCAGAAGCGCGCATCATGAACACGCGGCCCGGAGAGTGTGTTGAACACCCTGATAACAAACGGAAAGCTAAATCTGGACTCACGGGACAATAGTACTCATTCGTTCGTTCATTCTACTTAAAGTGTTGGTGAAAATCAAGGAGTTTCACTGCAGATAATGTCTTATATAATGTCAGCCACGTCTCCGCCATAATACTGGATGATCACTGAAGGGCGACTCAACGGAATATCTTCCCGAGGACTCAAAGTGATGCAGAAACTTTACCCGTGAGTAAATGTCCAGGTTGAAAGAAAAGAAACTTATCCTTTAAAGCGGGGCGGGGGTTGCCACCCCTCAGGAGTCCTGTCACTTCATCCATCCTATTTTGTTTCTTGTGTTGCATTCCCATCTACCTCCCCCCCATCTTTGGAGGTTTTACTCTGACCCCTGATAAAGATGGACTCCCTCATCTCAAATGGTAATAACTTCGGTGCATATGCACACAGCCATCATAAATTGATTACAGTGCCATGCTGCAGGCACCCTCCCTCACAGTCTCTCTTCTTTCTTTTGTGCGATCTTTTCCCCGTGAGGCTGACTCCCCCTTTCCAACCGGCCCATCATTAAACAGCACCTCTGGCCACAACCCAAACATAAACAGGCACATCCTGTCCCACACGTTCCATCTTCAGTCGTACGCCTTCCCTTCTCCAATCTTCTTTGTGTAACACTCGAAACTAGCTTCTCCTTCACCTGTTTTAACCTCAACCGCTCATTTCCTTTTATTCTCGTTCTAATTATACCATTACATTACCATTTCTATTCTCTCATTTGCATTTTTTGCTCTGCCTGTCTCATATTCTTTCCATCTCTAATTCTCTCTCCCCCCCATACCCACCCACATGTCTCTCCTCCTCTATCACCCTTCCCTTTGCTCAGCCACTGAATACGTTCCACCTTTGTTGCGGCACATAAACAGACAGTGCCCTTGGGGACGCGTTGGGGAGCTCTGCTTTTGTTTGTGCGCACCTCTAACTAACTCTCCATCTGCAGGGAGCCAAGCCAAGCCCAGCAGTGCAAGACAGATAGCTGGCACCATACCAGACTCTTCTCTAGTTGGCCCCATATCATCGCCCCCCCTCCTGCCTCTCGACTTCTTACTTCTTCCAGTCTATAGTCTTCCCATAGAAGCGGCTGTCAGCTGCCCTCAGGCAGCCAGTCACACGCTGTCGACATGCGAGCCCCTCTCCCTAAACCCTTAAACCAAACCCTGCCCCAGCTTCTGATCTTTTATTAAAGATCTTTTTAGTCCCTCCAGGAATTCACAATCTTGCTATTTCAACTATCAATGCAAATTCAGCCGATCTTCACAAAGTCTGCATGTGCTTGCAATTTTTTCCAATGTCCAAAAGTTTCTGCTACGATGCAACTCTACCAAATCTCAGCGCTTCCTCTCTTACCTGATGCACATATGTCTTTATGACCGGGTTCCACCAGCAGGTCCAGGTCGGTAAGGGACGGTTTGGTTTGGTAAATCCTGATTTCTGGTGCGTTTCCACACCGTACCCTTACCCGGTATGCTGCATATCGACTAGATAGCGATAGATGTAACAACTACATAATAACATGACGTCTTCAGGCCCATTTATGCTCTACACCAAAGGTGGGGAACTCTGGTCCACAAGGGCTGGTATCCTGCAGGTATCAGTTTCTCTGCTGCAACACACAGGACTCCAATCAGTGGGTAAGGTCACAAGCTGACCTGTGACCGGAGTTGCCCACCCTCGCTCTACACAAAAGATGGGTACGTAGACAGTAAGGATGCAACTGCAAACACAACCTGATCAATTAAATTGATCATTTTTATCGTGAGATGACAAATTATTACCATGAGGAGTTCGCACACGATAACATACATTAATCCATGGTCTGGGTGAATACTCTATTCTGATTGGTTGCAGGGTGTCTGCTAAAAAGCGATATAGGACACCTAAAAAAGAAGTTCCCAACAAACAGCCCGATTGCTTTGAATCAATGTGGTGACCCAAACACTAGTTGGTAACCATGGCAACATAATTTACTATTTTAACAGTAAAAACAACTTTAACATATTAAAAATTGGCTAAAATTTCTTTCTTTCGTAAGTGACCATAGTATAAGCAGGAAAATGCCCTCCGAGGTTTTCCATTATCAGAAATTAATGGACTTCGCTTCGTGTTGGAAGGTTCACGCCTCAATGTCGTCCATTAATTTCTGATAATGGAAACCTTGTCAGGCATTATCCCTTATAAATTGCCCATCCCTCATCCATCTTCTGCATCATTTACGTGCATAATTTTGTTTACGGTTGCTTGCAGATCCATAACTTGATGCATCAAACGGATCAGTATCACTGGGAACTGTGGAGGCAATGCTGAGCTGTATAGCTGACATACAACTGGCAAAAGGTAGAGAGAAGAAACTATAGAAGAAGAGGAACAGGAATAAGAGAGAGACGGCGATGAGGACAACAGCTATGATGGTGGGAGCTTTTCTAATAAGGCTGTGCGAGTGTGTTGGGTGGTTGTAAATATCCAGTGTCTGAAAATGATGTCAGAACATCCAAAACTCTGAACTCAGCGCTGCTCACTTGTAGATAAGTTGACTTAACAACCATGACAACGTAAAAAACACATGGAAGTACGAGGGTGGATACGTGACGTTTGAAACGCACACACGTATTTATGAACATAACTTCAGTGGCGCAGCACCTTCCTTGAATCATTTCAAAGAACCCAACACAGTAACAAAGGACAAGAATGGCGGACGTCTCCACAGTTTGTGTTGTTTTGTCTTGGCATGTGGTTTTAAACACCAAAAAAATCCTCAAAAATATCTAAATATGGTGCTGTTGCTGCTTTGTTTTCAGTGCCGAGGGGCACAGGAAAAATGAGTTTCATAACCAATCATGGCTTGCAGCATCTGAAGCTCCAAACCCCAAGAAAAGTGGGACGGCCGGATGGGATATCCTGGTACCTTTCCTAGTTTTTGTCAGTGGAAACGCAGTAAAATGTGCACGGACCTGTAACGTACCACACTGGAACTGCTGGTGGAGACAGGGTAAGTCTTTACTTCCCTGTTTCTGATTAATAACGTGCAGACGTGAAGGATGTGTTCTGAAATCACGGTGGGGTGCAGTGCATGACTCGTTCCCTGTTTTCTGGAAGGGGGTTCCCTCAACAGGCTGAGCGAGCACCTCACGTACGGAGACCACAGCCGCAGGAATGCAATAACTGATATTTAACATGAATCTGAGCTGCTTTTGCAAAAAGCAAATTTTGCTGCATTTTTCAGAAAAAACTGCCACCGAATTTTAAGTTCACAATAATCACCATCACTTCTTCTGAGTTTTATTCTGTGCATTCTGCTCCGGGATTCTCCTCAAGCTCCATTCCTGGTCAGCCACTACATCACCTTCAATACAAGCTCACCAAATAACCAATAGCACTTTTTTTTTCTTTTTTTTATTAAATCACATCAAAGAGTCTTCAAAGAAAGAGGAACTTAAGAATTAGCATTAGTTCAAACGGCCGGAGCTTCAATCATATAATCGCCCAGGGCTGTGACTTACACCTTTAAAATATGTATAGCGTCATATGTTGTTTTTCTTTGCATTTATTGGCAAGAACCGCTTTTTTATTATTATTATTATTGTAATGAACCTTTGTGGAATTTATTTCAAAATCCTGCAAACACAGAAATCGCCCGACTTCAGCACCAGCACAGAAAAAATGGATCATCAAAGGTGTACCAGCAAATCAGCTGCTAAGCCAATCTCCCCTTTCATTTGACATGTGAGGCACAATCCCCTTGAAGAGAGAAAAAAAGATTCTTTTCACTCACCGTTGTCCGGCTCAGACTTTCTGTCATGCTCGGTGTCGGTCAGAGAGAGGGCGGAGTTGGCACGGCTCGTGAGGCAGGAGCTCTGCTCTGATTTCAGGCCCCGCATCCACATGTGCTGCAGGCCGTGAGCGGGAGAAGGGTCCACCTCCGGTTCCGTGTCCACGTCAGAACTCACGCCGAGGGAGTAGCCGCGGCCGTGGACGTGTGTCGGTCCGGCGCACAGCGCCTCCTCCTCCTCCTCCTGATGCTGCTGCTGCTGCTGCTGGTGGACGTGGTAATCTGGGCTCCTCATCTGCCCAGCTTTACAGAAGTCTAATTCTAGAGGAGGGGAGAGACGAACACAGGTTGAGATCACACAAACATCGTGAGCTGTAAAGCCTTTAGCATGAGTTTTTATTTGCTTCTGCAACCGAGCTGACCAGGTGTTTGTCAGAGACAGGGATTTACAAGCCACACACCGAACACCTCCTAAATTATGTCAAGAGACGGGGTTTTATTCCAGCAAGCGTTTATTAAAAGTTTTTTCCAGCAGAAATCCAAATCAAAATGCCACCCTCAATTTTTCTTAACCATTTGCAGAGAAGCCATATCCTGTCCGGGCTGCCTGATGTGTGTTATTGAGCTTGAGATGTATCGAACCGCTGCTCAAACAGAGCACTGATCTCATCTATATTCTCCTTGGTGGGGTGAAGAGATCAGATAAAGATCAAACCTTATTAATATTGACTCAGACTGAGGGGAAAATTGAGCTTCATACACTTTCAGGTATTAGAACGGCCTCCAATCCCAGGCATCAACCTGTTATCTGAGAACATCAGATATACTGTGTTCGTCCTCTGGTTACACTTCAATTCAATTCAATTCAATTCAACTCAACTTTTTTCCCCCCTGTCGAGGCAGTGGAGTAAATCTTCCTCCTCACTACCTGAGTTTTCTATTTGCCATGTATAAATGGAAGTGATGGAACTGATGTAATTTTAAAGGCATAAATTGAAATCTATATAGAGAGTAGCCTATAGACTCCAATAAGAAGTCAGGAAGAGGAAGACTTCCTGTGCTTCTCACTTAGTGTGGTTAATACACGTGTTAGGTCGGGAACTTCCAACATGAACCGCAGTGTTTCAATAAAGGCCACGGTCCTGCTGACCGCTCCGATGACCAGCGATGTGCCCTGCTGCGCCGGTTTGATGGGGTCAAGACCAACTGTAGCTCACATACTGTTGTGCTGCAAATAAACCGGTGTGAGATTGGTCAGTGCTCCACACTGTTGTTTAGCTCAAATTGGCTACAAGAGGGCAATTCAGGAGTACTGTACAAGCTATTTCCCCAACAGCAACAAACACGCAGCCACTGCAAACTGATGAGGCTTTAAACCATTTTGCAGTGAAGCATATTTACAATACATCTGGATTTTCAGGGAAATCCTTCCTGTGAATGAGGCTCTCTTCAGTCAAAAGCTCTTAATACTTTCACTCTGTTAAAGTGAAGAGTGAGTACTTCTATATGTAAATGCTAAAACAATCTTGGTTATAATTTTATTCTATTGCAGCCTGAATATAATCTGAAAAAAGCTACTGCTGCAAACTTCAGCTTCACACATACCACAGACACATTTAGCTGTTTTGGCATATTAAATTATTTCTTTCACATTAGATTAAGTTTGATTATTTCTCAGCTGTCAAAAAGTCAGAATCCTTATGAGGAATGTGTAGTTGCCTTCTTAGTAACTAAGCTCCAGCCGTTTTAACATTATTTTCTAATAAACAGCCAATTTTTGCTGTTTTTTAATGTAAATATGCACATAGAAGCTCAAACCTTTAGAAAAGTCATCATAGTCATTTTTCAGGATGATAAATGATGACACTATATTGATGTAAAATGTATGTTTCAAGACACAAAGCATCCAACCAAAAAACCAAAAAACAAAGCAGAATTTATCACCAACAGCATGTTATAACCCAACTCTGTGAAGGTAAATGAGCCGCGACAAAGAGAACAGTGGCAAGGTCTTAAATGTAGAACAATATAAATTTATTGTCACCTCAGGAGATGAGGTACAAACAAAGTAGGGCTGGGTGATTACTACGGACGTGAGAAAATATTGATGTACTAAATTATTGCAGTATTTCGTGTTGCAATATTGTATCAATATTAAAAAGCACTGCATCGATATTTTTACAAACCAAATCTGGCGAAATCCAGGAGACACGAGTGGGGGCAACACTGGGTCGATCACTAGGAACCTGTGTTGTAAGATGTAATGTAAGTCAGTCAGTTTAAAGGTAGAGTCCGGTGTTTTCCCCTTGAAAAAAAAGCTAGACTTGTGTGAGTGAAATCCAGCTCAATCTGCACCTTTGGGCCTCCACTTTCGTGTGGTGGTGAGTTTTGTTTGCAACTCCTCCTCCCTTGACTGTATTTCATCTCTCTTTGTTTTGGTGTGTTCGGCACGTGTTCGCACTGACCGTCAATCACTCTTACTACGGTAGTAAGGGTGATTGACGAGCCAATGGGCTTTATGCACAGCTCCACTACTTCCTGAACTTAGTACTCACCTTGTTTCCTGTCTTTCAAGATTGATGAACTGATTAATCCAGGTGTGTCTGACCATTTGCTGATTAGACACCCTGGATTAATCAGTTCATCAATCATACAAAACAGCACCAGAGAGGAGCGTGCATAAACCAATAGATGAATGGAAAATGTAAGGAATGCAGAGATGATTGGCGGATGTTTTTTCTGCCTCATCACCTTCACAGCTGATGTATAACAATATTTTTATATTTTAAGCTTTTAATTAATCATGGTGTAGGGGTAGTGAACCATAGTGTCGAGTGACGTTCACAATGCATAAATCATGTAGAAGGTCCATAAGCACAGGTGGAATAAGCATGCGGCTGTAACACAGTATTTTGTAGGAATAACACTCAACAGTGACCAAGTGTTTCCTCGTCTATCATTTTCTGAAGTCTCGGCTTCCAGGAAAGAAAATACTGGCACTGAAATAAGCACATAACTGAAACTATTTTCATATTTACACCTTTTCTGTTTTTGCTATCTAGTTATTTATGCTTCTATTTACCCACTATAGTTACAAAACCATCTCCAACTTTGCTCATTTTTGGTGCCGTCATGTGCCAAAAATGTCTTTTTTGCTTTATTCCAGCCATACAGGACCGTTATTTTTGTTCTTTTCAGACAAACAGAGATCTTTTTTGCTCACTTTTTGATCTTTGGCTGCTTCCGATTGGACATCACTATAAGTTTAAAACACCACATTGCTATAAAGCTTAACAGAAGTGACTTTATTGTAATTTCCATGATTTAAAAAGGTCTCTTTACAACATAGTGATTAGAAATTTAATTATTATTGTTGTTTTTGTTATCAAAATGTGAGGAATAGTCCTGTTATCATGGATCACTCAATACTGATTCACCATATAGAGTCTCTAAATAAAAAAAGCACATTTTGTGGCCGATTGTAATCCTCCTGGATGGGATAGAAATGCTGGAAAACGTCTGTGGATCACCGAAAGGGTAAAACTATCCATCACAATTTATCCCACAGAGTTACACGTGACCATTCCTGAGAAATTGTTGACAATATAAGTAATAACACTCAAGGGTGCCAGTGATTTAGCAGAGTTATGAGGGGGCTTAATTATCCCTAAACCAATACTGCAAACAATGGATGACAAAATGCAATGTCAAACATTTCTTTGTGGACTTGTGGTTTAAAACTGTGGGTTTTGCAGCTGAAGTGGCTCCACAGTCTGAGACAGCAGCAGCCAAAAGCTTACAGTTTACCAGAATCATAATATGCTAAATTATTTGTGCTGTTTTGGGGGAAAACTAGTGATAGATCCATAAACTCATTAGCAAAATATTTTATGGAAAACAGAAGATTGGTTTGTTACATTAGAGACACTAATCTGATGTTTCAGACTTTTTTCCCAAAACCATCTGAAAAGTCTTCAGAAACCATTTGATTTGGGTATAAATCAGACAAATAGAAACTGCAATGTAGTACCATTTTAGGTGCTTTGTTTTAAATTAGGCTATAAGACTATACTAAATGATGTGGTTTCCAGTAAATTCTGGACGCTACCCACTCAGGACACTTGGATTACATTGGACGAGCAGAATGGAGGAATATTGCCAAGTTTTTGTGGACTTTTATGGACCTTTTGGGTTCAATCACCCGGGAACTCCGTTATATGAAAGTTTGGGGAAAACGAAAACTTGTCCGATCTCCGGCTGCATTTGAGACATTAAAAAAGTGCTCCAGAGTCTTGCTCAGCATGAGGGTAAGTAGAAAATGAACACACATTACTCTGTGTGTGTACTATTCCTTTAATTCTAATGCAAACCCAAACGATCAGAGCCTTGTAAGGCTGCTACTTTTTTAATAGTTCAAACATTTAAGCTGTAAGAAATTTCTGTCTTTGTAAACATAATGTGAAACAGCGGGAACTAATTAATTTATGCTAATTAATGAGCAAACAAAAAAATAATTATTTTGGCAAGCTCTCCAATGCACTGTGAAATGATCACAGAGATGTAGATGTGTCTAACAGTCCATCTATCAACACTATCTTTCCAATGCAAACAGGCTTAGCAGAGACAGGTGCGGCATAGAGGAAGTAAAGAGCTGATGTGGGATTAAACAGAGACGCAATCGTAATGTTAGGGAAAGTAAACAGCTGGAAGAGGTGAGGGAAGGAAAGGAAGGGAGGAGAGATCAAAATGTGCCACTTTAAAAGATGAAGGAAATTATGAGGAAGATGGGTGGAGAATCAGAGGAGGGACGAGTCGGCTGATCTTCGTCGGGAGCACCGTAATCCATTAAAAACGTCACCGGAGGCAATGTCCCCCCCTTAACAGTTGGTTACTTAGATAGGGTAGACTATATATAACTCTGTTGCCCAAAGATGAACAGATGTGCTTTGCAGGACCGGCTGCCATTGACATTTAAAAGGCTGCTTTGGGGGTCTTCAGCTCCTCACCATATGACACTGATGGCAGAGGATGCTGTTTGTTATAGAAGCAGAAAAGCCGGGCAACTGCTGAAAAGCCAAGTGCTTTCTGACACCGCAGTCTTTCGCAGGATGTTGAAGCAAAATCATGATGACTAATGGCCGCAGATGAGCTGCGGCGTGGCGAACGGTACGACAAAACCCATCACAGGTGGCATTCAAGCCATGAGCTCCCAGCGGTGGCTCGCTTGTCAGGAGTTGTGACTGTTATGAATAGCTAATGCTACCTCTTAGCATGGTGGTTCGGTCCTGCAGGGTAGCAGAGGGTTGGGGGGCGGGGGGAAGGAACGTCTATTGATCACTGTGAAGCCGGCGCAGCGGCGTTCTCCTGATGAGGAGCAGTTTCTCTCTTAACACCACACATGACCTGCATAAAGGCCATCCATCACCGTGCGCTTTGGCCCATTTCTCCTCTTGTCACTGGCAGGGAAGAATTTTTCGGTGTGCATGTGTCATGGTGTGTGTGCATGTGTGCCTCTGTCAGCCCGTGTCTGTCTGAGAGTCTGTGTAATGAAGGGTGGTGTTCCACCCCAGGTGAGGCCAGAGAGGTTTGGGGTTGACCTAGTTTAGCTGTGGGAGAGAAATATCACCTCCGTGGAGAAGAGGTAATTGACTGCCTCTGACTGTCCTTCTGGCTCATTGTGGACTGTAATAGGTAATTCACATAGGTCCTTTTAAGGACCTCTTCGTGTATTGTGTGTGTATAAGAGTGTCTCTGCCTACATGCGAATCTTTTTATGTGATTACTCATTAATGCTGACTTGGAGGGGCCTGTGCAGCTGACTTAGCTTGATACAACCAGACTGTATGATGGATTACGAAATGTCTACATTCGTCCACAGTCTGATTTGACAATACAGGCTCAAATTCTGTTCTGCAGTCGTCCTCAAAATTATTCATACCCACCAATTAAAGAAAAGGTTAAAACACAATACTGATTCAAATAACAAGAAACTAAAGAAACTAACAAATAAATGAAATGCAGAAATCTTTCTGAACATTACAGAAAACACCTGATTGCAGTGATTGCCACAAAATTTTAGCTTCTAAGCCCCATCATGCTTGTTTATTTGTTTTATTTTATACCACAATTTAAAATCAATGATTTCCAGAGTTTTTCATATATTATTACTTTGTTCAATTTCAACTTATTTTACGACAGCTGATTTTTTTCCTTCTTCATTTGGAGGACATGAAAAATTTTGAGGACAACTGTATCTTTTGGTGTTTTGTTTTTAAAACGTATGAGAGCCGAGTGGCACAGCTAGAAGCAGTATGGAGGGAAGGGGGGCAGCAGGTGAAGAGGAGATAATCAGCGTTAATCTAAAGATACACAAGTCAAAAGCTTTTTTAAGAAAGGTAAGAAACCTAACGAGGCATCCATGATTTGCAAACAATGTTGATCTGCGATAAAAGATGTTAGCGGCATGATGAACAAGGCAACATGGGGTGGAGACTTCTGCTGCCCCCTCCTCTTCATCAGATTCTACCGATGCATCAAAATATGAAGCGATCAGCAGCAAAACTGGAGAAAGAAGTATCTCTATTTAAAAAAAAAAAAAAGCAACTCTGACACTGACAGCTATCTCTGTCCGTACCAGAGTGAATTGCATCTTTTTAAGATGGATTTATTGGTTTGCTTTATAGAAAACTATCAAGTATGTTGTTCAGAAACAACATCATGTGTAAACTCTTTGTTTTATCTTTAACTGTCTTGAATTGCAGCATAAAACGTATCGAAACAAATTGCTTGGTTCTAAGTCAAATTATTGTCAAATCATCAATCATTAGTTTATTATCATAATCATTAATCAATCAAATTGCTAGTAATTCATTGGTCATGGGTTAGATAGGATGGAAGAAGGTATAATCAAAACAAAAAGTTAGGATTAGTGGTTGAAAGTGGGTACAGGTTTAAAACTGCAGCACATGCTTAGATAGCCAAATTTGTTATTGACATTTACAAAAACTAGTAACCACATCTGATTGCGGCACTGCGACCCTACTGAGCATTTACTGGTGGAACAGAGATATCTATACAGAGAATTTGCCAACTTGACCAAAGTACAGAGCTTCCTAATCTAAGATCTGAAACCAAGAGAAGATGTCAACTTGCTTTTTGTCTTTACAACTATTTGTAGCACCGCCACATTATCATATTGCTGAATTTAGAGAACATACTGTCTTCCGAGTTGTTGAAAGCTAAAGTTGCTGAATTATGCTAATTTTTTTCCATATATATTAATGTATTCATCTGCGACTTTAACAATGGCCTGGAAGCATCTTGTTAGCAGCCCGTATACTCTCATATTTATGACATTTCATATGAAACACATTGCATAAATTGTGCAGAACACATTTCATCTACCAGGAAAATATAAAAAAAATAACTCCATACTGACCAATGCTGGCTTTCTACTCACTCACAGCCAAAGAAAATGATTGTTTATCCGGACAAGTTAATGTCATGAGTGCATTTTCAGCGGAGGTGGACCTTCCTGGTCCAACCAATGACTAAACCAGCTGAATTTAATTAGCACAGCTCCTCTGCAGGTAGATGAGCTCGTTAGTGAAAACACCTGTTCTGACAGAACAGGCAGATCCAAAAACATGGCAGGATTTTTACTTTCTGGCACCTCAACTGTCAACAGAGGTTAAGAAACTTTGCCGACATCTAGATCTATCAGGGCTTAAGGTAGCATTATTGCAATATCAATATTGATGCTGTAAAGACATTTTTACATGAAAAAAATGTGGATGAGAGCTGATTTTTTTTATGAGTAAATTCTGCTTTTGAGCACATTTATATCGCATTATACATATAAATGTAAATCTAAGGGCTACACTGCTTTAGCTAAAGCTGCTTAATGAGGGTGTTGCATGCTGAAATCATTTCTAGTGCTCTCTAACATTTAATGGAGGAGTTTTACATCATTTCTGGTAGAGATGCACAATGTCGACCCGATATCAGTATCAGTCGATATTGGCTTTAAAACTGAATGTCAATATTGGTTGATATCAGCCTATATCAACCAGATATCGGCCCCATATGCAAACCCCAATTTTAATGAAGTTGTGATATTGTGTAAAATGAAAATATGAACAGAATACAATGATTAGCAAATTCCCTTTAACCTGGATATTCAATTGAATATATTACAAAGACAAGATATTTCATTTCAAACTAATTAACTTTATTGTTTTTGTGCAAATATTTGCTCATTTTAAAATGCCTGCAACACATTAAAGAATAAAAAAGATAGCTCAGTGAAATAAGCTGAAATTCAACAAACTAATAATAAATAAAAATTCTATAAAAATCACAACATTGAATTTGAATTGTGGTTCAAATGAAAGATTAAAAACAAACAAACAAAAAAATAAACAAGTAAAGGGGCTCTGAAGCTAAAATTTTGTTGAGCAACACTTTGAGACAATAACTGCAATTTTCTGTAATGTTCAGAAAGACGTCTGCACCTGTTGGCAGGAATGTTGGTGGGAAAGATGCTCGAACATGTCTGTGATTTTTTTTTTTTGATTATTTTCCATCACAATTCAAAATCAATCATTTAACTCACTAAATTATAATTTTGTAAATTTTTATTTATTATGAGTTTCTTTAGTTTCTTGTTATTTGAATTCCTAATGTGAATTTAGCTTTTTCTTTGATTGAACAGTATGAATAATTTTGAGGACAACTGTACTGTAGGTTGAAGAAGATTTGCAAATCATTGTATTCTGTTTTTATTTACATTTAAAAAATTGTCCTAACTTCATTGGAATTGGGATTGTAGGTAATCAATATATAACAGGCGCTGTTTGGTGACAAAATGCTGTTTTTTCTTTGTTTTTTTTTAATCCATGGGGCATGGGAGAAACATGAGGTCATGCCCACTGTGCAACATTGTGACGTCTCCAACAAAAACCAGATCTACAGCAGATGCAACAGAAGTATTTTTTTTTTTACTTTGTGCAAGGAATGATTACATCATTTCAGCTTTAATATCGGTATCATACACACTCAAAAATAGAGGTACGAGACAGGATCATTTCTGTACCTGTAGGTACATTTGTTCTCTCAAAAGTACAATATCGGTCCTTATGAAGCCAAAGTGTACCTATATACTATGAGAAATGGCCCAAAGTAATATACTGTAAAGTACATATTGTACCATTTCAACCCTAAAGGTACTTGCAGCATTGAAAAATATGCATAGCTTATAACATAATATAATTATAGTTACTATGTTATGATTTTCATAATAATCATAGTAATAATTATACGTATAATTATATATGTGTTTGGCCTAATATTTATATAATAAATATTAATTTAGCATCTTTGATTGCTGTCATAATCTTTATTTTATTGTCTTTTATTCATTATTTTTAATTGGTTTAATTGTACTTTATTAACTCATACAGCTTGATAATGTACAAAAATGGACCAGGACTGAAGGTACAGAAATGTCTTTCACAAAGGAACCCCCCCAGCGACAAGCTTTGTACCCTTTTACGTACAAATTGGTACCTCTATTTTTGAATGTGTAGGGGTTATCCGCCAAATAAGTTGTAAAATATCAGCTTATCGGTCTTATCCAGTCTCCTGCATCTCTGCTCATACTTGAGCAGCCGGATACAACAGTAGCGCGTCCTGTTACCTGCTTGGGGTTGGCTGTAGTTGCTCTGTCTCTCCCGGTGCGAGCCGAGGGTGAGGCGAAGCTCGTGTGTGTAGTCGGGCAGGGTTTCACGTGAGGTGTAGGAGCGGTGGTGAGTGCGGCCGTCCTCGCTCTCGTCAGATGAGCTGGTGTAGGACATCTCCATTTCATGTCGCCCCTTCGACAACGGCTGATAGGGTTTACTGTCCATCTCCTCCATGGCTGGTAGGGCTCCACTTAGTCACGCAGCAAAGCCACAGCACAAAGGATAAAGTCTAAAAAAAAATGGGGGGGAAAGGAGGTGTGTTAGTCGGAGAAGAAAGATAGAGGGGAAGAGGGAGGACAGGGCAGCTGAGGAAAATGAAAGGGAGCGGCAGGGTAAAGGAGAAAAATGCCACCAGAAGCCTGTTATTGAACACACCAGAGCAACATTGTAAAATCTGCTCTTTCCAATTACAGCGGGCATTCATAAACAGTATGTGGCTTCTTTCATACTTCACACCAAAGGTTAGCTCCAAATCAATACAGAAGGGGGGACTGCCATGCTTGGCTTTATTTCCACATGCGTTTGAAGAGAAATTGGCCGAAATCAAGCCCAGTTTAGCGCTCTGTCAGTCGCGGTCACTGCTTTATTTATTAACTGGAAGCTTTATCTCTCTTTTCGGAGACAACCGCTGACAAGCTGCGGATAAATCAACAAATTTGTCGCCGAGTCTTGTGTCTGTCACTGTCATTATTAACAGCTGTGACTCACAGTCAGTGTGAAGGGATGATGAAACACTTTTTGACAACGGTCTTTTTAGCGACGTTGCCCTCTGAAAAGAAGGGATGATAAATCATCCTTTTCAGCTCCTTTCTGCTCAGATTCTCCCTCGACCACATCAAAATCCACTCCTGATAACGTCCGGTGCCGAACGCTTATACGGCCATAACTAATGATTGATTGGGACAACGATTAGAGCACAGAAGAAGTGATTAGAAAATACTTCATTCATATTAGTTCTCTTTCATCGTGCCCCGCTCGAGGCCTTTCCAGCCTATTTCCTGCAGTTATAAAGCTTCTAAATGGAGCTTGAGAGGGTCATTGCTCATAGAGACAAAGTGCTATGGTATTGACCTCTTCAGGGAGTCCTGTAGTCCATATATCAAAGCCATTAGAGCGTGCCTGCTCAATACCTCAGAGATCTGCGGCACAGGGTGATCACCACTAGTTTGATACAAGTTTACAGCTGACCTTTCCACCACTGCAGTAATGCTTTTATTCCACCTGAAAGACTCCTTCTCCTGGCCTCGCACTCACCCTCCTCTTTCACAGCGTGCATGCACCTGCACACACGTGGAGACCGCCCACTGACCCCTGACAGCAAACAGGAAAGTGGGTCAAGTCGTTGGCATGTTCATCTCGATCACACCCCCTGCAGACGCGATCATAGCGCAGATTACCCATCAAAGTGCCAAACTTTCGCTCTCGAATGATAGCGCAAAGGACAAAAGGATTTACAACACAAAACTACATACAGTATTGTATGAAATTATGCTGCGCAGCAGTAGACCGAGTACAGTTGAGACAGTTTTCGCTCCTCTCGTCTCCACACAAAAATTAGACATCAGAAAGGGTCTGGACAGAAGTTTGTTTTTTAACAAAATGCATCCTCTATTTGTGTAGTCAAAAATAACCAAGAAATAGTATCTGGGGATGCATGATATAATCGACCCCCTATCGGTATCGGCCTGTATCAGCCATAAAACTGAGTATGGGACATTGGCCCCCCCATATTCAACTGATGAGGCCACTGTTTCTAAAGTCTAAAAGAAAAAAAAAAACTTTTTCTTCTTCTTCAAAAACTTCTTTTTACAGACTTTAAAACTTTCTAAAGACTAAGGCAGGGACAAAAATACCGATACACTGAAATATCGCAATATTTTCAAATACTGATATCATACTGACATTTAAAAATGCAGTATTGGTCGATTTTATGAATGAAATCTCACGATATTTCATCATTCCGTTACAAAATCTTGCGAGAAACATTTTATTTTTAATATTTAAAACTTTATATTTTTTAAATTTTTTTTCTTTTACATCTTGATTCATGAAATATTGTGAGATTTTCTAACAGAACGAATGAAATCTCGCAAAAGGTTTGTAAGTAACATAGATCAATACCGTGTTTTCAAATATCGATTTGATATTGGCATATGAAAATATTGCAATGTTTCAATATTTTTTCCCAGCCCTATTTATCAAAGGGCCAAAAAACGGATAACAAAACTGCTATTAGAAATGACTGCTTATTTTTTTCAGCTTTAATATCGGTATTGATTATCGGCCCACATAAGTTTTAAAATATCAGCATACCAGATATCGGCCAAAATTTGGATATCGTGCATCCCTGATGATATACATAAGTTATTTATAATTTTCACAATTAATCAAAAACAAGAGGTGTGTTTTTGTCTCAGCTGTACCCATAGAATAAAAATACTGAGTACGGCTGAGACACCAATGAAATGGCTGGAGAGCTGATAATGCTGATGTAATGAACCATTAAAACCATACACTTTTTACCTTTATAAGTTTTCAATTTGATTTAATTCAACAACAGCATGGGCAAACTTAAAAAAAAATAATAAAAAAGAAATTATTTAATGGATACTGCAAACAGTACACATGTAAAGGCAATAACAGAATGACAAGTCAAAAAATAACTATAAAACTACCTTTGATTTGTTCTAATTTTGCCTAATTATGACTTAAATCTTAAAATCCTACTGTGTGTCTGCGCTGCTGAACAGCATGCAAAGCAATAGCGTTCTGCATCAGGGTACAGTTGAGACATTACGTCTCAACTAGGGATGCACAATATTTTAATTTTGGCCGATATCCGATATGCTAATATTTTAAAACTCATGTGGCCAATAACAGATAACGATACTGATATTAAAGCTGAAAAATAAATGATGTAATATTCATTCCTTGTGCAAAATTAGTAAAATACCTCAATTTGTGTTATAACAAGTCAAACTTAATGACAGTGACTTAATAACAAAACTAATAGGTCATGTGTGTTAGATCCTAGAACCGTACTTTCTTCTCCCTGAGAAAAAAAAAACAAAAAACAAAACAATACCCAAAAACAGGGGATATTTTACACAAATGACCGTGTGTAAACTGTTCACACTAAGGCTGAGTAGAAAATATTGATATACTGAAATATCGCAATATTTTCATCTGCCAGTACCATATCAACATCGATATTTTACGAATGGCATTCCATCGTTCTGTCATGAAATCTTGCAAGATTTTGTCGTTCTGTTACAAGATCTCGCAGGTTTTTTTTTTTTTTTTTTTTTTTATATATATTCCCCTAGAGATATTTGGGTTCCCTCTTTCCCCCCCCCTTTTCTTTGTTTTTAGAGAAGGAGCGGGCTCCTATTCAAACCCCCCAGGGGGTGGTGGGGGGGGGAGGTCCCTCCTCCGGGGCCCACTGTTTTTCCCCTAGGGGTCGTCGTGGGCCCCCGACCCCCGTCCCCCCCCCCCCAACCCCCCCGCTCCCCCTATGCTCCCCCCTCCCACAATAAATGAATCAAACAATTCACAATTATGAAATCTCGTGAGATTTCCTGATAAAAGTGTGAAATCTCGCGGATTTTGTTGGTAAAATACATTGAAACCCAGTTTTTTAATATCAATATGAAATCGGCATATGAAAATATTGCACTATTTCAGTGTTTTTTCCCCACCGCCCCACCCCTACTTCACACAGAACATCCTAACAGAAACTGTCTTCAGAAGTTTTAAAGTCTGTAAAAAAGAAATTTCAGAAGCAGAAGAAGTTGCTTTTGTTTTGTTTTTTTACTTTAGAAACAGCAGCCTGATCAGTTAAATATTAGTTAAATATCGGTGGGGTGGCTGATGTCCGATACTCAGTTTCAAGGCCGATTATATCGTCCATCCCTTGTCTCAACTGTACCCTGACAACCACTTCGCACATTGCTACGATGTCATGTAATATATCAGATTTTTGTGCACAAAACACTGTTTTCAGTCATATAAGTTAACTTTAAAAGTAAAACAAAGGGAGGAAAATATTCACTGTGAAAGCAAGATGGTGAAATCAAAATCTGAGCTGTCGCAAAATATCTTTTTGAATATCTCCACCGCGAAGCTTCACACAAAGCTGAATTTTCCCACGCTCAAAAAGGATGCTAATACGCATGCGCACACCAAAAATCACAGCCAAAGCTTGCTGCATGCGCAAGTATTTGCCGTGTCTCAACTGTACTCATGTATCAACTGTACTCAGTCTCCCCTATACAGTAAACTGGTGGAACATGTACTTGTTTTGCCCTGCAATCACGATGTCTTTCATTTTGATTGGCAGGAGTTATTGCAAGGAATCAAACCCGGCTATTATCTCAGCTGCCCTGTCAGAGTGGGATTGACTGGTGTCACCTTCTCTTTGGTACAGCGAGGAGCAAGTATATATTACCCTGTGAGCTGTGAGCTTGCTGCAGGCACCGACTGCTGCCTGTCTCTGCAGAAGCTCCCGTTTAATGTCTGCCACGCAAGAATGAAAGCGTGCAATACATCGCAAGGGTGCACCAGCATGGTCCCCCATCATGTGGATGTCTATGTGTACAACCTGGTAGATGGTTTGTTTACATGTTGTATATAGATGTGAACAATACAGATAGCAACGCTCTTTCCTGGTGGATTATTTCCCTTTTACAATTCCTCTTTTGTGTGCCAGTCCAACCCTGGCAACCTTCTTCCCTTTCATCCTTGCTCTTCCTCCCCTACCTTACACTCTTTCCACCCTCCACCCTGTCCTCTGAGACCCGTGCATTTAGAGAAGTAAGCCTGACGGCGGGGGTTATTCCAGCTAATTCTTGCCCGCAGTGGGGTGCCCATTAGGGGGTTTGATTCTCGGTTTTGATGTGGAAACCTGGAGGTTGTTTCCTAGAGCCAAGCTCACTTCAAACAAGACACATGGGCGTTCTGTAGGACAAGGCAGCGTGTGCCACCTGAGCACAACACAGCTGAGGAAAAGCCACCTCGGAGCGTGGCGGGCACCGGAGCTTGGCTCCGGATGATTGTTCGTGGAAAACAAACAAGAACAGCCCTGGAAAGATCTGAGGGTGTTGGAATAATTAGCGTCGTTCCAGAGTAAATTTTTAATTCAGGAATCCTCAAAACTTTCCCTGGAAAATTTGTATTATCCCCCTCATCTTTTTTTCATATGCGTGTAAAGCGATGGACTACATGGTGCAGTGGGGCTTGCCTTTGCTGAAACTCACTAAGAGCTTAGCTGCTTGTTTCACTGCACTCCGAGATGCTAAAAAGGATTTTAGCAACCTAAATGTAAAATCAGAGTATGCAAAAAAAAAAAAAAAAAAATCCCAGGCTTTTGAGGTGCCTTTCAACCCTCTGTATTAACCATAGACTGCACTGTGTGTGCGCGTGTGTGTGTGTGTGGGTGTGTGTGTGTGTGTGTTTGTGCTTAATGGAATTTATTGGTGCTTTCACAAAATACACCAAAACAAATGGATCGACTTTATTTGTGCCACAAATGGATTAACAATGAGTGTTTACATGCAGTGACAATGTATGTGCATGTTATTGTGGGATTTCATTCCTAATTAATTTCTCATCTATAATTCATCGGTGTGTAAGGAACTCTTCACCACTTAGTTTAAAATTAATACAAAGTGACAACACCGAGCGCAACACACGCATCACATTACAGCCCCCCCCCCATCCACGCCTAACCCCTTTCTTTTTTGTTTCTTATCAAACACACACTCAGACACACATGTAACCACACAGGAGTGTTAATCCATGGCTACACAGCTGCAATAATATCTAATGGGACCCTTCACCCACTTGATCCACCCCCCCCACTCACACTTCCTTTCCGTTTATTTATTCAAACAGTGCGACTGTGGAGCTGCGCGCCATTTCTGCAAATCAGCTTAGAGAAGCAACGGAGGCTTGCATACACAGTTGCTTTTAAACAGGATTTACACTCCAAGTCATCTCCGGGAGGGGGGGGGGGGGGGCGCTCAGATGTCCGACAAAAGCGAAAAACAGCACGGGCAATGGCGAGGACCACGAGGACGAGCTGAAACCGCTTTCCGCTTTCCAGTCTCAAGTGATTGCGCTGAATTCATGATGAACAAGAGGGGAGAGAAAGCAAAATGGGGGGGGGGGGGGGGGGGTATCCAAGCAGAGAGAGGATTGAGGGCAGGCCATGGAAGAGAAATTGAGTTTCACATTGGTAAATAAACGAGAGCGGGGGGAGCAGAGTGCCATCTGACAATATTAGCTTCTCAGATTATTGATACAGCGTCGTGGAGGATTACGCATTTCCACCATGCAGAGAGGGTCTTATTTTCAGAACAGCCTCCAGACCCCAGTGAGTGGATCGCTACTTTCTTTGTTAGCTCTGGCCTTTGCACTTTTCTTACAAGCTTGTTTGCACAGAGATGAGCTAATTCCGCTCACTAAACAGGCCTCCCGAGCCACCCGGATGACAATGAGAAACTTTGAAGAAAGCATTCGTCCTACAGCGTCAGCTCATTGCAGCAGATGCTCTGAAGTCAAGTCATGACAGCCCCCGTTGTTGCTTGCAGGTTTTGATTTTGTCTCTCGCTGCAACGGCTTAATCACTGGAAGAAAAGCGAGGCAGAGTTTCTAGCTGCAAATGCAGATCCGGGCTACAGGTCCTACGGGAGTAAACAGCGAGCTGTCAGAGAGAGTTGCCTCTCCTGGAGTGAGGGTGTGTGTACTGTGTGCATGTGTGTGTGAATGGGGAGATCTCTTCCACTCGTTAGCACCACCACGGTTCCTCGGGCATATGACAGGGACTACTCTGACGAGAAGGCCCTGAAGGACCCACAGGACCCTGTTATACCTCGACCACCCGAAACACAACAAAACACCACAGCGCCTGCTGGGAGCCCTCGACGCCTGCTGAGAGGAGGGAGGGTTGAACGCCGAACAAGGATAAAGAGAGTGATGGGTACATAATGAGAGATGGAGAGATTTCACCGTGAAAAAGGGGGGGGGATTGAAGGATAGAGAGATTGCCAAGTGAGACATGGAGTGATAGAGGGTTTTAATTAGAGGATAAGGGCTCGCTATCTGTGGGCGGCGGCACCACTCTCGTCACGTAGTTGTGCTTTCATAGCTGACCAAGCCTGAAATCTCTCGCTGCTAATGCCGAGTTTACCAGCAGAACACGTACCCACACACACTCTGAAACGCACCGTCCATACGGCATCCCGGTGAGCTTTCGAAGATGAAACATGTACTGACAATCAGCCACAGACGGACACACAGGCACTGCCCTTGCGCCTACACATACTTATAGCATTTCACAGTTACTGACAAACAACACACTTGAACACCCACACACCGTGGAGAATCAACACGGTCTTTACCGGCCCTCTAAGGGAAGACAATATTGTGCGAGCCCTCGCTTGCTGTTTTTCTGTGCTGTTGCCGTGTATTTACCTCTCAGCCTCCAGTGCACCGCTTACCTTCATTATTCCACACGCAGCAGCACCTGAGGTTAATGCATATGCACAGTGCACGTCGCACAGGTGACACCACGGTGCAGCAATCCTCGCTGTGCCCCCTGCATTCACTTTGGAATGAGAGCGTGACCGAAAAGCAGGAAATAAAGTCTGCGCGTCCGCTCAGAGAGCACATCAGCTCTTGTCAGGAGCTGTCAGGAGCTGGGAAGCCATCCTGGACCATTTGACTATTTATAGTGGACATGGCTCAAATCCCACGTTGGCACTGTATGCCTGAGCGGTGTGGAGAAATCCATCAGGTCCTACACTATTCATGCCCTCTGAGTGTGGCCTGGAGCGAGGGAGCGTAGCTTTAACTTTTCAAAGACCATTTTTAAATCTCGTCTGTCGTTAAAACTTTGTTTTCTCTGTTTAAGATGGAGACTGCAGGCTTTCCCCCTCTGTTCTTCCCTTTATATTCATGATATTTAGTAGTCCTCTGTGATCTAAAGCCCGATGTTTATTCCCCAGAAGGCCGAGGGAAAAACAAAGGAATCAGGAAAATTACCACAAAATGCAACAGCAAACCTGCAGAAGAACACAATGACTCACAGCGGCGGCACACGAAGCAACAAAAAAGTAAATTCTGTGAATACACTGCAAAACCTCAAACCTGACCATGTACATTTGTCTAATTTCTTGTCAAAATATTTCATCACACTCAAAATAAGACAAAATTAGTTAAAGACAAATGCCACTAGACCGTCCGCCATTTCTGTACATGTGTAATTAGAGCAGATGAGAATCTGACTTTTTCTTAACAACAAGGAGGAAATCTGGAAGGACGTCACATTCCTGGTTGTTGGAACATCAAAGGAAAACTTTAATTGTGGTAATAAGAGAATAAAAACATCACAGACATTTATTTCATGAAGTTTTCTGCTGCCTGTGACAAAAGTGGACGATGCTGCTCAGTCCACTGATGTCAGTGTGTTCGTATCGGGGAGAAATATCGGACACACAGAGCAGAGGAGGAATAACTTGCTTCCACGGTGGAGAAAACACTGGATTTAATCCCCAACAACAAAAACACGGTAAATTATGATGACGCTCATTAATCTGACACTTTATTTCACGTATCTGTGCCCCCAAAAATGAAGCATCGCATTACATTATCATGCTAGCTAATGCTAACAGAGACAGCTGTGGTGTTGCTGTGAGTTAAAGAGACGAGAGGCGAGAATTACGAAAGAATAAACAAGCATGTCCAGTTTTTTTTTATACTAATGGGTGATGAGGCGTTAAAAAACAAAAAGAACGAGCCCACCCACATCTCTGCTGCATAAAGCGCTGCGATTTGGTGGCCAAATTTCCCGCGCTGCCCTACGGATGTGACGTCAAATGACGCTGCATCCGCATCCCCGACAGTTTTGATACAGGAAGAAGACGGTTGTGGTAAATTCAAACACTGTAAGCGATAATTATGGATTCTTCTGCTGTCAGCGAACGATCCAGATCAACTGAAAGACACTTAAAAGTGGAACTACGAAGAAAAAGCGTAGTAAGCAACATTATAGCTTCAGTTTGTGCTCCCGTGACGACTTGGCTCATGGCTGCAGTTACCTGAAGCGCCAGTCACAAGTTTAATTTCTTAATCTTGCCTCAAGTCCCTTTAATGACTAATCTGGGAGATATTGTGAAATATCGGGTTATTTGCTCTGATCAGGGCAACGTTGGGACCAGAAAATATAACCAGTTAATGCAGAAACACAAACAGATCAGGAAGACGGTGTCCTGCAGCCTTTAGTTTCATCTGCAGGACAGGTGAAGGCTACGTGGTCTGCACAGTCCTTAAACAACACCAAAAGCCAAATATGTGATAAAATAGAAAAGTAATGAACTTTGGGAAGAGTTTAGTTTTTTCAACTTTGATCAGTAATCACAAGATGTGTGTGTTATTCTAGTGTAGCATGTCATTAAAGCCAGTTTCCAGAAATGAATAATAGTTTAAATTAATGCAATGGTGGACGGTCTAGTTGTGGCATTTGGCCGGAGTCTGTCTCACTGAAATGTTTCTCTTCAAGTCATTGTGTCTTATTTTAAGTGTGATGAGATATTTTGATAAGACATTTTGAAATAAAATATACTTGGTAAGATTTGAGTTTTTGCAGTGTAACTCAGTTGTGTGGGACCGGTCGACATAACTGGGTTGAGTAAATACAACGTTTCATTTCGTAGAGTGCACGTATGCATCGAAAGAAAGAGACACCACCCAAAATCACTTAATCAATATTCCTGACAAGGCAAAAGCCTCCTTCAACATATCTGATATTCCTCCTCTCTTGTGAGATAAATGCACGTCTCTGCCCTCCTCGCAGGGCTAAAAGGCCGTTCACACTAACTAGCTTTGCAAATAAAGCTTCACACCATGAGTGACAACCTCCTAAGCTCTCTGCTTCAGCCACTCCTCCGTAAAAAGCCTCTTTCAATAATGCATCTGACTGTTAAAACCTCCAATATTCAAAGCAAAGCGAAGCAGCAGCATTAAGGATGCAAAATTAATTGATAAATCGATGCCATTGATTGCACAAATTGGATTTGGTGATTAACGATTTAGCCAGTATTTCCTGCGCATCTTCCTTTATGAAGTTGTTGATTACAGAGAAATGAGTGAGGAAAGAGCATTAGTCCTGCAGAGGAGTGGCTGAAAAGATCTACAAGGAGCTGTTGAGCTGCATGGCAGATTGATTTCTGAATGCTAAGTGGGCTAATCTTCCATCTACACTGTTACAATGAAACGCTTGTCATCTTCAAAAAAACCAAGCAGCACTTTATGTTAGAGGAGCAGGATCTGTGTGATGTTCCCGATGCAGACGTCCAGAGCGCTCCTTGTGGCTCGCACCAGTCCTCAGATCTGTTTTCGGCCCTCGTCCCCTCTCTGATCCTGCTGCCTTCGTGTCGGTTAAAGGAACAGGCGGCATTCAGGAGCTGACAGAGAGAGGAGCAGCTCCTCGGAGACACCGAGATTCAGCTTCGTACTCTGCTCCTCTGACACCTGTTCAGACCACATAAACATACAAATGCAGCTCAAGCTTACAGCAGGTGCATTAATTGTGCTTTCTGGTGGGAAATTCAAAGTTTCACTCGGAATAAATGAAGAGTTGTTACATATCTAAGCGATGATTTCAGCCCTGAAGGCTTTACCGCATGTTTAACAGGGAAAAGAGCAGCTGCAGTTTTCTAGATAAACAAATCAGCATAAAATCAATAGCACATAGTGTAAAATGTATTTGCAGTTAGGAAATGGCAGGGAGTCATTTTAAGCACTTTTCTCTTCAGCATCTTTTACCTTGCTTTGTTTTCTTTTCCATTTTCGCTGTATCTTATTTTCTACCTCAGCCTTTTTTGCTTTTGGAAGAAATTTGCCAGGCAAAACTGCAGTGGGCACATCCTTTAAAAATTTGCATTTCTCATTTTGTTGCTTGTCGGATGAATCATTGTGTCTTCTGAGCACATTACAGAGAACAAAAAAAAAGGGGATTTCTGCAAACTATTCCTCTTTGGAGCGCATCGGGTCAGGATGACATGCAGGGCGCGCTGTAACATGTGGGATTTCAGGATTGTTACATGTATTAGGTTTGCTTTACTTGAAAAATGGCTGCACCGTGCTGCTGTGATTCTCTTTTTTTTTTTCTCGGGGAGCAGATACTGTGTTTTTCTTTGCCCGCATCACTTTCCTTTGTGCTGTTTGGCATGGCATCCTGGCTGGCAATCAGCAGAGAATATGCGCCTCTACAGTAAGAAGTCAATTTGGCTGATGGTATACGTACTTGAAATACATCCCAGAGTTCACGGTGGATCAGGACTCATTCTGAAATGAAACCCGAGCAACAAAACGCCTCCCCTGCAATCCAGTGAAAAACATTCTGAACTTGATTGTACTGTACTGTTCTGCATTGTATAACACATGGCTTCCAGCAGAGAAGCATCAACAACCATTTTGGAGCAATTCATCTTTTCTAAGAGTTAATAATTCATGATCGTCTAGAAAGTAGAGCTATGAATATTACTGATGATACACATGAGGCTATTTACCAGTCAGCAGGAAATAGATGAACTCGTTTAGTGAGGAGATCCACAGAGTAACATCGGTGTGTTTTATGTTGTTAGATAAATCATTTAATAGGCATGAAACAAACCTGCAGATGCAACTTACTCACTCAGCGATATTAATCACAGTTCATGTCGCTGCATGAAGTGCAGTTGAAGCCACAGTGTGTGCTAGCATGCAGCAGGTGTGTTGTCACTCTGCTCCCTGGCCAACGACTATGTCACAGGAAAGAAACTGTTTAATTATTAGTCGATCCTGCGCCAGTCTTTCTGAATATTTCATAGACCCGTTTTGATCATTTTCATGTATCGACTGAGACTGCAGGTGAAACGCTGCTGCAGGCTACGTCTCGTCGGTAAACACTGGCAAGCGCCAACAACCCTTTGTCCTCTGTGTCAACAAAAGCAAGATAAACCGCGATGGATTTTAACTTGATTACTTTGACACTAACGACAACGACGTGTGCTTTGAAGTGAAGGACAATTTATGTGGTAATGAATTGGGGAAGAAACAAAAATTGATTTTTCTTCCTCTAAAGTTACCCACTGACTCGGTTAATAAAAATTTAACAGTAAGAAATGTGCCAGCATAGGTACGCACCTGCAGGGTTTAGAATAACAACTTCAAAGGTGCACAAAGTGACCATAATACTCTGTTATTTCATGATCTTATTGGCTCATTTCAATTATATGCACGGTCTTAACCTGTCGTTATGTTTGCTTCGTCTTTATGTGCAACAGACTCAATATTTAGTAGTTCTTTAATTTATTCAGTCACCATACAACAATACAAGATACATCAGTCTTCACATTTACAATCATAATGACTGAAAAGGTGCAGGCTGAATAAGCTTATATTGCTCATCCAACAACAAAATTCCTAACTTAATCCACCAAACAAGGAAAAGAAAGAAATTAACTACATATAAACTAAAAAATATGTTTTTATCCAAAGAAGAATTTTTTTTCTTTTACTGTATTTTCCCATTTTCCTTATCTCCTACTTACAGCTTTGAAAGATTCAACAATCGAAAATCAACAATGAATTACAAAAACGTAAATTCAAATTAGCGTCATTCCAAAATGTTCCACCCACAACAGAAACACGTCTCCTTTCATCCCTTTTGTTGCTTTTGGCATAACAAACTTAAAACCACCCCTGAAGTCATATTTCCCTTCAGACATAGAAAACAATCTTTGTAAAGTTACAGGTAGTGCATTTTTTTTTTTGCCTTATACATTATTTGCATTATCCTGAAATATACTAATACTGTGTTTTGGGGGTTTTGGACATTTAAAGACTCGTCTGAAACTCTGTGGACTCCTGGAATATTACACAAACTAACACACAATCAAAGTAGTTAGTTAATTTGTTAAATTTTTATTAAATAAACAAGTAAAAAATAAAATATCGTCTTTTTTTCCCTCTGTATGTAGATCATAATTTAGCATTTGATCACAGAGAAACACACTAAAGGAAAAGAAAGAGAGAAAAAAATTTCAAATTAGCAAATTAATGGGTGAACGGTGAGGGTGTCAGGGTTGGGTATAAAAGCAGTAGTGTTGCCAAAAACGATTGTTTTGATAATCAACCATAATAACCATTGAATAATAAAATCTCCATTTTAAAAAAATTTGATACATGAATTTGTTCTGATCCCCCTCCCCGCCCCCATACTTATGAAGGAAATCAATTAGTAAAAACGGCAGTCAACTTAAAATAAAATTTGCTTTTAATTAATCACAAACAAGACAAAGTCACACTTTGTACTGTCACTGGTAGCCATGTTGTCGCTTGCCATACTGCTGGGGATGTAAAGATATGAAAATTTCATATCACAGTTATTGTGACAAAATGATTATCATTTTTATCGTGGTATTATAGAAATACCCCACAGCATCTTTAAAAATATCCAAATGGGTCTAAATGTCTACCTTGTCTTATTTAAAGGGGGAAAAATCTCCAGAGAAGTGTACACGTGGGCGCCTTCATTGCCTTCCACCATGTTTTCATAAATTTGACATTGCAAACTCCGACTGCTGATGCTGCTGCTTTTCCAGCCAATGAGCAGCATCACTGGGAGTTTTTCAATGTGCAGTTATCAGTCACGGTTTTAACGATGATTAAAATTTAAAACGGTATTATTAATCATTAGGAATTTTATCACTGTTAACCATTTTACCGGTAATCGTTACATCCCTACATAAAGCAGTGTGAAACTAACGCGTTTAAAAGTTCTGGGCACTGTTGCCAACTCTTCAGGGAGAGAAGTCGTTATTGGCTGGTTCGAAAGTCGCCAGAAGTCGCTAGATGACGTCACCGTACCGGACAATCAATATCACGCATGCGTTGTACCGTCCCATATATTAATTGTTTGACATGCTACAATGCTTATTTACAAGGGTACCGAAGGGGTAACATACACATTTGAGTCATGGTGCAAAGAAGACCTAGTTGTGCCACAAAGCATCATGGGAAATAATCTGGATGAGTAGGTGTGGTCATCTCACAGCAGCTCGGAAGGGCTCCTGCCTGCAAAGGGACAGCGGGTTAAAAAGTCACTAGATTTGTCGTTAGGTGCTTTTTTGAAAATAAGTCACTAGAGGGGTCTGAAAAGTCGCTTAATATAGCGACAAATTCGCTAAGTTGGCAACAATCGGGAGCCAAAAATGTGCCGTTACAGAAAAACTCAATTTACTTACTTTCCAAATCGCCTGCAATGAAAAAATGTGAATTAATTCATTCAAATTGATTTTTCGCCCAGGCCTAATGCAAAATGCAGCGTATTTACAGTATCAGTTAAAAGTTTGGACACTTCTCATTGAATCTAATGGAAAAACGTGTCCAAACGTTTGACTGGTAGTGGGTGTGTTTATATATATATATATATCAATATACAATTCAAGAAATGAAAAGAGGAAATTTCCACACACTTCATCCATGCAAATGTCACTTATATGCAATTCAAGAAAAGCTGACCAGGCAGACAAGGAAGGTAGAGCGGCAATTTTGAGAGGAAAACCAAAGCTTAAAGACAGTAAACAGTCGATTATTAAATTAGTCGCAGAATATTTTGATAGTCGACATAATCATGTTTAATCAACTAATAAGCAGTACTTTCCAAGCAAAGAGGTTTTGGTTTTGGCTCACTCCTGTGCACCGAACTCAGAGAATCATCAATAAGTTCCAAAAGATACATTTCTCTCAATCTTTCAGCATCTACAGGTTATAATATTATGAGAACATTTAAAGAGCAGAAGGAAATCTCAGTTTTTAAAGACCAAAAATGGAACTCTCTGCTGGATGTGCATGGCCTTCAAACCTTCGGATGGAAGTGTATCAGAAACCGTCCTGCGACCTTCATCAGTACAGTAATTTCAAATTCACATGGGCCCAGGAGAACCTTGAATGACCGTTTTTACTCAACAGTCTTGCTGCATCCAGAAATGCAACCTGAGACTGTTACGTGAGGAGGAGGCCATACATCTGTCCTCATGTATCAACATGTGACCCACATTTCAGCTGCTTTCAGGGAAACCGATGTCTGGTTCTACATGTCATAGATGAGAAAGACCGTCCAGGCTGCTGTGGACGAAAGGTGCAAAGCAATCAAGGCCATCACCACAACATCCCAGCAGGATTGTGTCAGATGTCGTTCTGCATGATTTCAGAGGCACAGAGTGTGTGCTCGACTCCCCGGCTGCAGTCCAGATCTGTCTCCTGATGGATGTTTATAGACCACGATGAAGAAGACGATTATGAATCAACAATCAGAAACTGCTGAAATGTTCTATTTTGCATCTCAAAATCTTTGATGATTAAAAAAAAATAATTAAAAGGAAGATTGTTTAACACAGAGGTAAACATTTCTCTAATTTTAATGTGTTTCTGGCGTTGAATTGAAATGTATTTATAGTGGGTTGTAAGGATGGATACCGGCACTCTGAGTCTATATTTCAATATCAGCCAGTCAAAAAATTGGATTTGATACTTTTTTTAAAAAAAAAATCAAGATTTTGTACAAACACAAAATATGCAATTTATGTTCACTTCTGAGTTTTAGGCAATGAAATTATGTGTGAAACCAGCCAGAAATCATAGCCTCTGTGTCACACAATCATGGTAGCCTATCTGATGTCATTATGATTAGAGATGCCCTGATCCGATATTCGACTCCGATACTAACAAATTAACTAGTTGGGATATCGGATGAATGTAGTTGATCCAGTATTCTGAACCAGTCGTTTCTGGTTTTATTAATATCATAATATATGTGTACTTTGTTGTTAATCCTTTTCCCCCCCCCCCCCTAAATAATATTAAGTACATTTATATCTGTGTAAATTTGTTACTTATTTTTAAACAAGGCTAAATGTTTATGTCAAGGCTGATGCCTTCACCCATATGCCAAGTTATGTGGTTCATTCTTTCAACAGCAGTATCAGATTGGTATTGGGTATCGGTAACAGCTGGTAGCCCAGGTATCGGTAACAGATTGTTTTGGAAAAAACTGGATCGTGCATCTCTAATAATGTTTTTTTTTTGTTGTTATTTAATAATGTTTTTTGCACATTATGTTTTTGTATATTTTAGGGATCCACGATATAATCAGCCCCCTATTGGTATCGGTATTTTTCTCAGGGAGAAGGAAATTCAGGTGGTTCTAGGATATAATGTGCATATCCTATTAAGTTTTGTTTGAACAACTGTCATTAAGTTTGACTTGTGAAAGATAACACAATTTGAGGTATTTTTCTAATTATTTTTGAGCTTTGATATCCGTATCGATATCGGTTATCGACCACATGAGTTTGAAAATATCGCCATATCGGATATCGGCCAAAATTCCAATATCGTGCATCCCTAGTATTAGGGGTGTGCCAAAATATCGATACACTGAAATATCGAGATATTTTGTGTTGCGATATATCGATATTTAAAAAGCTGTATCGATATTTTACGAAATCTCGCGAGATTTTTTAAGAGACCAGTGAGATCTCGCGAGATTTCGTTCTTTCTGCAGCGGTTCAGCATGTAGAAAAGTCCCTGCATTAGCACTGATATCTATGTGCAGGCTGCAGGTTCCAGGTTAAACTTTAAACATGGTGTAAAGTACAAATTAAAATGTGTGTCCAGGTTTTCATAGAACACCCAATTGTTTGAGATTATGAAGAGATAATGACTGAAATGTTTATTTTTTATATGCTTTCTTAAAAAGAACCACTGTGCACTTTGTTTTACTGTTTTGCTCATTTCATATGAACTGATGTCACTTATGTGCTTCTGAATGATAATATTTTGTAATTCATTTCACATGGATTCACTTTGGTCAATATATTTGGAATGTCTTCAGGGACAAACACTGTGGTCTATCATGGATAAATTTATTGCAATATATTGATTTTTGCAGAACTACTGTATCGTGATATTATCGTTATCGTAGGCAAAATATCGTGATAGTATCGTATCGCAAGGTACCTAGTGATTCCCATACCCTACCTAGTATATTTATAGACAAGTTTCACGGCCGAAACCATTGGAGCCGCCATGTCTGCTTGTTTCTGCCAAGGGCTTCCGGTTACCACGGTTACAGCCTAGGATGTTTTACACTGAGGACATACGCAAATCAACAACGCACATAGGAAGAGCTCCCGAACTCGATGACTGAAAAGTGGATATTGTTAAACCTAAAAAGCGGTCTTGGACATTTTGTGCCGTACGTTCCTGCAGCAGCTTGTGAAAACAATTAAATGTGAACCTTGTAGACTGAGCGAACTCACCGTAGGACGGCAGCCACGCAGCTACGTGACCGTGACCGACCACCGGGTGCCTTCTGACAGGAATCATCCACACACTGGCTCTGTGCTGAACATTTGTCTTTGTGGACACTAAACTGCCGTGTGTGTGTCGCTATCAACACACAGCCGACTGGGTCACCATGTAAGTCTACGGCGTTCCTGTTTATCACCAAAATATATTGCTAGTTGTAACATCAGGTCATTTAATCATCTTATCTTCCCAGTTCAGTGTCGTAGCAGGTGAGGAAGTAATCAAACATGTTCTTTTAGAAGAAATAAATGAGAATGTTACCATTTTAGAGACGTCACTATTCAGTGTAAATGAATGCAGATATTATCGACCGGAAGCGCTTGGCAGAAACTGAAGCGGAAGTAAAACGGAAATGTCTGTGAAACTTGTCTATAGTATTACTATTACATTTTTTATTTGAACATTTTCCATTAAAATTTTTTTTTTTATAAATTTGAAGTTGAATAAATTTTAATTATCTTTTCCTGCAGTTGATACATCTGATCATTTAAACAACTTTTTTTTTAAAAGCTTTTTGTGTTGTTTGTTTAATTTACTCATCAGTGTAATTTGTTATGGTTTTAAGTGTTTCTTTCCAATACTTATATTCCATATTGCCCTTGCAAAAATGATACAAATGCACACTGTACAATCTAACTTTCTTTAAAGGTACAGTCTGTAAGAATTACTGACATCTAGTGGTAAAGATGGGTATTTGAAAGAAAAGATGTTTTCTTTCAAATTACTTCATATTCCAAGCACTGTTGTAAATGTATGGTGGCTGTTAGTGGCCAAACTTCTCCAAGACATGAAGATGTTTTCATCTGTGAGTGGATCCAGTGGTCTCACGTGTAGTTATGACTGAACTATGAGTAACTTTTTTATTTCTTTTAAATCATTACTGATTCCAAACAGTCTCTAACTCCCATTAAACAAAGCTAGCACCGCAGTTTTAAAGTTAAGAGGGTTTCTACTTCAAACCTATTGTTTTGTCCATTCAGGGACACCATAGTAAAAATGGTGGAACAAATATGGCAGCCTCCATATGTGCACCACCCAGCAAGTAGATATAAATGACTCATTCTAAGAAAATAAACATGTAACAGCTGTTCTAGTGCAGCGATTATAAATCAACAGAAACACAGTTTTGAAATATATCACATTTTTCTGCCACTGACCTTTGTTTTGTTTTACATACTGTACCTTTAAGGGACAAAAAGTATCTGTATCTGTATAGATGAAAAAGTACCATAAACTTATACTATTGTATCAACAGGAAAAATTTTGGTATCACCCATCCGTAGTTCTATCAAGAAAATGAAAATTATTTTCCCGTTTTTCACTTTTAATTGCATTTTTAAGTTTCCAACATTTCCCAGAAATGAGGTTTGTAGATTATAAAAGCAAATAAATCATTAAGTCATTATAAGAGTTACCTGAATCTCCTCATAAGATAATCTGCCAGCATAAATGAAGTCCTCGTAGTACATTTACCAGTATCCGGACAGCTCCTCCATCTCGGCCCTTTATCTAGGTGTGTTCCATTAGCACTACTTTTCACACACAAGACACACTCGCTCACTCCTGACGAATTAATCACGTATTTTACAGAGAGGCACATTGGACTGGACCAGCACGCCTCTGCTTGCTCTGATCCTCCTGTCATCGGACTAGACTTTGAAAGGAAAAGGGACTGGTTTGAAGGTGGGGCGGGGGGAGGTGGGGGGAAGCTGTGATTGCATTTTCTACCGTATAAAAATCTCACATAACACCCGCCAGTTATTTAACTGTATATAGTTCCTGACTCTTGCCCGTAGCCCAAAGGAAAAGGCAACCGCGTATAAAGGCCTAGAGATGCCAGCTGAGACACAGTCGGATACTTTAAAGACGATTGCCTGAGGCTTGTATGTACACGTGTGTGTGTGAGTGTGTGTGTTTGCATCACTGGCAGCAGAAGGTGATTTTGTTTTTGATATCATCGCTGTGCTTTCCTCTGTTGCTGTTGGACCCAACACAAAAATAAACACTATTGTGTTTGGATAATTCATCATGAGGTGCAAATAAGATGGAAGAGAGAGGCTATGTTTTCACAAATAAAAACCTCCTGATGGCACAAAACAAAATCAATTCTTCTGATTTTTTTTGCCATTGAATCAGGAAATTATATGAACAGGAACCAACTGCAGGAGTTATTGATGGATTGATGATTCACAAACATCTTTGCTTCTTCTTTGATAGCATTTACTCGTAATTTATCAAATTATGATGTGATAAAAAAAAAGAAGACTAAAAATGTATTTTTTGATGTCCCTCAATTTTGGGACCAAGGTTTTTTATCTCGACTGCTTATTACCTGGATGATGTTCTGTTGTTCTGTGTGTGTGTTGTGTAAACACTTCGTGAAAGCATTTATTGGTGGTTTTATAAGTAGAGACGCACTGATCCGATCGGATATCGGCTCTAATACTGGCTGATCCAGCATTCTAATCCAGTTGTTTCTGTTTTATTAAAATCATAATAAATGTACACTTTGCTATCAGTTAAAGGTACAGTATGTAAGAATTACTGACATCTAGTGCTAAAGATGGGTATTATAAACTTCATATTCCAAGTATTGTTGTGAATGTATGGTGGCCGTTAGTGGCAAAAATTCTCCCAGACATGAAGATATTTTCATCTGTGAGTGGACCCAGTGGTCTCAGGTGTGGCTATGACTGAAGTATGAGTAATATTTTTAACATCTTTTAAGACATTACTGATCCCAAACAGATTCTAACTCCTATTAAACAAAGCTGGTCCAACAGTTTTAAAGTTCAGAGGGTTCTCACTTCATAGATATTTTGGCCATTTAGGGATACCGTAGTAAAAATGGAAGCACAAATAAGGCAGCCTCCATGTATGTGCACCCCCAGCGAATTGCTATAAATGACTCATACTCAGAAAATAAACATAACAGCTATACTAGTGAAGTGATTACACATCAATAGAAACACAGTTTTGGATGATATACTATATTTTCTGACACTGACCTTTTTTTTACACACTGTACCTTTAATAAATAATATTAAGCACATTTATATCTGAGTTAATTTGTTACCTTTTTTCTAACCAGGCTACATTTTTATGCCAACCTTTATACCTTCACTCATTTGCCAGAGGTACGGCTGATTCATTCAACAGTAGTATCGGATTGGTATCGGCCGATACGCTCAGCCCAGATATCGGTATCAAGCTGGATCGGTGCATCTCTATTTATTAGTTCATTTGGCAACTTTGTGTCGTTATTTCACAGCGTCGGTCATTTCCTTTTCTGCTGAGGCGAACGCAGCTGGATGAGTAGAAAGAAAAGCCAATTAGCACTGCAGGATTTGTTGAACAATTCCTCTCGAGGAAGTCGAAGCATTGCAGCGAGAAGGTAAATATTTGAACTTGCGCAGTGGTTACATCTCTGCATCTGAGCGAGTGTTGGTGTCTGTAAGTCCAGCGGTCTGATTATGCCAGCGCGTGTACTTTGAAATTATCAGCAGGGTGGCGAACGCTCTGACACATTTTATGCTTTTGCAGCAATTACATTCTCACCATATGATGGACATTCAGTGAGGAGGGGGGCCTAAAACTCCCACTGGGCCTCATATTGGCTGCCAGCTCAAACTCTGACTGCAGCACTAAATGTTTGCACTCTATCTTACAAACAAGCTGGGATGCATTTCACAGTGTCCTCTCGCTAATTCATGACCCCAATTTTGTTAAGGAAATTTCGTTTTGCAGGGGGACTTGTGGGTCAGAATGGAAGTGTGTGAGCGAATCCATGGGAGAGAGGAGCATTACAGTGCCAGGGGCTACTGCATTCCTGGAATGAAAATTCATAAATAATGCAGGGCTGGATAACAAAAAGAACTCCCCCGCTGTCTCGCGCAGCTATGCACTATCCAAAGGCCATGCAATATCACTCAAATCTCAGGAAAAACACAAATTATCAGAGGTAAGCAAAGATCTTGTTGCTCGAGTTGTTTCTGTCTTTCTTCTTTTTTTTTTTCCAGCTCAGGACAATAGGATCCGTTGACAGCTGAGGCAAAACGCCAGTATCCTAACAATCGCCACTCCGGGGCCTAAATTGTTGGGAAGCAGCTCTGAAATAATGATGTGACTCCAAGCCAAGGAGCTGAGCAGCTACTTTGGATTTCCAAAGCGCCATATGCACTACCTGCTTAACAACAACAATGCTGGAAATTAAAAAGCGAGTGTGCAACAACCCAAAGAGATAATGAGCCCGGAGACAACCGCTGACCACGAACAGCTCCCGTGGAGCTGGGAAAACCAGAACGTGTTGGCACACCTTAAGATGTAAAACCCTGAATATGTGACTGATTGATTGGTCCTGTGGTTACTTGGCTGACTGACAGAAATTCCTTATCAGTGGGCATGTGGTGTAATTGCTGAAGTGACATTTCAATTCAAAGACTTGTCCTCTAATTGTTAAGGCGTTGCCATTATGTGCGTGCCATTTAAAAATATGCTCTTAATCACTGTGCAGCCCCCCTGCAGGGCTTAAAGATCAAGCTTGCACACACATACTTCATGCAGTCAAGGGACGAGCCCCTTGCTATGACACATCAGCACTACTCTAGTACAGAGGGGGACATAAATGTGCAGATACAATCATCAGGCTCCATGCATCTAAATCATCTCCCTTTTCAATGAGCATATGTCTGTATGAATGTGCGCCTGCATGGGCAAAAATCCATAAGGAGAGCGTGTCTGCTAGCTAACCCTCCTGCATGCATGCATTCATCAAAAAGAGCTCAGACACACAGGCTGATTTTTATCCTGACTGTCACTAAGTTGCGAGCTGAAGAGGAATTAGGCACGGCTTCCCCATCACTGAGCAACATCAGGTTGGACTGAAAACGCTGCGTTGGAGACTAAAACTTGTAATTAAAGCTGTTTTTTTTTTGTGTGTTCAAATCTGAAAATAATAAGGTGGATTGCAGGTGTGTTTGATGGGTGAAACAATCCGAACATCAATACAGTTTCCATACTGACAAACTGTCTCGGACTAGAATGCATTTTCAAGTAAACTGGATCCCATTTATATCATTTTAATGAAGCGATACTGACAAAGCTTGCATATAGTTTGAGAGTAAAATAATAACGGATGACTATATTTTGAGAATTCCTCACAAATTTTCATTATTTATATACTGCCTATTTTTCTTTTTCTTTTATTTATAAATTGGAAATTGCCTTCAGTGCTTTACTCCAAGCAATTATTTATAATCTACTGTGAAGAAGAGGAGTGAGGAGGTCTAATTCAAATCTATCAGAGCATATCCATCCTGGTGCAATTTGTGCTGCCTTCACAATAATTATGATTTATCAAAATGCATTTGCTTTTAATTATTTGCCCTAACACATTTAAAACTGCTCCTATGGAAAAGAGAGAGGCGAAAACTAAGCAATTCAATAATTTAGAAGAGAAAATAGCCTCTCCAGCTGCAGCGTTATTCACAAGTTGGGCTGTGAGATGCAGACAGACATTCAGCTGCAGAACACCGTGGCTCAGATGTGTCCTGACGTGCCTGTTGGACCTGCAATGGTGTCCATGTCTAGCCCCGGACCGAGCAGGCTGCTGATGCTGGAGGACAGAAGGCACGCGTCAGAGAGATCTACACCCCCCCTCCTCCTCCTCCTCCTGGATCTTAGTGCTGATGGAGATGGAGTGGACGAGCCAGAAGTGGAGCAAAAACAAGTCAAGGCGACAGATGCACACATGAAGCCCGCTGCTCCTGCTGCACCTGAACGCCACTATTTAGACTGCATGTCAAACACGCAGGCTCGTGGGAACAAACAAAGTCAGTCCGCATCCCCACACTTCAAAGGAGGCGCACCGATTTTCATTAAACCCGCACACATGCACACACGCGCTCTCCCTCCCTCTCACACACATACGCGCACACACATGGGTCATGGCAACGCACAGCACATCACAACAGCTGATAATAACCATTTCCCGTGAACTCACGTTGTCTCAGCATCCGAGCGTCGTTTAGTCGAGCAACACAGCGGCGGATCTCCCCGAGAGAGCCGGAAAAAAGGCCAGAACTAAACACGCCGCTCACCTTTCCGACGGAGAGCCATTCCTTCAGTCCGGGTCCCTGTTAGAGGCTGAAAACGCCGAAGACCGTGCAATCCTCTGTCCCCCACAACCCCAACCCCGGACAGCGATGTGCTCCTGCTCAGATGTGGATGAGACTCCTCTGTGGTGCCGAGGCGCTGCTGGTGCTGATGCTGCTCGCTCTCGAATGCCGATAGAGGACGACGAAACGATTTGCGCGGAGAGGAAAGGGATCTCCTTGCAGAGGCTGAACGGCTGCCAGCCAGCTCCGCTGCGCTGTACGTGTGTGCGTGCGTGTGGTTATGAATGTGTGCGAGGGAGTGTGTGCGACAGGGAGCCCGGCGCGGTGCGTTTAGCCGCAGTTGAACCCCGACGAGGCTGACTTGTGATGCTGTAGCTGGTGAGGCTCTCGGTGCTGCTATAACAGTATCCCTGGATCATACCACCGCACCGAGGAGAAGGGGGTGTGGCACGGACCGGCCACAGACACAAACGCGCACAGGCGTCAGGAGGTCGTCTGGATCGCTAGTTAGACTCATTCAGGTGATGCCATATGGCTGCACCGTGGTGCTGTGCCGGAGTGCTGAGTCATTAAAACACATACGCAGTGATAAAAACTTTGGGTTTCCTGCCTGTAAATGACACATTAAAAAAAGAAAGAATGAGAAACAAATGAATCCAATGAACAACAGGCCTGAGAACCAGAGCTGAGAAAGGCATTAAGCCAGGGCCGCTGCTAGCCATTTGGGTGCCCCAAGCAAAACTGCTTCGTGCCCCCCCTCCTGTACACAAACATGCACACAACACAACCACTTAGATAAATAACAGCCAGTGCAACGGTCTCAATTGACCTATGGCTAAGCCACGCCCCCTCCACTCACTCGACAAACAATCAACATTCGGTGACAGGCGCTATGCCACATCTCAGGAGCTGACAGCATCGACAGCAGACGCGGGATCAGACAGAGACCATGACAAGATAAAGAAATATATAAAAACATCGTTCACAAGTCTGAAACTGAGTTTAAATCAATCCTGTGAATCTCTGGAATGCAACGAGTGTCGCTCACTCAGTTTCTTGCACAAACTACTGCACAGCCGCCGGTGTTGTGCCAAAAAGTGATCGCCTGTCAAAAACTGATTAAACAGCCACGGAGCGAAGTAAAATGGTACCACACCACACCTTTACTACACCACACCTGTACTACACCACATCTGTACTACTACAGGGGCACGCGTTAAAGGAATGATGACATAGCAGTTAAAAACTAGTTTATGTTGTTGGCATTACTGCATATGTAAATACTCCAAAGAAAAAAACAGCATTTTTTACGTGGAGTATTGTTTTGAAAACGCCAGACCTCACTTCCTCAGTAATACAGTTGGGTCCCGGTGATGATATGGAGCTTTACCCGGAGACCACGCTGACTTCATTTTGATTGGCTACACCTTTTTTCGCTATGACCTTATTTGTGAGAATCTAGGGTCAAGCTGCGATCGGAGTTTGCTAAAGGCTAACTGCTAGCAACAATCCAGACAGTGAGCTACGTTTATCAGACAAGACAGCATTTAGAAAATAAAAAACTTACAGGTAATGACAAGGTTGTGGCCCCTCCTCAGTGTTGCTGCAGAAGTTTTCTTTTAAATCCATTTGTTTGAAAATCCAGAAAATCCAGACCTGACTGCACAGAAGTTACTACTAGCTCCTTTCACGAAGCTGAATCAGACAGGGAGGGGGGGAGCGGACGGTCATAGGCCGTTAGAGAGAGAGGAGGGGGGGGGGCGCTGTTTACTTGATAGTGTGCTCTTATTGGAGCAATTAAATTACGTAGAATGATAGAACTACGTAGAATGATAGCCTGCTGTCTGATTCAACTGTTTCTGAGCAGAGAGACAAAGCTGACAGACCGCAAACAGGAACTTTGATTCTCACTCTGGACATTCACATGGCCTCATCAGTGCACAACAGATCATATTATACCCCCAAAACCCCAGAAAAGTGAAATTTGATGTCACGGCACCTTTAACTGAATATTTTCCGTTATTGACCGTTTTTTTTAAACGGTGACAGAAAAATCTGAAGCCGCAGATCATTTTGACAGATTGCAATTTACACTCCCTGACCACTAGATGGCCGAGTTAGCATATTGTCTCTCTTGATGCATGGTCTGTTGGTTTGACTCGGAAAAATGTCACAGCAGCTGAGTGTCCGAAGCTTCTCCAAAAAGCCCAATAATGAAGATAGTGTTGACAAAAGAGGCGAAAAGGAAGAGGATGCAGTGGAAGATGAGGGACAAAAAAGTCATCAGTCTTCGGCACCAACTGAGCAACCAAGCATTTAATGGAAAAATGCTACCGAATATGTCGTCATTATATGTATATATTTTAAATAAAATGACAAGAAATAGATTATGACTGGATTTTATGACCCTGTCAGTCAAAATGACGGACAACGAAAAAGTCTAGCGCAACCTCTGGTACTACACCACCCCTACTACACCACACCTGTACTACACCACACCTACTACACCACACCTGTACTACACTACATCTGTACTACCTATACTACAGACCACACCACACCTACTACACCACACCTGTACTACACCACACCTACTACACCACAGCTATACTACACCACACCTACTACACCACACCTACTACACCACACCTGTACTACACCACACCTACTACACCACACCTACTACACCACATCTGTACTACACCACACCTGTACTACACCACACCACACACAACACCTGTACTACACCACACCTACTACACCACAGCTATACTACACCACACCTGTACTACACCACACCTACTACACAACACCTGTACTACACCACAGCTATACTACACCACACCTGTACTACACCACACCTACTACACCACACCTGTACTACACCACACCTACTACACCACAGCTATACTACACCACACCTGTACTACACCACACCTATACTACACCACACCTACTACACCACAGCTATACTACACCACACCTGTACTACACCACACCTATACTACACCACACCTGTACTACACCACACCTACTACACCACAGCTATACTACACCACACCTGTACTACACCACACCTACTACACCACACCTGTACTACACCACACCTACTACACCACACCTATACTACACCACACCTGTACTACACCACACCTGTACTACACCACACCTGTACTACACCACAGCTATTGTGTGGTTGAATATGGAACACGGACAGAACAGCGACATCATGTGTGTCTAGTTTGTAGTTGGAACAGCAGAAAAACATCTCCAGCCGCTGGGTTGCCAGCAACATGTCCAACAACTTATGCAGAGGAGTTTATAACTTTAGGTTATTTACATAACCCCGGTTCTCTGAGTAATATGAGTGAGATGTCTCACTATGGGATGCAGCCTCCCTGCAGCTCTCAGAAGCATCAATCTCATTACGCCCAATCCTGATTGGCTGGTGAACGTATCCGTCCGCACCGGGTAGTGCCGCCTACTATAAGTACCCCGTGCGGACGGTCACCACCTCATTCAAGATAAGCACCTCTTCTCACTCGCCCAAGCAAGGGGTTGTCTGGTGAGACATCTCACTCATATACTCAGAGAACCGGGGTTATGTAAATAACCTAAAGTTCTCTTTCATACATATTTCGCTCCGATGTCTCACTATGGGATATGGTAGCTCCCGGATTGCCAGACAAGCTTATCTAGCGTCCACCAACCTATAGGGAAAAAGCGCTCTGTTCCAATCAGGACAACAGGACCGCACGTGCCACGCACGGAGCGGAGACGTCCAGCATATAGAAGCGGACAAAAGTGAGAGGCGGGGACCAACTCGCTGCAGCACATATGTCCTGAACAGAGACCCCCCTAAATAAGGCCCAGGATGCGGCCAAGCCCCGAGTCGAGTGCGCCGTAGACCCTGAGGTGGCTGCAAACCCTGACTCCTGTAAGCCAAAGCAATCGCCTCTACCACCCAATGGGAAAGGCGCTGCTTCGTGACAGGTTTACCTTTATGAGGGGCAGCCCAAGAGACGAACAGCTGATCGCTCCTCCTGAAGCCCCTAGTCCTGTCCACATAAGTGCGTACTGCACGGACTGGACATAAAGCATGAGACTGCTGTTCCCCAGGTGGGGAAGCAAAGGCCACCAGGTCGATAGGAGAAACCGAGCCCACCACCTTAGGCACAAAAGCCGGGTTGGGCTTCAAAATCATCCTCACATCTCCAGGGGAAAACTGAGTGCATGACGGATGCACCGAAAGCGCGTGGATGTCGCTAACCCGTTTAGCCGAAGCCAGAGCCAGTAACAACACCGTCTTAAGAGACACGTGCTTCAAGTCCGCTCCTTCTAGCGGCTCGAAGGAGGGCTCTTGAGCCCCTCCAGGACGACAGCCAGATCCCATGGAGGTACCAGTGGTCTGGACACAGGGAGAAGCCTGCGCGCTCCCTTCATAAAACGGCAGACCAGAGGATGCTGGCTCGCTGTTTGTTTACCAAACCCCACGTGGTAGGCAGCAATAGCTGCCAAATACACCTTAACCGTGGAGAAGGCCTTTCGTTTGTCAATCAGATCCTGTAAGAATGACAACACGACCCCCACAGGGCACTGAAAAGGAACGTGGCCGTTCCTGTGACACCACTCCTCGAACACTTTCCACTTGCAGTCATACAATGATCTAGTGGAGGAGGCCCGAGCATTCTGTATGGTGGAAATCACTCGCTGTGGGAGTCCCACTGCTGACAGACTGAACCATTCAGGGGCCAGGCCCACAGCGCCAGGCGTTCCGGATGCTGGTGGAAGACGGTCCCCCTCCCCTGCAGTAACAGGTCCCTGCGCAGCGGAAGCTGCCAGGGCTGCCCGTGCAGTAACCGATATATCTCCGCCAGCCAATGCATGGCAGGCCAATGAGGAGCTATTAATATCAGGGTGTGGCCGTAATCCCTCACTCTGGACAGGGTGGCGGGTATCAAAGCCAGGGGGAGGGAACGCGTAAAGAAGCTCGTGCGGCCAGGCGTGCGCTAGTGCGTCTACGCCCAGAGGAGCATCCATGTTGCGCAGAGAGTAAAACAGTGCGCACTGCGCGTTCTCCCCTCGACGCGAACAGATCCACCGTAGCCCGGCCGTAACGGGTCCATATCTGTTCCACAATCTCTGAGTTCAGAGTCCAGTCCCCGTACAGCGGCGCACCCCTGGACAACAGGTCTGCGCCGGTGTTCGAGGGCTCCCGGAACGTGCGTCGCCCTCCAAGGAGAGGAGACGGTCGCAGCTCCAGAGGATCAGTTTGCGTGCCAGCATGTGCAACTGACGGGAGCGTAAACCTCCTTGACGGTTGATGTATGCCACCGTCGTTGTGTTGTCCGTCCTCACCAGGACATGATGACCCACGAGGGACGGGAGGAAGTGTTTTAAGGAGAGAAAAACCGCTGACAGCTCCAGAAAATTTATGTGAGACCGCTGGAGATCCAAATTCCACAGGCCCCTCACAGATCGGCCCTCGTGAATTCCACCCCAGCCTGTCAGGCTCGCGTCCGTAGTGACCACCTTCCTGGACAGGACGGGTCCCATGAGCACTCCTTCGGTCAGAAAACATGGCGCCCGCCAGTGACGCAGGGTCCTGGCACACTCTGGAGTGACAAGCACCCTCCGTGCGCCATGACGCACGGATCGAGCCCCATGAGGCCACCCAAAGTGGAACTCCCCATGGAGGCGACCGAGACGGACTACAAGACATGGCTGACGCCATCAGTCCACGCAATCGCAGACACAGTCTGAGCTGTACTGATCTGCCTGGACGAAAGAACGCCAGGCATTTCCGAAAGCCACCGTTCCGCCCGGGCGTGCTCGAAAGTCACCCCGCAGGGATAGTCCCAAAGAGACCCTGCGCCGGGGACAGCATGCTTTTCCGTGTTATCCGGCACCAGCGGCTAGGTGCCGCACAAAGCGCGTGCGCCTCCAGGCCTCCTGCCCCAGTTGAGCCGTAGGAGCCAATCGTCCAGGTATGTGGCCAGCGGATGCCCTGCCGCCTCAGCCGAGCTATCGCCGCCTCGGTGCACCGCCACCACCCGCGGGCTCAGAGCCAGGCCGAAAGGGAGCACTCGGTACTCGTAGGCAAATTCCCTGGAAAGCAAATCTTAAGTACTTTCTGTGGGGAGGATAGATCGGGATATGGAAACGCGTCTTCAGATCGACAGAAGTGAACCAATCGTTCTGCCGCACAAGACGTAACAGGGATGCGTGTGCTAAGCATCCTGAATTTGTATTTCCTGAGATTTCTGTTCAGAGCACGTAGGTCCAGAATAGGGCGACTCCGTTCCCCCCGTTTGGGGACCAGAAAACCTGGGTAGAACCCGCTCTGACTCTGTGCGGGGGGACTCTTCTCTGGTCACTCCTCTTCAGAGACGGATAACAACATCTCCAGGGCTCTGAAGCAGCTGCTGACTTGCCGACTCCACTGTTTCCCCCTGTACCAGCCTAACTGTGCCCAACATAATATTGCCACACAGTGATTGTTTTTGGCAACCCACAATGGCGGCGTGTATTTGCTTGTAGATGTTAACATAATGCCATTGTCAAACCCGTTAAAATTTATTCTATATTTATTTTCAGGCTAAAAATATTTTTTTTTAGGAAATGTTATATTTTCATTCTGCAACCCTCCGAACAACTTGTGGGGGTATTTTTCTTTTTAAAAATATAGCTTTTCATAAAAATGTTCCATATTCAACCTTAAAAGATCTGCATTTCTGACATGTTTTGATGGCACACCAACTTTCGTTATGTGCATAGGGGATTATCACGCTTACCGGAAGTTGCCGGCTTTTGACACTTCCTCTTCCGGGCCATGTTAACGACAGCCGTTCCTGCTCTGTTATACTGTTAAAATCGGATAAACTCCAAACATATTTAAGTTTTCATTCTTGACTGAAGTGATACTGGATCAAAAGCTGGATCAAAGCGATCGATTCGCCGCGGTGAAGGGCCGAACTTTATAATAAAACACACGTTTGTTTGTCGCCGGTGGGGCACGATACCGGCACTTCACAGCATGCTAGCATTAGCCAGCTAACGTTTACTGACGTAGCTTAACATTGTGCGTCTTAAAACACACAAACATCTGAAAATCGGGTCTGTACCCCACGTTTCCAGTGGAACAACTGGGGACTGCCAAGAAAGGAGACGCTTTAAGATGATTGTGTGTTTTCAGCCGCACAAAGTTAGGCATGTTATCGAGCTGGCTAATGCTTACCTGCTAACACGACTGCGCAGTCTGCCGGCCACAAACAATCGTGTGTCGTTTTATTATAAAGTTCGGTCCTTCACCGCGGCGAATCGGTCGTTTTAATCCACTTCTTCCTTAGCATCACTTCAGTCTGGAATGAAAACTTGGCATTGGCGTTTATCCGATTTACAAAGTTTAACAGAGTAGTAGCTGGCGGACTATTGTTAGCAGGTTAGCATTAGCCAGCTTGATGACGTGGCTAACTTTGTGCGGCTGAAAACACACAAGCATCTGGAAGCGTCTCCTTTCTTGGCAATCCCCAGTTGTTCCACTGGAAACGGGGAGGTACAGACCTGATTTTCAGATGTTTGTGCGTTTTAAGACGCACAATGTTAAGCACGTCAGTAAACGCTAGCTGGCTAATGCTAGCATGCTGTGAAGTGCCGGTGTTGTGCCCCACCGGGGACAAACAAACGTGTGTTTTTTTTATAAAGTTCGGCCCTTCACCGCGGCAAATCGATCGCTTTGATCCAGCTTTTGATCCAGTATCACTTCAGTCTAGAATGAAAACTTAAATATGTTTGGAGTTTGTCCGATTTAAACAGTATAACAGAGCAGGAACGGCTGTCGTTAACATGGCCCGGAAGAGGAAGTGCCAAATGTTTCAACTTCCAGGAACCGGAACGCGGAAGCGTGATAATCCCCTATTATTGAACCGTCGCTGCCCAATGGCGTTCTGGGACGCAGCCGTGATGTTGCACCCGACTATTGGTCGCACACCGCGTCACCTACTAGCAATCGGATATGAACCAGACATGAACACAGCGGGTGTTTTCAACACGCATCATGTCCGATTCGGCAAAGAAACGTGAGGAAACATTACCGGAGGAAGAGAGGAAAAGAAAGAGAGGAAGGGACAGAACAAGAGTCAAGATAAGATTGTCTGTTACCGGCTGGAGGGAATCACAGTACAGGTAGGATGCAAGATGGATGCTAGTTTAGCTGTTGATCGAGAGCGTCACGGAGAAAACTGCTAAATGTTCCGTTGTGGGTTATAAGGTCAGGGTAGGCGATCCTGGAAAAATAAATGATACACCTGCCTGAAGTCATGCCTCCAGCGCACAGGAACGTGCACCCGATTGCTCACGAGCAGGTCTGCGAAGACAACCTAAAACACCTGAGTGGCTAGTGTGCTTGCTAGCTAGTAAACAGCTGATTTACTGCATCTCTAAGTACTAATTCGTTCACCTCCAACTCCTTCTGCGGTGTAAAACATCCACACTGCAAACACAAACACTTCCATGATGTGCTCCACGTCTGTTTTTTTCCTTTTTGGTGAATTTTAAAGGTACAGTGTGTAAAAAATCAAAGGTCAATAGCAGAAAAATTTGATATATAATTTAATGTGTTTGCAATTACTGCACTTGAATAATTATTATGTGTTTATTTTCTTAGAATGATTTATTGATATCTACTTGCTGTGGGTGCACATACATGAAGGCTGCCATATTTGTTCCACCATTTTTACTACGGTGTCCCTGAGTGGACAAAAGAAGTTAGTGATGTGAGAACCCTCTGAACTTCAAACTTGCTGTACCAGCTTTGTTTAATGGGAGTTAGAGTACTAGTTGGGATCTGTAATGCCTTAAAAGGCATTAGGGGGAGGGGGAGAGGGAGAGACAAACGGCAGTTGACTTTGATGGACATATCATCATTCAATCGTTAAGAACGGGCCTTTCAAGAAAATTGGATGAGTTTTTTTCAATCCTGTCTGTTCCACAGGTGATTTTTTTTTTTTTTTTCATTTTTGTGTCAGACCACTTAATTAAAGGTTGAATATGGAACACGGACAGAACAGCGACATCACGTGTGTCTAGGTTGTAGTTGCAACGGCAGAAAAACAACTCCAGCCGCTGGGATGCCAGGCTCACTGCCGATGCGCAAGTGACCAACAGTCTGCAGCACGTCCAACAAGTAACACAGAGGAGTTTATAACTGACAGCTAACGTTAGCCATCTCAGCAAACAAGCTAGCTTACCGATCCAGGAGAAAAGTCGCCATTTCCGTGTTTTACTCCGTGGAAAACGTTTATGTGGGTCCATTTAGTGAAGTCTTCACCTAAATTTACTCCAGGTTTTGCTCTTCTCAGGCCACTCCTCCTCAGAAACAGATAACAACATCTCCAGGGCTCTGAATCAGCTGCTTCACTCGTCGTCTCTACGGTTTTCCCCTGTACAAGCCTGACTATGACCGAAATATTGTGTCCACACAGAGATCGTATTTGGCAACCTGCAACGGCGACGTGTATTGGCTTATAGACGTAAATAAAATGCCATTATCGAACCCGTAAAAAATTATTTTATAATTATTTTTAGGCTAAATATAATTTTTCTGGGAAATGTTGTACTTTCATTCTGTACACCCCCAAACGACCTGTGGAGGTATTATTTTTGAAAAAATATAGCTTTTAATAAAAATGTTCCATATTCAACCTTTAATTGGCTGTAGTCGGGATGTGAAGGAGATTTTAAGCAGTATAGTGAAAAATGCTCCTGGAAAACATCATCCACCCTGCCTTTAAGTTCCTAAAAACTTCAGCCCTTTTCAAACCTACCAATTTTGAATTTCAATGCCTTGAACTCCAGACTTACCACTTGATGCCACTGTTGTTGCTATCCTCGTAATTAAGGACAAAAATGGCCCATTACATCTGTTACTAAGCGGCATCATCAGTGACAGCCTCATCGCAGATAGCTAGCGCTTGCACCACATGCATACATGCACACACGTGCCACTTGTGCTAAATGCCGGCAGTCATATCACAGCATCAACAACACATATACAGCGTTTATGTCTGCCTGATTTAGCCGTGATATTGAGGGTGTACGCTCATCTACTGTCGCATGCTTTACTGTTTTGTGTGTGAAGTTTAATTGTGGCCTAGCATTCGCCTCCTGCTCCAAAGCAGAAGCAACTTCCAATCAGATGTTTGAAAAATGCTTGCTTCTGAAATGCAGAAGTGATGCGACTATAGAGCGGAAGGATTTGTCATGAAATAATTGTTAAATCTCTGATTTTAATTTGGAATTTTGAGCCTGGTAGGTTTAGAGCAGTGGTGGGAAACTCTGGTCCTCGAGGACCACTGTCCCTTCAGGTTTTCCTGGTGTCCCCCTTCTACACCTGATTCAAATCAAATGGATCTAACAGCCTATCAAGTTCTGCACAGTGACTCATTGATCTGAATCAGGAGTTTAGGAGCAAGGACACATGGAAGCCCTGCAGGATGAGGGCCAAGGTTCCCCACCACTGGTGTACTTCAGTGGGCCTTCCAGACATGAACGGAGGGTAACCTTGTGGCAGAGGTGGTAACATCAGGTGAGGCTCTGAAGGTGACTTTGTTACTTGCAGTACTTTCAGTAGTTTTGAATCTTTAAAGACACACAACGGAATTTTTAGACCCTAAAAATTTGTGTTTCTGACTCGTTTTGATGGCACACCAACGTTCATTATGCATTTTCAACCCATCACTCAGAAACCGCACTCTGTAGCTTTGTATCCGGGACGCGACTGTGATGTTGCAGCTGACTACAGTATTGGTTGCGCGCTGCGTCACTTACTAGCAAACAGATATGAACCAGATGTGAACGAAGCAGGTGTTTTGAACGCACATCATGTCGGATTCAGTAAAGAAGCGCAAGGAAACATTACTGGAGGAAGAAAGGAAAAGAAAGAGAGGAAGGGACAAAGCAAGAGTCAAGATAAGACTGTCTTTTACTGGCTGGAGTGAATCACAGTAAGGTACGATGCAAGATGGATCCTAGCTTAGCCGTTGCTAGGGGGTTAGTTTTTGTTTTTATTGTTTATTTGTTTTTTTGTTGTTGTTGTTTTTTTTGATGGGGGGGGGGGGGTGTTTGTTTGTTTTATTTTTTTTTTTTGTTTTTTTTTTTTTTAGTTTTCCCATTGATTAGCCCAGTTTGAGGACCAAGCACAATAAGAAACCATCAGTTAAAAAGCAACTAAGCCTGTCCTATTGACCAACAAAGAACCAGATCTTAAAACCATACTAATCCCATGTTTTTACCGGTCTAATGATGGCTTTCTTCCAGACTCTATGATGACAGTGCTGCTGGTTCCTGTAATCAAGAATAAAGCAGGGAAAATGGGCTCCTCAGATAACTATAGACCTATTACTCTAGCTAATATTAGCAAAATATAGGTTGATTAAACATTTTATGAAGCCAGGGGTTCTTTTTTTTTTTTTCAATAAATAATCTATTTTGTCACTTTTCCACTAAAACAAGCCCCAGTATAGGCCTCTACATAAAATTCTGTTAGTAAAATTAAGAAGTAAATTATAAAATTAGCAAACAGTCTATCTTTCAAAAAACTGCCACATGCACTAAAAGCCAAACTGACATTAGCCGCTTTCAGACTTGTTCTAGCAAGCGGTAATAGTGCAGACTTTGTCCTTCATTCCCCACTTTTTCCTCAGAGATGTAGCAGACATGTAACAGATGTCCCTGATGTCATAAGGGCGGAAATTTTGTGGCACGTCCTTTTGGCTGAACGCACGAGAAAATGTTCTGGACAGGGTGAAGGGAAAGTGTGGCCATGTTGACTTATCCGGAACATTTTCCAATGTCTGAACGAGACCAGGATGCAGTAAGTCCACGAGGAAGGGGCATGTTTGAAAACCTACTCTGGTTAAAGGGCAGATGGACTTAACCACAAATGTATAGCACTGCAAGTCTGAAAGCAACTTTATTGAGAGGGAAAATGTTCCAAATGGACAACAGTCTCAGTAATGATTCATTCTTAAATGGACTCCCCTGTCATATATGTAACTACATAAGTCATCCTCAAAATCATTCATACCCTCCCATTAAAGATGGAAAAAAGCTGTCAGTGAACTACTGTAAGTTAAAATTGACAAAAGTCATAATAAATAAAAAATACTATGAAAATCATGACATTGATTTTGAATTGGAGTTCAAAAGAAATATTAAAAACAAACTATAAAACAAAAAATAAAACAAGTAAATGAGCATGATGGAGCTAAAATTTTGTTGAGCAACAATTTGAGACGATCACTGCGATCAGGTGTTTTCTGTAACGTTCCATTAGATTTCTGCACCTGTTGACAGGTATGTTGTTCCACTGTCCATGAGCAGGGTGATCTATTTGGTGTAGGACAGTTTTGTTTATTTTTATGATGATGATTTTAAACTACAATTCAAAAGCAAGAATTTTATTTCACTATGTTTTATTTTTGTAAATTTTTATTTATTATTAGTTTCTTTAGTTTCTTGTTATTTGAATTACTATTGTGAGTTTAGCCTTTTTCTTGAATGGAATGGTATGAATCATTTTAAGGAACACTGTATATATAGATGTATGTACGGTATATGCATTGGTGCATCCATCATATATATGTACATAGACACCAATGCACCAAAAAGACAAGTGTAAGCTGACACAATTAAGCATAAAGAATTATTCATGAGGTTTAGAGTTCCAGCTACAGCCACCAGCACCACAGGAGCAAGTCACAAACCTGTCAATCAATGCAGTGAACAATGACACGTCTTATTTAAGATCTGTGATTGGCTGGAAGCTGATTAGCTAAAATCAAATTCTGCTTGCCGGCCCTGCTAAGAACTGCTGGTGCAGCATTGCAAAAATCTAACAAAAGACAGCGAAAGAGGAAGAAAAACTAAATACTTCCAGAATTATTGCTTCAGTTTTCAAATTCAATTCTAAAGCTCCAGTGATTACCTGCACATCATCTCATAATCCCTGTTTTTCTCTGCTAAATGAGCCATCTAAAGCTTCTGACCTGCACTTTTATGTAATGCGATGGTTGTGGGTATTTCCAGCCAGTCTGGTGCAAACAACTTGTGAATGACAGGGGTTCTAATGATGCAGTTTATTATTTCCCCAAAGCACCGTTCACGCGGGGCTACAAACAACCATCCTGACAGCTGCTTCAGTCTGTCTGCCTTTCTGCCTGTCTTGCTATATCCCCTCAACACAACACAGCATTATGCATCTTTTATCACCAGTGGGTTTTGGCATTTTCTGTCAGTTTTATAGCTGGCTTTCCCTAAGTGGGGACCACAAGTCCAGCAGTTCCACGCAGGGAATGAGAGCACACAGACGGGGTGCAAAGATCTCTCAGTCCATGCATGTATGATATCACTTCCCCTCGTTGACACAGAGATTGTCAGTGTGTTTGTCATCTGGGGACACTGGTGGAGGAAGTATTCCAAATGCTTCATTCTCAGTGTGTGAGCTGCTTGTTACGGTTAGATGAGGAGCTGCTTTTAACTACATGATGTAGTTTTAAGGTTACTGGATTATATCTCTGAAGTTGTGAGATTATTAGTAGGATATGAAAGATGATAAGGCTAAAAGTCTAATGCAGCTTTTTAGTGTTATTCTTTGACATTTACTCTTGTGTTTTTTGTATTTTTATAATCATTAACTCTTCTTGACTAGACCGGTTTTTCTACCTCTTGTCCAAAATGGTGAATTTAAGATAAATGAAGTATATATTCACAACTACAAACGCTTTCTGTGTAATCTTTGTCTCCAAAGAAAACAGATATGCAAGATTACAACCTGATCTCACAGAAATACATGAATGAGCACAAACAACCCTCAGGTCCTACTACTCATTTTCATGTCCCTGAACTGCTCCAAATTACATGCAACGAACACGTTAAGTTGCACAATGTAAGGCTTTTCGTGTCCCAGACACAAACCTTTCTGCTTCAAATTACAGTATGTGCTGCTGGTATGTGAAATTGTGCAATGTTGACTCGACAAGTCCTCCAAAGACCTCACCCACATAGGACATTTGTGCTTGCACAAAAATGCGGACTATATTTATTCTTTTAAATATGCGATCCATAGTTTTTTTCATTTTTGGCATGTGTCGGCATGTGGATGATGGACAACTGCTCTGTGTCCAAGTCCATTCCTTGAGAGCCACTATCCTGCAACAGTAACACGCATTCCTTCTCATCCTAGCTCTGCCTGCATCCAGCCTGCCGAGGCCTGGTAATGTGCACAGTTGTAGGACTTTTACTTGTTATGGTGTCGCATAATAGTGACGTCATCAAAGCCGCAGCAGTAAATATGTCTGTAAATAAGGACGAATCACCACAAAAAAGCCGCTTGGAGCTCACAGGGGGTCTGACTAATGTTTGGTCACAAAACATTGGTAAAATGAAGACGTTTATGGCAGATAATGCCTTACCTAGAGGCTCGCATCACTTCCATTATATATATATATCGTACATATGCTGATCTAGATTAGATCTAAATATCTTCTGAAGGAATTCAAGTTGCACCAAAACTGTCGGGGTGAGTAGATGAACATATTTTATGCTAGAAAACAGGTCCAGATTGAAAAAAAAAAAAACTAAATTCCCCTTTAACGTTGGTCACATGAAGAGCGACCAAAGTGGCAAAAACATTTTGCCGCTTTGGAAGCTGTCCTGTTTGTCGCCCAGCCTCGGTGTTTTAGATCTGGAATAAAACTTCACCCCAAAATAGCTAAATTAAGAGATGATTTATGAATTTTTTCTTTGCCACTCCTTGGCTGCTACCTCACAGAGTTTTTGTCCCACAGTGATGAGACAGACGTCTTTGTAATCAGCAGTCTCTGCTTTCATATGCTTGTGTGTGTGGAGAAATCAGCAGAGGCTCTGAAGTGGACAGCGCTGCTCTCCTTTTTGTTACGTTCTATTGTGGGTTGAATGGTTTCTTTACAGTGGCAATTCCTGGTAGAATCTTTAAGCTGAGTTTCTTCCCATCAATCTAATATGCTATGTGTTGGGATCGGTGCCTCCTGGAGCGTTTATAAAGATCTTAAGTGCTGCACATACTGTATGTCTTGGTGCTCTAGTCAAGAAGAGGTAAAAAAAAAAAAAAAAAAACACATGACAAGTTTAAAAATGACTTTATTAACTCATACATCTGGAATGTGACCCTATACATGCTGCCTTTGTGAAATGCTGGAAGCAAATCAGATTCATCTTTAACATGTTTTGTCTTTGATGATGTCTCTGGTTTATAAAGCTCGTACGGGCGGAGTCAGATAATTGGGACACTTTTTGGTCCAGATATGGGTCAGTGAAATAAGTGTCTCTGAGAAAAAAAAAGGAAAACTGTGAGTGTGACTGTTTCTGTAGTAGCAGTGTGAGGATATAAGCAAGCATCCCGCTGAGGTACTACACAGACCTGAGGTGAAATGGGCCAGGTGTTCTGTCAGGATGAGCCCAGATGAATTTCAGCTGAGATAATAATTCAGTTTTACCAGAAAACTTTCATGTGCGTTGACTTCCAGTTATGAGTGAATGTTTATTTAAGTCAGGCAGGGGGTCTTGTGCGATGTGGGGGCTGGTAGCTGAGTACAGACAATGGGGTCCTACAGGCATTTGTTTCGGTGTCTGTATAAGCAGCAGTGGTTGTAATAAATGAGCTGAGCATGTGTTGTGACTCATAAGATATCGAGCACTGTGCCACAGTGGCGCCATAGAAATGTACGCAATAAAAAGTTTGATATCTGATGGAGACATGAATTTTTATATGAACTGATCATCTTCTGGGGGAATGTGTCAGCTTATTATGCATCGGTGTGTGTGTGTGTGTGTGTGTGTGTGTGTGTGTGTGTGTGCTTGGCTCAGTGGAACTTCGTGTGAATTCAGATTTGCTGTGTCAAATATTCAGCAAGATCTGGTTGAAAAAAAAATAATAAATGAAGCGAAACAGTAACAAGTGTTCATGTTTGCTGTATCTGGGTCATTCTGGTCAAATCCTGGGAAAGAGTCGTGTCGTTATTCCTATTTATCTCTTTTCTTTTTCTTTCTCATTTCCTTTTTCTTCCGCTTGCTATATAAACTGCAGAGGATACAGTATACTTCTCCAACTACGTAACCACGGAGGCCCCTCGAGTTTTCACAGTTCTCCGTCACGGTGCCGGATACGCAGTGCAATTTCCCGCCCAATCAGTGGGGGTCGCTACACAAGACTGGCCTAATCCCATGATGCCAATGGTCGGTAACCTCAGTAGTTATTTTGCCCAAAAAGATACTTTGGATTCAGAAATGGAGACGATGGAGAGATTTTTGTATTTCCTCACTTCTTCGGCCAAACGTTCTTCAGTGGGAATCATCTCTGCATCTTCGTAGGCTAGCCCGGCTAGCCGGTCTTTCAAAAATGGCGCTGCCAGTGTTTAAGTTGTGATAAACCAATCACAGCCCTTGCTGTCTTCATTGTCCCTTGACAGAGTGACGGACACTTAAAGGAGCACAGAGAAAGTTCAAGCTTTTTTCCAGAAGTTTGCCCCCTCCGGCAACAAGTGGAAGTGACGCTAATGTCGTGCACACGCATGAGCTGCTTGGACTGCGTTGGTCTCTAATTTAACCCATATTACACTCAGTCTGAGCCCAGAGTTAGAGTCACGATGTCTACTGAAGTAATAAAGTTATAAATCTGCAAGTTGTTTACGGTTTGATTGTTGAGTAAACTAACAAACTGTATGTTAACGGTAACAACAGGCTAACGCTGGCTTGTAGATCAAATTACTGCATCAACTAAATTTAACAAGTTGACAAAAGTGTACCTCTTCCTCGGGAACAGCCATATGGCTGTCCTATTGATGCATTTACATGCAAAAGACGTGTCATTGTTCACTGCACTGAAATATTATGTATCCTTTTTTCTATAATTTACCTTGTTAGTGAGAAGACAGCCAACTGTGGGTCCGTTTTAGTCCCAGACTGGATTGGAGCTCCCTCCAATTAAAAAAAGAAAGAAAAAAAAAGCTGCTCTGTTATTTACTCTCATCTTACACCGGTGCTGGTGTGCTGAAAAACGCCCCCCTGCCGTGGGGACCGGTCAGACTCCAGTTTGGTTCTCTTTGTCTCACAAGATAAACCTTTTTTTCTTTGTCTTACTGGACTCTGAGTTGGGGTTTGAGAGGCACCTGCTCTTCTCCCCCACATGTACCCCTAGTGGTTTCGTACCCGAAGCTCTAACATTGAGCATTCGGTATTAGAGACCACCGTAGTGAAAAAAGATCAATTCATTCTACACATCAGACAGTTGTAAGAGCATGTGGAGGAAAGAAAAGAATAGTATTTAACATTTAAACTTGCGCAATGCACCTTTAAAAAAATTTTGCAGCCGGAAACAACGGAGAGGCTCTCTGACAGGCTCTCCGTTGACATAGAGGGCTCTCCGTAACCTACGTAGAGCACTTTACAGACAACTATAAAGTAGCCATCATTTCTAACAAAAGAACGGTAAACCTTTTATGGATATACGTAGATCAGGGATGCCTCTGTGTTCAAGGGTCACTGTCCTACAGGTTTTATGTTTCCCTGCTCTAAAACGCCTGATTCAAATTAAAATTAATTTCTGCAACGTCTCTAAACTGAAATAACTTGTGTCTAAAGTTGAAGTGGAGAGGATCATCCATGCTTGTATTTCTTTGCAGCGATTCTAATAGTCTTTTGAACTGAAAAACTAAACCGCCTTAAAGTTGCCCAAAATTTGGCCAAAAAACTTCAAACTGGAAAGCACGGTCTCATATTATACCTATTTTAGCCTCCCTTTACTGGTTACCATCGAGTTTTAGGAAACATTTTAAAACCCTGACCCTAACTTTTAAAAAAATCAACCCCCTTCCTGCTTAACAGACCGGCAACATTTAAAGCAGCTACAGTTTGGGGTCAGATGCTAGTGGCAGTCCCAAAAACCCGATTCATGACTCATTGGTGATTGTGCTTTTGAGGCGGTGGCACCAAGGCCGTACAATGCTCTACCTTTCTCCCATTGTCACATAGACCCCATTGAGGTATACAAAAGCCCCTATAAAGATGGCTTTTTAAGCAGCTTTTTATTTCCATTTTCTGTTTTGTGTGTGTTGCTTATGATATAAGTCTTAATCTTTTTATTATCTTTTATCCTGTATTGTGTTGTTGCTTATGATGTTAGTCTTAATTCTGTTTAATATCTATTATCCTGTATTTTTATTTGGACAGTTTTGTGAAGCACTTTGTGATTCTACATCTGTGAAAAGTGCCATAAAAATAAATCTTTATTATTATAAATTGTCAAGCCTGATAATGATCCATTCATTGAAATCAGATGCTAGAGCAGGGAAACATGTAAAACCTGTAGGACTGTGACCCTCAGGGCAACTATGGGACATCCCTGCCCGATGGACTTTTTTTGGGCCCCAGTTTCCAGCTCACTAAGTCTGGTGGCAAGAAAGAGAAAACGAAAAGAACAAAGAAAAATATCAAAAGTTCAACATTTTTAATTAAAAGAACCTTTCAAAACAGCTTTGAAAAATGTATAGCTTAGTTGTTAAGATGATTGCTTTATAATTACTTGCTTTTCGTTGACATTTGCTTTACTATACCCACTTAACCTTTGATTCCTCTGATGAGCTTTAGGTTACCCTCTGCCCCCAGCCACCAGCACCACCTCAGACCAATCTAAACTTATTAAATGTCAACTAGGCTTGATGCAAGAATGAAAGATCAGCTGGAGTGTCTGGCAGCAACATTTTAAAAGGTGTAATGCTCTAAAGCTAGTGTGGCCTGTTGTTAGTTTCTCATTTCACTGCCTTTTCATTGTAAACAACCCTGATGCTACATGGAACAAGTAACTAAAATTGTCTAAGAAAACTGTTGTACTGTTCAAAAATCATGAGCTACACCTCACTTCTTTGTGTTTTTTTGCAAGGTGCCAAATTTTCATTTAAGCTTTTTAAGCGGTCTGTTATAAACTTTATAAACTTTACATGAAGCTGCTCTGACAGTCTTGAGAAGTTGCATATTCTTTGAACATAAACAGGTTGCTCCTGAAACTGTGACTGAAAGGGTATTTTTGGGGATTAAGAAATGAAGATTTGAATTTCAAACAATTTGGCAAAAAACAAATTAGTAGCTTGTTGCAAAGGCATAAATACTTTAGATTTCTGTAGTTGCATCTACTGTAAGGGTGCATTCACAGCAGTCCTGGGACTCGGTCCAATTGGGTGGAGATTTCTGAAATATTTCACACCTTTCTTTGCTATGGTTTGCGTTCAAATTGCAGTAATTGAGGCGACCAAATCGCATGGTTAAAACACTACAGTTAAAACCACTGCTCTCTAGAGGGCGACACTCCCCAGTACAACCACTGATCAATGATGAAAAAGCAGGACGAAGAAGAAACCCGGCCTCTGTGATTAAAGTGGAAATCTTTCTGCTTCTTATTATTAGGCCACGAGGTCTCTGTCGACACATTTTCCAGTTGTTTTTCATTGTTGTTTTGACCTCAGCTTCTTCAAACATGCGCCGTTTGCTTTGTTTTCCCTCTGACCCAAACAATAATCTTCCCCACTTTCTTCTGATTCTTCTTCTTCTTTTGCTTTATTGCGGTTGACAAACATCACTTCCATTAGGTGGATAGTCTGATTTGCAAGTAAACCGAGACCACCGGCTTTCAGGCGGACCAGAGTCCACTTCTTTGGTGCACACCAGAGTACGGTTGATGTTCAGACTGTGCCAAACAAAGCGGTCTATCCATGGAATCTGACCACGGTCCATTTAGAGCAGACCAAACAGCCAGAATATGAACGCAGCCTAAAATGCCAAAGATGGCACAGTTTGACTGACAAAAAATTATAAAAAAAAAAAAAGCACCAACAAAGTGACTCTAAGTTGCTGCAGACTATTGAGGAAACAGAGTGTGGGGCCTAAAAAAAAAAACTGTCTCCAGCAGATGAACAGTACTGTATCTAAAAGTCATGTCCTTTAGAAACAGGAAAAAAAAATCCATCAAAGACCTGACACAAGACCTGGGAGATAAATCTGGACATCCAGCTGATCCATCTACTGTTCACTGAAGCCTCATCAGAAATTGTTTCCATGGAAGAGTGGCTGTCAAGAAGCCATTATTAAGGAATGGAAACAGGCAGAAAAGGCTGAGGTATGCCAAATGGCACAAGAACTGGACTGAAAATCAGCTAATACAGGTCTTATAAAAGGATGAATCCTCCCCAGAGCCTGGACCTTAACATTAGCAAAGCAGTGTGGGGTCATCCTGACAGAAAACAGAACAAAAAGCAGAAGCCAACATCCAAAGAAGAGCTTTGAAATGTCCTTCAGGAGCCCCAGAGAACTATTTTTGAAGAATGCTTTGAAAAATGACTTGTCTAAGAAGGTTCGGGTTGTGTTGTAGTATAAAGGTGGCCAAACCAAGTATTGACTTTACCCCTCATCTGGATTAATACAGTATTCTGTTTGCAAATAATTGAACGAATAACTGCACCTGTCTACAGTAATGCCAGCAATATATTAATAAATGAAGTTTAGGTCAAGATTTCTGCACAGCAATATTAATGTTTTACATTGGAATTTAGCAGAATGGAAGGAAAAAGAAGCAGAAATACTCACCTACAACACAAGTACCTCTAATTGCACTTTAGAGCAGTACTTGACTGCACATCTTTAGATGCTTTCTAACGCTGTTTGGCTGATGTGGGTAGTCAATATGTGGTTGTCATGCCGCTGCAAGAGACTGCTTTTTGTAACAATGACTGCAGAAAACTGTAATGGATTTTGATTAGGGAAGACTCCTGGAGTTGCTGGAGAGTGCAGCCTCACGCTGGAAGTCTGTGCGTTTCTGAAACTCGATGTTTGCCTGCAGAGGGCTAATGGCAGCTGCATTACACCTCCAGTGGTTGGGTAAATGCACTTTTAAAAGAGCTCTTCCTCCTTTGCCTGACACACCTCACTGAGACATCTCCCTGACAACCAGCTCCATGCAGAAATTTGAAATGTCACAGTATTTTACTGTGATTCTTTTTTATCATCATGGTCTGTGGAGAATAGATAATAGACATGGAGAGGCAAAGGACTGGCCTTGCTGTAACAAAGACATAAACCTTATACACTATAATGCCAAAAGTATTTGCTCAGGTGTTCCAATCACTTTCATGGCTACAGGTGTGTAAATGAAGCAGCTAGGCATGATAACTGTTTTTACAAACATGTGTGAAAGAATGGGTCACTCTCAGGAGCTCAGTGAATTCAAGCGTGGAACTGTGATAGGATGCCACCTGTGCAACAAACCCAGTCATGACTTTTCCTCGCTCCTAAATATTTCAGTCAACTCTCAACTGTATTATAAGAAAATGGAAGTGTTTGGGAACGACAGCAACTCAGCCACGAGGTAGTCGGCCACATAAACTAATGGAGCGGGTCAGTGGATGCTGAAGAGCATAGTGAGAAGAGGTGGCCAACTTTCTGCAGAGTCAATCACTACAGACCTCCAAACTTCATGTGGCCTTCAGATCAGCTCAAGAACAGTGACAGAGAGCTTCATGGAATGGATTTCCATGGTTGATCAGTTGCATCCATACATACATGACCAAGTGCAATGCAAAGCGTTGATGCAGTGGTGGAAAGCAGCCGCCACTGGACTCTAGAGCAGTGGAGGCGTTCTCTGGAGGGATCAATCACGCTTCTCCATCTGGTAAATCTGATGGAGGAGTCTGGATTTGGTGGTTGCCAGCAGAACAGTACTTGTCTGACTGCATTGTGCCAAGTGTAAAGTTTGGTGGAGGGGGGATTATGGTGTGGGGTTGTTTTTTCAGGAGCTGGGCTTGGCCCCTTAGTTCCAGTGAAAGGAACTCTGAATGCTTCAGTATACCAAGACATTCTGGACAATTCCATGCTCCCAACTTTTTGGGAACAGTTTGGAGCTGGCCCCTTCCTCTTCCAACATGACTGTGCACCAGTGCACAAAGCAGGTCCATAAAGACCTGGATGCAGAGTCTGGTGTGGAGGAACTGGACTGGCCTGCACAGAGTCCTGACCTCAACCCGATAGAACACCTTTGGGATGAATTAACAGTATATAAAAAAAAATAGAGCAGAGACTGAGAGCCAGGCCTTCTCGTCCAACATCAGTGTGACCTCACAAATATGCTTCTGGAAGAATGGTAAAAAGTTCCCATAAACCCACTCCTAAACCTTGTGGACAGCCTTCCCAGAGGAGTTGAAGCTGTTCTAGCTGCAAAGGTGGACCAACGTCATATTGAACCCGGTGGATCAGGAATGGGATGTAACTGAAGCTCAAACAGTATGTGCGTCAAGGCAGGTGAGCAAATACTTTTGGCAATATAGTGTACACTCACCGGCCACTTTATTAGGTACACGTTGCTAGTACTGGGTTGGACCCCTTCTGCCTTCAGAACTGCCTTAATCCTTTGTGGCATAGATTCAACAAGGTACTGGAAGAGATTTAGGTGCTTAGAGATTTGTACTTCGAAAAATCTCTAAGTACAACAGAGATTTTTCTCCATTTTGACATGACAGCATCATGCAGTTGCTGCAGATTTGTCGGCTGCACATTAATGATGCGACTCTCCGGTTCCACCACATCTCAAATGTGCTCTATTGAATTGAGATCTGGTGACTGTGTAGGCCATTTGAGAACAATGAACTCACGGGGTCTGTCCCAAACCGCGCACTTGAGCACTTCAAACTCTGTTTTTGAGTGTAGTGCACACATGGTGTCATTTAAGCGACAATTCAGTGCACTGAAAGTACCAGGATGCTGCCCTAATAATGGCCAAAAATGAAGTGCAAAACGAAGCACACTACTTGCACTAAACGGACACCATCTTGCTGACGTAGAGGAAGAGGCGGAACTTTCGAAATGCTTTCAGAGCTGAATGATGGCAGTAAAATGAAGCGGTGGCGACCCCTGCTTCATCGGAGGCGGTATCGTATAGGCTTCCCACCGATCGGATCGGACGATATTTCACATTTTTTTCAAATTTTCTGATGGGTCCTTAACTTTTCATTCACCGATCCGATCAATGACGTCATTGACATTTGGAATCTGCTCCGGTGAAACTCATTTACACCAATTAAACTTAGAAAACAAGTAAACGAACAAAGCAGAATAGACACGTACTCACTAGTATGTGTTTTATGTCTTCGTGGCGTTTTTGCCATGCGTTCTGTCACTATGTGCTGGACAATAAAGTTTTTACAATCCCAAATACGCCACACATAAAGGATGGCGACGCCGGTTGCAAACATGTCAGCTCTTAGACTAAAGAGGACACAGCGCATTTCCTGCATTTCCGCAAACAACAGTTTACCTTAAACTGTTGCAGCACAAGTGTTTGTCTCCGTGTCTCCATCAGAGACTGTAAATAACAGGACTCCAGACCGCGGAGACCTCCAGTGTCGAGCGCTTCGGCCGCGCGTGCTCCTCGCGTGCTGCAGCAGGTATGTACACAAACACTCCTGACACTGACGCATGCGTCCACAGCAAATATTCCAGCCCTACTGTAGCGATACCGGACTACTTCAGCTAAAGGGGGTTGTTTGTTCGCACGTCGAGGTTCTTCTGAGGAAACAGTCACTCGATTAGTTTGACTACTAATATGACGTCATTAGATGTGAGCCCCAACTTCTGAAGCAGCATAACTGCCTTCATTTGCGCTGTGACTGTAGATAATTTCAGTTATGACAGTTTAAGTTGGGCTGTTATCTGTGCCACTGGCTCAAGTTATTTTGTTTGTCCTGATTAAACCTGAATGCTCATTAGAGGTTATTGATGTTTAACCTTTTCATCTCAGTTCAGGACAAAAAATGGAAACAAAAATCCTTTTTATGATACTCAGTAAACTGTATAAATACAGGTAAACAAGCTATTTAAATAGATATATTTGCTTCCTCACATGATCGGATCGGAGATCGGTTTTTTAAAACTCTCTGATCGGTGATCAGTGATCGGCCCCAAAAATCCTGATCGTGTAAAGCCTAATATCGTACTGATTTAAGTAACGTTCATGAAATGATTTTGACATTATTACTAATGTTTATTGTAGCATGCTACCCAAACTACTGTTTGGGTTAGCATTTGGTGACAATAGTGTCCACTACAGACGAAGTACACAGTGCGCACTATGCACTAAATTCCAGTGCACTCGGGCAAGTGTGTGGTTTGAGACAGGCTCATTGTCATGTTCAAGAAACCAGTCTGAGATTATTTGCGCTTTATGACATGGCGCATTATCCTGCTGGAAGTAGCATCAGAGGATGCTACACTGTGGTCATAAAGGGATGGACATGGTCAGCAACAATACTCAGGTAGGCTGTGGTGGTTAAACCGCGCATTGGTACTAAGGAGCCCAAAGTGTGCCAAGAAAATCTGTCCCACACCATTACACTACTACCACCAACCTGAACCGTTGATACAAGGCAGGATGGGTCCATGCTTTCATGTTGTTGACACCAAATTCTGAGTCTACCATCCGAATTTGGTAGCAGAAATGGAGACTCATCAGACAAAGCAACATTTCTCCATCTTCTATTGTCCAATGTTGGTGAGTCTGTGTGAATTGTAGCCTCAGTTTCCTGTTCTTAGCTGACAGGAGTGGCACCCGGTGTGGTCTTCTGCTGCTGTAGCCCATCTGCTTCCAGGTTGGATGTATTGCTCATTCAGAAATGCTCTTCTGCATACCGTACCTCAGCGGTAACGCGTGGTTATTTGAGTTACAGTTGCCTTTCTATCAGCTGGAACCAGTCTGGTCATTCTCCTCTGACCTCTGGTATCAACAAGGCATTTGTGCCCACAGAACTGCTGCCCACTGGATATTTTCTCTTTTTCGGACCATTCTCTGTAAACCCTAGAGATGGTTGTGCATGAAAATCCCAGTAGATCAGCAGTTTCTGAAATACTCAGACCAGCCCGTCTGGCACCAATAACCATGCCACGTTCAAAGTCACATAAATCACCTTTCTTCCTCATTCTGATGCTGGTTTGAACAGCAGCAGATCGTCTTCACCATGTCTACATTGCTAAATGCAGGGAGTTGCTGCCATGTGATTGGCTTATTAGAAATTTGCGTTAACGAGCAGTTGGACAGTTGTACCTAATAAAGTGGCCAGTGAGTGTATATTAGCCTAGAAAACGTGGCTAACAGAAATCGAGAGTGAGGTCTCACTTCCTGGCTTGACATTATAATTTGGAGAGTGTTGCAATCCCATGCAGTGCATCTACCACCAGGAAAGTTTGTGGGGTAAAACCAGTCGACATTTTATTTGATAATGAGCATCATTAGAGCCACAGATGCTCTGCAGTGCCTGTTAGAGTGCATTTCAGACATAATGTCAGTTACATTAAATTTCATGTCATCCGATTATACTGTAAATTGCATTATATGATAAAACCTAATTAAGCAGTATCTCATCAGGCGAAAAAACAAAAAGGAGGAAAACCCATCTCAATAAGACCATGCTTGCTGATCCAATTATTCCTGCCCTATTTGGATGGCACGGAAGCATGGCTGAGCGAGCAAGGAGGGATAGGTGGATTTAGAGCTTGTACTCCATAAAAGTGGTGTGAGGGTGAAAGAAGTAGTCAATGCTGCTGCTGTGAATGCTAAGATGGTGTCTGGTGGGAGACACTTGACTGGAAGTTGTCCATGTTCCTGCTTTCCTTCCTTATTCCCTCATTATACGCAGCTCATGCTTATTTCATAAAACACATCTTTTAAAAGCTGGACTGCTGGGATATAAAGTTACACTTCACATGCTATCAGGAAACAAGAGGGAGCTCCATTATTGCTCTAATGCTGCTGGAAGCCTGAGCAGTAATATCAGCAACCCTGCACTACTTCACGCTTCACAGCTGGAGGCAGTTTCCGTGACTTTTTTCAGTCTTGTGCATGTATGCTGCAAAGCCGACACAATTTTTCCTCCTCAGAACGCCGTCCTCTCGTGGGCTGTGATCGATTTGCGGGTGATCAATCCAAGATGGCTCTTGCACGCTGTAACTACAAACTAACAATTATTTGTTGGGCTGTTTATTGCAATTTTCTCAGATGATTTTCTTGTTTTTCTCCCTCTTTATTTCCTTTTCTGTCTGTTGCCTCCTCCTACCTGTCTACTTCTAGAAGATTCTCCTCACTTTCTTCCGTCTCTCCTGATTATTTTCTATTTTCCTTCCCGTTTCTTCTCTCCCATCTCACTCTCAATCCTCCCGTCGAGCTCCATCGCTCTCCAGGGTGACGTTGCTGAAGGGGTTTCTCTCATTCAGTAATGAGGGATCTTGGATCAATGCTGTCAACAATCCTCACCAGCTCCACCAGAGATGCAGTATTATTCTGCCCTTGCGGTGTGTGCCTGATTTCCAGGGGTGTTAAGAGTTAACTAGGGTATTCTTTCTCCGGAAGGGTGTTCGGGATGTGCTCTATCACTCTTTCCCCCTGTTTCCACCACTGCTCCAGCATCATCCACTCAGCCATGCAGCAGGAATCTCTTACAGGAGACAGAGCTACCCATTTATTGAAATCTTCTTTTAAATGACAGAGCTATGACCTTTCCAATGCACACGCTTCACAACCATAAATTCTTACAGATTTCATTTTCCATTTTCCTCCGAATGCTCACAAGCAAATTACACCTCCGCAGCCTCCAACTTACAGACAAGGATTCAGTAGTTTTGGCTCCAATTATTACTTTTTTTCCTACTTGCAGGTTGGTAGTTTAGCACTTGTGCGCATATGGGGGGGCTGTTTTGGCAGTTTTAAAAAGGGTAGTGTAATCTGTTGTGAAAAACATACACATTTTGACAGCAGTTTCAAAGGCTGTGCTTCCCTAAGCCTGTCATCAATTTCCCATCTGGAAAAGGAAAAGGGAAGAAAAGAAGCAAGCGCGGAGAGGCATCTATTGATTAATCACCAACAGTAAGAGCCCTAATGTGTGAGCAATGTGAACCAGTTTCAAAGTGTTGACAGATGAAACAGCCATATACTATAACTTCACCTCCAAGACATATTCTCCTTCAAGCCTTTTTCTCATAATTAGTCATTTCCCTGAAAGGGCGTGACATTAATAAATTCAACATCAAATCCACATATATAAACTGAGGAGGATTTGAAAGAAAGCAATATTTTTAACCAGCGCTGCTCTGACATTCAATAGCTTGTGAAGAGTGGGTGGAGATTGCACTACAGAGGACACAGAAAGATACAGAGGAGGACATCACTGCACCAAAGACAGGCACGTGATACAAGAATTATTGATTTATAAGGCATATCTTTATCCTTACAGTATGCATGAAAGCAAAGAGAACATCAAGAGCATCTTTCAATCACCTTGAGCAATGAAATCGAGTCTTTGTTCTGGGCTTAAACAAAGCATCGACACACACTCTTTGGTCCCAAATCACGGCTAAAAAAAAAAATGCTTTTTACTTTGGTTCTCCCAAAATCTAAGGATTGCGCCCGAAGGATCAAAGTGTACATGTATGTTTCAGTGGCTTTTGTATTTAAGTGTGTGCAGTGTTGAGTGCTTTCCTCAGTCTGTGCAAAAAGCCCTCAGACACCAAATGCCACCCTAAAGCATGGGCACTTCTCCTCTTCTCCTTTTATCTCCGTACACTTCTTGCTCTTGCTACCCTGCTTACCTGTGACAGGAGCTCCTTTCAAAAGAACCTCATTGCATTTCAAACGGCTGCGACTCCCACTCCCGTATCCCGTACACTCCCACACAGACGTACACGCACGCAGCTGTCAGCTGCCCAAATACTGTATATCCCCTTGGCCTCCTCTCCCACCCCTTCCTGAACCAACTCCTCCACAACCTCGAGTTGTTGAGAAAATAATATTTTATGCATGCCACAGCAGCCCACACACAGAAACAGCTTTTGAAAGATATACCAAACGCACTTTTACTGCTGTTTGTGTGAGTGCGGTGCGTGTTTGTTTTCAACGTATGCATTTTGTCTGCACCTTGTTTTATATGCGTAAAGACAAACTTGAGTGATGCGCCGTGTTTGGATGCGGGAGGACGTACCACAGAGCTTGTTTTGCTACGTCTTGGGGATCAATATACATTATGTACTCTCCCTGTAAAACTTGGAGGTGCAAAAGGCCATAAGAAAATAGTTTTGGCATCGGCATCTCATTCCTGAGAGAATTAATCACAGCAATAGAATCAAGTGGAGGCTGCCAACATACCTGAGCATTTGTCAGAGCAAGAGGAGATGGGGTACAATGAATTTGCATCTGTTTGAAGTGGTATTATTAATTCATGCCGGTGACATTTTGCATAAAGGATACCGGGTAAAATTTGAAAGAAGGATAAAGCCCCAGTACGCAGCAACAGCTTGATCTTTTCCTTGTGCTGCTTGTGGAAACTACATCGTTGTCTAAGCATCTTTATCGTTTTCGGTATAGGTGCCCCATATTGGTCAAGCCCTTTGGGAGCAACAAGCTGATGTACACATGGGACCTATCTTATTTAATCAGCATGTGCTGCGCTAAATGACAAGCCATTATCACCGGCCACCCATTGACTTCTGCTCGGCTTCTCAAACAGCCAAAGCAAAAGGTCAAACACTGATAATGAGTAGACAGAATGAGCTATTCCTAATTAGACATGACTAAAATCTGAATGTGACTGTGAAATTAAGCTGGTGTGCACAAGTAAAACATGCAGCACATACAGTTTATTCCAACTATTTTCAGTATTTTTGCTTTTGTCTCCTTTTTTTCTGTTTCATACCACGCTAACAAAAAAAACTGTATAATTTAGGGTGGAAACTTGGCAGATGTGGTTGCCATTTTTTCACTGTAAAATTTACAGTAAGAATGTAGAGGATATAACGGCATGCCATTAAGGCAACTGCAAATTGCAAAGTTGTTACATATTTACAGTACATTTCTTGCAATAATAACAGTTAAAACAGTACAAAATGTTGTTTTTACAAAAAAACATTTTTAAAATTTACAGTAAAAAATTGACAACTCATCACCCTTTAAATTACAGTGGCAATGTATACATTATTATGGAATGCTGTTTTGGTAACTTTAGCAGTACACAACTGTTATTTGTTTGTGGTACTTTAGTGCAAAAATAACATTTTAGTACTAAAAACAGGCAGCTGTTGTTGACACCTTTTTACTGTAATTTAGACAGTGGAAAAACTGGCAGCTGTGGTTGCCATTTTTTCCACCGTAAAATTTACATTGAGAATGTAGAGGATATAACAGTATGCCATTTTGGCAACTGTAAATTTAGCAGTACACAACTGGTATTTATTGACATTATTTTCTTGCAATTATAACAGTTAAAACAGTACAAAAATATTGTTTTAACAAAAATTTTGTAAATTTACAGTGACCCCTTATGGTATGCCGTTTTGGTAACAATAACTGTACACAACTGTTATTTATGTATGGTTGTTAACTGCAAAAATAACAGTTAAATATTGAAAACTGGCTGCTGTAGTTGACCCTTTTTAAATGTAATGTTTACAGTTAAAAACAAGCAACTGCAGCTGCAACTTTTCACTGTAATTTTTACAGTTAAAAACTGGCAGCTGTGGTTGCCATTTTTTCACTGTTAAATTTACAGTGAGAATGTAGAGGATATAACGGTATGCCATTTTGGCAACTGTAAGTTTCAAAGTACACACGCTATTTATTCATTTACAATGTTTTTTTTTTTTATATATTCCTAAAATTTACAGTGAAAAACTGTAACCTTATCACCTTATAAATTACAGGGGCAATGTATAAATTATTATGGTATGCCGTTCTGGTAACCGTAACTTCAGCAGTACACAAGTAGTTACTTATTATGGTAGTTTACTGCAAAAATAACAGTTAAATCCTGAAAACTGGCAGCTTTTACAATTTTTATTGTAATTTTTAAAGTGAAAAACTGGCAGTTGCAGTTGCCCGTTTTTCACTTTAGAAAATTCAGTTGCAATGTAAAAGACATAATGGTACCTTGATTAAGCAACTGTAATTTTTACAGTGTTTGTGCCTGTGAGTGTGTGTGCAACAGAGCGTGCACGTCTCAACATTTATATTTAAGCATCCACAGGGTGTACTTGTTGGTCTAAATGTATAAGGTTGCAAGTGCATGTGATGTCCCACATATGCACGTGTGGCATTCATGGGTAGCCCCCTGCATATGCTGGCATAGCTATTTCCCCTCAGAGCAGGCAGAAAAGAAAGGGGGGAGTTCAGGGGAGACACGTATACAGGGGGGGACATTATCAGCAGCAACACAAACAGGCTGGCAGTGGCCCAGCTGTTAAAGGGGGTTCTTTATTTGTGTTTATGACTTTGTGTGTATAAATTAAGGCAAGACGAGCACAGAGGGGTAGTGCCAAGTAGAGAGGTTTTGCCCTCAGGGAGGAGTGTAATTACATGAGAGTGACTTGAAGATAAAAAATATTAATGGTATTACTGGTCAGTGGGGGTGCTGTCCTTGGGGAGTCCTGGAGACAGAGATCAAGTGTGGTCTGGTAATGTAGTTCATTTAAATCTATCTCACAACAAACGCTTTGATTCTGCTGCCTGTGTTTGGCTCTGTTTCTGCGAGATGGAATAAAGTCATCAATGTGACCTCTCCATCCTTCGCCAGTGGGCCTCAGGTCAAGCCCCAGCGACCGCAAGCATTTACCTCGCTTAAGTGTCCTTGAGCATTTTTACTTAATCCCCACCCACTTTAGGGGCACTGTTGTGGTGCTAACCTGTGATCCTTGCGGAGGCAAGCCAAGCATGATTTTCCCCTCCAGGACCCACAGCCGCTACTGAAGCGGCTCTGTCCGTGGTGCTGAAATGAGAATCCCAACATTCGCTGCACGTAAATGCCGAATACTCGCCAGTTTTAAGCATTCGAAGCACTCCCACTGGAAAATGCTGTTATTAAGCGACTCAGACTTTGGTTCAAGTGTGCTGCTGATGGACATTATTATCTCACAATGCAACAGAAGAGCTGGTGTCAGCTGTGGAAAAACATTAAAGCAATTTGTGGACGGTGGTGAGTTGCGGGAACATAGCAGGAAACAAAGTAGACAATAAAAACAAGCATGCAGTTATAATTATAATGAAGCAAACAGGAATCCTGACCTCACCGCTGTTTCTGTTCACATTTTCTAACACTTCACCTCATAAAGTGAGACGCTTGTTGGAGTTCATTGTTTTCAATTATATGTATTTATGTAATGAGAGACACTGCGGCTGCAATAGGCTGGTGACCAGTCCAGGAAAGAGATGTTCACAGTTTATGTATTTATCTTTTCTTTTTTGTTCTCTCTTACTGCTTATATTTGTTTTTTTTGTTCGTAGGTTTATTTTTATCTTGTTTTAACTTTTTAACTGCATTGTTTTCCTCACGAGGTCATGCCTGCTTCCTCTGCAGGGTTGTTGCTGTGAGGTCTTCCTGGTTGGGGTGGTCCAAAGTGTCCTGCACTCTGGCTCTGGGCCAGATGTTTATCTGAAGTTAAATTTCGTATTAATGTATCAGTTGTATTTGTGCATTTTGTAGGTGGTTTGTGTGCATTTGTTTTCTTATTTGAATCCAGACATTCTTTTGTTTTTGTCATGTAAAGCAGCGGTTCTCAACCTTTTTCATGATGGGGCCCAGGTTTTCAGTCCAAACTGGTCCAGGGTGTAATGATGTCATTTTTGGTTTATTTATTTAATAACTAAACTAAATCCACCTGCTTTTAACAGACTGAACCTATTTAAAGTGATGTAATAAACATGAATAACATAATATAAAAATACAAGGACGAAGTTTTGATTAAGGTGGGGGGGGGGGCACAAGTATTATTATTAAACCTTGCAGCAGCCGAACAAGTCGCGATAAACATAACAAAAGGTGGAATAATATTCATGAGCAACTTCTAATTTAAGTAATTACAATAATGACAAAAATACTGACAAAAATACTGACAAATAAACTAGTTCATGTTCCTACTGCGAGTTCCTGACCACCTCATGAACTCACTGCTATTTCTGACCAGTAAAATAATACATTCACATGTTTACAGACTTTTTACCAGCCTGAGTAAAAACTTGTACCTGTCCAGTTTGCTTCTTTCATCTGACAAAATATGTAGTCATCCTCAAAATGATTCATACCCTAAAATTAAAAAAGGAAAAGAAATCAGTTGTCAGTTAAATAAGTTGAAATTGACAAAAGTAATAATAAATAGAAATTCTATGAAAATAATGACAATGATTTTAAAATGTGGTTTGAAAGAAATATTAAAAACAAACACAAAAAAATTAATAAAATAAGTAAACAAGCATGATGGGGCTCCTGAACTAAAACTTTGTTGTGCAACACTTTAAGGTCACTGCAATCAGGTGTTTTCTGTAGTGTTCAAAAATACCTGTTGACAGCTATTTTAGACCATATTTCACGGGAAAGGTGCTTTAATGTGTCTGGGATAGTTTTGTTTGTTTGTTTTCAAAATAAATAATTTTCAACTATAATATAAAAAGAAATATAAAAAAATATTTTACTAAAATATGATTTTGTAAATATTTTTTTATTATTATTAGTTTCTTAGGTTTCTAGTTATTTGAATAACTATTGTCAGTTTAGCCTCGTCTTTAGTTGGAGGGCATGAATGACTCTGAGGACGACTGTAGATGCAGATGTTTGAACTTTGAAAGCTCTGATCCAGATTATCTCCTAACATTTGTCACAATGCTTCATCTCATGTTTATTCTTTCAACCTCACCTGTGAGCCTCCAGCCTTTTCTCCTCCACCTCCTTCAGCTTCTTCTGCATCTCCTCCTGCATCTCTACTATCCTTCACCTGACAATAATACATTCATGCATGGCATCAACAGTTGGAAAATTTGTGGTGCAACAATCATAAATTTCTTTATATATGGGGATAAATATGTAGTTTCACAATTATCATGAGTATGGATGTATAAAATCCTGTTTGTATATTATATCTTTGCCATTACGTTTTATTTATCAGCAGCAGGTCAGGGCCTGAGCAGCTCCATACAATGTGACAATAAAGATTTCTTTTACATATAAGAAATAAAAAAAAAAAGCACAAGTCTTCTGTAGAAATGAAGGAGGAGCTTTATTCCTAGCATGAACTAAATAGCAAGAGATACAGGTAACAACAACAGTATTGTTAACTAGCTTAACATGAAGTATTGGTCCGTGTTAGCTAGTCATTATTTAGCTAACATTATCTGCATGAAACAGCTTCTACTTACACGGTTTGTTTGAGGGGGAAAACTGTGTGAAGTTTATTTGCTGCTCTGACTGGTTTGCTGAACTTTCCTGACACCGTTTAGCAGCTCTGCTCTCACCTGCGTGCGCTCACGGTGCGTTTAAAGACGGCTCGGAAAAATTGTTTCGGACAGTAAAACAGTGCAGGGGACCAAAACGGTCTTTTGAAAAAGCGCAGGGGACATGTCCTCTGTCCCCCCCCCCCCCCCCATCCTAAAATACCTCCGTGTAAAAATATATGATGAGATCGTCACAAACACATTTAAATCACACGTATAATTCATTGGATAATATCACAAATCAGATTAAGGCTTTAAACTCAAAATCTACAACATTTTACTACAAAAAGAGGGACAACAGAAAAAACTGATGGAAACTGATTTAAAAAAAGAGATAAAATGGTGCAGAAATAGATCACATTGTGAACAAAAAGGCTTAATTGAAATTATATGTAAAAACCTGTATTTTATTTCTTTAAAGCACAAAATTTCATTGAACAATTTATTTAAACTTTCCTTAGAATTTTTTAAAGAACGTCCAAACATAACAGATATTTTCTGCATCAATAGCTGATTTGCTCTCTTTTTTTCTTAAAAATCCTTTCTTTCCAACGAGTGATGTTTATACAGTAGATGAAGCTGCGGATGCAGGCTTCAAATGAATTTTTAATTATAGTTGGGTGGGACGAAAATTTAATGAGCTCATTTTAACCTCTTTTTATCCCCAAATTTTGTTTGTCGCGAGAACACGCACCAGGATAGACCTGTCTGTAAGCGCGTTCACGAGACAAATGTCAAAGTCCAAACAAAGTTTTATCAGGACAGAGCAGGTGAAGGAAATGATGTCCCAACAGAGAAAAACGTGATAAAAACGTAACGGTACGGTTGATGGAGAGGATCCACCGAGTAAAAGGGCTGGACTCTGATGAAAATAAGGAGCGGACGTCTGACGTGAAGTTAACCAAACAGTGTTAGCTTCTGTTGCTACATTAGCAGCTTGTCCGTTCGTCAACCATCGTTTACTGGTCTCTGACACAAAAGATGATAAGTTACACAAGCAGCAACACTTACTGACTGCACATCCTCACTGATAAATATAATCCACTGGTCCCTGGTAAAGCTGTCCCTCCTGTTAAAGCACAAAAAAACTGCTGAATTTCTGCCGAGGCAGCTCAGCACAGCAACGTGCATTAAGTGACGTTTCCTCACCTTGACAGATGGCTGTGAACAACGTAATTCCCAAGACAGCAACAGAAAGTTTGTTTTTAACTCAAACTCTGTCTCTACGCCTTTTTCTCTTGGTTGTTTCTAGTAGGAGCGCATGAATATCAGCTGCTGCTTGACTAATGTCCTGCAGAAACCACGACGACTGTGACGATCAGCTGTTTGTCGACCTTCGTCTTTAATAAATGACGTGATTTACATCATATTGCGCATGTCAGACAGGATTATTCTGAATCAACATTGGCACATGTACACGCCAGTTCAGAATGAATTAGTTCCCATGGAAACAGCTGCCCTGAAATCCTCAATCAGAATGATTTCATTCCGAAAGGGAAAAGAGTCTCCATGTAAACGTGCCCACTGTGAAGCACTTTGCGCTGCTTCACCATGAAAGGTGCTTTAGAAATAAAGTTTGATTTGATTTGACTAGTCCTTTTCTGCAAGTCTCAAGTCACTTTAAGTTGTTATGAGTAATTTCCCGCGCAACGCCTGCTTAGTGGACTGTATTATAATATCCAAGGAATTTCAAATCTATACTCACCCTTTATGTACCAGTATTTTGTAGCAGCACTGAATTTTAGCTTTACCAGACGAATACTCCATCCCTCTCCTCTGGACATTTTTTTTTTCTTTACTGAATCTGGAAAACCTGTAGATTAACATGGGAATTTATTCCAATGACTAAATACGCTTTAACGAAGCTGGTGATCCCACCAATAATGCATCAGAAAAAACTTTTCTTCTCTTTCTTCATTTCATTTTTAAAACAAAGCTTAAAAAAACTGTGAGCTGAGAAAATATGATTTTTTAAGATACTTTTTAAAATTTAAAAACTTAATACTCAACTCAACTAAACTTTATTTATAGAGCCCTTTAAAAGAACCACAGTTGGAACAAAGTGCTGTACACAACAAGGAAATAGTTAAAACGATTCTAAAACAACAAAACACTTTAAAAGAATAAAACTATTAAAAATAAATAAGTTAAAATAAGTTAAAACAAATAGAGCAAAAAAAAAAAAAAAACAACTAAAACAAACCACAAAACACTAAAACCGAGAGTCTCATGCTGTGTTGAAAGCCACAAAATAAAAAAAATAGGTTTTAAGACGAGTTTTTAAAATGGACAGTGATGAGGATCGTCTAATGGGGGGAGCTCATTCCAGTTTTGGAGCAGCAACTGAAAAGTTCTGTCCCTTCTGAGCTTCCGTCTGGACCTCGGTACCTCCAGGAGCAGCAGGTCAGCTGACCTGCGGCATCGAGCAGGAGTGTACACACTCAAAAACAGAGGTACGAGACAGGAACATTTCTGTACCTGTAGGTACATTTTTTGCAAATGTTCTCTCAAAAGTACAATATTGGTCTTTATGAGGCCAGAAGTACCTGTATACTATGAAAAAGGGTCCAAAGTAATATACAGTACAAATTTGTACCATTTCAACCATAAGGGTACCTGCAGCATTGAAGAATCTGTGTAGCTTGTACAATAACTATATAGCAGTACTTCTAAACAGTAGTATAATTATAGTTATGATGATTTTCATAATAATCATAGTAATTATTATATGTATAATTATGTATGTGTTTGGCCTAATATTTCTATAATAACTATTCATTTATTATTAGCATCTTTGATTGTTGTCATAATCTCTATTTTATTGACTTTTATTCATCATTTTTAATTGGTTTAATTGTACTTTATTAACTCATACAGCTTGATAATGTACAAAAATGGACCAGGACCGAAGGTACAGAAATGTCTTTCAGAAAGGAACCCCACCCCCAGCGACAAGCTTTGTACCCTTTTAAGTACAAATTGGTACCTCTATTTTTTAAGTGTGTAGGGATGAAGAAGCTCAGAGAGGTGAGGACAGAGGTTTAAAAACAAATAAAAGATTCTTCAAATGAACTCTAAAATGGGGTTGATGTGCTCTCTCTTACGTACTCCAGTTAAAAGGCGTGCGGCTGCATTTTGCACCAACTGGAGGTGTGTGAGGGAGTACTGGCTCCCCCCAAAATAAAGTGTGTTACAGTAATCCAGCTGAGATATAATGAAGGCATGGATTACTGTTTCAAAGTGCTGGTGTGCAAGAAAAGGTTTGACCTTAGCAGCTGTCTGATGAGGTAAAAACCAGACTTACTTTACTACAGAGCTGATTTAAAATCACTGTCCATCTTAAAACCCAAGTTTGAGACTGCTGGCTTTAAAAAACCAGTAATAAAGATTCATGAGGGCTACTGGGACCAAACGCCATCACTTCAGTTTAATCGCATAATTATTTTCAAATAAGCTACTTGAGGTCCCGATTATCAGCCTGTTCCTTACATTCCTGAATCAGACACAGCTGAACTTTTTGAACAGACCCAATAGTTGTGTTTACAGTGGGTCTGATCCCAGTTTGCTCGCAGTTCATCAGGTCACAGTTTATGGAAACCGTGCTCAGTAAACATCTCACTCTGTCTCTCAACACATTCAGCAGACAGGATTGAGTTACATTATTTTACCATAACGGTAGTAAGATAATGTATCACACCTGAATTCCCTCCTGCACGTCATTCAGCTCTGCAGGCGCCTGGTAACGAGACAGTTATTTGATTCAGGTGTGTTGGAGAAGGGATGCTCTAAAAGTAGCAGGATCGTAGCTCTTGAGGACTGGATGTTTGCACCCCTGGTTTATGGAAAATGGATTGGCAGGAAAACATGTGTCTCAAAGTGTTTGAATCTTGTATTTTTAGGTGTCCAAATTTGTTATACAGCTTTATAACCTGAGGTAATATCAAATAAAAATTTATTTAACAAACATTTTAATTTGAAATATCTTAACAGCCTTCTTTGATGTTTGAAGACATTTTTATTTATTAAACCTGAGTATGGGAACTGCAGCCGTCCTTTTGGAATAAGGTCCAAGGTTGCAAAAATAGTGCAAAAAGGCAGAAATTAACTGCATAACCTAATTAACAAATTGACCAGTTTTATGGATCATTTTGCAGATGCTCACAATTTTTCCACCAAAAATGCAGGTACACCCATTAGAATAAGCCAGTTAAATCCTTCTCTGTTGCCAGCCACAGCATATTTACCCACAGTGTCCTGAGGGCTATAACATACACAGAACCAAAACTATATCCTGTAACTACCGCATCCTCCCAGGGGACAAGCCGGCACAAGATGAGGGGATGACATTGTATTCTTACCCGTGGCTGCATTGGTCCAGCTCAGATTTGCATGACTTTCATAGATAATCAGAGTATTTCGTTCTTGTTGACTCGACCATGGACAGGCACATACTGTAGGACTGACGGGGAGCGGCTAGTTTTCTTACAGGAAGGAGAAATTTGCTGTCAGTTTCAGAGCTTCAATGTGAGCCTGCATTGACCCTGATATAGTAAAAAAAACTGACAAGCAGATATGTTGTGGTATTAATAGCAAACTAGATCATGAAATTAATGTAAATACACCTCAAAAAAGATTTTAAAGCAATTAATGCAAATACTATACTACTACTTCCACTACTAATAATAATCTTAACACCAGAAAGTCCATTGTGCTTGGTACTAATTTTTCTAATTAAACTTGGTGAAAAGATTTTTGTGTGCGTATAAGAACATTTCACCGATACCACGAAAATATCAATAATCGTGATAATTTTGGTCACAATGACCGTGACATGAAATTTTTATATTGTTACATGCCAACCGTCCTCTAAAGTGTCTGGGCGCATTTCAACAAAAGACGTTAGTAGGGCAACTTTGTAATGGGGGGGCTGTTCCGTTACGAGATACAAATGACCGAGATGATGGAAAGTTGTTAAGCTAGCTTTTATGATAGTTTTGAAAAAAAAGATGAGAAACCTCAGTTTTGTATCAGCTCTGCTGGGGCATAAATTTGTTTCTGTCGCTGACGATTGCGTGAAACATGGTCCCTGTCAAGGTCCTCCCTCATGTGCGAATGCAAACCGATAGGGAAGGATAGTTTTTATAACTAAACTCCAGACGGGACGGGTCGATGTAGGAACTGCGTTCCTAGAACCTCTCTGTCCGAATGCACCTAATACATACCGCTGTGTGAAAAGGTTTTTGCCCCCTTCCTGATTTCTTACTTTTCAATTCAATTCAACTTTATATGTATAGCATCCATTCTTGACAATGTCACCTCAGGGCGCGTAACAGACAGAAAAGTTCAGGTCAGATTCATGATAGCCTAGCTAACCAACAGATTCCAGACTTTTTTGCATGTTTGTCACACTTAAATGTTTCAGATCATCAAACAAATTTTAATGTGAGTCAAAGATAACACAAGTAAACAGAAAATGCAGTTTTTGAATGAAGATTTTTATGAGTGAGGGGAAAAAAATCCAAACCTCCATGGCCCTGTGTGAAAAAGTGATTGATTACTGGATTACTGCCACACCTGTTCTCAATCAAGAATTAACTTAAATAGGACCTGCCTGACAAAGTTTAGTAGACCAAAAAGATCCTCAAAAGCTAGACACCATGCTGCGATCCCAAAAAAATTCAGGAAAAAATGAGAAACAAAGTCATTGAGATCTATCAGTCTGGAAAAGGTTCCAAAGCCATTTCTAAAGCTTTGGGACTCCAGAGAACCACAGTGAGAACCATTATCCACAAATGGTGAAAACATGGAACAGTGGTGAACCTTCCCAGGAGGGGCCGGCCGACCAAAATGACCCCAAGAGCACAGCGACGACTCATCCAAGAGGTCACAAAAGACCCCAGAACAACATCCAAGAACTGCAGGCCTCACTTGCCTCAATGAAGGTCAGTGTTCATGACTCCCCCATCAGAAAGAGACTGGGGGGCAAAAATGGCTGCATGGCAGAGTTCCAAGACCAAAACCACTGCTGAGCAAAAAGAACATAAAGGCTCGTCTCAGTTTAGCCAGAAAGCATCTTGATGATCCCCAAGACTTTTGGGAAAATACTCTGTGGACTGATGAGACAAAAGTGGAACTTTCTGGAAGGTGGAGGTCCCATTACATCTGGCGTAAAAGAAACACGGCATTTCAGAAAAGGAACATCATAGCAACAGTAAAATATGTTGGTGGTAGTGTGATGGTCTGGGGCTGTTTTGCTGCTTCAGGACCTGGAAGACTTGCTGTGGTAAATGGAACCATGAATTCTGCTTCTACCAAAAAATCCTGAAGGAGAACGTCCGGCCATCTGTTGGTGACCTCAAGCTGAAGCGCACTTGGGTTCTGCAGCAGAACAATGATCCAGAACACACCAGCAAGTCCACCTCTGAATGGCTTAAGAACAACAACATGAAGACTTTGGAGTGGCCTAGTCAAAGCCCCCACCTGAATCCCATTGAGATGCTGTGGCATGACCTTAAAAAGGCGGTTCATGCTGGAAAAGCCTCCAATGTGGCTGAATTACAACAATTCTGCAAAGATGAGTGGAACAAAATTCCTCCACAGCGCTGTAGAAGACTCACTGCCAGTTATCACAAACGCTGGATTGCAGTTGTTGCTGCTAAGAGTGGAACAACCAGTTATTAGGTTTAGGGGAAGATCACTTTTTACGCAGGGCCATTTAAGTTTGAATCTTTTTCCCCTTACTAATTAAAAATCTTCATTTAAAAACTGCATTTTCTGTTTACTTGTGTTGTCTTTGTCTCACTTTTAAATTTGTTTGATGATCTGAAACATTTAAGTGTGACTAACATGCAAAAAAATAAGAAATCAGGAAGGGGGAAAAAACATTTTCACACAGCTGTATTTCGTACCATTCTCTGGTTTTCACACAATTTAATTAACAAAAAATATGTAATTTAATTTAAATGAAGTCCAACTAACTCAATTTAACAGGACAAAATGTTTAAGTTGTGCTAAATGTACCAAATGGTAGTTACAGTTTTTAGTTGAATTCATTCACTTCACATGCAGGAGGACAATAACACAGTTGCTGTGGGCATGAGCACACATGTTAGCTCAGATAATAGCACTGGCAAAGCATCTTATCTTATCAAGGCTAAACACCACCACAAGGTAAACCAGGCTTGTGTTTGCTGAAGCAGACCTGCTGTGATTAAATACTTTCTTCATTACACAAGCTGTCAAGTCACCTCTTTCAGGGAAGAAAGTCTAAACCAACAAATGTTGGCCAAACCGTGATAGCTGTTGAAAAACACTTTTAGAATGTGATTATCAGTGATTAAAAGAATTTGCTCCACAGGTGAATGACTAAATCTGCTCTGAATGGTAGTTTTAAGTGAAAGGGATTTTCAGTTATCAGATTCATCGAGCATTCACAAATCACACAAACAAGATGTGCTCTTGGACATTCCTTTTGAGGGATTAAGATAGTTTAGTCAGATTAATAACGAATGAACCGAAATGTTCTGAAATGTTTGAGCTGTTCTTTAGTCTGCAGCCTTTAAACCCACAAATATCACCAGACTCTTGATAAGCTCTTTTTTGCAGCCATTTTGCATTTCAGTGTATCACGACGAGAATTCAGCTGTGACTGCCCTCGGCACTAAATTACTCCCAGGCAGTCTGCAGTACGTGGATGGGTTAGAGAACGATAGAGCCACTTATCAGTTCAGTTTTGAACAATCATGTTCCTGCTCCCTGCAAAGCTTCACTGCTGAATATGTTTCCTTTTCCAGCAAATAACTGCTATATTAAACAGGAGCTAAGACAAATAGAGACAATTTAATATTTTCATCTTTTTGGAAAAGGTAGTCATGAGCCAAAACATTTTGTTTGTCTTCTAACTTAAAGGACTGAGAGCATGCTTTTTTATATTGGGAGTATTTTCTGCATGGTTGGAAAAGCTCATCTTCTCAATTTAGACGCTGAGTTTTCTGGATTTGTTTTACTGTTTGTGTTCTTATCTGTGGTTTGAAGTCTCAGTTGGAGAAAAGAGATAGCAATCAGACGTAGATAGCACTAAGCCAGTGTCTGATGATAATTTTAAGGTGGTTTTCTGATCTGTAAGTTCCCGATATGGAGAGGTCTTTGTTCCTCCTTCCAGTGAAGACAGATCTCTGTGATTCTAGCTGTTTGGTGTTGTTCCCTCGTGATGCAGAAACAGTGTTGGAGCGATCAGATCAACATGATTAGAGCGTGTGAATGAGGATGTGTTCAATGGTGCCCTCAAGGGGTGGCCATGGCCCCCCTTCATTTCGTTGGATGGGGTTTTTCCAGTCCTGTTCGTTCCATAGGTCGTTCATTTTTCACATTTTTGTGTCAGAACATTTAATCAATTGTCTGCAATCCGGGTGTGAAGAAGACTTTAAGCAATATAGTAAAAAAAATCTTCCTGGAAAACATCATCCACCCTGCCTTTAATATTCTTATTTTTGTCTTGAGGTCTGGTGACGTCCAGGTGGAGCTCTGACCCGGATGCAACATAAGGGCTTCCGCCAGTGCCATCGCGCTCTCTCTGCTGTTGGCGGCTGCTGGGTGCACGCCATCACGCCTGGCCTGCTGCTGGGATCCTCCGCCATTAGCCTGGTACACCAGCCTGACTAACGCCATGTATGAGATACATGGCAAGTCAGTCTGGGTTCCCTCCATTGGAGGATGATTCCACTCCGGTAAAAAATTGACCGGACCAATCACAGCGCAGCAGTAGAATTATTAACAGATGAACGTTAAACTCCTCCGACGTCTCCACCGCTGTTTTTGCTCTGTTTTGGTGCGTAACTAACAGCTTCCGGGTCATAGTCACATGACGTACGACACAAACGCTTTCTCATATTAGTAGTTCAGCAATAAACAATGCTGACATGTAACAGAATATTTATAATAATAAAACCAAACATTATATGTTAATATACACAAGAAAACTACATTAAATAGAGAAAAACAACGTGAAACGCTGACTTCCGCGTCGCCATAGCAACGTAGCAACAGAGTGCCAAGCTACGCCAGCCACAGTCACTTCTGATTGGTTCTCTCCGGTTCACTTTCCTCCTGTTAGTCCCGCCTCTCGTCTCGCATTGGAAATCAGTCTCCAACGGAGGAAATCCAGACTGACTTGCCGTGTATCTCATACATGCGTAGCAGGCTGGTGTACCAGGCTCCTCCGCCATGGCTTTGGGACCTGTTTTATCAAATAAACGCCCCATTTCAGGGTTTAAATCTTATCTGTCGCTGTGTCCTCCCTTCTTGAGCCGGGGTCGTAGCAGAATCTACAACTTTCTGAATACAGTCGTATCCAAATGAGTCACAGTGATGCAGAAATGTTACTGGTGAGTAAATGCACGTATAAATTCCAAGAAATAAGGTCCAGGTTGAAAGAAATAAAAGTTATCCTGTAATAACCCTTGGCCACCCTGCTATTTTCTCTGGCCACCCCTAAAAAGAATCAGAGCCCCTGGATTGTTGCATTTGGAAACATTCCACATCATGGAAGCTAAAGATGCTCCAGCTTCAGTTCCAATGAATTTTTTAAAGCTGTTGGGTGACATATTAAACATGATGTGATGCAGGGTTAAAAAACAAAAACACGAAACCCCTCCAGCCTTATGCCAAGTTTGAAGTAAACAAGAAGTGAAGGTGTGAATCCAACCTGCACGTCTGGGGTATTGAACTGCATTCATGCTGCAGATGGGAACTTAAAACAGCATTATTGATAATGTTGCAGCCTGGGTTTAAATGCCGCACGGGAACCATCAGCTCCATCTATCAATGATTCCACAGGCGTGATACGGTACACTGCTGTTGATCCTTGATGGGGCATTACTTTGAGAGGTGTTAAATACCCCTCCGTTCACACATTCACACACAGCCTGTCAGTGTTTCCGAAGCCTGCAGCCGTCGCCACACACATGCGCACTAGCGCACTCTGTTAACTCCTCCGTCCCTTTGATTTAACCTTGTTAAAGCGTATCCCAGATATTTTTCTGAGTGCAGACGGATTTTCTGCCTGACATGTGAAAGGTGACTTAATTAAGACAGTGACATTATTAAAGCCAAGAGTGACTGTGGCGTGTTTTTATTAATTCACCATCTGACCTTTTCCTCTGGATTCAAGCTTCCGTAACACCTGATACCTTACAATTACTCCATTACTCCCTGCAAGCATGTAAAGGGAAGAAGTGTACACTGAATTTTTTTGGGTTGGCTTAAGCCCCACAGAGCAAAGACAAATGATGAAGGCACTAGATGTACAAAGCCTGACTTCTTTCTTTCTTTTTTGCATGTATGGTGTGTGAGGGGCCTGTAATAAAGAAGTGGTTATGCCAGATATAAAAACAGCATTTTGTTTGAATATTACTTCTCAGAAAAGGTCGAAACTTTAAATAGGAGGAATCTGACATTTACATAAACACAAAAAAAGTAATTTCCAAAACCAATTTCCCCCCATGTACAGCTCAGCTTGAAGAGCTCTCAGCCTGTAATATTAGACCAATGAAATTATTCATTGATTAAAAAAAAAAAGAAAGAAAGAAGTCACGCCATTATACAATACACAGCCTCAAGCAAAAAACTTATGAACCAATGGGACTCAAAGGGCAATGATGACAAACACTGCCGGGATCCCACTCTCCACTCAGGCTTATGACTTTGCCTTTAGCCAAAAAGTCAGGAAATTACAGTTTGTTATCAGGTGTAGTTGAGCCAGCGTTTAGACAGCTTATCCCATGAGCAGCCATGACTATTTTTATCTAACTCTCTGTTGGTTCATATCTATAGTCAACTTTTTACTGCAGGTAAAAATAGTGCAATGATTTTTGTTTTGCAATTTTTCTTAAAAGAAAACTAAATTTAAACATATTTTGACCTAAACTACATTTAATCAACAGCTAAAAGCAAAGTTAATTAGTTCGCAGACAAGCGTTTTCAGTCAAGTGTTCAGAGTGGAATCCTAAAAAAGAATATTACTGCCTCCATTTAGAGCAGATATGAATCTTTCAAATTTATTTAATCTTTTTACAATCAATTCTTTATTAATTGAATGTAGTTTTAATTTTAGTTTTTTTTTATCAAAGGTTTTATTGATTGATTAACTACTCATTTTGTGCATGATTTTTTTTTTTTTTTTTTTTTACATATTTCATCTGTTTCATGCTTACCTAGTTGAGTTTTAGCTGAACATTCTCTGTGCTGCAGTTGCAAGACAAATTTCTTCTACAATACAGTAAATCTTGAACCTTAAGATTGGCTTCTTGTGCTTTAAAGGTACAGTGTGTACGAATTACTGACATCTTGTAGTGAAGATGGGTATTTGAAATGACTTCATATTCCACGGTGGCCATTAGTGGCCAAAATTCTCCCAGACACAAAGATGTTTTCATCTGCACCCAAAAACTGATTCAAGCCCTAATTAAAGGTGACACATTGAGATTTAATCTTTTTTACACAAATTTAGCAGGTAAATATAACTATATTTATTTTTCATGGACGTAAAGTAACATTTAACTCAAATTCAATGAGTTTGAGAGGCGTATTTGCATATTTCCCATCGTGCATTGCAGTACTGTCTGTCCTTTTCGCACCGTGAGTTAAATGTCCATGTAATCCCATGACTCCCTTCCAGTGTCAATCTCATTCCAAGCTTGAGCATTGGTAATGCAAACTCTGTTCTGGTTAAGAATATCTTTACCAACTTGCTGAAATACCGGCAGTGAATATTAGATGGACAAAGGTGGAGGAGACAATGTCTAACACTCAGAGGTTGACACCAGTAGGAAAACTAACGGAAAATTTGTCTAAAATGGTATGGTTTAATGTAAACTGCAATCTTTTGACAAATGTGCATAAAGAAGTGCTCAATGTCCCAAAGCCTTTTGTGGAGATGAGGAAACAATCACTCATCTCTTTTGTTTATGCCTATTTGCAAATAAAGTGTGGTCTTTGATGACATCCTGGCTTCAGAATATTTATCATTGTCCTTTGTCCTATGAAACTATTGTGTATGGCCAATTAAAAACGAAATGTACAAGTAGAATTTATCGCTGGTAGATAGTTGTGAACTGTGTAAAAGAGGGGATATGGAAAGCAAGAAATATCTTAGTGTTCAAAAAATTTAGCGTCACTGAAGAAACAGTGGTGACATCTGTTGTTTATATGGTGAAACAATATATGGCAAGAGACAAAACTTGTAAATCAAATGGCAAAAGATCATTAAGTGGAAGTTACCAGACAAATTTAAAACTAGTGAGCCATGCAAGAGCTCCTGAGTTGGTTCTTGTTTATAGTAAGTTTAAAAATATGTGTGGGTATGTATGTATATATGCATGTCTATATACTTGTATGTGTATATGTAGCGGTATACATATGTATGTATATTTGTTTATATATATATATATATATAATATATAATCTCTGAATGTCGTTAGCAATTTTTCTTCTACCTCCTTTTCTTGTTTGCTTCGACTATTTTCATTAATTCAAGTGGTTTTTGTTTAATTACGATAAGGTTTTCTGTATTTTCTTTACAAGAGTTACTAAGAAAAGGGAAAATGGGAAAAATTTCAATTTAACATTATTTTTTTTGACCATTTAGGGTAAATAGAGGATGAAAAGTGTGATGTTTAGTTATTAAACCAAAACTGATATGCGTTAACATGCTTAAATAGAACTGAAATTCATTGTTACAGCAGGAAAAGAACTTCAGTTTTGTTTTTCTGTGTCTTCAGTGTTTTCATGTACTGAATTGGAACTGGGCTGTTTGGCACAAATAAAAAAACTTTAAAATTGAAAAAAAAAAAAAAAGTATCTATACCAACTGTGTAAAGTTGAAGTAAGGTGGTGTCTAATGACAAGTTTTAGTCATTTAGACATTAACAATAATGACTTTAGCAATTGAATAAAAATGAGTTGGACTAACTCAATTATATTACATTGCATGAAAAGATAAAATATGAGTTCACCTTATATATATTTATTGGATGAAAAACCTGCCCTCAATTTAATTGAGTTGACCCAATGAATCATTTATTTGAGTGGTGAGTGGATCCAGTGGTCTCAGGTGTTACTATGACTGTACTATGAGTAACTACTTTTAATGTCTTAGGCATTACTGATCCCAAACAGTCTGCAACTCCCATTAAACAAAGCTGGGACAGCAGTTTGAAGGTTCAGAGGGTTCTCACTTCATATACATTGTTTTGTCCATTTAGGAACACCGTAGCAAAAATGTGGCAGCCTCCATGTATGTGCACCCCCAGCAAGTAGATGGAGATGACTCATTCTAAGAAAATAAACATAAAACAGCTATTCTAGTGAAGCGATTACACATTGAGAGAAACACAGTTTTGGATGATATACTAAGTTTTTCTGCATTGACCTTTGGGTCAATGGCATGGATTTGGAGGTGCTGATGAGAATCAGCACCTCCAAATCCGAGACCATGGTCCCCACCCGGAAAAGGGTGGAGTGTCCTCTCCGGGTCGGGAGTGAGGTCCTGCCGCAGGTGGAGGAGTTCAAGTATCTCGGGGTCTTGTTCATGAGTGAGGGAAAAATGGAGCGGCACTGTCTGATGGACAGTGCGGCGTCTGCAGTGATGAAGACTCTGCATTGGTCCGTCGTGGTGAAGAAGGAGCTGAGCCAGAAGGCGAAGCTCTCGATTTACCATCCATCTACGTTCCTACCCTCACCTATGGCCATGAGCTGTGGGTCATGACTGAAAGAACGAGATCGCGGGTACAAGCGGCCGAAATGAGTTTCCTGCGCAGGGTGGCCGGGCTCTCCCTTAGAGATAGGGGGAGGAGCTCGGTCATCCGGGAGGGACTCAAAGTAGAGCCGCTGCTCCTCCGTATAGAGAGGAGCCAGATGAGGAGGCTCGGGCATCTGGTCAGGATGCCTCCTGGACGCCTCCCTGGTGAGGTGTTCCAGGCACGTCCCACCGGGACCAGACCCCGGGGGAGACCCAGGACACGCTGGAGGGACTACGTCTTCCGGCTGGCCTGGGAACCCCTCAGGATCCCCCCGGATGAGCTGGCGGCTGTGGCCGGGGTGAGGGAAGTCTGGGCTTCCCTTCTTAGGCAGCTGCCCGATCTTGGATAAGCGGAAGAAGACGGTACGGTTTGGTACCTTTGGGGGTTTTTTTACACACTGTACCTTTGAATGAAATTCCAAGAACTACAGACCTCTAGAGGTCATTACAGAAACTGCACGGTGTTCATGTCTATGCCTGGTACAAAGAGTGGATTTTATTCTTTCCCATCTTCTCCAACTGGAGCTTGCTCAGGTTTTAGGTTTCTGCCTAAAAACTCCCAAATGAAATGTGTACACCTCTGCAACCACAAGGTCTATTGAAATACTCATGACATTAAGTAACAAGAACATTTGTGAGATTTATTGAGATGTGTAAATATCAGTTTATGTGTCACTGATGAAGGATGCATGAGGATGGCACGTAGCAAAGAAAGGAAAAAGTTTCAGGCTTGCCGGAGTAAAATCATCCACTTTCAGGGTAAATGTCCCTCTGCAAGGATGCAGCTGTAGCTCCAAATCTACCATCACTAAATGTGAATATTATCACCACCAGGGGTAACTCCGCTAAAGTAAAGCAGAGCAAAGTTAGTATTTCTGTTTATTCATTACATGCTGTACCTGGAGGCCAAGCAACAACATTTTGTTTTCAGTCAGTTGTGTTTTTGTGCAATGTTTATAAAGTGAGTTTCTAAGTCTGAGTTTAAGTATTTTAAGACAGATAGTTTCAGCAATGACTTCAAATTGACCAGTTTGGCAAGACCTGTGCCCCAGTAGAGCTTTTCAGGATTTAAAAGGCCATCTAATTAGTTGTTTTTTGTCTGTTTATCAATAATCTGATGATTAATTACTCTGGGATACAACTTTGTCGTTGTCTCTATCTTATTTTGGTAAATAAACACAAAAACAATTACGTACATAAGAACACTCATTCTTCATGATACTGTTATGCTAGCAGTGGTTTACATACATACATACAAATATATATATATATATATATATATATATATATATATATACAGTTGTCCTCAAAGTTATTCATACCCTCCAATTAAAGAAAAGGCCAAGTTCACAATATTATTTCAAATAACAGGAACCTAAAGAAACTAAAAATAAATAAAAACTTTCAAAATTATAATTTAGACCAGAGGCCCTTCAATAAAAAAGGAAATAAAAAAATAAAATAGTGATTTTAAATTGTGGTTGGAAATAACAATTTACAAAAAAAACAAACAAATATCTGCCGGACGCATTTGAGGACCTTTCCCATGAACAGTGAGCCAACATACCTGTCAACAGGTGCAGACGTCTGATTGGACGTAACAGAAAACACCTGATTGCAGTGATTGCCTCAAAGTGTTGCTCATAAGATTTTAGCCTTAGAGCCCCATCGTGCTTGTTTACTTGTTTTATTTTTTGTGTTTGTTTTTAATATTTCTTTTGAACCACAATTCAAAAGCGATGGGATTATTTTCAGAGTTTTTATTTATACTGCTTTTGTCAATTTCAGCTGATTTCACAGACAGCTGGTGTTTTTTTCCTTCTTTAATTGGAGGGTCGATTGCATATACACACACGTATATGCTTTTAATACATATTTTCACTTGCCATTTGAATTTTTGCATTTGCCTGTACTAGTGATGCACGGGCCGACCCGCAGGTTGGGTTGGGTCGGGTTCAGAAATTTTCACCTGCGGGTCAGGTTGGGTCAGGCGGGTTATTATATTAGTACAGTGTCCGTCCGTGCATAACCTGCGATATCAGGAAAGCAAGCAGCACCTGCCATCTCAATAAAGCAGAATGATGGGGGGGAGCAAAATATTTTGTTGTCGAGCAGATTTTTCAGGCCAAATAAAAGCCTCCAACTCAGGCAGCGCCAGGGTGTGCTCCAGCTAAGCCTGGGATTGTAATTTAATTTTGTTTGCAGGCCAGTGACACACATTCAAACTCAAAAAATATATATTTTACATCAATTTGCCAAAATATGGACCTGATTTTGCACGTAACCTTTGACAAGACTCTTCTCTTTGGCTGGTGCACAAAGACATTATCAAGTTTGCTTAAGTAAGGCAGTGCAGGGACTGATTGTTTTGTTCATTAAAAAACGTGCATGGATGGATTGAAGTGCTTCTGACAGTGGGGAAGAAAGTCAGGTAAGAGTGTGTTTTATGTGGCAGCAGTGTGTTGATTAGATGTAAATTGGAGATTAGGTGCACATTGATTGCTTGTTTTTATCTATTTATGCTCATATGGGCGTATTTATATTCTGGGTGTGATATTTAAAAAGGCATTTGTTGATTTCAAAGCTACAGTTTTATTCGGCAGCAGAATCTGGTAGATTTTTGTACTTGAGGCTGTGTGTGCACGCATAAAACGCAGCGCTGTGACGGCACATCTGCATCAGCTGTTGCTTCTTTCTTCAACAGTGTTGCGGTTAGATTCTTCACAGACTTTCTGGGGAAATTAAACATGGACCTGAATGGGTATCAATAAATGCTGAATGGGTATTAAATACAAGCGTGTGTGTTTGCATAGACTATGTTTGTGCATCATGGGTGTTGGTGTGGCATTAAATCAAAAGTTTAACAGTTCCGGTCAGCACCTCTGGCACATCTGCAGAAAAATACTCTGGCGGAGTGTATTTAATAGCAGTGGGTCGGGTGTATGAAAATTGGTTTGGTTGTTCGGGGCGGGCAAGATTCTTGATATATGCGGGACCAGCGGGTTGGAAAATATCCCAACCCGGACATCACTAGCCTGTACATTTAGAACAGGTGTTTCCACTCCCTGCAGAGGAGCTGTACTAATTGAATTTGGCTGATTTAGTGATTAATTGTAAAAACGGCTGGACTGGATTTTTACTTTCTGGATTAGGAATGTCCACCTGTGAACAAGAATTCACATCAAGTCATAATAGTGCAAAACAGCATATAGTGCGGTTAAAATGTCTCTCATGTATACAAAATAAAGATTTAGCACATAGATACTGTTATCACTACAGATTTGAAATAAAGGCAAAGTCAGGTGCATCTTGATTTTCATCATCTGCTGCCCACAGAAAAGTTCAAACTGCTTTTATCTGAAAAATCTGAATTTGAGCATAACTCAGCTCGAGAACACATACAGAACAAAAGCTTCGGTGTGGCGGGGTGAACAGGCGGGGCAGCAACACGCACGTACCTGACTGAAACAATTTCCATATAGCCTGCTATGCGGTTGACACATATGTGCTTCCTCAACAGCACAGTTTAGTTTGTGGCATCACTGATATACAGCTCAACAGGTTTAACTCTCATTCTACTTTTTCTTTCTGCTGAGAATCTGCGGCTCTCACGAAGACTCTCATTACGAAGAGAATTAGTAAAAGCCTATTTAATTCTCAAGTCCACACATGACCTCCTCTTGGGAAGGTTAGGTGTTCAGCATATATGTCGACGGCAGCTTAGCCAGGTTTTAAGAGAACTGTCTGCCTGACATTTAAAGCTCAAGCTTAAAGCTCACCTAAAGCTTACCTTGCTTACCTTGGTGAGTCTATAAATTTACTGCTGCTGGAGAGGGCAGTAGTTTTTCCAAAGTCAGCAAATGACATTTTCCTTGTTAGCTGTTGTGCTATTTACACTGGAAAAGCAAAGACAATGAAGGCAAGCCTTAAACCTGAGTTCTGTCTAACGTCCAGTGAGAGAGCGTTTCAACACACGCTCTATTACCTCAGTAACATTTTCCTAATGAGTTTATGGTCTCAGTGGTTTCGAGTACACTTAAATACAGAAATATACCATTAAGCATAAAATAACACAGGGTTTTCTTTGGGAATTGCTTCAGGCTATTGGAAATTACAGTTTCCAGTCACAGAGGCAGGCATGAGAATTTTGGCAGATCCAGATCTTACTGCTTATACACTGAGATGCAGACTCCTGAAATATGACACTGGCTACAAAATGATGCTCCACTTCTTTCTTGCAGTCGGCTCCTGGTTCAGTAGAAACTAATAATTCAGGATTTCTTATCTTCGACCAAAAGAATAAAAGAATCACCAAAAGGAGTCAAATTTTCTTCTCAGTAACCCAAAGTTTCACATTTACACCACAGTTTAAAAAGGCCATAAAGACCAAAAAGGTAGCTCTCGGTCAGTCGATACAAAATACCTTTATATAAATGACATTTCTGTTTGTGGAAAAGCAAGGCAGCAATATCCAAGCAAAATATCACTTCTAAAAATGGCCTCTAAGGTGCTCTAATGTTGTTACAAATGAACCAGAGGAGCATTGCTGGCAAGTGTCCTCCTCTGTTTTAATGATTAGTTTAGTTCATTATTGGCTCAATAGGACGTGCATGAGGTCGAACAGCAACTTGCTTCACTAGAAAACAGAGAAAAGGATTTTAAGCTTTGTTAGATATTTACTTCAAATAGATAACTCCAGTTTAACCCCCCCCTCACACCACATCTGACTGAACATTTAAGTTAAATTAAAAAGTGACTAAAAATGGTCAAAATTTGCATAAAGATCCATTTTATACAATTGTATATGAGCTATGCTTAAATATATATATCTACATTTGACAATGATATTTAAAATGTCTAATAGATAAAATAAATCACAAATTACATTTTTGAAAGTTTAGTTTTAAGAAAGTCACATATATTCAAAGTTAAAATAGTATATCTACTGGCTTTTGCAGCAAAACAAATTTTGGTAGGAAAACTTGCATTTGGAAAGCCCAATTTATTATATAAAGAAACCTAATTAACATTAATGGTCTACAGAGGTTTATGCTGCAACAGTCATTATGTTATGGCACTCGTACCTCCCTTTTAAATTAGAGATTAACTGCATCTGTGCAAAGAATGAAATGAATAAAAAATATGACTTTAATTAGAATTGTTTTGAAAAAAAAAAAGATTCAACTGGAGCCAGGTTATCTACATGAATGAAAGCCCCCATTTTCTGCTACATAGGACCATTTATACTCTTAGATAAGGAGAACCATGTCATTTGACCCAATTTATAAGACAGAATGTGAGAATAGCTCCAACCACGGAGTCATATCTTTCACAGTATCTTCACAGCGCAAATATTCTTGCTGACATTGTTCAAACAGACTGTAGAACAGACCGCAGAGAGATCACACCCTCTCATTACAATTTTTATAAATTATTTTGAGTTAGATTTGGATAACAGCACAAAATTGAAAATGTCTACAGTAAGAAGGCATCCTCTATTTTAATGGCATATGTAGTTCATATGTCTTTCACTGGTTAGACAGTGACAGAATGTAGAATAGATGGCTAGACTCAAAAGGGGGAACTTGCTAACCACTCAGCCAAAGGGATATCCCTGTGGCCAAGTGACAGGACCCCACACTGTCACACATGCAAGCAAGAGAAATATTTCAATGAACATTCAAAAGAAAACAGAGAAAAGATTCCCATATGATTAAATTACCTTCATTCTGTTGGACTAAGGTCATTTATGGGGGTTGGATTAACTTTTGTTTTTCTAAAAAAAACTAATTGTATTACTGTAAAATTACTTAGAATAACTCCAATGAACTATAATGGGATGCAACATTGTGCAATAGTTGAAAAAAAATCTGAATTGAGCTGGACCAACAGATTTTAAATTGAATAAAAATGGCAGTGCATAAGTTGAATCATAAAATAATCAATAAATTGGTTGGACCCAAGTACATTAAAGGTACAATGTGTGTGAAATACTGACATCTAGTGGTAAAGATGGTCATATAATTTACTTTAAATGTCAAGCACAGCTGTGAATGAACAGTAAAATTCTTCCAGCAAAGACCTTTCTTGTTCCAAACCGTGCTCTAGCATCTATCAAACTTAGGCTACGTTCAGACTGCAGACAAATGTGGCCCAAATCCAACTTTTTTTGCCCTTAAGTGACTCAGGTGAGACTGTTTCATGGCAGTGTGAACAAGCCAAGTCACATAGAATCTGATATTTTAAAATCCGTTCTGGGCCACTTTTGTATGTTAGTTGTAAATCTGATACAAGTCTGAGTTTTCAGAATGTGATTGCAGTCTGAGCAGAATTTATGCAATAATGATTTCAAACTGTATTGACACAGCAAGAGGTGAAATAGTCAAATTAGTTGATGAATGGACCCTTTCCGTAATTTATGCATATGTCGATCGCACTTGCTCACAACTGCCCTCAACAGTCAGAAAGCTTTGGAAGTCCATTGAAATAGAATAGTTACTGGTTTACATAGCTTAAAGTATAACTTTCTTTTTTTTTTTTTCCAACCTGGATCTTATTTCTAGGAGTTTATACGTGCATTTACTCACTGGTGAAATTGCTGTATCTCTTTGACTCCTTTGGGAGATATTACATTGAGTCGCCCTTTGGCATGCAGCCATATAATGGGAGAGACGAGACAGTCTATAAGGCATAATATATAGCAAAACTCCTTTATTTCACCAATACTGTAAGTCGAATGAACGAACAAAAGAGTACTATTGTCCTGTGAGTTCAGAGGTTCAAAGTTTTCAGTTTGTTGGTGTCTGGGTAACGAGCTGATCTCTCAGCTATGCTGCGGTGTGCGGCCTGCAGAGCGTGAAGCAAACCCCCCAATAACTAACGGACAGTTAATTCTGATTTCACGGGACAAGAGTACTCGTTCGTTCATTCATTCTTCTTGAAGCATTGATGAAATCAAGGAGTTTTTGTTGCAGATAATGCCTTATAGAGAGGCTGCCCTGTCTCTCCCGTTATATGGATGTACACCAAAGGGCGACTCAACATAATATCTTCCGAAGGAGTCACAGTGATACAGAAATTTTTTACCAGTGAGTAAATGCACGTATAAACTATAAAATAAGGTCCATGTTGGAAAAAAAAGAAAGTTATCCTTTATTTACCCCAATGCCAGACAGTTGCTGTGTGTTTGACTGTTCCAATCAACGAGGGGGATCTCTCCTACACCGGGAACAAGTTTTACTGGTTTCCCATGAAGAAACACCAGCGTTCCACCTTGATTTGTACTGTCACCCTTGTAAAACTGGATGCATTTGCCACGTCACCCATTCTACAGGGTAGGGTTTAGCCTCCTGTTGCCATCTGATGACAAAGATGTGGACTATATTCTGTCTGTGAAAATAATGGGGAAGATGAGAGACGACACAAGTAGGAGCCCCCACCGAGTCAATCAAAATTCTCACAATTCTCTGTTTGTGTGTAATCAAAGACTTATTTCTTTAGTGAACCCCTGATCTGATTTTTCCGTCTTCTCCTTCAGTTTGATTTTTCATTTCCATTTTGATGTTCGGAAATTCCCCCTTTGGAAAAGACCTATAATAAGGGGAGTGGGAGCCAGTTACAGAAATTGTTATACCTGCTCTATTCCTCTTCTAAAATGTGTAGCTGTGACTAAGGTTCCAATTTCGAGTTCTGGTGAAAGTCTGTCATAACTTCCCAGAGGTGGATTAAAAGCCATCCTTACCAGAAACCAGCCAAACCAAGGTTCAATCATTCCATCCGAGCAAATTTTAGCTGTTTAGTCTGAATCACAGCCCAACAGACATTTTCTACCTTTAATTTTAATCCAGACAAAATAAAAATTTGGAGAGTGGAAACCACTTAAAGGAATAGTACACCCACAGAATGATGTGCGTTTATTTTCTACTCACCCTCATGCTGAGCAAGACCCTGGAGCACTTTTTAATATCTCAAATGCAGCCGGAGATCGGACAGGTTTTTTTTTTCCTTTTTCATATAATGAGTCACCGGCGACTAAGCCAAAAAGGTCCATAGAAGTCCATAAAAATTTGGCAATATTCCTCCATACTGCTCGTCCAATGTAATCCAAGTGTCCTGAGTGGGTAGCATCCAGGATTTACTGGAAACCACATCATTTAGTATATTTTTTTAACCTAAACAGTGCTACAATGTAGTTTATTTGCGTGTTCCTGCGACTTCAAGACACTACAGCAGCTGTGGTGTTCTGCGCCTACTCTGCTGATAATGCAAACATAGAAGAAGAAATTCTCTTTTACACTGTGCTAAAAGCGTTTGAGCTGCAGAGAAACACAAGAGGGGTTGGCTCTTGATGTAAAACAAAGAAAGAATGAAAAAGAGAATGTGCAGTCTAGTCTGCTGCAGCTTCCATAGTGTTGTGAACTCGCAGGGGCGCGCTTCGTTTCAAGTAAATTCTGGATGCTACCCACTCAGGACACTTGGATTACATCGGATGAGCAGTGGGGAGGAATATTGACAAGTTTTTATGGACTTTATGGACTTTTTTGGTTCAGTCGCCGGGGAACTGCATTACATGAAAGTTCGGGGGGAAACGAAAACCTGTCTGATCTCTGGCTGCATTTGAGATATTAAAAAAGTGCTCCGGAGTCTTGCTCAGCATGAGGGTGAGGAGAAAATTAACGCACATCATTCTGTGGGTGTACTATTCCTTTAAAGGTGCCATGCCATGACATCACATTTCACTTTTCTGGGGTTTGGGGGGTATAATATGATCTGTTGTGTACTGATGAGGCCGTGTGAATGTCTAGAGTAACAGTGTGTTCAGACCAAGCGCGATTTGGGCGTCAAAACGCGCCCGACGCCCAAAGTTGGACGCCGTGTTTAAAGTCCACGCCTGTTTCCCGCGTCTGACGCCCTGACGCGCGGCGAGAGATGTCCGTCGCCGCGCCGCTGCGCCGTGGAGGAGCCTCTCCTTTCTCTTTTCCTTTCACCGTCTCTCCCCATGCAGTGCAGGAGAGAGAGCGGCTCGCCATGTGATAAATAAGCAGGGAACGTCGTCGTCGGACATCTCTGCACTGTGTCCGGTTCACCAAATGATTCCAGGTGTTCTGACTGTGATGAGTTTCATCATTACTTCAGGAGCTGCTGGCGAGCGGTGCTTTCCGTCGTCTGATCCGGCCCCGTTTAACGTCCCGCTGTCCCGATGCGAGGCAGCATTATCAGTCCAGTACATCCCATCAGGACAGCAGGTCATCAAACCACCGTTCAGAAACCGGGACCGGACGCAGATCACAGTTTATCCTCCTCTGTGTTCAGATAGAGAGGAGATTCCCCTGGTTTTTCTGTGTGTTTCCTCTCCTGTCAGAAAAAGTGTGTCTGTGTCATGACTCGCTCTGATTGGTCGACGCCCCCGCGTCAAGACGCCAAAGTTCAGATTTTCCAACTCCGGCGTCTGACGCCCTTGACGCACAAACGCTAACATCTCAAAACTCGACGCGCTCGCCCACGCGCGCGCCCGCGCGCGACGCCAAGAAGGCCGCGCTCCTGACGCGCGTCGCCATTACTTTGCATGTAACCTCGCCCTTCCCCCCCGCTTGCTAACACACTGTTAGAATCAAAGTTCCTGTTTATGGTCTGTCAGCTTTGTCTCTCTGTTCAGAAACGGTTGAATCAGACAGCAGCTTATCGTTCTACGTAGTTCTATCATTCTACGTAATTCAGTTGCTCCAATCAGAGCACACTATCAAGCAAACAAGTCTCCCCCTTTCCTTTCTCCTTCCACCCTCCGCTCCACTGTCAACCCCTCCCTCGCTGATTCAACTGCGTGAGTTGAGCTAATTGACTGATGAGCAGTCAGGTCTGGATTTTCAAACAAATGGATTTAAAAGAAAACGTCTCCAGCAACACTGAGGGAGGGGGCCACAACCTTCTCATTACCAGCAAGTATGTATTTTCTAAATGCTGTCTTGTCTGAAAAACATAGCTCACTGTCTGAAATGCACATGTTGCTAACAGTTAGCCTTTAGCAAACTCCGACTGCAGCTTGACCTACTTTCTCTAAATAAGATTATGGCCAAATAAGGTGTAGCCAATCAAAATGAAGTCAGCTTGGTCTCTGGGTAAAGCTGCATATCATTACTACACCCAACTGTATTACTGAGGAAGTAAAACAATCCGCGCTGTAAAAAGTGACGTTTTTTCTTTGAGTATTTACATATGCAGTAATGTCAACTACATGAAACAGTTTTTTTTTTTTTTTTTTTTTGCTATGTCATTACTCCTTTAAAAGAAAATGATCAAAACTGGGGAACACACAAAATAAACATTTGCTTCCCAGATTGGAGTCGCTGTAATTAGGTCAGTTGGATTCAGTGTGGTGATGACATTATAAATCTCATGTTATTTTGTAGCCTAACCACAATAACACAACAACGCACATTAACTGGCGTGTAGCAACATTGAACACAGCAGGTTATGAAACACAATGAATCACTCAGCAAAGACACAAAAATAGCACAGCATGACTGCTTGACGTGACTATTTATTCCTCCCCGTTGCATCTGCAGACATTCAGCAAAAAAAGATAAAGGTAAGTGAGTGACTCAAGTTGTTTCATGACAGATTTAGCAATGTTATAATACATCTTTCCTTACGTAATTGTCACAGGTGCATTTCTTTTTGCTTTTAACAAGTTAAACCAGCAGACAAACACAACATATACACAAGCACTTTAACTGCAGCGTTCGTGAGCTTTCAACTATGTTTTGCTGCAGAAATACAAATAAAAACACACCCACCCACAAACACATCCTTCAGTGTTCCCATCTATATATGAGATCCAGTTACAGCAGTCGATTTTGTCTAGAAGGTCTGCCCTGCTGATGTGATGATATGTAGCAGAAAACTCACGGAGCACAGAGCACCAGAGGTCCCTGAACCCAAGAGACTGCTTTGCAGGAAACCAAAGGCACATCTGCAGGCAGCTACATCACACGCTATTATCTGTCTGTAGCTGGTGTACATCATCATGAGCTCTGAACACTGGGTACTGAAACATCCAAACGTTGAGATTCCCAACGGAGCACTGCTTTCTCTTCTACAAAGCCTCAACATATTGCATTACAGTAGTGGGAATATGAAACAGCACTGTATCTGCTGGAGGTTTGTGTTGTGCCTCAGAGGTAAGTTGAATAAGTTGAACTCTGCCAAGTGTGGTAGGAGACGGTCTTTGGTTGTTTGAGCTCTGAGGTTATCTCCACAGCAGTGCGCCCAGAAAGCAGAAGGGGGGAATCTGTAAACAGTCTTAATCACCAGAACAGAATAATGTGATTTCCTCATAATGAGAAAGAGTGTAGCACATCACACTTAGAGTTGGGATTGCTGACATCTCACTGAGTACTGATGTAGCAGAACTAATTCATACATACAAAGCTATGTGTAAAAGAACATGAATTTATTTCAGGCTGATTATTAATCAAACAAGCCAATGAGCAGTAAAACACGTGGATGATGCATTCCGGCTGACGCTACTAGGTGTCTTAAAATAATAAAACAACACCGTGTAATGCAGCCTGGAGCTGTGTTGCACATTTCTTCATCTGTAGAGATGTCATTGTTTTTCACATTTTTACACCAGACTGTGGCAAATTGGGAAATTCTTCTGTCCTAGAGGGATGCAAACATTTGTGAGAGAGGCATTACGCACAGGAGCAGGAGCTTTATCCCTGTTCAAACGAGCCAGCCACAGACGCTTTCAACTTCCACTTCTCTGTTTTCTTTGGTAATGACATTTGCAAACTTGGCAAATGAGGTCAAACGTTACGAGACATTTCACACCCATGTTGATTTTATGCGGCGGTCATGATGGTGGATGAATCTTAAACTGAATTTGTCCATGAAGAAGACAAGTTGACTTTATTAACATACACTTTAACCCAGAAATCAGAGTTTAGTCCATTGAACCCATAGTTGCCTGCATTGGGTTGTGAAAAAGTAGGGAGATTTTTTTCATCAGTTTATCGGCCCAAGGTGTAATTATTTGTCATTTCTTGCCTTATACCTTAAACCCAATGAAGGAACCTTGTTCTAAAAATGTTGTTTCAATAAATGATTTTTATAGATAATGAAAAAAATATCAGTTTTAATTGTTGAAATGAGTACCAGAGGGCTAAATAATAAGGCAGTTACACTGCAATGCATTTAGTATGCAATATTGCACATGAAATTAAAAAGTGTGCACCACTAACATCTAAAGAATTAAAGGATAACTTTCTTTTTTTTCAACCTGGACCTTATTTCTAGGAATTTATACCTGCATTTACTCACCAGTAAGATTTTTGTATCACTGACTTCTTCGTAAGATATTACGTTGTCGCCCTTCGGTGTACATCCATATCATGGGGAGACAGGGCTGCCTTTCTATAAGGCATTATCTTATAGAAAGGCTGCCCTTTAGGACTGTACGGATCATGTGGCCTTCACATGTCCTGCAGGTGAAACTACAGGCTGCAGGAAACTGTCTACACTGATCCTTTTGTGTTTTCGACTGAACAATTTTGATTTTCTGGTCACAGTATTGTCCTGATCAAAGCAAACAATGTTATATTTCACAGTATCTCCGAGACTAGTCATCAATTCACAGAAACACCACAGCTGTTTCTGTTAGCTTTAGCTAACTTATTATGGATTGATGAAATATGGTGTCAGATTAATGAGTGTTCACCAACATTTACTGTGTTTCTATCCAGTGTTTTCTCTGCTCCTCCTCTTCTGTCTGTGTGCCCGGTATTCCTCCCCAATACGAACATTTAAAAAAAAAAATTCGTCAAAACTGAGGCGCTCCCAGACGGGGACGGTGCTTCCTTTAGCTCAACTAGCTTACATGCCATGTTGTTATAAGTTGCTAGAAACAGGATGGTAAGCACGCTGCACCAAGCAGAGGTGAAGTTATGCCGGTCCGTCAGTCATTTATGTCCGTTGGCACGCAAAAAAATTTAATGAAACAATAATAAAATACACATACTGTTGCAGCCCGAATATACAGACATGTATCTTAAGCAATGACAATCTGTTTGCGGCGTTTACCTGGATCAGTTTATAGCAAACTACTGATATGGCGTGAATGCTCCTCACAAATCACCATAATCCTAATGTACACAGTTGTGGATAGCTTACTTAAAATATTTTTCTTCTAAATAATAAAAATGACCATACATTTTGACATCACCTTGAAGTAATGTGCCAATGTGCTGTATTACTTGCTGCGTTTTACTGTTCTGTTGTACTTAAAAAGATGCTTTATATTATTAACTGAAGTCTCTGCTTTAACTCCTGCTAAAGCATTTTGAACCACGTGGACACCAGTCAAGAGTTTACCGTCATATTGGGAAATCTAATCCCTCATTCTCCCAAAAGTAAGATTGGTTCTGACATAATCATTTTACATCACTTTTATCTCGACATGTCAGTGAGATTGAGATGCAAATCACATCTGAGTCATCCGTGTAGTGATGTGAAGTTGTCTGAGTTGTAGTTTTGATTTGAATAAAACTGGGGCAACAGCTGAAAGGGCCGTGTGCTGTAGGAGACAGGATGCAAACACACAAAATGTGGCCTGAATTATTTATGTGGCTCTGCATGAATTTCATTTAAAAGTTTTACTCACAAATATTCAGGGATTACACACATTTTGCATATTTTGACACACTGACTCTTGAGTCAAACCTGAGATCCGGAGAAATCTTTTGCCGGTACTCTAATTGGATCGTATGGCTTTTCAGGTATGAAAAAATGGCATTTTGAGTCTTTTTCCTAAAAACTTGTGAATAAAGGTGCATTACATGTAGCAATTGTTATAAATATATATTTTTAAGGAAACCTTCGTATTTCAATGTCCAATTTTACCGAATATATTCATAATGTTTAAGAGGAAATATATTTGTGACATAACTGAGGAATGTAATGTGTTTAATTAAATTGAAGTGCAAAAATTGCTGCATAAAGAGAAGGTAATGATCCTTAATTTAATGTAATTGAATTTTCTGATTTTTTTTTTTTTTTTTTTTTTTTTTTAACAAATATGGCATATTATTAGAAATGAAAGCTGCTTCTGTGCATTGGTAAATGTGAGTCTTTGCAGTTGTGATTTAGCTGTTTGGATTTATTTATTTGGCTAATTTCATCATTAATTTGAGCAGCTTTTCAGGGCAGAGAGACTGCACACGTTTCATGACCTAACAAAGCTGGCTTTGTCTTCCTGGATGCATTTTGTGCAGGTGAAAAGATGGGATTTAGTAAAGTTGAACATTCAAGTCAGTAATTTTCCACGGACTTGCTCCATGCTTGTTAATATGCAGTAGATGGTGCCTATCATGACAGCGTCAGTTCATGTGAAGTCCTGTTAAAACTCCTTTTAAACCTGGATTATTAAAGGTTGCTTTGAAAATGGAAAAGTCCCAAGAAAAAGCTAATTTCTATTCTTTAAGAATGGGATTCAGTTGAAGCAGCCAGACTGTTACCTTGAATAAATAAAAATATTAATAATTTCACAAATAAATATTTAGCTAGTGTTAGTTTATGCTTGCCGGCTAACCCTGCTCCACAAATAAAGGATTTTGGGTGGATTAAAAACCAAGATCTTTGCTCTTACAATTTGACCATGAGACTCGAACGGTTAACACTCTTCACAAGGTACAATACTACCATTTCCATCTATTTACACATGCCACATTTATGTACTGAAATTAAAAAAGAAAAAAAAAAGAAAACAGCTGCTACGTAGCAACAAACCTAGCTGCTCAGAGAGCCAAACATCTTTAGGAGTGGCTTACATCTGCCTGCTCAGTCGAAGGTATCAGTGCCTGTGAGCTGCCTGCTGTCCATGAGCTGCTTTAGGAAGCTGAACACAATGTGAGAAAGCTATCAAAACATTTAGTTGCCTCCAACTTTCTCATGGGGAACATGAACAGAACTCAAATTGCAGTACAGGTAATATCTTTTAATTATTGAATTAGATGATGCTGTGATTATAAAAGCAGGCTTTTCTTAAAGCAGAGTAACAGCCTTGAAATGCTTTGATAATGACCACTCGCCTGCCTTGACTCACATATGAGCTTGTAGTAAGTGACGTTCCATTCCTAATCCATTGGTTTCAGTATGACGTCGGTCCACCTTTGCAGCTACATCAGCTTCAACTCTTCTATGAAGCCTGTCCACAAGGTTTAGGAGTGTGTTCATGGGAATTTTTAACCATTCTTCCGGAAGTGTATTTGTGAGGTCACACACTGATGTTGGACCAGAAGGCCTGGCTCTCAGTCTCTGCTCTGATTCATCCCAAAGGTGATCTAAGGGTTGAGGTCAGGACTCTGTGCAGGCCAGTCCAGTTCATCCACACACAGACTCTGCATCCAGGTCTTTATGGACCTGCTTTGTACATATATAGCTCACCATCACCAAGCATGAATGCGGAATAAAGGAATAATGTATCTATTGTGAGCGCTTTGTGTGCCCTGCCAGAAAAAGCGCAACATAAATCTAATCCATTATTATTATAATTATTACTGGTGCTCAGTCATGTTGGAAGAGGAAGGGGTCAGCTCCAAACTGCTCCCACAAAGTTGGGAGCATGGAATTGTCCAGAATGTCTTGGTATGCTGAAGCATTCAGAGTTCCTTTAACTGGAACGAAGGGGCCAAGCCCAGCTCCTGAAAAACAACCCCATACCATAATCCCCCCTCCACCAAACTTAACACTTGCCACAATGCAGTCAGACAAGTACCGTTGTCCTGGAAACCACCAAACCTAGACTCAGCCATCAGATTGCCAGATGTAGAAGTGTGATCCGTCCCTCCAGAGAACGCCTCCACTGCTCTAGAGTCCAGTGGCGGCTGCTTTCCACCACTGCATCCACGCTTTGCATTGCACTTGGTGATGTATGAATGGATGCAGCTGATCGCCATGGAAACCCATTCCATGAAGCTCTCTGTCACTGTTCTTGAGCTGATCTGAAGGCCACATGAAGTTTGGAGGTCTGTAGTGATTGACTCTGCAGAAAGTTGGCCACCTCTTCACACTATGCTCTTCAGCTTTCTCTGACCCGCTCCGTCAGTTTACGTGGCTGACCACTTCGTGGCTGAGTTGCTGTTGTTCCCAAACACTCCCATTTTCTTATAAATTATACAAGAAGACGTATTAAGTCATTCAGCGACATATAGCCTCTTTGTGCAGTAGACGTGATTCAATTTAAGGTTGTTCATAGATCAAATGATAGACTTTCTAAATTCTGTGCAAATGTTGCACCAAACTGTCCTAGATGTCAGTTTTCTCCTGTTTCCTTTACACACACGTTTTGATTATTTATGCCCATCCTTGCAGGCTTTCTGGTCCTCAATTTTTCACCAGGAAAAACACTACTGTCTAATCATTTAACAGCTGTACTTGGTGTAGTAAGGGCTAAGTTAAAATGGCCTCTCTCTGTTGTTGTTGTTGTCTTTTTTTTAAACTATTACTATTATTTTCTCTTTTTGTGTGTGTTGTAGATGTGATTGGGACTACCATCTGGACAGGGGATGGGGGGGTGGTATCTAAAAATAGTGTTAAAACTGTAACATCTGAGGCTACTATCTGTTATTTTGGGAAATGATAAATAAAGTTGTAAAAAAATATGTTTTAATCGTCTAGATGCTGACTTAATCAGAGGATGTTGTGAATATAAAAGCAGGCCTTTCATAAAGCAGAGTACAGTAACAGCCTTGAAATGCTGTGATAATGACCACATGTTCATGCGTTAAAGTTTCAGACTCGTTCTACCACCTGACAAAAGAAAGTGAAATGTGTGAATGAGAGCTGTATAATTGGAATTCCATAAATCTTCTTTACCAGTAACACACACCCAGATGAGAGGTAAAGTATTTATAAAGTCCCACCACCTCACTGATTGCTTTTTCATGATGAGCCGCAGGGATAAGAGCATTGTAGCCATGTTTTCTCTCATCTTAACTACAAGCAAAGCATGCCAAGTGTTCTGTTGGCTGCAAGAGAAAAGGAAAAGCAAGCCTACGGCTTTTTTTTTTTTTCAGAAGGATGAGTGAGCTACTTAACATTGCTCAATTAAAGTGTATGCTACATTTACAATATCTTTATCACTGCCCTTGCTATTGGATGTTTCAAACCATCGCTTTTCCCCTTGACTGTGATTAAACTCGCTGAATTCAAGTTGTCAGCTGCATCAGTCTGTCACACTGACTTCACTCCAGGAGCATCCGGTGTGCATGTGCACAACCTGATGGTTTTCATTTCAGTTTCCATGTTAACAGATTGGAGCATCACACTGGCAGAGTGAGACATTTAGACTTGTGGTGTGGTGCCTGTTTTTACTGTCATGGACGGAGTTCTCAGCGAGACGCATTGAAAAGTGTGTTGTTGCTGATTTGAGGTCAGTGTGATGACAAATTTTTTTATTGTGGTTTCAGAGAGTCAGCAATATTTCACGGACTGTAAAATTAAATGTTCCTTGTTACAGCGATGACTGATGATGATCATGAATGATTTTTAGTACATTTGTGGGAACTGAATGCAGCTGGACTGAAGTTACTTTGTGTATTTATGACCAGAAGCAGAGACATGCTGTGTGGGAAATGATTGTGCAGACAGTTGCTGTGCTGCAGCAGGGCTGCAGTGGAAAGGTCAGCGGAAGAAATGCAAACGTGCAGCTGCAACACGGCATGTTGGCGAAACTGTAACATTGGGAAGCCTTAATGTTTGTGGGTTTTAGGAACCTTTAGTCTCACAAGAAAAAAAAACTGATGACAATGACATAAGAACAAAGTCCTCAAGGCAGAAAACTTTTGTCTGTAAATGACAAAAGCATGGAATGACATATGATTGAAAAATAAATAAACAAACATGCCCATGCAACATTATGCAAAATAAACAATCAAAATTAATAAATGATTAAAATACCAAATCTTTGCATAATACCTGGTTGGCAGTCTTGGAAAAATGCTTCCAGCAAGATACATTTTGAAAAAACACACCGCCCGAAAACACACCTTCAGAGCGCAGGAACGTGTGCGACAGTGGGGAACCTTCAGGGCCTCCAGAGAAGGTCTTAAAAAAGTCAGAGAAAAAAATCTCTAATTTGAAATAGTATATATAATTTAATCTATTTAATAATCAATATGTTTAATAAATTTTCTCTTGCCTGCGTTATAAGGTTGAGCCAACTGTCAGGATGTTATCATCATCCATCTCTGTTAAGACCTGGTCAGGCCTTCATGAATCTCCGGTGCAGGCAAACATGTGTATTCTGTGTTGGAGAGTGATGAGTAGATCGACCAATCAGATTGATTTTGTGTGGGCAGGACAAAAAAACTCCATCTCTAGGCCTTCCTGAAGTCTGAACAACATCACAGCCATCTGAGCAGAGCGGTAAGAGCTTGCACACGAGTTGAATGAGAGTGACGCTGTGGCTAGCTGCTAAAAACTCTCTTTTCAAGGCAGACTTTTGGTGAAAAGCATCAAATAATATAAAACGGACAACAGACAGAGGCAAGACATAAAGGCATTGATTGGTTCTTTCTAAAAGGTGCGAACGACCAATTCCTGCCTTTCGGTGCAGGGGTTGATCGGAGTTTTTACAGACCTGCAGCTCTCACAGACGTCTGACTTTTCTCCTTCCTTTTTATGAATACATGATGTATTGACTACTGTCAGCATGGAAGGACCATTTCACCTATTACAGCAAAAAGTGTTTCTGAACGGTAGGGCAGTATTGGTATGTGTATTTGTGTCGAACCAATCAGTACACTACTCTCAGTTTGGCACGACGTTGTTCCGAACTGCTGGGCGCAGGATATGTTTGTTTAGCTATTTATTGTTTCATTAAGTTTTTGTGCGCCAACGGGCATAATTGAGTGATGGACCGGTGAATCTTTGCCTCCACTTGGCGCAGCTCACTTACCAGTTAGAGGGAGCGTTCCTGTTAAAGGATAACTTTATTTCTAGGAGTATATACGTGCATTTACTCACCGGTAAAGTTTCTGCATCACTTTGAGTCCTTTTGAAGATGTTACATTGAGTCGCCCTTTGGTGTTCCTCCAGTATAACGGCGGAGACGGGGCAGCCTGTCTATAAAACATCTGCAGCAAAACTCCTTCATTTTTGCCAATATTTTAAGTAGAATGAACGAACCTTGTGCTGGAAGTCCAGATTTAGCTTTCCGTTTGTTATCCGGGTGTCACACTACACACTTTTTGGGGCCGCGCGTTCACGATACACAATTTGTAAAACTCTGAACTCACAGGAAAATAGTACTCATTCGTTCGTTCATTCTCCTAAATGCACGTATAAACTGCCAGAAATGACGTCCAGGTTGAAAAACCAAAAAAGTTGTCCTTTAAGCCTCAAGTCCCCGTCTGGGAGCCCCTCGGTTTTTACAAAGAGGGAGGGGGGAAAAACAGCCAACAAAGCGGCAGCAGCTTGCTGACTCAGATGCATGTACACAGAAACACCTCCAACATGTTACAGAGGTACATACCTTACAGAAAAACCATGTGCTCCACATGTTCATGCACATGTGGAGCACACGTGCTCCATATGTTCTTGCACATGTTCCACATGTGCAAACGTGTGCTTTTGGAACTTTTTAGTGTGATCCACATGTGACCACATGTGGCTCATGTGGTCACATGTGAAATTCATGAACCATGATTTTTGTGTACCATTACAGCCCTACTTAACTGGCTTTTCATTACTAATACTTCATATGTTTGCCTATAAATCTGTTTTCATTCATTTATCTAATGACATTTTCATTTTGTGATAATAAATGTGGTTATGTGACATCATGAAATTAGTGTCATGACATAAATAAAAGCAGTTTTCTAAAATGAAATTCCCCTGAAAAATAAATACACATTTAATTTAAGTGCAATGAAAAAAATTATTTATAATATTCATTTCATATTTCTGGGCACATTTATTCATTTCAATTTATTTATACATTAAGGGTGCAATTATATAAAAACTTCACAGTTTGATTGGGTTTGATTTGATACTGTAGTCTCAGTTCAATAGTTTTTCACTACAAAAAAAACTTGTCTTTTTACCTCAGGGTCAACATGAAATATATTTATTTTCCTAATCCCACTTACCTTAAACAGTATCTTGTTCCTTTTAGCTCCTCCTATAATTTACGCCATACTGATTATCTTTTTTTACAGTTCCCAGAGTTAGAAAGGAACTTGGGAAATATGGTTTTCAGTTTAGGGCACCTCATGACTGATGAGCTCTAACCTTGTTTCAGATGTTTCAAAATGCTCTTTTATCTTATTTGCAAAATGTTTGTCTCTGTTTTTGATCCTTTGTGTTTTTAAATGTTTCTGTTTAGTTGTTTTATTTTTACTACGATGATTGACTAATAAGAGGGGGCATAATTAATTACAGCTTATGAGTGTTGTGTGTCAATGTGTGCATGTGTTGCTAAAGGCATTTGTGTTTATTTTATTTTATATTTTGTTTGTATAAATCATATGTGTTATTGTGTATTATTCTATTTTGACACTGTTATCAACTGTCACCTTTTTTAAAACTGAGGACCCCCGAAAACTAGATGTTTCATCTCGAGGGGTCATTCCTCATGAAATAAATGTAAATAAATAAATAAAACACAAATGCATGTGTTGTTGCACCCCTATTATTCATCCATTAATTTAGAATGAAATAGGATTCTATAAAAGAGTTGCAGACATTTTTTTATTAAATGTTTTTCATTATGATTATTTTTACTAATGTAATGTCTGTTTGTTGGCGCTATTCTAATAAGTGCGGAAAATTATATTCACTCTTTCTTTTGTGAACTACCACCGTCATAACAAAGTAAGACTCCATTTTTAAGGGTTACTTTTACTGCATGTTGACCGTTTTCCTACCAACATACCCAGCAAGACAAGGGCAGCCATTTGTACGTCACATTTCATGTATAAGAAAATTCAAAGTGCTTCACATAAAACATTAAAAGCACTCCAGCGGAGTGCAGAGGAAACATTAAAAAGCACATTAAAAACAAAGTTTACAAATTAAGACAGAAAAAAGCTAAAATGGAAAAAGAAAAGATATTCCACTGTGCAGCTGACTGAATGATTTGCATTATGAGGGGAAATCTGAGACTCATTCCAGGGACATGTGAGACTCGGGCATAAAAAGCATGATGTTGGAGTTTTATATAACCTTTGGTAGATGCGATGAATGAGGTGCAGTATTCTTTTTACAAAACCTCGTTAGTAAACCGAACCACGTCTTCCTCAGTTCCCTTCACATAAACTTGGATGTGTTAACTTGTAAGCTCACAAAAGTGCACATGCTGGCACAGCCCCCCAGTTTTAAAGTTGCTGTGTTTTCTGTGTGTGCGTGTGTCACGTTTGTGTGTGTCATCAGCTCCACACATACCACCCCAGGCTGGCTTTTGCCTCCATCTTCAGGCCCCATTTCAAACTCCCATTTTTTGTAAAGCTTATTTTCTTCAAGAGCTCCTTTTGTTCGAATCCTCGTTTAATGCTGGGTGTTTAAAGGTTTTAATTTCATTTGATTTATGAACTTGGAACATTGGATCAATACTGTAGTTCCGGACATCACATATATAATGTGCTCTTGATAGAAAATGATCCATTGATTGATGAAACTGAATCAAATTTACTTGGGCACCGCAACAGATTTAAATTGCCTGACTCGATATAGTTACAGTGTGTGAGGAGTGTGATGGTGAATGCAGCTGCTGACAATACGGGGTCCTGGAAAACCTGGGAAATGATTGAACATTTTTTTTCCAGTCATGGAAAACACATGGAAAATGAGTAAAATGTCCTGGAAAAGCTTGAGTTGTCCTGGAAAATGATTTTTCCTCCCTCTTGTTGCTGCTCTGTCAATGCTACATCAGTGCTTCAACACCACTTCATCTTCCTTCGGCGGCGCTACATGGCTGCCACATCGCAGTTTCGTCGGTGCTACATTCGCCGCTTTGTCGCTGCTTTAACGCAGCCTCGTTTTTTCTTTCTTCACCGCTATATCGCAGTTTCGTCACCATTTCATCGCAACTTTGTTGCTGTTTCGTCGCCGCCGTTGCCGTTTCATTGCAGCTTCATTGCCACTATCTTGCAGTGTTGTCTTTGCTTTGTCGCTGCCACGTCGCATTTTTGCTGCCGTTTCATCGCCATTTCATTGCAGCTTCATTGCTGTTTCGTCGCCGTTTTGTTGCCGTTTCATCGCCATTTCATTGCAGCTTCATTGCTGTTTCGTCGCCGTTTTGTTGCCGTTTCATCGCCATTTCATTGCAGCTTCATTGCTGTTTCGTCGCCGTTTTGTTGCCGTTTCATGGCTGTTTCATTGCAGCTTCACTGCTGCTATGTTGCAGTTTCGTCTTTGCTTCGTTGCTGCCACAATTGCAGTTTTGTTGCCACTACATTAACATTTTGTCACTGTTTCATCGCTGTTTTGTCGCCGTTTCGTCGCCGCTCTGTCGTTTGTCGGTGCTACGACGCCGTTCCGTCACTGCTATGTCACCATTTTGTCGCAGCTTCTTTGGAGCTTCGTCGCCACATCGTCACCATTTTGTCACCATTTTGTCACCGTTTTGTCACCGTTTTGTCACCGTTTCGTCACCATTTTGTCACCATTTTGTCACCGTTTCGTCACCGTTTTCGTCGCATCTTCATCGCAGCTTTATCTCTGTTTTGTCTCTGCTTCGTTTTGTCTTCATCGCTCTAAAAAAATATGTGCTGCAATTGTAGAACACTTCTCCAAAAGCTTGTGGTGAAATTTATCAGTGTATGTTGTGATAACTTGTAGCAGCTGGAAAAGTCCTAAAAATGTCCTGGAAAATAATTTCCAGAAAAGAGTGGGAACCCTGCAATAGATGCAGAGGAATAATTGCATCTGAAGTCCAGGAATATCTAAGCCTCACAAAGCGCTGCTTTTAAAGCACTTTAGTGTCAGAGCTAAATAGACAAGAAGAGGGAATTAGGGCAGTGCATTGTCACAGTTTACAGAATAACCCAACAATTAGCAGTCCTGCTTGCTATCCCTTGTGTCCACAGTGTTAATAGTCTTGGGCGTGCTCCAGTATTCCATTACTGAATAATTGGACAGCATAGTGGGCCATCACTGAGCCCCTTGCTCTTGCCAAGGGAGAGGTGAAAGTCTTATTGATCCTGCGTCTGAATCTCTGATCAATCACCCCAAATCAGCCCCCAGGGATGAAGCGGGGACAACAGGTGACAAAGGACATCTCTATGACTACGTTTATATTAATCACAACATGGGGAGAGGGGGGCAGAATCACAAGTAGCACTGAGTTCCAGTTTTCTCGCTCAATTCTCAAGTGAAAAGACAAAAAGTTACATCAGAGCACGTGCGAGGACTGTTTGGTCAGCCGCTTGGTAAAGCCAGCGTGACTTTCCAGGTGACATCAGTGGCAGAGGAGCCTGCTGTGGCTTCCTGTAATTGAGTTAAATAAATGATTACGTTTCCAGTGGCGGTTGAGGCGGCCTTCAGCTTTATGCCTGGCTAGAGCCACAGCCGATTTAATTAATTTTTAATTAGGAGGGAAAATTGCAGGCCTATTCCAGCGGGACCTTTAAGACATCTGTGCATTAGAGATAACATTCTTAAATACCCTGAGCCTCCCGACAGCGGAAGCTTTGAGGGCAGTGCCACTGGTCCAGGGCCACAGGAGGTAAGACGAGGTGCTGAAAGTTTTTCTGCGCGCACATCGACGCGATTGCAATTTGTTGATTATTAGTGTGAATGTCACAAAGCCAGAGCGAGCTTAAAGCCGTGGACTTGGAGATCCGGCTGAGCATCAGACGCACGGATCCTGTCACGAGCTTCTTTAATTGAGTGATTGATTCCCTCCCGCTGGTTCACACAAACACTTACATTAGGGCGTCACGCCATTAATTTGCACACGCACTCCCACTCTCCACTGATGAATATGTGGAGATGCCCTATTTTATTTCTTGCCGTGTAATCCTTCTCACACGTAGCCGTTCGCTTCCTGTGGCTGGGTTGTGATGTATGGCAGCCATGGTGCGTAAGAATGTTCAACAGCCTGTAGGAAGATGTTTTACTGCCCTGGCGAGCAGAATGTTGTCACAATGTGTTCAATATCACAACGCATCAAAATTTACTGCAGGCTTCCAACACTTTCCATTTATTGTACTTTATCGCTATGGCGACATGCATTGATCTTGGCAAATAATACTTTTTATTATTGAACATTACCCCACGCACTCTATAATCAGATTTATTTCCTGTCCAGTATGTCTGCACGGTGGCATATGAGCAGATACCAGAGCAGATACAGGGCTGGTGGTGGGGGAGGGGCGGGATCCTGCCCTATACTTGACGTGATAATATCCATGAAGAACAGGATACCGGAGTGGAAGATGGTATCTATGTTTGTTGTCCCCGAGGAAGAAAACATCTGACCTTCTCTTGGTGATACAGACTGACAAGTTTTTGTAAAAACATGGGGACTGATAGCAGAAATGTCTCACATTTAATCTTACAGGGTGTCACATTCCACCTGATCATTTTCTTTCCTTCCTTCAGAGGATGTTAGGATGAGGAAAAAAAAAGGCTGTAAGTTTTATTAAAGGAGCCGTAGCATGAAAAATGGACTTTTAAGAGCTTTTCAGCATGTTACTGTGTTATTTCCTCATAAAAAACTTCATTCAAGTCATTTTTTCTTCATTTGTGCATATTTGAGTAATATATATATGAATATTCAGCTCTAGCGTCCTTAACATGACTGCCTGACCACTGGTGTGTGTACCAAGGTGGCACAAATCATGAAGCGACAAACATGCATGCACAGCATCGTAGCGAGACGCCCACTTTGTTCAGCTCGAGGACAATCCTAACCTCCCCACACTCTGAGGAAGAAAGGAAAAGCCTGCAGGAAAATTTCCTCAGAGACAAACAGCCATCAGCTAACAGACGTTTGTTCCAGAGTTCAATATTTATTTTTTTATTTTTCTATCTCTAGAGCAGAGGTTCTCAACCTTTTCACGATGGGGCCCAAGTTTTCCATCCAAATTGGTCCAGGGCCCATTCATATTTTACCGCTGTATTAGTGTAATGATCTTATTTTTGTGTTATTTATTTAACAACTAAACCAAATCCACCTGCTTTTAACAAACTGAACCTAGTAAAATGTGGCGTAATAAAATATAATATATAAATATATTATGAGATTGTCACAAACACTTTTATATCACACATATAATTCATGCAATGAAATCACAAATCAGAATAGGGGATTATCACGCTTACCGGAAGTTCCCAAGTTTTGAAACTTCCTCTTCCGGGCCATGTTAACGACAGCCGTTCCTGCTCTGTTATACTGTTTAAATCGGATAAACTCCAAACATATTTAAGTTTTCATTCTAGACTGAAGTGATACTGGATCAAAGCGATCGATTCGCCGCGGTGAAGGGCCGAACTTTATAATAAAACACACGTTTGTTTGTCGCCGGTGGGGCACAACACCGGCACTTCACAGCATGCTAGCATTAGCCAGCTAACGTTTACTGACGTGCTTAACATTGTGCGTCTTAAAACACACAAACATCTGAAAATCGGGTCTGTACCTCCCCGTTTCCAGTGGAACAACTGGGGACTGCCAAGAAAGGAGACGTTTTCAGATGCTTGTGTGTTTTCAGCCGCACAAAGTTAGGCACGTCATCAAGCTGGCTAATGCTAACCTGCTAACAATAGTCCGCCGGCTACTACTCTGTTAAACTTTGTAAATCGGATAAACGCCAATGCCAAGTTTTCATTCCAGACTGAAGTGATGCTAAGGAAGAAGTGGATTAAAATGACCGATTCGCCGCGGTGAAGGACCGAACTTTATAATAAAACGACACACGTTTGTTTGTGGCCGGCAGACTGCGCAGTCGTGCTAGCAGGTTATCATTAGCCAGCTCAATAACGTGCCTAACTTTGTGCGGCTGAAAACACACAAGCATCTGAAAGCGTCTCCTTTCATGGCAGTCCCCAGTTGTTCCACTGGAAACGGGGAGGTACAGACCCGATTTTCAGATGTTTGTGTGTTTTAAGACGCACAATGTTAAGCACGTCAGTAAACGTTAGCTGGCTAATGCTAGCATGCTGTGAAGTGCCGGTGTTGTGCCCCACCGGCGACAAACAAACGTGTGTTTTATTATAAAGTTCGGCCCTTCACCGCGGCAAATCGATCGCTTTGATCCAGCTTTTGATCCAGTATCACTTCAGTCTAGAATGAAAACTTAAATATGTTTGGAGTTTATCCGATTTAAACAGTATAACAGAGCAGAAACGGCTGTCGTTAACATGGCCCGGAAGAGGAAGTGCCAAATGTTTCAACTTCCGGAAACCGGAACGCGAAAGCGTGATAATCCCCTATTAGGCTCTAAACACAAAATCTACAACATTTTACTACAAAAAGAGGGACAGCAGAAAAAACTGATGGAAACTGATTTTAAGGCCATCAAAGCACAAAATTTCATTGAACAATTTATTCAATTAACCTTTCTTAGAAATTTTTCAATAACTTCCAAACATAACAGACATTTTCTGCATCAATAGCTGATTTTCTCTCCTTTTTTTTCTCTTAAACTTTTAATCTTTCTTTCCAACAAGTGTTTGTTTCTAGATGAAGCTTGCAGATGCAGGCTTCTGTTAGCATTAACGTTAGCGTTAGCATTATCGTTAGCTGGTGCTCCATCCAGACTCTTCTCAGCTTTGCTTTGTTATCTCCTCTAACTAATCCGTATTTAATAAATTGGATTGGATTTTTGCCTCTTTAGGGACAATTTGGGACCATTTTTGTCTTCATTATTTGGATTTAATAATTCTTCATGTTAGCTACAGGCTAGCAGCTAGCTGAGCTCGTTTGTTGAACTCTGGCAAAATACCGCCACCAGGTTGAGGAAGGCTGCATTGCAATTGATCCTGTCATAAATAACAGTGTAAATATACGGCCCTTGTGGCCCGCATGTGTAAAAGTTACATTTTTTCGCAGCCTTCTAGGTGGTGCTCGAGGCCCGAGCTTGGGCCCCATGGTTAAGAATCACTGCTGTAGGACGGCAAGTTGGGAAAAATGTGGTTGTGTTCGTCTTGGGAGTTTATTTGTTGTACTGGACGAATCGACTTGCCAGAAGTGGTCAGATTTTATCTTCAGGAGCAGAAAAAAAAAAACTTAACTTTGTGTGTAAAACTTCATGAATCTCGGTCAGTAAAGTGTTTTTATCTCTGGGATTATTTCTGAAACCTGACGCAGTTCCCACCATAAAAACGCCTCACGGACAGACAACACCGGTGAGTAAAAACGTCTCCCAGCTCAATGCTAACCATTAGCCTATGATTTGTTTGCTAATTTACTCACTTGTCAGGGTCTCTGTGGTACTGCATGTACTTCAAACTCCATATCAGACTCTGTCCAGCATACAGCTCCATAACAGGAACGTGCTCCATTTTATTCCGTCGATCAAAGTCCGATTATCCGTCAGTGTTTACAAATAACGTCCATGTGAGTGACAAAGCCGGTGCTAAAAAAAATTCTGTGACCCTTCAGAATCAGTGTCTCTTCCAGGGCAACGTCATGAAATGAGCGTAAAACATGTTGAGATTGGTCAAGAGCTTTGTGGTTCAGTACAGTCAGCCATCTTACTTCTGTGTTGGAAATTAGACGCATAAAAAAACTCATATTTAACACCAAATTAGTTTCTATAGTGACGAGAGGAACATAATTTAGCTTATACATGCTTGTATTTGACTTTTGGAATGTTTGAAAAGCTGATACAGCTGCTTTAAAACAGCAAAATCAATCTGTGATTATTTGCTTTCAACAAGCCAGTGGGCTCACATGTAAAATCTCTCTGATTTAGAAGAGAACTTGATTTCACTTCTCCATTTTGTTACATTAAAAAATGCGTTATTGGATGGAGCATGTTGTTGGAAGAGCTGATGGCAGAGCATGGAAGTGCCTAATTAGGCGGCTGTCCAGGAGGCTGCAGTGTGTGAGAGAAACGCCCTGTCTCTGGCATTTAATCTTAGCCTGTCACATCCACTTTGCCTCTCCCTCAGCACCCAGAGGCGCTCTCAACGCATGGCTGAGGCAACACCTGAATGCATCGCTGTAATTTTCTCTTTGCGGGATTCGCGCTCAGACGGCTCACACATTACACCGGCTGATGGTCCTCCAGGCTGAACCCTGCTTTGCTTGTGAAATACTGCATCTCAAGCATCACGTCTGTGTGTTTGTCAAACAGGAGTGGAGGAAAAGATGCCATGACAGCTAGAGGATCTCTTATAATTGGACAAACCAAACTATAACTTTGAGCCAATAATTATACTTCTCTAAGTTTTGGTCTGCCGAGTGACAGACTTGCAAATTGAACTGTCTGCTATTGATCACAAGATATCAGTGAGATACAAAAGTAGGACAGCACAAAACCGAAACGACAAAGAACATGTCAAACATTGGGTAAAGCTGAGAAACAGACAAAAAGAAAAGCCAAAATCAGGCTGATGACACAACAGCGGATGCTTGGAACTTATTTGTCAACTCATCCACATGAAACAGTTTGTTTTTCACGAGTAAAATGCACACCACACGCGGCACAATCCAACACAACAAAAACAAGACAAAAACATCACAGGGTATCTTATCTGTCGCAGCTGATTGTTTCAGTTTAATGCTTTTAAGTGCCCGCATTACCCCCAAAACAGCAATTCATGAAAGTGAAAACTTCTATTTCAGAAATGTCAACAGCAGCATCTGCCTCCAGAATTACTGCTCATTTCACTGTGGATAATCCACGGACCCGGCTGCCAGCAGTTTTCATCACAGCCAATTTTCACCGAGGAATAAATCCAGATAAAAAGATACAACTGGGAGAAGTTCTTTATGAATAAACATAAAATATTAGTGAAAAAACAAAGTTGCCCGAAGCATTGCTGAACTTTAACAGGTTTTTTTTAACAACAGAACAGATTTTTGTGCTTATGAATTTAGTATCCGATGGGGCGCCTCTGCATTTCCACCAGACCCGAAGTCGGCAGTAATTTCACTCCCACCTACCACGTGTCACCCGTGATTAGCTGACGCTCCCTTGTTTATCTGTGCATGTGCTTAGATGTATTAAAACCCCGATCCCCTTTGTTTCTCATGTGCACGTGAACCTGGAATGAAACCCGATCCGTCCTCCACCCTCTTGTTTCTCTTGTGCGCATGAAGCCTTCCATGAGCCCCTCTACATGCAGCCCAATGATCAGATAGTTCATGAAATCGTATTATAATCAAATTGTTGTTGCGCTTGTGAACGGGTGCAATGACGCACAATGCCAGGACTTCCCCACTTCCTTCACAATGCGTCTTCATCTCCTCCTTACATGCAGATACAGTTGTGTGAAAGTGTTTTCCTGATTTCTTTTTTTTTTTTCTTCATGTTTGTCGCACTTAAATGTTTCAGCTCATCACACAAATTTAAATATTAGACAAAGATAACACAAGTAAACACATTCTGCAGTTAGGCAGCAGACTGGAGACTATGGGAAATTCTTGTTGGCTAGGCTGTCCCAATTTCAGCAGATTACCATTTCAGAAGGCTGCTTTAGAGTGTGCGGACTTCGTAGCACACTCCGTCTCCTATTTAGTCCGTGCACTTGAAGTGCATTGACTTCAAAATGAGACACAGCTATCAAACCCCGTCCTCGAGGGCCGGTATCCTGCAGGCATTAAGAGCTTCCCTGCTGCAGCACACCTTGTGACTTGAGCAGAGCTTGATATCGAGGTCTGCACAGGTTTGCTAATTACCCACTGATTGGAGTCAGGTGTGTTGCAGCAGGGAAACTCCTGATACCTGCAGGATACCGGCCCTCGAGGACCGGCGTTAGTGATCCCTGCCATGGAAGCGCACTAGTCTTCAAGATGGATTTTCAGTGTACTACTTTTTTACTTTCTGGACATTAAAACACCCCTACAAAACAGCTAGACCCCTATGTAGGGCCCACTGTAGGGAATAGGGTATACATTTGAACACAACATAGGTTTCTCCACCTCAGGATGTTGCTGGGCGACAATGATCCCTGTAATGTATACAAGTCTCTGCTTCATCAAAAAGGTAAAAAGTTGTATAGTCCTACTTACGTGTCCCTGACACGTAACTGCTTCAAATTAGGTGTCACTGACACATAAAGTTGCACAATGCTAAGTCAATGGTGAAGCATTTCGTGTCCCCAGACACAAACTTTTCTGCTTCAAATTACGTGCTGCTGACACGTAAAACTGTGCAATGCAAAATCAACAATCCTCTAAAAAAAAAATCACACTCATATTAGGTGGTTTGTGCACAAAAATACGGGGCACATTACATTTTTAATATCCACTCAGTTTATACATGCGATCCACAGTTCTTATTTTGACGCAGCCTAAATCCTTTTAGGTTTTTTGGCTGCATGTTGCCTGGAGAAACCTGGAATCGATCTCTCAAACTTCTGGATGACGAACAACTGCTCTGTGACAAAGTCTATTCCTCCAGAGCTGCAGTCCTGCAACTTGGCTCATTATGTCTGCAGAGTTAATTCAGGAGACGTTGAGGACGAAATGCCTGTAAATGTAGCAGGACAGCAGCTCTGGAAGAATAAACTTGGACACAGAGCAGTTTTTTTTTCATCCAGAAGTTAGGGAGATTGTTTCCAGGTTTTCCAGGCAACATGCAACCAAAACACCTAAAAGGATTTAGGCTACGTCAAAATGAGAATTGTGGATCGCATATATAAACTGAGCGGATATTAAAAATGTAATATAGTCGTATTTTTGTGCTCAAACGACCTAATAGGGATGTGATTTTTAAGAGGACTTGTTGATTTTAAATTGTGCAACTTTACATGTTAGTGGCACGTAAATTGAAGCAGTTGCATGTCGGGACACATTAATGAGTAAGACTGCTTGTGTCATATCTTTGTGAGATCAGGCTGTTTACAGTCAGTATATCACTTAGTTAACTAAAACAAGTTATGAATTATTAAATGTTAACATCTTTGTAAAACTACATAAGGTCTACTACCATCTTTAAACATTGTATTACTCATTCATGCATTTATATTCTATACCACTTAGTCATATTCAGGGTCGCGGGAGCCTATCCCTGCAATTATCAGACAAGAGGAAGGTACACCCTGGATAGGTCACCGGTCCATCGCAGGGCCAACACAGAGAGACAAACAACGGCTCACACACACACACACACACATTCCCAGGGAGAATTTAGAGTGAGCAATTAACCTAACATGCATGTGTTTGGTACCCAGAGAGAACTCAGGCGTACACAGGGAAAACATGCCGTCTCCACACAGGCAAGCCACCGAGGAGGGCCCTCCCCAGTCTAGTCTCCAACTAGTGCCCTTCTTACTCTGAGGCTGCTGCGCTGACCAGCACACTACTCTGCAGCCTAGTACGATATCCTCATTTAGTCTAGTCAAATATTAGCGAGGATGTTCAATATTATCGGCCGATATTGGCATTAAAATGTGATATCGGAAAATATCGTATCGGTTTTTTGGGCCGATATTTTGAAAAACTAAATCTTGCAAGATTTTGTTGCTCTGTCGCGATCTTGTTTCATTAGCAGCGGTCCAGCATGTAGAAAAGTCCCTGTTATCCTGGAAAAACTTCATATCCCAGCGTCCCTTTCAGAGTCGTGACTACGCTGCAGCTGCTGCTGCTACAGACTGACTTGCTTTGAAGCTGCTGATAATATGGCTGGTTTTAAGTTGTTGGTTAAGTTACAAAGTTGTGTGAAACATTAGAATTAGACACATGTTGATAATACCTGCTAGAATCTGATATCTGACAGCCAGATGTCCAAATCTCTCAAAAAATGAGAGATACAGTACAGCCTCACATTTGTCTGCATATATCGGTATCGGTTGATATCGGAATTTAAGAGTTGGACAATATCAGTATATCGGATATCGATAAAAATGCCCATATCGAACATTCCTAAATATTAGTGATATTTGTTAAAGGTGCCATGACATCAAATTTCACTTTTCTGGGGTTTTGGGTGTATAATATGATCTATTGTGCACTGATGAGGCCATGTGAATGTCCAGAGTGAGAATCAAAGTTCCTGTTTATGGTCTGTCAGCTTTGTCTCTCTGCTCAGAAACAGTTGAATCAGACAGCAGGCTATCATTCTACGTAGTTCTATCATTCTACGTAATTTAATTGCTCCAATAAGAGCACACTATCAAGTAAACAGCGCCCCCCCCCCCCCCCTAATGGTTTATGCACCGTCCGCTCCCCCCCTCCCCCCCCTGTCTGATTCAGCTGCATGTATGAAGCTAGTAGTAACTTCTCTGCAGTCAGGTCTGGATTTTCAAACAAATGGATTTAAAAGAAAACTTCTGCAGTAACACTGAGGGAGGGGGCCACAACCTTGTCATTACCTGTAAGTTTATTTATTTTCTAAATGCTGTCTTGTCTGATAAACGTAGCTCACACTGTCTGAACTGCCCATGTTGCTAGCAGTTAGCCTTTAGCAAACTCCGAACGCAGCTTGACCTAGATTCTCCAAATAAGGTCATAGCGAAATAAGGTGTAGCCAATCAAAATGAAGTCAACGTGGTCTCCGGGTAAAGCTCCATATCATCACCGGACCCAACTGTGTTACTGAGGAAGTGAGGTCTGGCGTTTTAAAACAATACTCCGCTGTAAAAAAATGCCGTTTTTTTCTTTGGAGTATTTACATATAAAGTAATGCCAACAACATAAACTAGTTTTTAACTGTTATGTCATCACCCTTAAAATATGTAAATATCTTTAAATGTGTTTTTGGTGAAGGATAATGGGCTATATGCACGGTTCCACAGCTTCCTGAACTTCAGACAGCACCTTTGCTTCCTGTCTTTCAATATTTGACAAACTGATTAATCCAGGTGTGTTTGGCCAGTTACTGAGATCAGACACACCTGGATTAATCAGTTTGTCCAAAATTGAAAGACAGGAAGCAGAGGTGCTGTCTTAAGTTCAGGAAGTAGTGGAACTGTGCATATAGCCCATTGAGGGTGGCACATAGTATAAACCAAAAAAAACTTTAAGGCTATCAAAACACATTATGCCTGCAAAGGCCATCTCTCATAAAGTGAGACAGAACAAAATTAGAGATTTTAGCTCCGACAATTCAAACAAACTCTCCAAACTGGCCTTTTAATGCACCGTTTGGCCATCTGATCACGACGTCCAACAACAGGGAGACTTTAGGTTTTAAACAGATGAGATATATCTGCATTAAAAGCATTAAAGTTTGACGATAAAGTAGCTATTAGTGACGTCAGCTTTGCCAGTCAAAACAAAGATAGTGCGCTTTATCATCTGTGAAATTGCACTCTGTCCCCTTGATCCCACTGAGCTCCACCTTCTTCAAACCTGGCAGATTAAAAAAAAAAACTTTCATTTGAAGTACCAAAAGCAGCAAAATAGCAGATTCATGTCAAACCTGATTGCTATCCCATCAAAAGGAGGCTTTTGGGGCCTTTAAGATAAGTGCAGAGATATCTGTGGCTGTGTGTCTGAAAGCACCAAAATAATCTTATTATTGTTGAAAAAGGCAGCGCTACTAGTCTGGGAAATGATTAGCTTTAATTTTTATGTTTCATGCTCTACAACTTTGAGGACTTTTTTGAAAAATATCAGTCAAAAATTGATATTAAAATATTTGCCTGCAACTTGTCTCTTATTTTCTCCCCGTGACACCGCAGCTAAGACGAAGGAAAGCCCATTTCCAGTCTTCCCTGAGCCCTGCTCCTGTTTCTCATGCTTCCTCTGCAGTCGCTGGTCACATTAACACTTGCAGCTGTAACCTATGGCGATCCCTTTTGAGCTCGGGAGCCAGCTGCCTTCACAGAGAACGGCGCCTCAGCACTGCTGGGCTTTAATAGATGATAATCACAGCAGGACGTAGAGGGGCAGGCCAACAGGATTTTAATAGCTTCAGATGGATGTGTCTGTCCGTACAGCGGCACAAGGAAAAAAAGGGACAGCGACATCAGCACCTACTCGCACTGACTCTGGAGTGACCTTCTCTGGAGAGACAGGGAAATGTCATCTCAATTAGGCCAATCACATGCTCTGTTTCTGTGACGGCTGGCCACAGGGGCGCTCAGAGGAGTTTTGACAGCTGGATGCTAAAAGCTCAAATTGCTCCATTAGAAACATTTTGGTTTGGAACGTAAATAAAACTAAAAACTGACTCAGACTGTCTGGTAAAAATGCACGAGCTGAATTAAGTGCCTCGTGTAAATGTCCTCTCATTTATTCCTGTTATAGCCACTTACAAATATTTGCATTAGTGAGTCGAGTTTAAATGACACAGTTGTGAGTAAACTACAGACAATAGACGGTTTTAATAAAACAGCTTATACTGAGAAAGGATGACTATATGGGACTTCAACCTGCCATGTTAACCTCAAGAGCAGCTTATTTAAATCATTCAGGTACCCTGTCATGGCATTTCTAATTTTAGTTTTAATCAGTGAGCTGATATATCTGCATTGTTAAATCACAAACCTCATATACCTGTTAAGCCGGATCATTAATCAACTGGTAATCATTCCAATATTCATTTTCTCCTTGGCATAAAATGCCTCCCAGATACTTAGATATGTACACATGAGTGCACACATGCACGCTGAAGAGCACCCACACACACTGGGTCTCTCCGAAACACATCAGCATCTACGGACTTGCTCAAATCAGAGCTTTCCACCCCTTACATGCCTATTAAACAACAGAAAATGGTGACCTTGGTTTCACACAGAATATGAAATAAGCTGGGTCATTATTTCGTTAATGCAGAGTGCGTGTAGCCCTTCAAGCACTTTAGTTTCTGCCTTAACATTTAACCATTCTTTATTGCTTGCTGACTAGGCTCAAGACAGCAAGGTCAATTACCGAGGGTTCCCCCAAGAATGTGCTTTACCTAGCTCATCGTTTTGCAGGAAGTCGTCAAACGTAACCATAATGACTCTTGTAAACGCCAAACAGAGAGATTAAAGGCAATTCTATTTGTTTTGATATGCCACTGTTTGGTGATCTTAAAGGATGTAGAGGCAGGATTAAAGGAAGAGTACACCCACGGAATGATGTGAGCTGAGCAAGACTCCAGAGCACTTTTTCAATATCTCAAATGCAGCCGGAGATCGGACAGGTTTTTGTTTTCCCCCAATTTTTATATAATGGAGGTGACTGGGGCTCATATTAAAAAGGTCCATAAAAGTCCACAAAAACTTGTTAATATTCCTCCATACTGCTCGTCCAATGTAATCCAGGTGTCCTGAGTGGGTAGCGTCCGGAATTTACTGGAAACCACATCATTTAGTAGATTTTTAGAGCCTAAACAGTAGAACATGTAGCTGCTGCAAAGCGTGCCCCTGCGAGTTCACGACACTACGGTTCAGCGCCTTCTCTGCAAATAATGCAAGCGTAGAAGAAGAAATACTTTGTTTTTTATTAAAACATTGTGCTAAGAGCGAATGAGGTGCAGACAAACACAAGAGGGGTTGTTTGTTGATTTAAAACAAAGAAAGAAAGAAAAGAGAACGCGGGATCTCGTCTGCCGCGGCTTCCGTAGTATTTTTTTAACTTGCAGGGGCACGCTTTGCAGCAGCTAGATGTACCACTGTTTAGACTATAAAAATCTACTAAATGATGTGGTTTCCAGTAAATTCTGGACGTCACCCACTCAGGACACTTGGATTACATTGAACGAGCAGTATGGAGGAATATTTACAAGTTTTTGTGGACTTTTATGGACGTTTTTGGTTCAGCCCGTGAACTCCTTATATGAAAGTTGGGGGAAAACGAAAACCTGTCCGATCTCCGGCTGCATTTTAGATATTAAAAAGTGCTCCAGAGTCTTCCTCAGCATGAAGGTGAGTAGAAAATGAAGGACCATCATTCTGTGGGTGTACTATTCCTTTAAGAAATGAGACTTGTGAGTGATGCGACTGGTGCTGCGGGTAGCGCGCACAAACTGATGCTAAAACGTTGTTGACTACACTGATAAAGTCTTTATCTTCGTAGTTCCACTTTTTAGTATCTTTTAGTAGATCTGGGTCGTTTGCTTACGGCAGAAGAATCCATAACTATGCCTTACCCATCTCCGTACACTGGACTGGTTTACTCATTTCAAAACCAGACTCAAAACATTTCGGTTTAGACAATCATACTCAACCTAGCCTCTTCACAAAATCTTGTTTCCCTGGTTTGATTCTGGTTTTACTTTGTCTTTGCATTTTATATCGTTGTTTTAATGTTTCTTATGTTCTTAATATCTGTGTACAGTGACCTTGGGTGTTTTGATAAGGCGCTTAAATAAAATGTATTATCATTTTTATTTTTCCAGTGTTTGAATTTACAGTGATCATCTTCTTCGTCTATCAAAGCAGTCGGGGACGCGTATGCAGCGTCAGTTAATATCACATCCGTAGGACAGCGCGGGAAAGTACGCCACCGAATCCCAGCGCATTATGCAGCACACAGCCTGTTAAAGGCAACGGAGGGAGATGTGGGTGGGCTCATTCTTTTTGGTTTTCAACGTTTTACCACCCATTAGCAACACCACCCCTAGATACATGCAGATCACGCAGGCTGCGTGGGTACTCAGGTTACCAGGAGGGCCTCATTTGATGGTTCTTTTTACGGAGAAAAAAAATAGAAGAAGAAAAAAAGCATGAGGTTACATCTTGGCACTGATATAGGCGCGTGAGTGACATGACCTCACTGTGGTACAAGTAGTTTTAAAAGTTAAAGCAAGGTGGATCACGTCTCTTCTGCTGCAGGACAAGTGTTGTGCCGAAATGTGATCGTCTGCCAGAAACTGATTAAACAGCTGCGGCAGCCCTTTAATGCCGTCACACAGTTTCCCTCGGTGTCGCCGGTCTGCAGCTGTTCTTCTCAACATCAAACCAACGTAACTCGCAACTTCACATGACATTATAGTCATGCTGACAGGGAACTGTGTATTTGTGACACATTAGTTTTTAAACTGATAAATTACAGGAACAGGTGAGGAGATGACTTGAAACGGTTTTCAGGGATGTTGCTGCTTTACTGTTCTGTGTTGCCTTTTGACGTCCAATTAATATGATTTATGTATTTATTCATATTGTAACGAATGTTCATTACTTTGAATCATTTTAAAGGGGATAAAGGTGAAATGGGCTTCAGAATTGGGGCATTTACTTGCCATACACTGAAATGCCCTTGTAATTGTTAATTAAAAGTAAAAAAAAAAACTTTTAAATGGCTACAGTTTATTTAGCAAAATCCTATAGAAATTTCTGGTAAACTAATGCCTTTCATCCCCAACAACATCTTTCTAAAGTGGAATTAAGTGTTAGAATTATACATTTTATCTAGCTAAAAACTGATTAATGGCAACAGAACAGTTTTAATTCTACCATAAAATATACGGTGGTGTTTGGAAATTACTCTGTAACCTAAAACATATGTTTCTCTTAAGTTATTTGAAACTCTTCAGTGGCAAGACAGACAGACAGCCTTAATCTTTTTTTTTTTTTTTTACATATTGCCCGAACCTATAGGCTACTTTTACATTTTTAGGGGTTCCGGACGGTGACCTGGATGTTATGGCTAGGGAGAAGGGAGGGCTCACCCATGCTTGGGACCTCACTTTGGGTAGGGGTGGTGCTGCCCATTAGCATGAAAAAACCATGCATGTATGTTCTTTCACAATTCTTGCCCCTATAGTTCCTTTAAAGGGAATATGATGATTGTACGTTTATTGTAAATAATTGAAAAACTCGCAGATTTTCCACGGACGTTTTTTTGCGCAACCTCTCTCCCTGTTCGTTAGTGGATGGTCGATCCACTACCCTCTTTTTTCTCCTTTTTCTTATTTTTTTGAATTCGGTTGAGCGAATTCCTGATTTCTAAGATTAAAAATAAAATAATAAATACTCCCCCCCCCCTCGCTCCCTTTTTTCTTTTTTTTTTTTATTTACACTCTTCACTATCTCTACTCCAGGGGGGGGTGGGGGGCGTCTTTTTTCTTTTCTATTATTTATATGAAACTGAGATGAAACTGATATGATGTACTGTAATTGAGCTCTGTCTATCCTCTCTTTCTCGAGAAAGCACCATACCAAACTTTTTTTTCTCTCTCTACTCTTCATTCCCTCCCTCCCACATCTTTATTCCCCCAAACCCCAAAAGTAAATTTTGATGCCATGGCCCTTGTGCTGGGGAGGGCAAACAGGAAGAGAGCATTTTGTAGAAAGGGTTAAAGATCTTCTCATATCAAAATATTCAACATGCTGCCTTGAACAGTGGGTCACTACTTGAAAAATATTATAGAGCGCATTATTTAAGGATTTGAGGGGAGAACAGAGTTCTCCCTCCGGCTACATTCAGGGAAGTATGTAAGATATAGTTGCAAATTGCTCTGCAGTTTAAGTGCAGGCAGAGCAGCGGACTGTAAACAGCAAATAGCCATGAAATTATTTGCATAGGACCCATCTCAATAACATCAGGTAACACAACACTAATCCACCTCTCACCCCTCCCATTCTCTTTTTATTCCTCACAAAATGTCTAGAAATCGATCGTATAAATGTAATCTGCGCACAAAATCATGCATACATGCTCATAAATTGTTCACCTTGCACCACCTGAAGTATAATCCCCATGAGCCATGCATGAAGTACTCTACCTCACACTGACAGACCCTTAATCAAAGGTCACAACTGAGAGAAAAAATGCGCCACTGTAATTGTTACATGCCTAATTTAGTAGAACATTGCATAAGCTTTGGGCTGTTGTCTGCCAGTGATTTATGTTATTGCAGCCGTATTGACTTTCATAACAGAACTCAGTGAGCTATTCCCCTCTAATGTTTACTAAACCACACATGGCTATTACATCATATTCTGTCAATGAAATGTACTGTACATGATAAGAGCTGCTGCAACTTATTACCTAAGAAAAAAATGTGAGTTTCACAGAAATATACGCCAGCAATCCCCATCCTGCAGCAGCTGTGAGGAAAAAAAAAGAGAAAATTGGAGAATGAATGATATTAGAGGAACTTTTCATCTATTGTCCCCTGACAACGACATCTGGCAACCCATTTGCAACAGGAACTTGAAAAGCGGACTCAGCTGACTGTTTTTCTCCCATCTGCAGACGACCCCGCGCACGGGAAACTAATTAATGGGGCATTTAATTCTGTCAAAGCCTGCAACCAAACGACCAAAGTTTGGCTCCTCGTGGCTCAAAAAGAAATTATTCTTAAGCTGCCGTTGACAAAACTGTCAGCTCTGAAAAGGAAGGGTTTAATATGAGTTTGTGCTCACATTTAAATGTGAACCGGTCACAGCTGGCTACAGCTTAATGGACTTGTAAGTACAGAGAAGATTTTACCACAACAAACGGCACCGATTCAGCTGGAATCCTGAAGTTTATTGTTAAACTCTTCCAAAAATGACTTGGTTTTGATTGAGGCCATCCATTATTCTGTAAATTTACATTTAAAGGGACACTGTGTAACTTTTGACCTTTTATTATATTATAATAATATTAGTGATGTAAGTAGTAATCAAAGACTGTAAAACAAATGGACGTAGTATTCGGTCACATCTGAAGAGAGGGAAATAAAGCCAGTTGGTCATTTCCCACCGTCGCCATCTTGCTGTGTCGCATGTGTCGTCACTCCCAGAAAATACTACAATGGAAATAGGCAAGGCCGCTGTGAGCAGCGGGGCGAATGATTGACAGCTTACCAGGCTAATCCGAAGTGAACAGAAGCAAACAAAGATAGGCAGTTTAAAGGTAAGACACGCTCAGTTTTGCTGTTTACCATTTAAAAACCAGCGTTGTGCAACTCTGCTACAGGCTGAAGCCTTCCTGGGAACAATTTCAACAAGAACAGTTTCGAGATTAAATACCGTCTACATGGATTAGTTTTAAGAAAATTTAACTCCCTCACAGTTGACATGAAGGTAAACTTGACCTATTAAACCTAAAATGATTTTTTGAACCAGGCTGTAAACATGTTTATTTCTGCTGTAAATGTGTTCATTTCTGCTGTGAAGTTGGCCTTTTTAACATGGGGGTCCATGGGGATTTACTCTGTTTTGGAGCCCCTAACGGATGAAGAAAGAACTACAATTATGTAACTTAACTTCCAGGCTTCACTCCTCTGCAGCAGAGTTTGCCCCTTGGTAACAATAGATGATTTATGGGGTCAATATACAGCACATGACACATCAATGCTCCGAGGGGGCTGCCATCCTCAAAAACCAGACATTGTAACTTTACAATGAGATCCGTCTCTCATTGGATCATGTGACCTGGAGCGCTTTACTTTATGGCTTAATGACTTCAAAGTGGTTGCAAACACGATTCTAAAACACGATTCTAGACTGTTTCATTTGTGACAGTTGTGTGGCCTGTCGGTCACAGATTTAGATCTGTAACCTCGTAAACATGATGAATTCCACCTGTGCATAAGTGAGCGCGTGTTCATGACAATTGCAAATCTGCATAATTACCGCCCCGATAATTCCATATAAGGACACGACTTCCCACGCTTGTCCATTCAAAAAAAATGAGAAAGTTTATAAATTCATAGATGTAGGTTCTGCTGACCGAGAGATCTGAGCCGAGCAGTGGAGAATAAATCACAAGAGCTGTAAATGCCGTGTCTGTTGGTCGCACTATTACAGAAGTAAAAATAAAACTTATTTGATCCAAAAATGGTATAGACGTCCAACACAGTCCTTGAAAACTAGCCTACTGATGGAGGCCAAGAGGTGCAATATGGAAATGTTTAATGTGAGTTTCCACCAACCAAAACAGCGCAGGTACTCTTGCAGCATTCTGCAAAATCTCCTTTTAAAACATACACACGCACACGTGCTGTGCATCCCAGCTGGATAAAAAAGCTGACGTGTTTGTTGCTGAACCATGTCTGTCATCCTTTCATCGAACTTTCCATCTTTCTCAAACAAAGCATATAAAAATGTGAAACTCTAATTTGACAAATTCAGGCCCAAACATTCCACATTTTATGTGATAACGAAGCCGAGGCGTCATGAACTGACTGCATGTCTGACTATTAGAAGAGTTGCAGCGACTGTTGCTGAAACTCCTATCTGAACTTTCCATAATTTTCTGTTTGAGATGTTATTTGAATTTTATAGCAGCTTGATGTCACTTGGAGCTCGCTGACTCGACTTTCTATTGATGAAATGACAACAAATTAAACTATCGTCCCCCTCACCGACATGCCGCCGGCTGCAAGTGAAATGCCCGATAGTTGCTCAGTTTGTGCATGAAAATGTAATTTATAATTGCAGAGTGATAGCCTACACGAGTAGTCAAATTTATAGTGGATTTTAAAATACACAATAGCTTCAAAGTAACGATTAATACAGTCCTTTTTTGAAAATCCAGGTTTGAATAACAGCAGACTGATTGCACAAGACTCCTACGTCTAGTCTGAGGCAGTCGTGAAATTTTTTCGTGCCTGACGGAAGATTAAAATACGAGAATATTGGTGAATGCGGCATTTTCTCCTAAATCACTCATACGAACCATTTAAGAACGAATTTGTTCATATGAATGCTTCTTGCATGAGGCCCATTGACTAAAGATGCAACTTCTTGGCTAAAAATGTTGAGCTTATTGATTTTCTATTCAAATTGACCATGGAATTTAATGTTCGTACATTGACACTAAAAGGGTGTGCGCTTGGAAAGCAGTTGGGAATCTACTAAGGCTGAGGTCTGCTTGGTGAAAGGACTATTAACTCCAGCATATTAAACAGAAATAGCTGCTTTGACAGGGCTAAACATAACCCTGTTATGTTCAACCTCTCATAGACAAACATCCCTGGAGTCGGGGTTGTTGGCCCTGACTTCCTTTACTGCTGTTCTGACTCTGTTTGAGCAGGCCGCTCTGTTAGCTCAGCCTCAGCCGTACAGGGTGGGAACACATCTCTACCATCCTACTGCTGCAGTCCCAGCTCCATTTCCACGGCAAACAAAATATTCCCTTAAAAAAAGAAAAAAGACATCTTAAGATAGATTGTAAATGCAGAGAGGCAGCAGATCTGCTGAATGAAGTCTTATCCGCAGTAATTTGCCTCAGGCTCCATGTGGTTTCAGTCACTGTCAATCATTTAGTTTGATGCGCTTTGGAAGATCGAAGAGGAGCCGTGTCATCGCTCCGAGCTGTACAGCCTCCTACCTTTTTTCTGTAAAGGAAGACAAAAACAACAAACATGCTCTTTAAATAGGCTCTGAATGTGATTACTATTCTACGGGTAATTCCCCAACCCCCCCTTTTCCCCCCCTGCCCCCGCTCTCTTTTGGTGTGCTCATTTGAATAGGAAGCAAAAATCATGTTTCTTTAAATATATGATGTGTTTTCTTCCTTGGACATTATTATGGAGCCCTCACAGAATAGTTGCAGGAGTAAAAACGTCACCGAACATAACGCCCCAATATACTGTAGGGCTGCCGACACTGACTATGCTAATGAAGGCTTCACGCAGCCTCATTATGAGCCGCGGAGAGAGGTCGTTTTTCTTGGCTTTTTTCTTGATGAAGTATTGCTTGAGGTGGGGAACTGGGTTGAGGTCCTCGGTGTGAAAATTAGAAAAGGAAAAGGGAAAAAAAAAGGTAAATGAAGAGAGGGCTATCATTAGTGCTTGTGATTTATATATATTAAAGGTCTTTGTGTGTGTTTTTCCTGCAGGGGATAAGTGTTTGCTATTTTGGTTTACTGGTTGCTGACAAATGAACAGCAAATTAGTTTAAGATTAAAAATCTGTGGGCATTTTATAGACATAATTATAGCTTGAATTCCCCTGCCACTCCAGAGACCTTGCGTGGTTTGAACATAATTCCAATCTAGTCGAGTAGACACTGAAAAAAAAAGACAAGTCTTTTTTTTTTAAATGTGATCCACATGGCCAACAAATTAGATGAGTGAGTGTACCGTCTGTAAATTTATGCACAAGTTATCCATATTTTTATGTAATAAGCTCGGGGTCCTGAGACAAAAACTGAGCACGCCAATTAAGACACTCACTCCCAATCTTCTCCCTTTTTCCATCTTTTTGATTTCCACAACCTCGTCTTCTTTTTCTCTGCTGATTATTTCTGATGCTGCAGTCTCCCAGTCTCTCACTCACTCACTCCCTCCCCCCACCGCCGCCACCCATTCCCTGTCAGCATCTCAACCTCATAATTAGCCAGCATTAATTAGATGCACTGGCATAATTGTTAATCATTGGTTACGCTGGAAACATCTCGGAGAATGAACAGAATGCCAAGCATGGCATGGGAAAACAACAGCTCGGCAGCAGGGGGAGAACGGCACCGCCATTCGCAGCCAGGAAGATGGCTGAAGATGCAACAACGCAATGTGACCATTTACCAGCGAAGTTAAGTCTGGGTGGTAGATATTTGTTCAAACACACTCTTCCTCCTCTTTTCACCTAATATTATTACTGCGCAGTTTAATTTTGACGGCAAACTTTGATTTTGTTTTTGTCAGAGTCTTTTGACTTAAATGTTGTTTAGTTTTAGTCAGAATTTCATCATCTTAATTAGTTTTAGTGTAATTTTAATTGACAAAAATATAGCATTATAATCAACTTAAATACAGAAGATCCATTTGACTAAAATATGGGGTAAAATGTAGATGAGTAAGTTTGAATGTATAATGCATGCACTAACAGATTTTGCTTATTTAAAAGAAAAAAAAAAAACATCTTTATGCACGTGTGCGCCTGTGCAGGCCAGCCTTGCTGCTCGAGTTTGTGTTCTTATTGGACGTCCTTCTGATTGGATGTCATTGTTGTCAGGTATTTTCGTCTCATATTTATTTGTTGACGAAAATGTAATTAACTTTTGTAATAATTTTGATGCCTTGGTTTTCGTTTAGTTTTCGTCAAGAAAAATAGGTCGTTGACGAAGACGATGACGAAGATTTTTCATCCACGAAATCAACAGTGTTGTTGCGTGCACTCTGGAGGATGTTTCCAAGAGCGAAAACAAAAGAAATACAGATGGATTATAAATACTCTTTAACAATAACCTTGATGAGTCGCATGAAATGGAAAGTCATGGTGATGGTTTGCTTATGGAGTCCCCTCGGCTTGCAGACACTGCCTGCACCACTGCTTGTCCATCTCCGATTACTGTCTAATCGAATTCAGCCTCATGTCTGGCTGCTCCCGCGGGTCTGCTCTGGCGGTCGACTCCTGTGATAAAACATTAAAACAAGACACCGCCATTTCATTGTGGAACGAGTCAAAGGGGACATCTAAGACCCGCATCGCCTCTCTATCGCTATCACCCTCTCTATTTATCTTTTCTTCTTTTCTGTTTATTCACTTGTTTGCATTTTCTCTTCCTCCGTGCCCGCCTGTCTCACTCCATCTCTCGGCATGTTGATGATGATAGGTGGGCCCAAAGTAGTCGACTGAGTGTTTGTTGTGTCATCAGGAGTCAGGCAGCATCTTCCAGAGGTTACACGGCTCATTCTTTATTCTCCATGTCAACCGGCCGTAAATGTTTATAGCTTTGTGGTAAGACCTCGGCTATTCAAATTATCTTGTCACAATGCATCCCTGAGCAGGAATAAAGCCCTCCTTTATGGGGAACTGTAAACACTCGCTGTGCTTCACAGGGAACAATAGCCATTTATAAAAGTCCAGCAGAGGCCACGTCTAAAGGGGACAGTAAACTTTTTTTCCCCCACTTCCGATCTCCTTCTTCCCTCCTCAGTATTTCCGTGCCTTTTTCACCCGCCTTTCCCAAAGCTTGGCTGAGATCAGGCCGAGTTTTAATGAGAGCTGCAGCATCAGTCTGAGCCCTCCTTTCTATGCAGCTCCATGAGCCCCGTAATCCGCCATCGATCCTTCCATGAGTTGTTGCTGTCAGCTTTCTGAAATAACAGAAAGAAAAACAAAGCGCCGTTCCAATTAGTCCAGGTTATAATTGGGTTTTATTACAGTGCCGGCGCAGGGCTTGGCAGAGCATGACGCATGTCATCGTTCCCCTCAATGCAGAGCTCCTCGGAGAGGTCGGGAGTGACACGGTGCCCTTCTTGCCAACCCACATCCTGCCCTCCTTGCCAGCTCATATCCACCAGCAGAAAGCTCTCACAGTGCAGAGCCAAGTAAGCACTCCATTTGAATGTGACTATAATCCTAATTACATATGGACAACTGTTGTAGCTTACCTCCTTGCAATATATAAATGTATATCTCAAAAGAAATGGACTTTGCTCTGCAAAATGTCAGCTGACTTGCTTGAAAAGCTCAAGGACAGACGCAGCAGATAACCTTTGTGAGGAGCAGGAGAACTACAATATGCCTTTCAAAGCTTTTGTTCAATCAGTCTGTCTCACCTTTGAGTAATTCACTCGACAACTTTTGATTCTTTGCTCTGCCTTCATGGTGCTGAGGCTGTACAATGAATTCATTTGAATAACAAAGAGAATCGTTTAAGGCTTGAACCACACATTCATTTTCTCCGCATAATAGCCACAAAGCCTGATACAGTAACTATTGTTCATTCATTACTCCTGTATTTCTACAGTAAATAGCCTCGAATTAAAGTTTTTAGAACTTCATCCTTGTATGGTAAAAGATTAAGACTGATATATTCCAATAAGCGGTTATCAATATCTGTTGTTTAAAAGAAGAGAAGCATTTTGGACATGGTTGCAGTTTAGACTAATTTGCTCCAGCTAGTAATTTCTTCTTGGAAAGTTACAAAATGAAGAGAGTTTGATTCAGCTCCATCTTTGATTCCAAGAAAAATAATCTTCAAAATACTTGAATAACTGGGCAAAGGGAGAAAAACAAATGAAAGACTTCCAGGATTCAAAGCCAGTGAGAATGAGTAACATTTGGTACAAAAAAAAAAAAAAAATCACAAGTGCTAGGGATTTTTAAAGAGCCTTCACACTCCTCCTCACTAAAGTGTATTCAGAGAATTGAATTACACCCCTCTGGAAAGAAAAGCAGAGGAAACAGTAAAGAGGTGTGTGGGGGGGGGGGGGGGGGACGCCAGACGGAGAAAAAACAGAAACAGAAAGGCTGAGAGAAAATGGAGTTTGCAATGTGGAAATACAGTTTTCTGGCCCCGCGAAGAGCAAACATCAGGAGTATCAACTCAGATTGAGACGAAGCTGGCAGTGTTATTGCACTGCACGTTTCCATGGCAACAGCTAAAGCAACTGATGATGCGAGGTAGCCTGATTGTCACAAACACGGTCACCGAGACCTGGCTGTCAAGCTGCTGGGGGAAAAGCACTGGGAGCGCTTGCAGGCCGGTTGCTTTTCCTCGGTTTGCTGTACCCTTATCCGTCCAGCTGCCAAACGCAGCGGCGTGAAGGACAGGCCAGCACTCCACACTTTTACGCCCCGTCTGAAGCAACCTGTGTAAAATCTGTGTGGGCTGTTTGAAGCGTCTCTGATTTGTAGCATCAGGCCTTCCAAGCCTTTGATGTCAGAGAAAGCAACAGCAAGTACACTGTAGCCGTGCCATTAAAAATAGTTTTCCAGACTTTTATGTGCTGATTAGGTATTCTGTGTGAAATGCCTCTCTGTTTTCTTCTCGGTAGCTTTGGAACTGCAAACCATGAAGGTGTTTAATAAAAAAGAGTGAAGCGAATCATGATCTTTGTCTCTGCTGTCTCTGGGGGGGCCGGCGATGGGCAGCGGCCACCTGCTACTGGGAGCACTGTACTTTACTGGTGCCATGAAAAGACAGAGGCAGCTCTCCACAGGCCAATCAAACTATACCAACAGCTGGCTGGCTGCCCTCCTCTGCCTCACTTCCTCGCTCTCTCTCTCTCTCTCTCTGAGTCGGTGTCTGTGTCTCTCCACCTCAGTCTGTCACTCTCTCTGACCGTCTCTCACTCAGAAGCACAGTCCTCCGTCCTTTCGCGTCATGATTTGACGGCGCCACAGAGAACGTCTCCGTCCCTCAACTCCCACTCCGGTGACAAATATTTACAGTGCTGCCCTGATTTATTCTAGGTTAATTAGTGGAAGTTAAATAGCTATCATAGCCGCGCTTCTAAAAAATGCAAACATGTGCATGTGCACAGACACGAATGCACATGCACGCTGACAACTGGCTGTCTCAAACAAACTCAACGCCAGCTCCTGACCTGCCCTCTGGCCCCAGAGGCATAATGTGGTTTATTATAGACATGTGAAGACTTAATTAGATGTGTATAATGCATGCTGTCCAGGGACTGCTAGCTGTACTGCTGTATAAAACCAGGACGTGTATAAAACTGGCTGTGTTAACAGCCTGCATTAGTAAATCTCTTTGTGTTATGTTAGCGATGAGAGGCAGCTTGGTGGTAAAGCAATGCTTGCTCCTCATTACGACAGTTATATGTTTCTTTGCCAGCCAGGAGAGGAAGAGTAGGCAGGGAGAGTAGAACGCACACATCTTCTTGCACTTTTTTTTTTTTTGAATAATTGGCTCACGATAAGGTAGGGAAAATGGAACAGTGGAGAAGTTATAAGTAATGAGCATCATCGTTTAACAAATACAGCACGACACACCTTTTGGCTCCCCATTTGACAACTCCAGTAGTGACAGCTGGCATATTTGAATAAGCGTGGAAACACTTTCCTTCAAACTCAGCTTGTAAAGAACTTCTTAAGACTTTTGAGAGTTTCTACATCTGCAGCAAATCTTTCCGCTATAGGCTCAGTGCCTTGCCCTGGAGAAAGTCTTAAAGATTAGCAGTTAGATTGCAATCTTTACTACAAACAGACTTTCCAAGACTGTTGCCGATGAGGAAGATTAGCCTGGGCCGAAACAAGGGGGGCAAAACTAATCTACTCAAAGGAAGAGGACAGTCACATAAAAGGAAGAAGTTGAAGACTGTAAAAATGAAGGCGCGTTCTATACTAAAGGAAATATTTATGACTTGCCGAGGCCATAAAACTGGAGTCAGAGCTACGGTGAACTAAACAGAAACAAAGAGAAGAATCAATAAATCCATACGGGTTCACAGCAGCACCTGATTCTCTGACATTTGTCACATTCATTATTGGTTTGTTGGACAGGACGGTGACCCGGGCGACATTGCTGACCCCGCGTTCGTCGCCGTCAACAGAAATGTACAGAGCCCACACAAAGTACAGCACTGCTCTAAAAAGCCGCGTTTGCTTTGGTCCTTCCAGAGTTTATGTTGTGTAGCCTCAACAGATCCCATTAAAAGACCAAAACAAACTGTACAAGACCATCTCGCTGCTCCATTCAAAGATTTCTATACTGTCTCCGTCAACCCTGATCCTGTTTATTCTGACTGAAAAGGTAAAACTATATATAAAAAAAAGAACTTAAACACTAAGTTTCCATATATTTTTCTCCCTTTGAAATAGTTTCTTCAAAAATGTGGCCTGTGTTGCTCTCAGTGCACTTTATTCAAGGAGGGGTAAATGGTGCTGTTGGGGACTTCTTTTTGTTGAAGATAAACACATAAACAATCAATACATACAGCTGTACAGTCGATGTGCCAATAATAAAATGAGTGGGATCAGTTTAATATTGGCTTAAGTTCTTAAAAGGATTTTTTTTTCTTGAGAGGGGTCATATTAAGTACTTCTGAGTAATAATAAACAGCTTACTTGTAGTAATGACTCATGTAGATGAACTCATGGAGGAATGCTGAAAGGAAAGCTAATTTCAATGTAAGAGCAGTGGATTCTGCTGTTTGCAATTATGAACAGCAACATTAACTTAAATATACAATATTTGCATGCGAAAGAGACTTAAATTGATAAAAGGTTGTATAATTTGCTGTGGTATCGAATTGTGTTGTCATTTGAGATGCAAATCACTATTTTCTATGACATCATCTGCATGATCTAGCTAAGATTTTAGCAGACTTTTGCTAGATTTGTTGCGAACACTAAACAACTCCGGTGATGCGGTGTTTAAATCATTTGTATGTTAGCAAATCATATTTATATGTGCAAATTGAAAAGACTTTATCTTTTTTAGTTGCTTTGACCTTTTAAAAGGTTGAATATGGCACTTTTTTTTAACAAAAGCTATTTCTCAGAACCAAAACAAAAACCAATACCTCCGTGAGGCATTTAAAAGGGCACATAATGAAAGTAATTTATTTCTAAAATTATATTATCCTAATATCCTAATATCCTATCCTGGTTTTTGTTTTGGTTCTGAGAAAAAAATTATATTATCCTACCCCTCCTTGGGCTGCCACCTTATCGTGGTGGAGGGGTTTGCGTGTTCTGAGGATCCTAGGGGCTATGTTGTCTGGGGCTAAATTATGCCCCTGGCAGGGTCACCCATGGCAAACAGGTTACTAGGGGAGGGACCAGACAAAGCGCAGCCCAAACACCCCCTAATGGAGAGAACAAGCAATGGAGCTACGTGTCCCTCGCCCGGACGCGGGTCACCGGGGCCCCCCTCTGGAGCCAGGCCCGGAGGTGGGGCACGGAGGCGAGCGCCTGGTGGCCGGGCCTTCGCCCATGGGGCCCGGTCGGGCTCAGCCCGAAATGGAGACATGGGCCCCCCCTCCCGCGGACCCACCACCCACGAGAGGGGCCATAGGGGTCGGGTGCATTGTGAGTTGGGCGGCGGCCGAGGGCGGGGGAGACCCTGGCGGTCCGACCCCCCGGCTGCAGAAGCTAGCTCTAGGGACGTGGAACGTCACCTCTCTGGTTGGAAAGGAGCCCGAGCTGGTGCGCGAGGTCGAGCGGTTCCGACTAGATATAGTTGGACTCACCTCGACGCACGGCTCGGGCTCTGGGAACACCATCCTCAAGAGGGGCTGGACCTTGTTCCACTCTATAGTTGCTCCCGGTGAGAGGCGGCGAGTTGGTGTGGGCATACTCATTGCCCCCCCAGCTCGCCGCCTGTGCGTTGGGGTTCATCCCAGTGGACGAAAGGGTAGCCTCCCTCCGCCTTCGGGTGGGGGGACGGGTCCTGACTGTTGTTTGTGCCTATGCACCGAACAGCAGTTCAGAGTACCCACCCTTTCTGGAGTCCTTGGACGGCGTGTTGGAAAGCGCGCCCTCCGGGGACTCCATTGTTCTGCTGGGGGACTTCAATGCTCACGTGGGCAACGACAGTGAGACCTGGAGAGGCGTGATCAGGAGGAACGGCCCCCCTGATCTGAACCCGAGTGGTGTTTTGTTGTTGGACTTCTGTGCTCGTCATGGATTGTCAATAACGAACACCATGTTCAGGCATAAGAGTGTCCACATGTACACCTGGCATCAGGACACCTTGGGCCGCAGTTCCATGATCGACTTCGTAGTCGTGTCATCGGACTTGCGGCCCCTTATCCTGGACACTCGGGTGAAGAGAGGGGCGGAGCTGTCCACTGATCACCACCTGGTGGTGAGTGGGCTCAGATGGTGGGGGAGGTTGCCGGTCAGACCTGGCAGGCCCAAACGTGTCGTGAGGGTCTGCTGGGAACGTCTGGCTGAGTCCCCTGTCAGGGAGAGCTTTAACTCCCACCTCCGGGAGAGCTTCACCCATGTTCCGAGGGAGGTGGGGGACATTGAGTCGGAGTGGGCTATGTTCCGCACCTCTATTGCTGAGGCCGCTAGTCGGAGCTGTGGCCGCAAGGTTGTCGGTGCCTGTCGTGGCGGTAATCCCCGAACCCGCTGGTGGACACCAGCGGTGAGGGATGCCGTCAAGCTGAAGAAGGAGTCCTACCGGGCCTTCCTGGCCTGTGGGACTCCGGAGGCAGCTGACAGGTATCGGCGGGCCAAGCGGAGCGCGGCTCTGGCGGTCGCTGAGGCAAAAACTCGGGCATGGGAGGAGTTCGGTGAGGCCATGGAGAACGACTTCCGGACGGCTTCGAGGCGTTTCTGGTCCACCATACGGCGACTCAGGAGGGGGAAGCAGTGCACCATCAACACTGTGTACAGTGGGGATGGGGGGCTGCTGACCTCGACTCGGGACGTCGTGGGCCGGTGGAGGGAATACTTTGAAGACCTCCTCAATCCCACCAACACGTCTTCCGAGGAGGAAGCAGAGTTTGGGGACTCAGGGGTGGACTCTTCTGTCACTGAGGCTGAGGTCGCCGAGGTGGTCAAAAAGCTCCTCGGTGGCCGGGCCCCGGGGGTAGATGAGATCCGCCCGGAGTTTCTTAAGGCTCTGGATGCTGTGGGGCTGTCTTGGTTGACGCGCCTTTGCAGCATTGCGTGGACATCGGGGGCAGTGCCTCTGGACTGGCAGACTGGGGTGGTGGTCCCCCTCTTCAAAAAGGGGGATCGGAGGGTGTGTTCCAACTTCAGGGGGATCACACTTCTCAGCCTCCCTGGTAAAGTCTATTCGGGGGTACTGGAGAGGAGGATCCGTCGGATAGTCGAACCTCGGATTGAGGAGGAGCAGTGTGGTTTTCGTCCTGGTCGTGGAACAGTGGACCAGCTCTACACTCTCTTCAGGATCCTGGAGGGGGCGTGGGAGTTCGCCCAACCAGTCTACATGTGCTTTGTGGACTTGGAGAAGGCGTTCGATCGTGTCCCCCGGGGATTCCTGTGGGGGGTGCTCCGGGAGTACGGGGTGCCGGACCCCCTTATTCGAGCTGTTCGGTCCCTGTACGACCGGTGCCAGAGCTTGGTCCGCATTTCCGGCTGTAGGTCGAATCCATTCCCGGTGAGAGTTGGACTCCGCCAAGGCTGCCCTTTGTCACCGATCCTGTTCATAACCTTTATGGACAGGATTTCTAGGCGCAGCCGAGGTGTTGAGGGGATCCGGTTTGGTGGCCTCAGGATCGGGTCTCTGCTGTTTGCAGATGATGTGGTTCTGTTGGCGTCATCGGGCCGTGATCTCCAGCTCTTGCTAGGGCGATTTGCGGCCGAGTGTGAAGCGGCCGGGATGAGAATCAGCACCTCCAAATCCGAGACCATGGTCCTCGCCCGGAAAAGGGTGGAGTGTCCTCTCCGGGTCGGGAGTGAGGTCCTGCCCCAGGTGGAGGAGTTCAAGTATCTCGGGATCTTGTTCACGAGTGAGGGAGGGATGGAGCGGGAGGTGGACAGACGGATCGTGCGGCGTCTGCAGTGATGCGGACGTTGCATCGGTCCGTCGTGGTGAAGAAGGAGCTGAGCCAGAAGGCGAAGCTCTCGATTTACCGGTCCATCTACGTTCCCACCCTCACCTATGGCCATGAGCTGTGGGTCATGACCGAAAGAACGAGATCGCGGGTACAAGCGGCCGAAATGAGTTTCCTCCGCAGGGTGGCCGGGCTCTCCCTAGAGATAGGGTGAGGAGCTCGGTCATCCGGGAGGGACCAGAGAGAGCCGCTGCTCCTTCGATAGAGAGGAGCCAGATGAGGTGGCTCGGGCATCTGATTAGGATGCCTCCTGGACGCCTTCCTGGAGAGGTGTTCCGGGCACTTCCCACCGGGACCAGACCCCGGGGTAGGCCCAGGACACGCTGGAGGGACTACATCTCCCGGCTGGCCTGGGAGCGCCTCGGGATCCCCCCGGATGAGCTGGCGGCTGTGGCCGGGGAGAGGGAAGTCTGGGCTTCCCTGCTTAGGCAGCTGCCCCCGCGACCCGACCCCGGATAAGCGGAAGAAGACGGTACGGTACGGTACGGTATATTATCCTAAAAAAATTAATATAAAACAAATTTTAACAGGTTCAATAGTGGCATGTTTTTACATCTACAAGCAAGTAGCCGCCAATGCGGGTTGCCAAATACGGTCTCTATGTTGCAATAGTTGGTACTAGGCTGGCACTGTGAAAAATGGTGGTGTCGGCAAATCAAGCAGCTGCTTCAGAGCCCCGGAGATTTCATTATCGGTCTTAGAGGAGGAGTGACCTGAGAAGAACAAAAACTGATAAATTTAGGTGAAGTCTACACGAGATGGACCCACAAACAATTTTCCACGGCATCCAAACAAGGAAATGGTGACTTTTCTCTTGGTAAGCTAACTTGCATGCTAACTTAGCTGACGTTAGCTGTCAGTTATAGAACTCCTCTTGTTGGACATGGTGCAACGAGCCTGGCAACCAAATGGCTGGAGTTATTTTTCTGCCGTTGCAACTACACATGATGTCACTACTGAGTCTCTATTCCATATCCAACCTGTAAAGCCTGACCAGAAAAAAATTGGAAAGAAAATAAAATTTCTTCTCTAAAACTGAACTCTTTATTTGTCCCTTTGAGTAACTATAAAGAGAACAAAAGTATGCAGTTGTTTGGCATTAGCAAGTAAGAGAACCAACTCAGTCGGTGTTAACGACTGGTTAATGGGGTGTTAACGTTCAGGTAATGGCAGATTTTAGATCTCAATCACACCAGATGAATCTGCAGTTGCCAGGCAACGGGACTGGAACACTGTGGGAAATTCTGAAGGCTAGCCTGTCCCATTCCATAAAGGTTCAGCTGCTTCAGAGTGCGCAGACTACGTAGGACGCTCCTTAGCCTACGTAGTCTGCGCACTTGGTTGTGCGCAGACTTCCCTTCCAGTTGGGACACAGCTATAGTTCATTACAAGGCTCCTCCTCTCTGAGGAGCTGAGTAGAAGCTCGATGAGCGGTTCCCACCATTGCTATCTCAGCAGCATCATGGGTCTCATCACCTATAAATTAAAAAATGGGCAGGTTGGCGGAGCTGAGATGGGGGATGTTAGCTCTGAGCTAGCTGTAGCTAAGAGCTTACTGAGCACCCGGTGCAGGAGGTCTACAGGAGCTAATGGAGGTAGGCTAAAGTTAAGGAATGCTGCTAGCTGGCTAAAAACTGCTATTGTGCTACTCTTACTAGTTTTTAAAGCTTTGAAAAACGACCCTAAAGTATTTTTTGAACCAGGCTGTAAACGTGTTTATTTCTGCTGTGAAGCTGGCTTTTTAAAACTCTGATCTATGGAAATTGACTCCCTTTTTGAAGCCAGCAATGCAATTTTTTGCACTTCTGTGTTGGTCACCTGGGTATGATATTACTGTAAAACAGGGTTGAGAGCAAAGTTTTTACCTTAAATTGAGTTATTTGTACAGTTTGTTGCACAAATACACCTACAAAGTTAGTCTGAAGTGCTTTGCATTGCTTTTAAGGGATGGATTTGTCCATTGAGATCATCACAGTTCACCTGTTAAATTATTTCTTTGTAAAATGCTTCCTTTCTTAGTCCAGACATCTCACATCAAATTTATTGGTTAAAATCTTTATTATGATTAATCAAAACAAACAAAAAATATATTTGCAATAGTTCGAATAATCATTTTGTGGAAAATCTGACTCACCATCCTCCAAAAAAAGCTACTTAATTAGATCAAATTGAACACAGATGTGGGGTTAAAACAAACAAATCCTGATTGACAAGTGTCTTGTAACTACAAATGAACATTTTTTTAACACAATAGCAGGCTGACTAAAAGTTTGTATTCTTTTTGGAATACATAACCAGATGTCAGCAGGAATAAAAAGCATTTGTCATTTTGTCAGGAGATATTTTGTAATTTTGCTTTAATAATGTTGCTTTGTCATCTCTATGGGGTTTTATTTTTGTTGTTATTATTAATATTACTTCAGTAGTTAGCTGAAAAAAAGGGAACGCTCGTCCCATTAGATTACTATGATTATTAATCATTTGACTTTTGTTTAATTTCTTCCTTTGATAATAACTGCAAGGTTTTTGCAGTTGCATTAAAGTTATTTCGGCTCATTTCCAATTTCTTTAGGATGACTAAAAGTTGCAGAGACCAGAGTGGTGTGTAGAGCCACTGCCCTACATGGAAGCTTCAATATGGGGTGTGAATACTGACAGCTCAAAATGAAGATATATGAAGATATAAAATAAGTTGTTTTTTGTTGTTTTTTGTTGTTTAGAGAAGGGGGGTTGAACTTAAAGGAGGGGTTGAACCTGGACCTTATTTCTAGGAGTATATATGTGCATTTACTCACCGGTAAATTTCTGCATGACTGAGTGTAGAACACCCTGATAACTAATGGAAAGCTAAATCTGGACTCACAGGACAATTGTTCTTGTTTGTTCAGTCATTCTACTTAAAGTATTGGTGGAAATGAAGGAGTTTTGCTGCAGAAAATGCCTTCTATCGTGACTGCCTCGTCTCCGCCATTATTACTGGATGTACACCGAAGGGCGACTCAATGTAATATCCTTAGATGCAGAAATTTTACCGGTAAGTAAATACACATATATACTCCTAGAAATAAGGTCCAGGTTGAAAAAAAAGTAGTTATCCTTTAAAATAGAAATATTGGTTTCAAATCATGAGTCTATAAAACTTCTGTTGATACTGAAAAAAAATGTATTGAAAGTGAAGAAGATGCACAGAAGGATGAAAAAAGAATTTAAAGTTAAAAGTGTTTATGCCAACAATGTTTTTATATGTTGACAGTTTTAGGTTTACGGTTTTCTTTCACTAACTGTTTTTCCATTAAAACCAAGAATTGAGGGATCTGGGTTCGAATACATTTTTTGTGGTCTTTTTTTTTTTTTTTTTTTTTGTACTTGTCCTGTCCAGCATTGAAGCAAGCAGAATGGAAATCTGATTGCTTTATTCTGTTGAACAGTTTTGCTTTATCAAGCGGAGCTTTATGAACATAAGGCTCCACTTGATATCATGTTTATTCATTTTATTTCTTTATTTAAACATTTGTCTATTACACCATTCCATTTCATACTGCTGGGCCTGACAAGGGAGAAATGAAAGTGAATAGAGGTAATGATAGAAAGTGAAACAGAGAGAGAGAGAGTAAGGAAGAGGAAGAGAGAGAGAAGAGAAAACATGAATCCACTTACACAGTTCACTGGTACATCTGTACCGCGATCCCTAAACAACCAAGGTCTCTGTTGGAAAACAAAACAAGCAATCCCCTACAGGAGTACCTGCAGGTGGCTTAAATATCCTCAGATCATACAAACACACGCAGAACTACGCAGAGAAGAGGTACAACCTAGTCAGCGCAATGGGAAGTAGAGAAGAGGTACAACCTAGTCATCGCAATGGGAAGTAAAGAAGAGGTACGACCTAGTCATCGCAATGGGAAGCAGTGTCACAGTGTCAACATGCATAATAAAGGGTGCTCCGTGGTGATACAGTCATGCAGATGCAGCCTCGTCTCTGCAAGGAGGAGGAAGCCCGCAAGGCTCGCGACCCAGGCCCCCAGCAGCCACCCAGAGGCCCAGATCCCAGCTACCCCCCCCCAAAGAGCGGACATGCATCCCCCGAAGGGCGGCAAAAAGCGGCCCCAGCCGGAGCCCCCCGCAGTCTGGAGGCCCAGGCCCCAGCGGACCAAGACCAGCAGCTGCCGACCCCACCGGGCGCCGGGCGTCCCCGGAGCGGAGACAGCGCCGGGCCCAGGGCCCAAGCGCCCAGGAGCAGCCACCCCCCCGGACCCGGGCGGCCCAACCGAAACCCAGGAGGACCGGACCCCCCAGACGACGCCCCCCAGGGCAGGCCAGCCCCCACCCCAAAGTCCCTGATACACCTGACACCAGGGCGCCACCACCTCTCCCACCCCCTACCCCGCCACCACGCTCACACACACACTCCCCACACACCTACCCCAACACTGGGGCTGAAAGATATACCGTCACCGCCCCCACATCGAGACACAGGCACCCAAGACATCAATACCGCAAGAGCAACCACATACAAGATACAGATCCCCCTGCGCCCGCCCCCGCACAAAAAACCCCGGAAGCCACAAACAAAACCGCACCCCCCACCAAAGCGCCCGGCCCCCAACCAACCCGCAGCCACACCGCACCGCACCGACACCAAGATGCCCGGCACGAATACCGAGGTACGAACCTCCGCCCACACCGCCCAGCCCTACCCAACACCTCCGTGTACCCCCCCCACACACGCATACACCCACCCACTCCGCTCTCTGACCTTACATACCCACACTCACTCCTCTCTCCCACCCCCAACACTCTCCTCCCTCTACCGTCCACACCTACCCCCACCTCCTCATACCCTCTAACACACACATGCACTCCCCCCACATAACTGCACCAACCCCTCCCCACCCCCCCACACATACGCCCCCACCTCCCTATACCCCCAATACCCCATACAGTCCCCCCCCCTTACATGTCCAGCCCCGCCCATCCCTCTGACCTATCACACTCCCGCCCTTCCTTCCTTCAGCCCCTCACGACCATCCCTACTAGACACTCACGAGCATGCCACTCCTTCCTCCATCCCCCCTTTCCTTCAACCACTTACCCACATCTCCTCCCTCTTCCAGCCCAAGTTCCTCCCTCCCACATTTCCTCCTTCACACTCTCATTCATTATTCTCACATACCCACCTCTCTCTTGCCCATGCCCTCGTGCCTCCTGAGTGGTAGCTCGGGCCGGGGAAGGAGCCGCGAGTTCCAAGCCCCCAACACGTTCCCCCCACCACCACCCCCCCATCCCCCACCCCCGGACGCAGCAGGCCAGGCATCCCCCAGGCCAGCAGATCCCCCGCAATGCAGCCAGCCTTAACCACTGGCGCGTGAAGTAGCCACTGTCCCCCCCTCCCCCCAGTAGCGCCCGGGAGACCGGGGTATGAAAGGACCCTGTCCCCCCCACCCCCCACTCATGACTGTGTGTGTAAGATGTGTGTTGTTTGCAGTTAAAACTAAGGGGCAGTGCCAAGTCATGCCGGGAGTGGGGTCGCGTAGGGGGCATGTCCCCCCAACCGGCCCCTCCCTCCTACCACACACTATATGGCCCGCCCCTCAGAAGTGGTTGTGAGCTGTTGTTATTTTATGTGTTTAGGTGTCTAAGTGTGGTTAAAACTGGGGAGCAGGCTGCCTCTAGACGTGGCAAGCAAAGGCACTTTGGTGCCCTCCCTCACCACGCCCGCTTGACACGCTCCCTCCCCAAAACCCTACGTGTGTGTGTGTGAGGTAGAGCAGGGGGGGGGGGGGGGTCTTGGGAAGGAGACCAGGGGGGTATGAATTCCCCCCTGGAAGAAGAGCCGTTACCGGCATTAGGTACCCCTGCCTCCCGGGATCCCCCAGGGCAGAAAGGGCAGGCATGGCCGCCCCCACGGCCCGGCGTCCGGCGTTCAGCACAGAGGGGCCAGCCTCAGCCCCTGGGGGCGCTCGACCACGCCAGGCCAGGGGAGGGGGGAAAAGGGACGGAAGCGGAAAGGGTCGGCGGAGGGGCCAGAGTCACCGGCCCAACATCCCCAGGCCTCGCAAACCCCCCCAAGAGGCACGCAGAGCTGCTATTTTTTTTTTTTTTTTTTTTTTTTTTCTTTTTTCTCCCCCTTTCCTCCCCCCCCCCCCCCCCAACCTGACACACACAAACCCCACCAATGCACCACCACCCCCGCACCCAAACACCCATCATCCATGCACCCCCACCCACCCACCCATCTCCACACCCCCCCACAGGCAGCCACACACACACACAACCGCATTCACGCCCCCCTCCAGTCACACACCCACCTACACATACCAAGGACGGGGACCGCGGGGCCACCAGCCCCCCCTCGCCACAAGTCCACCGCCCCCAGCCCCCGGACCACGCGAGACCAACCCGTACGAGACCACCCAGCGCAGGCCAGCCCCAACCGACACAGCGGCCAGGCGGGACAGGCACCCGGCGTGGAAAAGACCCGGCCACCCCGCAACCCCCACCTCCACACACTAGAGCTGAACGATATGGACAAAACCCCCCACCCCGACAGCCACGCCAGACACCCCAACATCGATACGACACGACATGACCACGGGTCCGCCGAAAACCAAGCACCCCGGCGGAAAGCGCAGCTCCGTCCGCGACCCCCAGAGCCCCACACGCAGGACAAGCACAGGGGAAATCCACACCCCCCACACGGCCGCCCCCGCGACACCAACATCCCGGATGCCCACATCCCGACACAGACACGACAACGATACACCCCCCAGCCCCACCACACACACACCCCCCACCAGCACACACACCCGCACGCACACAGCAGAGGCGCCCCGGCGCAGTGACCAGACGTCACCAGGTCGTGAGGACCGGCCAAATCCAGAGGAGGCACGCCCCGCCGGCCCGCCCCCCCAGCGCCAAGCCGGGTCCCCCCGGCCCCGGAGGCAGGGGGCCACCCCCGGAGCACCGGGGCCCAGGGCCCCCCCCCCCCCCCGCCCCGGGACGACCCCGGCCACCCGGCGCCAGCCGACAGCCACCGGCCAGGGCCCCACCAGCGACCCGCCCACCGCCGCAGAGCAGCCCCAACCGCTGACCCTCATGCCCCCCATCGGGACTGGATACAGCCCCGCCCCAGCGGCGAGGCAGCCCAGACCCCCCCCAAGTCAACCGCCAGGGATCCATAGCCATCAAGCACTCGCCGGCACCCAACCCCCACATCGCCGAGGCCGCTCTCCTACACCAACGTTAAGTGATGGAGCTAATCACAGGGGACCAGAGGGAGTGGAATTCATCTAACTGGTTCTTAGAGGAGGCAGACATCATCTCAATACTGATATGGTCTACTAAGAGATTCCTAAACTGGCTAATGCTCAGATTATTTTTGGATTTCCAGTTTACCAAGATAGTTTTCTTTGCAATACATAATACAGTAAGTATCATATGTGCATAATTGGTTACCGTATTGATCTCATCCAAGTCCCCCAGTAAACACAGTGTGGGGCTTGCAGGAAGTTACACCTGAGCCACGCTGACAGGTCATCACATACCTGAAGCCAAAACCTCTGGACAGGTGGACAAGACCACAAGGCGTGAAGATAATTGTCTATTGTATTCTCATTGCAGTGCAAACAAATATTTGAAGGTGACAGACCCATCTTGAACATCCTCTGTCCTGTGTAATGTACTCTGTGTAAAACCTTGAATTGTATCAACTGTATATTTGAGTTTTTAGTCATTAGGAACGTGTTTAAACATATCTGTGTCCATGTGTTTTGGTTAAGGGTTCTGGACAAGTCAGCCTCCCACTTCGAAGTTGGAAGGGAAATTGAATCATCCAGTTTTAATAATAATCTATATATTTTCGACAGTAGTTTGGGGATAGAGAGATTCAGGAATTTTTTTTTGTGGTCTTACAACACCTGGCCACCAGGTGGCGGCATATGGAGTGACTCGCTAGAGTCCCATGTAGTCAGTGGCGGCAGCAGAGTATTTTTCATGGTTCAATTACAGTGGGGCCAACCCATAATGTGTTGGGGCTCAAATCAATGCCAGAATGTGAATATATATTCAATAAAACAACAATCTCCCACAGCTCCTGGTGCTTTTTACGTAGAAAGTACACGTAGACAGAGAGAAATGGTAGCATCACAGCAAGTAGGTAAGAGTTAAAATACAGCAGATACTGTACTGAAGGCGATGAGACCAATATAAGATCAAACTTTGACACACAGATCACCCAATTCAGCACGAGCTGTCCTAAAGCCGTTGTCTACCGCACAACAGACAAGAGTCAAAACACATCCTCAACAAATTAAATATCCTAATTAGGCAACAAGACTGCAGTAAGGAAGAGTTGGAAACAGGCAACATGCAAAATGCAATAACAAAGTCAGCAACGTTTCCCAAAAATAATATTAAAACTCACCAGGTTGAGATTGTCAGAGAAGTACAATCCACCGGTTTTTGTGATTGGAAGTAAAGATGTCGATGATGCGCTGAACATCCAAAGTCTTTGTCCTCTGATTGTTGATTGACAATAGCGCCAAGTTGCTGTTTCGGGCATTACCGCTGCTGTTTCATAGATAGTTCTTAATCCGACGGAGGCAGGAGGAACTCTGTTCGCATGAAGAAGGTCACGGGCAGGGACACTGAACAGATGATTTCACTCTACTTTCACTGTGTCCCAATGTTTTCCAGTCTCGAGCCACTTGTTGTTGCCAGTTTAAATTCAGCCCATGGCTCCATGGCAAACTTTTGTGATGTTTTTTAAAGGCTGCTGTTGCATGTTTCCAGTTCTTAAATCCATTAGAAAAGGCCGGCTTAGAATGGAAACGGTACCCACCACCGCGGTCCATCCCCGGGTCGTTGGCTAATGTCAGTGGTACCATTAGCATCATGGCCAGTGTCTGTGCCCGCAGTGGTTGGCTGTGGCTGGCCATGCCAGCCCCTTTCCTCATCCTCTTCCTCCTGCTCTGTCCTGGTGCTGCTCCATCCCCTCTTCTTCTTGCTCATCTTCGTCCGGCTGTGCCTCACACAGGGAAGCCGCAGAGCCCGAGTTGTTCTTCCCCTGCAGGTGTGAAGGGTGTGTCCCTGGTTTTATCCATTACGCCGCCGCCATCTGTAGGTCCGTGCGACGACGTTTAAAAGCAAATTTATCCATTATAAATTTTGAAACCAGCAGCTTATTAACGTTAACTTAATAACATAGAAGGACTTTGCTCGTAGATTGCAGCCTCTGTGTTGAGTGTACACTAAAAGCAGACTCACACTGGAGACGTACTGTACGCTACATCACTCATGTAAGCGGGCGTATGTCACGTGTGGACTGACAAGTTCCTCCACAGATCCCAAGACAGCAGCAGCGGTCATCGCAGCTGAGTTAATGCCACCATGGCAAGTTTATGGTGGGGCTATAGACCCACCAAACCTATGCATGTAGTGGTTTATGCTAATGTGGCAAGGTACGCAGCAGAGGGCCCAGGCGGGATTTGATCCCCAGACTCCCAGGTGAGAGTCATACGTGCTGACCATTCAGCCAAAAGGACTTCACTGTGGCCAAGTAGCCAGGACGCATGATCACTCGGAGGCATAGTGACGGGACCGCCAACTGCCACACTACTATGCCATCAACAGCATTGTTTAATAGGGAAAAAAACACTTTTGATTAGTGGTGCACTCTAGTGGCCGCTATGCAACAGTGGATGAAACTATTCTTACTCTCCTGCTCTGACATCTGTTGCTAAAACGTAGCTTGGTTTTGTTGTATATTTTTGTGCATGAGGGAGTTATGTGGCATCTAAAACTGCTGTAGTTAACAATGTCTGTATTTTTGGTTTGCACTTTTACCATATGTTGCAAAAGCGCTGAGCAAATAATGTCAGCAACTGTTACATGTCGGTTCCAACACACTGGATCTGTTCTCCGTTGATTCTCCTTGCATAAAAATCCTTTTATTTTGCTTGTGTGTTTGTTTTACAGCTATCTCGTTCATAATTATAACACAGTAGTTTGCAATATGCTCGTGTATTTCTGTTTTCAGCTTCAGCATCCAAACTGCTGTGTGGATACTTGCAATACTTCTTACATCTAAACTTATCTTGGCTGCTTTCCCTCATGATGAAATGCAGAGATGTGCGTTTTTTTCAAAGGTCCACAAAATCCCTGATACTTAGCTTTAAATAGCTTAGAGTAATGTTATCATACCTGTTCTCACAGTTTAAGGCTTTGTTCACATACATTTTCTTTGGCATATATTTAGATCTTTTTTTCTGCAGTTGTTGCTTCCACCGACATGCAAACTTAGTTTGGTTGCACTAAAAAATCAACTTTTAGGAAAATGCCTTTCAATGTAAAGATTTTCAGATAGCGCACGGTTTGTGTGGACAGGATAACTGGCGTTTGCAGTGTCAGACTGTGTGCCACCATTTGTGTGGCTTGCATCACACAGGTGTATTCATGACTTTCTTAATTACTTGGCAGATATGGGGGGGGGGGGCCGTTGGTTGGGGGCTTCCCTCCCCTCTTGGGGAACCCCCCATTTCCCCCCTTCCCTGGGTGATTGTGTGTGACTGGTGAATGTGATTGTAGTGTAAAGCCTTTGAGCGGTTGGTATGACTGGAAAAGCGCTATATAAGTACAGTCCATTTACCATATCCAAGATTCTTTTTCTGTTAAAAAGAATGTTTATGTAAATAGTCACCATCTATACACACCAAAAACTGTTGGGTTAATAATAACCCGATTTGAGGATTCAGTATCTCCTTAGGTTAGACGTCAAAGTTCATTCCTCTGCTGGTCCTCAACGTCCTGGTTTGATTCACTGGGCCACGCCCGTCTGCAGCAGACAAACAACACGAGCTTTAGACTCCACTGTACTGCTGTCCCACGGGTCAAGAGGTGAATCGACATTAAATCGTGCAGGGAAATATTGAAATACATCGATTAATCAATATTTTTACCCTCCCCTAGCATGGACTAAATCTTTGCAGTGCTGCACATGTGCATGAGGGATAAACCTACTGGCAGTAGCCTTAAAGTTGTTCTTTCGTGGTCATTTCATTAATATTTCTGTGTTCTCCATTATTATTGAATGCATTCTGCATCGTTTCTGTTTAAAAAAAACCTTCTGGTATCTTTGTATCCAGCTGTATTTGTATACTAGAAGAGAGGCTTGTGGTCCAACGGCAGCTTTTCCGGGTCCTTCTCATGAATTTCCGTCTGATTGGCTGCCTCCCATCAGTGTATGAAGGAAGCTCCGCCCTCCGCTCTTATTTCGTTACAGACAGGAAATAGAGCAGACAAACAAGTTTGTTCCGCCATGCTAACAAACAGTTAGCTAATTAGCTTCTCAACTCCGAAGCTACAGTCGTGCTGGCTTTACTTCTAGTGTGTAGTGGAGGGTTACCTGCCTTCCAATGGACAGATATAAACCCCACGTGGGATACGCTATTTGCAATGTGACGTAGAAGTGCAAGGCTGTTCCCGATTCGCTCTTTTCTTCGTATTGTTTCTCTGATGAGAAAGCACAGCCGACTGGGGGGAACGCAACGCTAGCAAGTCAGCATGTGTAAGTAAACAAGGGGAAACCCTCCGTATTTCAGAAGGAGCAAGTTAAACGGGTTTTCAGTGGAAGGAGGCCTTTAAAGGTCAAAGCCTATACAAAACAGAACTGGCTGGATTTACCAAAAATAGTGAGTTTTGTCAGTTTTCTGATTGGCTAACATGGCTTCAAAGGTACAACCTAGATAGCCCAATTTTGAGTTTGCATGTTTCTGACAACGTTCAGTTTCCGCGTCTGCATTGTCTTACCAACAGAATTTTTTTTTTTTTTTAAATCAACAGTGCAATGCGCATTTGACGTTTGGGGAGGTAAATGTTGGGGAAAATAACCCATTATGTGTTATTTTTTACCCAGGAGTTTTTAGTGTGTATGCTATAGGGATCAATGTCACAGTTCCTTGATTTCATAATTAATTGCAATATTAAATGCCATGATTAATTAACCATATTCCTCAATACCATCACTTTTCAAAAGAGGTTATTCTATCTCATGAAAGCAGTTCAGTGCAGCTTTCACACAGAACAAAAAAAAATCTGCACGACATCTGTGTGTTAGCTCTTGTTGCTTCTTCATTGCATGCAAGTTGCAGAAGATGTGTGGCATGGTGGGAAGGTACGGTGGAAGAGGAGTTGTTGCCAAGTAACACTTTAAATAAAACCATCCTTGTTGGATTTCTTTGTTTATGGAAAAATATGACAAAGATGTCTGGTAAAGACACAGTAGCCTGTAAAGTATGTCATAAAAAAATCCAGCAAAAGGAGGAAAAACACTGAATATGTTTGAATATTTGATGTATAATCAAATATGTTTCAGTGGTTGTGGGATTACCACCTGGCTTTGTACCTCAAAGCAAGATAAATCCACAGTAACTGGGTTGAATCACATCAATATTTACCCAATAAAACCTTGAAATGGAACATTGTATGATTTGTACATTTTGTGAATTGTATATGATTTGTGTATAATGCAATGAGACAAGTAGAATTCACAGAATGTGACATTACACAGATGAGAAACATTTTTTGCCAGATATTTCACACATAATTCACTCAGCATGAAGACGATACATTTTTTGTCGATGTGCAATTGGCTGTAGAAAAAAATGACATTTATTCACAGATATATGGTCTTGTTTCTTTTAGTTTCACTGTTCTAGTATTATTTATGTTTCAAACTGCAGCTATTCTGCTAAAGGGCAGAAATAAAAAAGAGAACGAAAAACAGTGAGATGTTTTTGTTTTTTTCATGTGGGTCATAATGACCTGTTCTAAAGAAATGTTCAAAAACATTTTTGTGAGCTTGTTTATGGAGAGAGCCTCCCATGTAGAGGTCCTGCCGCCTTTTCACTGAGGAAAACCCAGTTAATATGTACTGTTTATTTATTTCTAACAATTCAGAGCTCATTGGGTCGCTGTATTATTTTATGTTGGCATCAAAAGATAGAAATAAATAAACACCAACTGTATTTGGTGTTTTCATGTGATGTTACACATTTAAAGTATTGTGAAATTCATGCATATTATTTGTGATATCTTAATTATTTCTGACAATGATTTTATTAAAAACTAGAAAAGCACTCGGAGAGCACAGACCTCCACCAAGCAGATCTCGCAATTAAAAGAAACCTTCAAAAAATTCCTGGATCCAGAAGGTGATCCGGATCACAACCTAAGTTTAATTGGTCCGTCATTGGGCTGAGACACACAGTTGGTGAAAATTTTAAGTCAATCTATCCAGTACTTTTTCCGTAAATTTGCTGACAGAAAGACAGACCAACGCTACTGAAAAAATTACCTCCTTGGTGGAGGTAATAATGTATAATTATCACATCTCTCTGCAGATTATTAACCTGAAACATCCCTTTATTTTTCTCCAGTTAACACATGGTTGGTTTGCTCTATATTTTAGATACTAAAGATTTTTCATTCTTTTCTTTTCTTATTATAAATGAAAACCATCTCTTCTTAAAACTGTTCTCAGACCCAGGAAAGTACGTTATTTCATGTTCCTGATCAGCAATTTGTGCAATGTTGCCCCCTGAATGCTGATGTGGGCTTCCACAGCAAGTATATTCCAGCTCTTACAAGTCTGTTGGTTATCGCTTACCAGTCATGCATCTGCCCCAAAATTAAGAAAAAAAAGACAATAGATGCATAAGGGTGTACAGATGTGATTACATGCAAAGAAGAGAGAAAAAACATATTGAAGGTTGATGCATAATTAATAATGTGTATTATGATTTATTGTGTGATCAATTTATTATCATTTTGCACAGTGTAATGTGATGGAATATTCCGATAAAATGCTGTGAAAGTGTCTATATTGCTGCTATTATTGACAAAGGGATTTTGGACTACATAAAGTACTGTATTTACTTCATCCAAAACCCTTTTCAAAGTTTGAAAGTCTAGATTTCAATTTTATGTATCAAATGTTTACTTTTATTTGAAAAAGTAAACATTTTCTTTTAACATTTTTTGTTTGCTTTTTTAAAGAACTTGTATATACATATTTGAGATATACAGTCGTCCTCAAAATTATTCATACCCTCCAATTAAAGAAAGAAAAAAAATCAGCTGCTTGTGAAATAAGTTGAAAAGGACAAAAGTGATAAATAAAAATTCTATTAAAATCATGACACTGATTTTGAATGATGGTCCAGCAAAAATATTATAAACAAACACACAAAAATAAAACAAGTAAACAAGCACGATGGGGCTCTGAAACTAAACTTTTGTTGAGCAACACTTTGAGGCAATCACTGCAATCAGGTGTTTTCTATGATGTTCAAACAGACGTCTACACCTGTTGACAGGTATTTTGGTCCACTGTTCATAAAAAATGTGCTCTAATATGTCTGAGATAGTTTGGTTTGGCTGTTTTTATTATTATTATTTTTAACCACAATTCAAAACCAATAATCTATTTACCCAAATTTTAATTTTGTAAATTTTTATTAATTATTAGTTTCTTGTTTTTAACTATTGTCAATTTAGCCTTTTTTTTTTAATTGGAGGGTATAAATAATTTTGAGGACAACTGTAAAAGGCTTAGGGAGAAAGAGGAGCTTGATTTGCATCTGTCCCCTTCACTTTTTCGGACACGGGAAAGAAAAGACGGGTGTTAATTTCCTGTTCCACAGTATTCTTCAATTATGGGTGGACCATGTGAATGAAGAAAGAAAAGCTGATCAGTGTGCTGAAACACGCTTGCAGACACTTGTACGTTGGAGTGGCAGCGGTGGAGAAATGAAGTGAAAGAACACAGAGTCACAATCTGTCACATGAAAACCGTCTGTAATCTCATTTTTAGTTTGTATAACCTTTCAGGTCTGCTGTTATTCTGTCACTGATCTGTATGTATTGATTTGTTTTTCATATCCTGCGCAGGAGAGGAAAAAATAAACAAGTGAAGTGGCTTTTAATTGCCCTTTTACGATGATAGCTTTTCATAGCCGCGCCTGCAGGAGACAACCCTTTGACCCTGCAGACTCAAAACAAGTGTCTCCAACTAACCTTGTTATAACTTCCCCTTCCAACTCACCAAAGCTGCATGTAGAATATCAGAAGGTTGGTATCAACAATGGGTGGACAGGAGAGGGTAGAGAGGGCATCACATGTAGCTGTAGGGTGACCAGACGTCCCGCTTTGTGCGGGACAGTCCCACATTTCCATCACTTTTCACATGTCTCGCAAATTGAGATGCTGTCCCGCATCTCCCGTTTTGTGTTCGAGGCTGTAATTTAGGAATTAATTTTGTGCCGATAATGAAAGCAGAAAGAGCTGTCATCACACAGTCTGACGTCTGATTTGATTGACTCGAATGTCAATCAGTCTCGGAGGCGGGACTTTAATGCAGGTCCCTGTTTGTCAGAGTAATTTTTCCATGTTGCACAGTGAAATGTGTCGTGTGGCGTGAAATGGCTCGAAATCCGAGAGAGCCAAAAAAAAGGCATTGCTTAAAAGTCATGGGCCACTGAAAAAAAAAAATTAAATTCTGAGATTTAAGTCAGAATTCTGACTTTACAGAACATTAAAAAAAAAAAAAAAAATCTGGATTTTCTTCTTTTTTTTTTTTCAATTTCCAAAAAGTCAAAATTCTGACTTCAATCTTAGAATTTTAATTTGTTTTTCAGTGGCCCTAATCCTCTTCCGTAGTTTCCTGCTGAAGTCCAAGCAAGATTCTAATACAAACGGTAACAGCTGCTGTTGTTGGAATTTTTATTTGTTATTACGTTTGTCAATTTGAACTTATTTCACGCACTTGAGGAGTTTTTGTCCCACATTTGGTTAGGTGGTCACCCTAATGTAGCAAAGAGCCCAGGCTGGACTAAGACAAGACCTACAACACCACATAAAACTGGAAAGTCTTCTAAAGTTCTCATTTGGTTATAAAAATCCATATTAAACTAACAGAAACAGGATGTGTGCTGCATTAAACCAGAGTGGATGGGAGCAGCTAAAAATACTGATTAATGGTCGAACAGAGAGAAGCATCAGGCTCGGCTCAAATACTTAAAACAGTTTTTTCCTGTTTATTTGACTCAGATACTGAAAGGAGAAAACAAACCCAAAGTGCTGGAGCTAATTATCGTAGGTAAAATCATGGAGCAGGAAAATTAGAATAACAGCGTAAAATCTCAATCTGTCAGGTTCCTCTGAACAGCTGATTGTATGTCGGAGTAACCAAACACTTCTGCATGTCTGTTCATTATGATACAGAGTCGTGCTGTTTTTAAATTAATGTATTAAATAATTAACATAAATGTTGATGTTGCACTTTTCACGCATGAGCTACTTAACATTAACTTCTTCAGACTGTCAAAGAAGCGACAGTCAGTCAGTCATTCACACTTAGGCAGCTTTTCTGGTCACATTTCTCACCATTCATCCAGACAATACTTCTGAAAGTGATGGAAAGAAGCACACTGCTTGAGAAATTTAACTGAGAAATTAGATGCATAGTCTAGGGATAGAAGGTTGTAACAGCCCTTTGCATTTTAAACATTGCAGGGGTGCCAAGTCCTCCAGAGCTACCATCCTGCACATTTTGGTTGCATTCCTTCTCCAACACACCTGAATCAAATGAATGATGTTATCAGGCCTCTGCAGAGCTGAACGACATGCATGACTTAATTAACCATTTGATTCAGGTGTGTTGGAGGGGGTATGCTCTAAGAATTGCAGGATAGCAGGAGTGCCCAAGGACAGGACTACCCCTGCTATATTGCAATAGAAAATCACATTAGTGTACCAAGTGACTGAAAGCTAGAAGTACTGAATTAAAGTCTTTTTAAATGTTACTTTTCTACATGATTAAGTGTGTTGAACACTTACAGATATACTCATTAAAATTGAATTTCATTACTCTAACTGTGCAGCTGTTATCAGCTAGAGAAAAATGATTGGCTCTCAGAAGCAAAGCTGCATCATGACACACAACTCTGCAAGGCATGATTCACATGGACGCCATGCCTTAATGCAGGACGGTTGGAGTGAGTCGTGAGACCAGACACATAATTACGCAGCCAGTTTAATTGGAAGGTGTCTTTGTGTCACTGTTAAAGGCACATTACGTGACTTTTCAACCTTAAAACTATGTATTCCAATTAAATATAGGTAAAGTGCCTCCTCCTTTTAAACTGGAGGGTAAAGACGTAGACCGTAAGGAAGAAGGAACTATCCTCGGAGACACTTTGAAAACATTGGCTTGAGGTTGTCATGAAAAAAAAAAAAAAAGGAAAGTGATGGTGAACTACTGATATAGCCATGTCCAATGCCCAGTTTCGGCTCCAATTTGCCAGACGAAACATTCGCCAGTTGAATGGAGAGGGGACTAACGTCACTATGCACACGCGCAGCATCTGGTAGCAACCCTGTTTACAGAAGTTAGAGATGCTGCGCATGCGTGCTGCCTTTGCTACTATCCGTGGTGCTTTGCCTATGATTCGCCTGTACTTCCGTGGCATATAGTTCCCCTGTTGAATGCCACCTAGTCAGTCCTTTGGTGTGAAATCGGTTTGTCATCTGTACTCGATCAGAATGTGCGGGTCACGAAACATAATTGGAAAAAAATCTTGAGTTAATTAGTTCACTTTCGCCCAGTGGTGCTAGTTGGAACCACCAGATGACAGCAACTATGCTAAGCTAAGCTAAAGTCAGTGCTGCCAGATTCAGGGAATGACTGGGTCGGCTAGAAAACGCATTTGCCCACTTGCCCAACTCAGGGGACTGCGGGGGGGAGGCTAAATTTCACCCAGGGGTGGCATACACCTTTAAGTCATTTGAAAAAATCAAACAAGAATCTTATCTTGGAAACAGAGACCTGAACCGTTACTTACAGTTATGACACTTACGATAAGGAGGTGGACAGCCACTTTTCCGAAGGGATTAAAGGATAACTTTTTTTTCAATCTGGACCTTATTTCAATGAGCTTATACGTGCATTTACTCACCAGTAAAATTTCTGTATCACTCTGACTTCCTCGGACAATATTTAGATTAGTCCCTATCCGCTTATATCCATTTAATGGGAATGAATGGGGCAGAATGAATGAGCCTCTCTAAAGCATTATCTGCAGCAAACTCCTTAATTTCACTAATACTTAAAGACAAATGAACAAAGGAATGAGTATTATTGTCCTTTGAGTTAAGATTTTGCTTTCCATTAGTTATCGGGGGCATTCTCCACACTTTACCGACCGCACCACAGCTGACAATAGCAATTAGCTAGCCAGATGATAACAAACCACAATCTGCGAAGCTCTGAACTCACAGGACAGAAATACTCGTTCGTTTGTTCATTTGTCTTTAAGTATTGGTGAAATTAAGGAGTTTTGCTGCAGATAATGCCTTAGAGAGGTTCATTCATTCTGCCCCATTCACGCCCATATGGATATACGCGGATGGTGACTAAATATTGCGCAAAGGAGTCACTGTGATACAGAAATTTTACTGGTGAGTAAATGCACGCATAAATTCCTAGAAACAAGGTCCAGGTTGAAAAAAAGAAAGTTATCCTTTAATAAGGTGATTATAATTCTGATGGGTGCATATGGAAGATTCCCTTCAAAGATTGTGTCAAAGTTGTATAACAGACAGTCTCCAAAAATACAATGGCAGAAATTCATTTTTATATCAAATCAAATTGGAAACGAGAATTCAACAACACATGTCTGGGTGATTGGTTCTCCATGTGCAGCACAACAATATTCAACAAGCTTGGGAAGATGACAAGAATTCAGTTGGAAAAATCTCAGAATTTTTTAGTATTTTTTTAAAATCACCCCACAAATAAAAGCTGAACAACTTAATCAACAGCAAAAGTGAATATAGAGCAGTTCATATTTTGATTTTATATGGTAATCCCCCCAACTCATGTTCTAAATAAAAGGCCCAATCACAATTCTCCCCTCAGCCCTTCCCCTCCGTTTTTCCCAGTCGGTTAGATGGCTACTACCAAGTCCAAAAAATCCACAAATGTAAATATTTTCTCAGTACTGTAGCTACATTAGAGTTTAAAAATGTATGAAAAAGCATTGCATTGTCTAATTTAAGGCTGTTTAAATGTTTAACAGTCATTTTCTTTGTAAAATGCACATGAAATAAATCTCTACTAGGCTGAAGCTTCAGTAATATAAACGCTACCCGGCTGAAAACCAGCAATGGTCTGTGGCAGCCCGGATAATCCATGTACCCCCCGGCCGTCCCCCCCCCCCCCCCCCCCCAGTAATAGTATGATCAATTAAAAAAAAAAAAAAAAAGCAACATCGCTGCTGGTCTTCAATTACATGGAGGTCCATCAGGAACGTCGTGTGCAGATCGGACTTGCTTGTTAACGTTAATCCACATCTGGAAACGGCTTGTTTCTTGAGATTTGCGCCAACAGCTTCCATACAAGCCGACGGGATCACTGATGATGTATGCGATTGTTGAAGGGGTGTCCCAATTTGTAGGGGTTGACTTCCAGCCCTACCCCTTGTGGCTTTGTTTTAAGTGGCAAAGGTAGGGGTAAAAAAAAAAGAGAAATGAGACTGGGTCTAGTCATCCATGAACACTGAATGGACGCTGGAATTTAAAAGATAAAACCACAAAACAATACCAAGGGTTTTTTTTTTTTTTTTTTCAAAGTTTACAAATAGATTTCATCTCAAAAAATGAATTAATGAAGTGGCCAGACTTTTCTGTCCTTTTATCTGACTAAGTTTATTATAATGCCATTCAAAGTGACACAGAGATGTTACCAGATTTCACTACTCAGATTTTCACTTCAGGATGTTACAGTGAAGCAAAAGGGATCATTTACACGTGGCAGCAACACATTCAGTTGCAATTAGATTAATGAAAGGCTGTAGTTGTTTTTAAGGGTGTTTAGAGAATCTAATAAGAACCCGTTCATTTTGAACTGGATTTAGATCACTTTTAAATCATGAAGTGGGGCGTGGGGATTTGCAGAGGATGTGCACTCTCCATGCATCCTGTTTTCTTTTATTTTACCAGTTATTTCTACATAGAGAGGAAGAAAAAGAAGCCACAAAAATCCCCATCAGTGCATTGTTTGTAGATGATGCAAATGCAAGATGATGGATTCTGGTAAGCAAATAGCACCTTCAGTATTTAACTTCATAAACCATGTTTCCACAGCAACAAAGTTGACTTGGTAAATCCCTTATCTGTTTTACTCTGTAATTGCAAAGCAGCTCATCCTGAAAACAGCCTCTGATAGAGCAGACTGTCATTGTCTCCTTTGGTTTCTCTGTCATGCTGTGATGGCCGTCTCCGAGGAGAATTCAATGAGCTGTTGATTAGATTAATAAGGCAACAGACTGAATGTGGTGATGTGTTTGGTCTACAGGTCATTTCCAGAGCCCCGCTCCCCCTGTGGTCGCTATACAGGACCAGTTAGTGAAGCCATTTGTTGTCACCACAGATGCTGATGTCTCCCTCGGGAGCCAGTGTGGTTGGCTCTCTTCTCCAGCAGGCACGGTCATGTTGCAGTGGCGTGTGTCCTCGCTTTCTCTCCTTTTCTTTCGTCCTTTTTTTTCAACTGCAATGCATGGAAAACTATAGCATCTTATTAAGTCTGCACAAAACACACCAAACCTTTTGGGACAGTTTTAAATTTACTGCTGACACCTTCAGCTTTACTTCTTTACTTTGATATTTCAGCACAAGAACTGAGGTGCAAAAACTTTAAACATGGATTTCTAATATCCTGGTTTAGATATTGCTTTGCTGTTATCTAGGTCCACTGTGGCAGTGCAAAACATTGTTCTAAGAGATAATGAAGTAATGCCTCATAGTAGCCCCCTTTCCTTGTTTTTTCCCATATAATCACTGATATGACATGATATAATGTGACAAATGAAAAATATCCCATTTCAAAGCAAGCAGCATCTTGCATTTATCATCATCTCAGGAAATGCCCAAAGGGTGAAGCCACAGTGCTTACCTGAGAGTGCAGCCTATTGATCTCAGCTGGCAACACTAACTCTGCTCTATTCATCCTTTTCTGGCTGAGGTCTCCCACAAACAGAGCCGTCAGTCACCGCTTCAAAGCAGCGTTAGCTGCACCCTTGACATTAAGCTAACAATCTCGTTTATCTCTTAAGACACTTTTTCGGAGAATTATCGTAGCATTCGTGGTGGAATCCTCTTTCATTTTGCCTCTAAAGATGCTGAATTAAATTTAAAAGTTTAATTAAGTCGTAATGAAACTTCAAGTGGAAGCAGTATAACCCTCCTTAAGCTCTAATTTTGCTGGCGGCAGTAATTTAAGGGATTCTGACTGACATTATCATATTGAAACTGCATTGGTTGCATGTTAAAACAAAACAAAGTTTCAGATAAATGCAGCTTTTAATGTGTTTGATGCAACACAATTCATCTCTGTGTGTAAACATGGTTCCCTATATAAACACACACACCTGCCACTTTATTAGGTACACCTGTCCAACTGCTCGTTAATGCAAATTTCTAATCAGCCATTCACATGGCAGCAACTCAATGCATTTAGTCACGTAGACATGGTCAAGACGATCTGCTGCAGTTCAAACCAGCATCAGAATGGGGAAGAAAGGTGATTTAAGTGACTTTGAACGTGGCATGGTTGTTGGTGCCAGACAGGCTGGTCTGAGTATTTCAGAAACTGCTGATCTACTGGGATTTTCCTGCACAACCATCTCTAGGGTTTACAGAGAATGGTCCGAAAAAGAGAAAATATCCAGTGAGCAGCAGTTGTGTGGGCACAAATGCCTTGTTGATGTCAGAGGAGAATGACCAGACTGGTTCCAGCTGATAGAAAGGCAACAGTAATTCAAATAAACACTTATTACGACCGAAGTATGCAGAAGAGCATCTCTGAATGCACAACACATCCAACCTGGAAGCAGATGGGCTACAGCAGCAGAAGACCACACTAGGTGCCACTTCTGTCAGCTAAGAACAGGAAACTGAGGCTACAATTCACACAGACTCACCAACATTGGACAACAGAAGATGGAGAAATGTTGCTTTATCTGATGAGTCTCCATTTCTGCTACAAATTCAGATGGTAGACTCAGAATTTGGTGTCAACAACATGAAAGCATGGATCCATCCTGCCTTGTATCAACGGTTCAGGTTGGTGGTGGTGGTGTAATGGTGTGGGAGAGATTTTCTTGGCTTACTTTGGGCCCCTTAGTACCAACGTGGGGTTTAACCACCACAGCATACCTGAGTATTGATGCTGACCATGTCTGTCCCTTTATGACCACAGTGTAGCATCCTGTGATGCTGCTTCCAGCAGGATAACGCACCATGTCATAAAGTGGGAATCATCTCAGACTGGTTTTTTTAACATGACAATGAGTTCATTGTACTCAAATGGCTCTCCACAATCACCAGATCTCAATCCAACAGAGTAGCTTTGGGATGTGGTGGAACGGGAGGTTCTCATCATGGATGTGCAGCCGGCAAATCTGCAGCAACTGCGTGATGCTGTCATGTCAGTATGGAGCAAAATCTCTGAGGAATGTTTCCAGTACCTTGTTGAATCTATGCCAAGAAGGATTAAGGCAGTTCTGAAGGCAAAAGGGGTCCAACCCGGTACAAGCAAGATGTACCTTATAAAGTGGCCAGTGAGCGTATATCTGTCTATATACATATATTCATGTGGTGGGTGACTGGCATTGCTGAAAATGAAATGATGCATGCTGTGTTAAGTATTCGGCTCAAGGTCGGAGCAACAATGTCAGTATGACAGGAATCCTGATCAGCGCTTCTTTCTACTGGAGCCATATCAGGAGATAATATTGACACCTTAAACAACTGATGAATTCATTGGGAGCTCAAGAAAAATCCATCTCAAATGATTTCCCCATCAGTAAAAAACAGAATGTGGGCATTAATAATTCATCCAGGTTCAGTGGGAATTGATCCGCAGAGATGGCAGAGTCTTAGCAGCGTTGGAGAATTGCCCCTTCACACACAACGTAGACGTGGGTGCACTTTTTATTTCATTTTTTAACATACATGCACATGCTCAATAAAAACAAGCTTAATAAGCCTGAATTTCTTATGTGTTGGTGTAAAGCTTCACGGAAATGTGTATGGCTTCCAAAATATTAATAGCTAAACAACCACATCTTGGTGTCAGGTAAGGCTGGATTATCAGAGAAACAGTAATGGTTTTAAATTTCACAGTTTCAAGGATGAACTGGGTTAACATTTCTATCCTGGATGCATGCAGGAATGTAGCATTCTTGTACTTTAACTGTAGTCGTCTCTGACTTAGAATCCATGAGCTTTTGCTTTGAATTGAATTTTATCCAATTATCTTGCAGGTATGACATCACTGAAGCTGAAGAAGCGCCTCGGGGGCAGAGAAAGTGCTGGTGGCTGGATGAGAGATAAGCAAATGAAAAAGATGCAAATGGAGAAAAGTTATTTTGATATTTTTTGGTTATGATTATTTGAATGTCTGAGCTAATTGGTCGCCAGAGAGGAGATGCTGACGCAGAGGTTTTGTGGGGTGCTGCAAAGCCACCCACTCTTCATCTCACACGAAAGCTGTGAGGCAAGCACGTGCACATTTACACAGACGTGCACTCGCAAATGCATCCCTGTAACACCCTACCTTGCACGCCTAACAGTCCTCTGTTCTGGTTCTCTGTGAGCCACATTAGACGTCACTTAGTTTTGTCTTCTGTATCATTTCTCTCAGCCGTCCTTTGTTCAGTGTGTTGAAAGTGGACATTAGCACGCTGGAGTGCTCCCCCCCCCTTCATGAATCATTTCAAACTCTCACCTGCCATTAGCGAACATGGTCTCTCTGCCTGAGTCATATTTTAAAGAGGGGAGACTGCTCTCTATACACCCCATTAGAGACCGGGAAATAGCCCCAGAAAGCTTGGGACTCTTTGTGCAGAACACACTCGTGCACTGAAAATACTGCATAACACCAAGCGAGTCTCTAAGCAAGCATGACGTTCCCTCCAAAAAAAAAAAAAAAAAAGTCACTCTCCAGTTGATAGAGATGCAACAAAATGAAACTAAATGAGCAGAGTGATAATGAGCTGCAGTGGGAGGGGAGGACACCTGTTTGTTTAAACACAAACACGGTGTGGTTAATCACCTGAGGTGCTGCTGGGGTGACTCTTATCTACATCACAATAGAAGGGTCAGCCCGCATTAAACACAGAGGACGCACACCATCCCATTTTGTTTTGGCTTTTTCACTTTTAATTTCTGTTTTTTTTTCCCCCCACCGAGGCTCGGATGCAGATGTTATTCATTGTGCTGCACCTGCAGTTCCAGCCCGGCTCCTGCCTGCCAGCCATAAAAAGAAAACAGCTCGACTGTATGTGCTCACAATGAAAAGCCTCCCCCATCAGATGGGAAAGAAAGACATCAAAAGCGATTTCAGTTTCACCTCAATTTTCTCTCAATAGTTGTCTGTAAAGCAGGACTCTTCCATCAGGAATAAAGAGAATCCTATTACATATTTCTTACTTTTACCAGCACTGTTGGCGGTGACAGCCTTTCAACAGCTTTAGTTACCATTTTATTTGCTGCCTCCATAAAGGTGACTTATAAGCAGTTATCACAAGGCCGGCAAGAAATGTCAATACAAGATTAAAAGCTGTGAACAGAGGAAGGGGTAGACTTCATTAAAGTTGACGCAGAGCAACAAACACCTATTGATATGTGAGAGACAAGCGGGGAAGTTAAGAGGTTCAATTGAGTTTTGGCTCCTCATTGACACCTATTGACTCTCATTGACTTGAGATGGAGCCGGCTGATCGAGACATCTTACTTCATCTCAACGTTCATTTTCTGACACTGGCAAAGTATTGATGAAGTCGTTAAGTGGTTGAGAAGAAAGTCGCAGAGAGGAGGTGAATTATTCTGCTACTGTGAGTGAGGTAAGTGAGATTTAATGACCACAGTTACTGTATGTAGTTCTGCTTCGCTGACACTGTTTTCAGTGCACCAGCTGTGGTTCCAATAAGGCGAGGGGATATTTTAGATTATTCTTCCGAATGCAGGCTGCTGATTGGTCAAAGAAAGTCCTCAATCTTTTTGCAACACAAAGGCAAAAGCCCTAGAGCCATTGACAACTCCAATTTTGGGGGTATTGGGGAATTTGTGCACAATATATGGATGGACAATTCATGTGTGTGCATGTTTTATTTTATCCAAAATATGGATGTACAGTACAGATCTTATTTTCTCTTCTGGCAAGAGGATTACAAAGGTAAGAACTACTATTGTATTTTAGCCAAAGACTGTAAAAAAAAATGGACGTTGTATCCAGTCACATCTGACGAGCTGAAAGTGAAGCCAGTTGGGCGTTTCCATAGACTTTTAATAGAGATGGACGTACATAGTATCCGGTTACGTCTGAATAGAGAAAAGTGACGCCAGTTGGGCGTGTCGCACTGTCACCATCTTGCTGTGTCGCTTGCATTGTCACTCTCGGTAAATATTAAAATGGGAAAATTGCAGCCTCGGGGCAAATGATTGACAGCTAACGCACTGTGGGCTAAATGCTAATCGAGCTTACTTGAAACTAATGCTGACTTCATGTGGTATCGTATTTATGGTAAATACCAAAGTCCGACATGAAAATTTCACTTGAACACCCACTCATGTCGCAATTTCTGCTGGAAAGCTGGAAAAAAATTGTGATGCCCAAGTTGCCGAGATGAGGTAACCTTTCAACATGGCGGAAAACAACGAAAATATTCTTAACAGGATGCATTACATTATGTATTTGGTTAGTTTGTAGTCTGCATAATTCTGTGACATACAGAACTTTAATAACATCAGCATTTAAACTTAGTTTTGTTTGTAAAAAATATGGTTTATTATTTGGTTTACCTCCCAAGAGCAGATGCTAGCAAGCAGCTAGCTGACTAGTCAGTCAAAGATAACCTCCAGTGTTAAACTTCATTATGACAATAAATCACTTGATCACAACACACTGGTAAGAATCATCTTTCCCATACCACATGAAGGCAGCATAATAAGAGCAAACAAAGATTAGCCCCTTTGGACTTGGAATTTGAACTATTTGGACTTGCTGTTAGCTGCTAAAAACCACCAGTTTGCTACTTTGCTGCAGACTGAGACCTTACCGAGAGCAAACAAGGAGCTAACTGTTAGCCACCGGTCTGCCGGCTGGCATCCGGTCTGCGGCATGTCAATCAAAAGAACACGGCCCTAATTATGTGTAATTTCAAGATTAAATAATATCTGAACGGATGAGCTTTAAAAAAATTCACCTCCCTCACAGTTGACATGAAGGTAAACTTGACCTATTAAACCTAAAGTGATTTTCTGAACCAGGCTGTAAACATGTTTATTTCTGCTGTAAAGTTGGACTTAACATGGGAGTCTATGGGGATTTGTTCTGTTTTGCAGCCCCTAGTGGATAAAGAGAGACCTACAATTTTTTTTAGGATTTTCGGGATTTCCGCATTGGCCTTACTGTTGCCGCATGATTATAGCAGAAGAGACACACTTTGAGACTTTGAGTAGGAAATAAACAACTGCGATGGACAACCGTTACAGTGGTTTTTCTTCAGGAACCACTTTCATCTCTCAAATGAGTCAGGTCATTTTAACCTTTGCCAGGCAACGACAGTAGTCTCCATCTAAACTGATGCATCCAGCCTTCTTTGTTTTACCCACAAAACACCCAAAGTGAGCACAGAAAGTTTTCTGTGCATAAGCAGATACTTATCTTGTATGATTTTTACTCTATTTATGCCTCTATTTATCTTTTCTTTCCATCTATCATATTTCCATCTGTTAATGAGAATCTGTACTGTAGCTTAACAACATGCTAAAACTGAAGACTGACCCAGGTCACATCATGTGGATACGATTCAAATTAAACATGAAGTCTTGGGTCTAAATGCAATGGAAAATATCATTAGTTTAGTATCTTTATCTCCTCGGGATTTGCACACGTGGTCTTACAGTATATTCAAATGGTCTTATATTCTTTATACTTTATGTAACCGTTTTAATTGGAGGCCACAGAGAGGAGGTGAATCTGCTATGGTTACTGAGGCAAGTATACAAGCGCAATACATGTATATAAGTATTTTTTCACTTGCCACTTTATCTTCACTTGCCAGATTATTCATATTAGTTTCTTAACAGTTATCATTATAACTTTAAAAAAAAATATTATCTTTTATTATACCATTCACAGTATACCTCGGGGGAGTTGTACTGTGTTTTAATCTCATATGTTATAATATAAAGGCAATATAATCTTCTATTCTTTAATGAGAAACTGGTCCCATCATATTGTCCTTAAAGCGTTTTTAGGCAGCACACATTATATAAAATATAGCTCCATTTCTATTTAAATAAAACATTGATTCCAGTTGACGCTCCTTGGTTGCATCTAGAAGTCACTACAGTCTGCTTTTTACTTATTGCCTGTGATGTTTTGACATTGTGTGCTTTAGTATGTTCTGAACTTCAGAAAAGAGTTTTTTTGTTGTGTTTTTGCTCTCTGGATGCAAACCTCTCTTCTAAAACCTTTGATACTATTAGTTTTGCTCACGTTTGCTGTTTTGTCTGAAAATCCAAACTGCTTAATTTGGGCAACTAAAAAGAAGATTTTCATGTTCAGCTGAGTTTTATCGGCTAATGTGAAATAGGAGTGTAACATTTACCTTAACTGCATCCACAATATTCAAGATTAAGTATCTCACAGATTGTATGGTTGGTGTGTACGCCTCATATTGTGTTTTTAGCTGAGAATATTGAACACTGCAGCCATGGATCCAGGAAAAATAATTCTGATGCGATTCATTACTGAGGGGTCAACTTTGCTATAACCTTTGATGTTCTCTGAAAATTAAACATCTTATTATCTATAACTTAACCTGTTAAAGTGGTGGTAAAACTGCAAGTAAAAATGCAACGAAAGAAAAGCTGAACACAAAGCTGCATTCTAATGGAACTACTCTGGTTGGGATGCAGTCCTCACTCTCCCACTGGGTAATCGAGTGTGCAACACCATTCCCTCATCTCGTCCCACCATCCAAATGCAAGACTTTTCACCTATTAAATGTGACACGACAGTCAAAACACAAGCGTGTCATGAAATGCTGACACTGTTACTCTGTGGAGTAATTTTCATGTTCGGTAGCACAGAAAACAGCACAACTTGTGTCTGTGGACAAAGACGAGTAGGAATGTATATTGATAAGGATTTATCAATTCCGAGGCTTTATCGATTCCTGCTTATCAATCCGGTTATTTATCAATTCTCTTATCGATTTCCAAATATGTTGAAAAACAGTAGAAAATGAGTACATAAAAGAATACAACCATATTAAAATACATTTATAAATTTTAATTATTCACTGCTGAGAATAAACAAATAAAACTCAAATGACTAAAATGAGTCCACAAGTCGTGCAGCTATTATTACATGGATGGTAAATGGATGGAAAATTTGCAAGTGGGTTACATTTGTTTACAGTTGCGGCGCAGCCCGTGAAGAATCGATTGAGGAGTCGTAAAGGGGTTTAGATTCTAAAGTATCGTTTGACTCAGAACCGGTTCCCAAACGGAACCAGTTAACGATGTGCATCTCTACAGATGAGTAGACAAAATATTTACATTTTGCCGCCTTGTGGTCCTAAACTCTATAATGCCACATGTACAGGTATCATAAGACACAGGCCCTCATTTATCAAATGATCGTAGAAATGATCGCACATCTGATCGCAAAAATGGTCGTACGATTGGACCCACTTGTGATTTATTAAAACGTTTGTATCGGTCTAATCTCATCGTACGAACAAAAGAGTGTTGATAAATACCACAGCTGAACTCCATCGTCATTTAAATGTCACGCCCACGGTTTCCCCCTTAAACATGCATGATTATGGAGGTTGGACCATGGAGGAGGAGAGATTCTCACAAAAAATAAACTTTTGGGGGATCAAGACAGAATTCTTCATTTGTGAGGTGGGAAAGATTAAAGAGGTGTTTGGCAGCTTAAAAACCGAAGTCAGAGACGTTCACAAAATCGCTGCACGGAAGAGGATTGGTCAGCCTCACCGGTGTTGAACGACTGGCTGAGATATTGATAAAAGTCTCACTCTAGGCCTGGCTTATATGGTTTATTTGTTTTATCAGTTATTAAATGTAATAATAGTCCACATCCGATGGCAGCGTCACAATTCTTTAGCCAATGGGTCAAGAAAAAGTGGTCCAATATGAAACTCGCCACCAAAAGATGTTTCACTGGCACCGGCAAACACCCCCCCACCCATCACCACCAGACAGGAAGTCAGACACAGATTCAGCGTAAAATATCCGGTAACTTCCTAAACAAAAGCCACTGTGCAGCTTTTAAACTGCTGAACTACCTGAACACGACAACATCTCCGTGTCCACAAGGTTACAGTGAAATGAGAAACCACGACGCATGAACATGTGGACAAAATGAACCATTTGGATGAGAATCACAGGCGATCTAGCAGTCCTCTCGTGATTCCGTGATGTCACCAATCTAACAGCAGCGGGTGCGTTGCGCGGCCGCACAGTGAACGGTGTAAATGCTCGCGCCGAGGAAGTCGCAGCAAAGCCGCTGCGCGGTGCTGCGCTCACATCACAGACCAGGTGTAAAGCCGGGGTAAAACAGTGCCTCATCCCGCTGGGTCCGATACCCACCTGCCTTCCTGCAGCCCGAAGCAGCGCTCCACCTGGGCACCTGCGTGTGCGTGCGTACTGATGTCTACCTGCGCTCCTATGTGGCAGGTTTACCAGCGGGGTGTGGAGATGCACGAAGAGTGCAAAGCACTTGTCTCCTAGAACTATATGTTAATGATTTTAATAATTTGTTGAGATAAATGGAGGAATTAAATTCAGTCACAGCTATTTTTGTAATTTTGGGAATACTTTCTACATTCCATTTTTCCTTTTTCTTTGCAAATGGGTTCATTCTTAGTGCTGATATGTGAATACTTATGTTTAAATGACAGTTTGTGGTTTGGTCAATACATATTTTCATGTTCTGCTGCACTGCAAACCCTCACCGACTCAAACTTGCGTACACGAACTCAGAGCTGTCGTGAGATTTGATCGTATCCTACAATCACGTTCAAATTGATAAATGCCAAGTCTTCGAAAATGTCGTACACACAGATTTTCTTCGTACGATCGTTTAATAAATAGGGCCACAGTATCTGAAACTTTTGCATCGTTATATTGTAAAACCTTTTGCTCAAAACTCTGTTGTACACAATCTAATATTGATAGGTTGCAGCTGATGTGCCCTCTGCTCTCAAACTACTACCGCGGCCATATTTAGTACCTGCGCTGCTTGGTGACGCTACAGCAACTTCATACAAGCTGTCCGGAATACTGTAGTGATAGTTGTAGTGTTACCAAAAAAAAAAAGTTGTGGTACTGTAAGCACAAGGGTAGGAAGAAACCAATAAGAAACGGGTTAGCACTAGTATAATATTGTCAATCATGGAGCTGAGCTGTAATGACATTAACCCCACATCGACCAACTGAACAGATACCAAAATCCCATCCATTTACTGTGTAGTCAGGAGTGACAACACGACAGCAGACCCAGATACACTATATTGCCAAAAGTATTCGCTCACCTGCCTTGACTCACATATGAGCTAAGTGACATCCCATTCCTAATCCATAGGGTTCAGTATGATGTTGGTCCACCTTTGCAGCTAGAACAGCTTCAACTCTTCTGGAAGCCTGTCCACAAGGTTTAGGAGTGTTTATGGGAATTTTTTACCATTCTTCCAGAAGCGCATTTGTGAGGTCACACACTGATGTTGGACGAGAAGGTGTGGCAAGGTATGCAATGGAGGGCCCGGGCGGGATTTGATCCTCAGACTCCCAAGTGAGAGTCATGCACACTGACCATTCAGCCAAAGGACCATCGCTCTAGCCAAGTAGCCAGGGCGCATGATCTATCGAAAGCATAGTGACAGGACCCCACACTGTCACAAAGGTCTGGCTCTCGTCTCTGCTCTAAGGCCTGGGATATACTTGCTGTGGACGCAAATGTTCACACAAGCAGTCTGCGTCATCTATGAATATACTTGCTGCAGCACATCGCAGCCAAAAAGCTCAATACCGGAGGCCACCGCTAGGAGCCGTACACAGCACTTGGACACTGAGAATGTGAAAAGGTCAATCTGCTGGTCAGATTGTATTTCCGGGGCGTATGTGAACGACCCAGGTGTATGTGGAAAATGGACAACGTTATTGCTCCTGAGGAAGAAGAAACGATCATTTTACTTTTGCTGTCGCGAAAGAAAAAGAGGTCTCGTCGCCAGTGGAGGTGGTACATGCGGCCACTTAACCAAAGTCACAGAGAAAGTCGCACGAGCATCTCTAGCATTCAAGTCAATATTGCACCATGCAGCACCCCTTTCTTTCACAAATGTTTGTAACACTGATGCTATACAAATAAATTTGAATTGAACTGAATATTGTGTATTTCTCTTTATGAATTACCAAAGGAAGTTCGCGGTCAGAAATGCTTTTAGTGATCAACTGATAGGATGTCGTAGTAGCCATTTGTGCAGTGTGAACATCGTATCGGGTGAGTTTCAATGCAATTCAGGAGAGGTAACTTTAGCTGTTGCTAATTGGGTTTGATGTGTTGCATATTTTATTCAGAAAATCAAGTTATGAGAGCAAATCCAATCAAACACTTGCACTGTAACAAATGCATGTGTTTCGCATTTAATGTGAAGCTCTAATGAAGGTAACTGCAACGTACCTTAGCTGCTGTTTACATAAAGCTGATCACCACAACACTACTTATCTATTCTTTCAGCAAAGACATTTTTTTGTCTTTGAGATGCCATATTTTCAGGTCAGCCCAGCCAGCAGTGAAATATCGATAGGCATCCATGCTTATAGAAGCATTCAGACTTTCTCCTGTGTACAAAGAAGGTTAGTAGATATTGATGTTGTGAAAGAAAAAGTCCGGCAGCTGGTCGGTCCTTGTTAGCCGTTTGTTTTAGCTGTATATGCATTGTTTGTTTGAGATAAACTTGGGAGACTGCTGGTATATTGTGCTATTTTTAATATGTGAAGCACTTTGTAAAGCTGTTATGCATGGAAAGTGCTATATAAATAATATTTGATTGATTTAAAAACTTATGCAAGGACTCTGTATGGCTGACATCCAATATAATATATTTTCCTCTTGTGTTGTTTCAGTTCTCGGGGGTTAAAATGATAAACATCCACTAACTTACTTTACCTCAGCCTCACTTTAGTTCTACTTCAGTGTATTCTGCTCTGAGTTCAGTACTCAACATGGTGGCAGGAAGGTGGAGGTACAGACCCGATTTTCAGATGCTTTTAGATGCTTGCACGTTAGCAACCACTAGCTGGCTAATGCTAGCCTGCTAACGCTAGCTGTACTAGCTGTGCAAACAAATGTGCTATGTTGTTTGAGCCACGTCTTCCTGAGTGTCACTTCAGTCGGGAATCAATAAAAACTTAAGTAGGCTTGGCGTTTTTTCGATTTACAAAGTGGAACAGAGCAGGGATTCAGCTATTGTTGAACTGGCCCGGAAGAGGAAACGCCCAAAATCCGGAAAGTTCCGGAAAGCTTGAAAATCCCCTATAATTTTGACATATTACACAATAATAAATGGTGATATACAAAAATATTTATTGCAGATTTTTCATAATTGAGAATTTTCTTGCCATTTTTTCATGGGTATGGCTTTAAAGACACACATTGTAACTTTTAGACCTTAAAAATCTGTGTGTCAGATTTGTTTTGATAGCACACCAACATTCATTATGCACATTTTCGAGCCGTCACTGCCCAGAGGCGTCCCAGAGCTCAGAAACAGCAGTATGCAAGTTTTGCGTCCGGGACCCGGCCGTGACGTTGCACTCAACTATTGGTTGTGTACCACGTCACTTACTAGCAAACGGATATGAACCAGATGTGAACACAGCAGGTGTTTTGAATGCAGATTCAGCAAAGAAACGCAAGGAAACATTAAGAGAGGAAGGGACAGAACAAGGGTCCAGATAAGACTGTCTTTTACACGCTAGAGTGAATCACACCCAGCCAACTTCCCACAGAAGACAGGCCGAGCATCCGATTTTCCAATTTCCCACCTGCATTTCCCGTAGATTCCAAGAGTATGGATTACACAGTACAAGCTGGATGCTAGTTTAGCTGCTGATTGGGGGCGCGCCACTGAGAAAACTGCTAAAAGTCCCGTTGTGGGCCTTTAAAGGGTAAAAACCTACATAAACAGTTTTTGTTTGTTTGTTTCAAAGGTGAGTGATGCACTTTTTGATTATCTAATTCCATACAGTATAGGCTCTGTTTTTAGACTAGTCGCATTAGCAAAGTTAGTTACTGATCTTAAAGCATTTATGTCTTTTAATGGAGTGACTAATAATGCTAATGCGAAGACTTACCAGAAGAGAGAGAAAAAAACAGGAAAAAAGACTAAATAGAAAGTAAACTATTGGAAAAGATTGTTGGCATGACATTGACACAATAAAAATAGGACGTATTCTTCAGAATTTGCAGGAACCGTTGCAGGTTTCTGCTCCTAAACATAATGAGAACTCTTTGTGTGCTGAAGTTACACAAATGTGCCCCCAAAGAGTGAGTCTGCCCTTCCCCTGACAATTTCTTGTATTTTTCAATCAATATCACACTGCTTTTCTTCCTTTGCTACCATGAGAACACAATTACTCACAAAATAACAAGATGCTGTTTGTCACGAAAGCAAACATTGGTCATTTCAAGCCCTTTAACAAGCAATTGTATTGTTTTTCTGGTAGAGACAGTTGTCATAAGAGAAGAAAATGTAGCATATCTCTGTTTGAGGTTACAGAGTATGCGACAAAAATACTTCAGAGGAAAATAATCCTGCCGTTGCTGTCTCTGTGGCTGATTACTCACTTAATGCAGTTTCTTACCACATCATGGCATTCTGGTCTAGTTTAGCCATCAGCTCCTGAGAACAGAGCAAAAGCTGCATCAGGTGAAAGAGTTCATTAGAGCAGCAAGCTGGGGTCCTCAACAAGCAGCCTCTTCACATGGAATAGCAGAGCTTAGCCTCCAGCTGTGACCTCTCCCATCCAACATGCAGAGATAATGCGGCAGCACAGAAACACGGGCCAAACTGTGTTCACACAGAGACATGCGCTTTAGCGAAAGCAGAGAGCTTTAAAAGAAACAAAGCGCAGCCCTGCCTGCCAGCACACCATTCCGAGATTTACCACAGCCCAAACTCCCTCCCAACTTCTTCTGCCGTTTAGTTTATTTATAGTTTTTATGAATATTTACAGAGGTCACAGATTCAAAAAGTTTGGAAATTGTTGAAAGGCGTGTGAAGAGTTGAGGTCAAGGTTAGGGGTGTGAAGAAGGCATACAACAAAATCTTGGCATACATATTTTACACTCTGGGCATGCTGATTTCTTTTCACTCTTAAAACAGATCCAAACATGCACTCCCTCCTCCCTCCCTCATATGGGTGCATATAACAAACACCTGCCTGTGTAAGAAATGAACCCAGTACATCCAAAATAGCACAATTCTCAACATATGAAGTATTTATCACACAAACTAAATATTTGTTTTTATTATGCAGTCAGTTAAAAATTTACCTAAATTGATATTTGTCTTGATGTAACCTAGAAACAGCTGCCACTGGGCTTAGATGGGTCTTTTTTGTAGTTTTTGCAAATGGATTTACTGCATTACATGAAACCAAAAATTTTCAATCTTTTAATATATGTACTCTGAGTTTTGTCAAACTGGTCTCAAAGTTAGGAGAAGTTAAAGCAGCACTGCTGAACTTTTTCACATTTTTGCACTTTGGCGCCCCCTAATGACTGGGCTCTCTTCAGCCACTAATGCCCCTTTTCCACCATCACTTTTATACCATCACTCACCTCACCTCGCCTCAACTCACCTCGGTTATTGGGCTCTTCCACCAGGGGTTTTCCGAGCTGAGGTGATACATTTTCTGTACCTGCTCTGGCGAGGTTCTGAGCGTGCTGAAGCGAGCTATGTCTGACGTCATCTCACTGCGTGCCACCTTAGCCAAGGGGTTAGCCCAGGGATCACCAATTCCAGTCCTCGAGGGCCAGTGCAAAAGCTGGCAGTGCCATACAATCTGTATGGTTGTGTGTGTTAGAGTGTGTGTTGTGTATGTGTTTGTGTGAGTGGAAATTGACACCTATGTGTGTGTCACTAAATGAAATAATTATGTCAACTAAGTGTAATCTAAGCTAAACTAATGCTGGTGTATAGTTTCCCTCAGTCTGTCGAAATGTCAAATGATCGCAAACAAAAACTCCTCCTTCAAAAACCCACAATTTCCCAAGTGATTGGAACTGATTTTAAAGCATTGGATTGATTGATCCCGCCCCTTCAAGATTCCCGCTTGACACGCGTGGATGACGTAACGAGGCCTCGGTTGGCGGGGTCACGTGGCTTTCGGCATTCCGCGACTTCCACAAAGACAGCGCTTGTGAGACTTTCGGTTCATGAGATCGAGGCGGAGTCGAGCAGATGGGCTCAAGCATAACATCCCTACCAGACACTCCAGGGCCCAGGACCATGTGCACAGATGGTTGTCGGTGAACATAACCGAGTACAGCCGAGTGGCTAGCTTGTTAGCTTCCCAATATACAACAGAGGAACCACATTTCCTAAAAGTGATAACCATCTCATCTCCAACTTCTTCTGTGGTGTAAAACATCCACACTGCAAACACCAACACCTCCATGACTTGATCCACATCCGTTTTTTTTTTGTTTTTTTTAAGAGCAAACAGTGGCATAGATAAGGGCAGCGAGCAGCCATGTTCGTCTCAGTTTGTCTACGAGACGCTCACGGCTTGCGCCCGAGGATGGTGGGTGCGTGACAAACGGCAGTCGAGTTTCATGGACATAAAAATCAATCAATCAGCACGGGCCGTTCGCAGTCCAATCTATTGAAATTCAATTCATTGGAAGGGGTTTTTACAGTCCTGTACGTTCCACAGGTGATTCATGTTTTTTAAATTTTTGTCTGCAATCAGGATGTGAAGAAGACTTTAAGTAATATAGTAAAAAATGCTCCTGGAAAACATCATCCACCCTGCCTTTAAAGGTGTGATAACCTGGTATTTTACATACACAATCCTCCTTAAATTATCTTTAAATTAATTTTTAAATCGTATGTGGGTGGGAGGAAAATTTAATAAGCTTAATTTGACCTCTTTTTACCCCCCACTTTTTTTCTCGCGAGTTCAAGAACGAGAAGTAGACTTGTCTGTAAGCGTGTTTTACGAGGCAAGCCTCACAAACCAAAGCAAAGTTTGGTTTGTAGAACTCAGGATGACTTGTCACCGTTCGTCTACCATTGTTTCCTGCTCTCTTACTGAACAGATAACAAGTTACACAAGCAGCAACACTTACAGTACCAACTGCACATCTTCACTGAATAAATAAAATCCGCTGGTCCCTGGTGGATTAGCCCACTGCTGAAGCACTGAGTGGCTGAAAACACTGTTGCAGCTCTGCCGAAGCAGTACGGCGCTCGTCCTTTTTTTTCTCCCCGCGGTGGGGGTTGGGGGTGTCCTCCTCCTCCTCTTTGACAACGCCTGTCATTAAAGGGGAAGTTCAGGATTTTTGACATAGGGCCTCATTTACAAGTGAGCCAGAATACTACTTATCACTGAAGATGGTTTCAACATATTTCATCCCGTTATTCTAGTTCTAGTGGGTCGCCAATGCTAATGCATGTCAATAGGAATCTGCTAGCCTGTCATTTATAACAATCTTATCCACTCCAAAGAACATCCGAGGCAAATCATTTATAACTTCAGACTATCTGTGTAAATGCTGTGTTAACAGAATAATGTTACAAATAAAACCAACCTGCATTTCGTTGCATTTTGATTGTTGCTGCTGAGAAACTTTACAAAGTTTTACTTCCTGTATTTGGCAGCAGTTATGTCATCTGTTGCTACGTGCATGAAGGAATCTGATTACACAAATATAAAGTCTAAACTACAGCCACGAATGAAAGGCATGAGGATATGTCGGATTTTGAAGATGATTTCAAACTTTTTTCATCAAATTAACTGTCACCATGTCTCTATGAACCGAAATACACTGGCAAAGGTAGTAAGCTGGTAAGAAACGAGTTCCTTAACATGTAATGTAAAAATGGTCATACAAGGCTAATTTTACTTTTTTAACACTTGAGTTTACGAGTTTAAAACGCCATTTACACAGATAGACTTGCTGATTTGCTTCGGATGTTCTGTGGAGTGGATAAGATTAATGACAGGCTAGCAGATTCCTATTGACTTCCACTAGCATTAGCATCAGCAACCTCCTGGAACTAGAATAACGGGATGAAATATGTTGAAACTGTCTTCAGTGATCAGTAGTATTCTGGCTCACTTGTAAATGAGGCCCTATGTCAAAAATTCTGAACTTCCCCTTTAATCGCCACTCCGTGGCAGGTAATCAGCTGATTTCAGGTGGTGCTAAAGAGAGCTTATGCTAGCAGCTACCAGCTATGACGTCAATGCTGGTGGCAAATCCAAATCGTGTACCGTAGAGAGCGCGCTCTTGTGGCCGATCTGGTATGACGAGAAAGCCTGCACTCAAAAACGAAGCCACTTTCACTCTCTGGAGTTTCTGGCATGTTTTAACTGAGGTCCTATTGCAATACACATGTTTTAAATGCATTCTAGAAGATGTTTCTTTCAACAATTTTTGCAATATTGGGTTCACTTCTCCATATGTTATGACTAATTAAAAGCTTCAAATAAATAAATATTATTATACATCAGCTGTGAAAGTAATGGGGGCTGAAAAACCATCCTCTAATCATCTCTGCATTCCTGAACTTTTTCCTTTGTCTACTGGCTCATCAATCACTTTTACTTCCGTAGTAAGACCGATTGACAGTCAATTCAATGGGTAATAGGCGAGATTGATCAATGAGAGTGATTGATTGGTGAGAGTAATACTGCGCTCAGAAGCTGCGCACTCGTCCGACGTTTACAGCAGGCAGCTAGCATCATTTTGCTAGCAGTTAGCAACGTTCAGACACAAACATTCTGTCTACTTGAGTTTGTGACATGATGGAGAATCTGTACCTGCTGTCTGCTAAACACCGGAGTGGCTCGTGTACGTTATTCTGTGGCCAGAGGAGGGAGCTCTGAATCTAGCAGGTTGGTCTGGCGCATGTGCATTATTCAAAAACTCGCTAACAGTCTCTGCTTTCTGAAATGCAGAAACATCTTCTATAGCACCTTTAACATGAAAAAGTGGGATCTCCGGGTGATGACACCTTTAAGAAAAGATATAAATGTGATTTTATGCCACAGCATTATACAGACTTTTTGAAACATTACTGCAAAATAAAATATGAATAAATAAGTTTACTGTCACACCTTTAGTGAACCTTCCAGTCTAGACATAAAGGCGTAGCAAAAGTTAGGATTTTACTGGTTATTTCTATGACAGTTTTCCTGCACTACTCCACCAGCATACTGTATCGAGCTCTCATTGAAAAAGCAACACAGACCGGCAAACCCTTAAAAGCCTCTTGTCAAACCTGGAGGGTCAAACTGTGGGCAAGAAGTACATTGCTTTTGATTTTGCGCACCGTGAGAAAGTGAGAGTCTGTGTTCCACTTGGACTGATACATTGTAAATGCAGGCTTTCATATTGACTTCTGGGATAAGTGTCTATTAGATGAAATGTGCGTTGGCTCCTCCGCGAGATTATTCACCTCACCCCAAACAAGGCCTGTTTTAACTCGGCTGAAAGCCTTGTGTGTCCAAATCATTCAAAGTCCTCCTCCTGTCCTCCTTCGACTTGTGTACCTAACAAATGTTTAAAGGATGTTGGGTAGAACACCGGCCCAGACAACCAGTCAAAGTGGAAGCAAATCCATTATTACTTCAGACAGCAGTTTAAAGCAGCTGGTTTAAAGTAAGGCCAAGGTTTTGAAGGGAAGATCAAGCTGGATCAAAATGGTAAATATAAAAAAGTAATATACTGTATCTTCTTTAAAAAAAAAAAAAAAAAGGTGTCAAACTACATTTAAGTTTAATTTTTTGCAGGATCTGTCCTTAGCTTTATGTTGGAATAGTGTGCAGAACAAGAAGAGAAAGAAACCCAGCTTCAACAAATACTGCATGCAGTAAAGATATCAGCAAAAGTATGTTACTGATACCACCCGATAACAAAGCTGTCACACTTTCAACTACTATATTTAAGTAATAAAAATCTATCTAGTACATACACACATATATATATATATATATATATATATATATATATATCATATGTATGTTTATATCAGATATTGAAATTCAAGAATTGGACAGTATCGGATATTGGTAAAAAAACCAACATCCCTAATATATATATATATATATATATATATATATATATATATATATATATATATATAAAGGCTGTGTATACTGTATATTAGGGTCTAAAGAATTAATCTAATTCATTACACGCTTAGTAATCAATTAATCTAATTAATTGATTACATTTTAATCTCATATCTGCTAAAGCAGTCGTGGGTAACAATGGTCCTCAAGGGCTGCAGTCCTTTAAGTTTTTAATGCAACGCTGCTCCAACACACCCTATAAAGTTTTGTACATTGACTCATTGACACATCTTTTTCTTCTTCTGGTGTTTATTGGCGGTTGGCAAACAGCTATAGGTGCATTACCGCCACCCACTGCCCGGTTCATTCAGTGGGCCAAATTTAAAATGCTCGTGCATTGAACTGGCACTCTGAATTAACCACAATTATTTTTTATAACCCAATAATTTACAGCGTAATTAATAGAATTAACGCATTAAACTGACAGCCCTTATATAGTAACTTCACTCGTCTGTGCTGTTATAACAAAGATCACATTTTCTGAAGGACAGACTGAATGTTACAGTCACCTGCAGCTCAATCTTTTTCTATTGAAAATATCCTTTTTTCTTTCATTTCTCATAACAGTGAAGCTTTTACAAAGGACTCTGATTTTTTTCTTTATTCTTCTCAGTAACAAAGACCAAATCTTGATTGAAAATAATTTAAAAGTTTATTTTAAACTTTCTCTGTAGAAAATCAGCTTCTGTTCAGTGTGGACGGCCATGTTAATGTGGATGGTTTGAGAATAAAACAGGCTCTTGTGCACATTAACAGCACCTACATTTCAACTGAAACTCTTCCTTTTATAAGTCAGTGGTAAAAGAACAGGAGATGCGGAGACCACCCTATTTGTAAAACAAAGATAGCAGGCAATGAGGTGAAGCATCTATCATCTTCATAAACAAGCACTCATCCGTCTGATCAACAAAACCTAACAAATAGAGCCAGATAGTGAAAAGGAGCTAGAACTGGTGACTGCTTTTACATCTAAAAGCTGCAACGCTGATCTGTCAAATGTACTGTGTTTTCACCACAAACAAATCCCTCAGAGGCTGGCAAAATGGATTCTGCATTGACTGTGATCTTGCAGGTCTCTAGAGAATGAGGCTGCTTCACAAGGTAAGCAGTCTCAAAATTTCCCCATACTATCACAACCTGTGATTGATGTAACGGAATAAAAGAAAAGGTCCAAATGGATGATATGGTTCTCACACAGCCAGTTTTCAAATTTCCAGACAAGCTTTCAGCAGCGCTGGACAAGATTGAAAGAGGCTGTCTGCCCTTGATGAAGAGGCGAGTGTTTATAAAGGCGATGCAGGGTCTTTGGAGAGCAGCAGAGAAATAACAGACAGGAGACATGATTAGCTATCTCCTACCTGAATTTTTCATATTTCATATTTCAGATTACCATTATTCAGGTATATTAAGTCATTGGTTTTCAGGGTGAGAGTGATGGTCACATTCACTTTATTCGCATCTATACCTTTTTTTTCCAGCCTGATCCAGATATCTTCTTATTTCCTATCATGGGAAGGGTACATGTCAGGTTTTTTTCTGCTGTGATACACTGAGAAAAGAAACCTGCAAGGTCACATATGAATAGACTCTATGGAAGTCACGTTGCCAGAGACTTTCCAGCAGAGGCTTGATGACAAGTAAGGTCAGAACAACTATTGTGCACAATTAGGAAATGTAACCGGTGAAGGTGCAGCGTGCAGACATCTTTAAGTTTGTGGTTCAAGCCAACTCTCATAAAAGTTTCAAAGGTTTAATTCAATACTTGGATAAAGTAAACTTCTATCAGCTGATCTGTCAGGATGTATTCAATATTGAAAAATAATATTGTATATTATTATTATTATTATTTAATGCCATACGTGTTCATGGTAACGTTTGAACCAGACGAACTGATGCATGCAAGTCCAAAGGAGAGTATAAAAATGTACTTTAAAGAAACAATCAAATGAACTATAGAGAATATCACTATGAAAAAAATCACAAAATGATAAACCGTGTCTTCAGCAACGTAGCATACTGTACTATAATACAAAATAAAATTAAAGTTTTACTAAAAGGAATATGAAAAAATGACAAATAGAAAACAAAAGTAATCCTTTTTAATCAAGTGTCATGACCCACAGGAGCATGGGCTGTTTTATTTATAATTAAAAAAAAAATAACAGAATAGTAAAATGAACAAAAATTTTATTTAAAAATAAGTATAACAATGAAATTATTGCAAAGAAATTGAAATGCAGTTAACCATTTTTCAATGGTTAACACATTAATTTCTAGACAAATTTATTTCTTAATAATATTTTGATTAAATTGCACTTTATGTATTGACATTTTTATTGATTCATTTATTAATTATTAATAGGATGTAATGATTACAGATAAAATGATTATCTGTGATAAAATTCCCAACGATTAGTTATACCATTTCAACTTTTAATCATTGTTAAAACCGTGATTGATTACTGCACTTTAAAGGTGTCATAACCTAGTGTTTTACATACACAATCCTTCTTAAATTATCTTCAAATGCATTTTTAATTCTAGTTGGGAGGACGAAAATTTAATCCATTCATTTTAACCTCTTTTTTATCCCCAACTTTTGTTTGTCACAAGAACACGTACGAGAGTTAGACCTGTCTGTAAGCGCGTTCACGAGACAAGCGTCAAAGCCAAAACAAAGTTTTATCAGGACAGAGCAGGTGAGGAAAATGATGTCCCAAAAGAGAAAAACTTGATAAAAACGTAACGGTACGGTTGATGGAGAGGATCCGCGGAGTAAAAGGAGCGGACGTCTGACGTGAAGTTAACCAAACAGGTTTAGCTTCTGTAGCTACATTAGCAGCTTGTCCGCTCGTCAACCACCGTTTACTGGTCTCTGACACAAAAGATAATAAGTTACACAAGCAGCAACACTTACCGACTGCACATCCTCACTGATAAATATAATCCACTGGTCCCTGGTCGTGCTGTCCCTTCTGTCCACTCAGCCGACCACGAGCAGCTGTAAGGCGGACACGCTTCTGCACAGGAGCCGGTGAAAAAGCAGAGCTCATAACTTTATTTCTGAACATCCGATCTTGGACATTCCAAGTGTAGATGGTAGCTAGTGTCAAAAATATGAAGGGCACGAGGGTTGGAAGCAGCTCTGGGTCTTCCCTGGAAAGCAGCAGCGAAAATCCCCCAAACGCAATATCTCAGCGAGAAACGCTTATACGGGCATTTTCACTACAGGGAGCCAGTTAACCGTGCCTTTGCGCCTTGAATGAGGATGGATTCATGTCTGGGGCTCAGACACTATGACAGGCATCCACAAAGCTGGGCCTCTGCTGGCTTTTGCCACAGCAGGAGACACAGTGTGACTTGCAACACTCAGGCCGACCACGAGCATCTGTAAGGCGGACATGCTTCTGCGCAGGAGCCGGTGAAAAGCAGAGCTCATAACAAAGACGCTAGCTTAGCAGCTCGCTCGCAGCCTCTCTAGTTCACGTCATAACAGCTGGTCATAACTCCTCCGTGGCAGGTAATCAGCGGCTTTTAGGTGGCGCTAAAGAGGCTAGCTTAGGAGGCCGATGCGATTGACGTCAATGCCAGAGGCGGGTCCAAATCGCGTGCTGTGGAGTGCGCGCTCTTGTGGACGATTCTGGGATAAAGACAGAGCTCAAGCTGAAAAACGAAGCCACTTTCACTTTCAGGAGTTTCTGGCACTTTTTTACTCAGTTCCTACCCCAATACACATGTTTTAACATGAAAAAGTGGGATTTCCGGGTGATGACTCCTTTAAAAAACTCCAAGTGATCCTTGTTATGCTGGATAAGCAGCAGCAGACCCCGTTTGCAACGTTTCATTTATGAAAACATGGTGGAAAGCAACGAAGGCGCCCACGTGGACTGTACTCTGGAGATTTTTCCCCCTTTAAAAAGGACAAAGTAGTTGTCTAGACCTATTTTGGATATTTCTACTGATAACTGGGGGGGGGGGGGGTAATATTACTGTGATAACAATGATAACCGTGATTATTTTGGTCACAATAACCATGATATGAACTTTCCATATCGTTACATCCCAAACTATTATTTTTATTTATTATTTATCTATTTATGAACACATTTCTTATTTCATTTATTAACACTTTTACTTATTTGGTTGTTTTATTTGGTATATTATTATATATTATCTTAAATATAATAAAAATAATAATAATAATAATAATAATAATGTAGTTATTTAATTTAACTTTTATTTACATATATATATATATATTAGAGATGCACCGATCTGATACCTGGATCGGATATCGGCTATATATATATACTGACAAATTAGCTGGATTGGATATCAGATTAATTTGACTGATCCAGCATTCCTATCGAGTCATTTCTGTTTTTTTCTAATTTTTTAATAAATGTACATTTTGTTGTTCATAAATATTACATATTATATCTATCATTATATTATCTCTCTCTCTCTCTCTCTCTCTCTCTCTCTCTATATATATATATATATATATATATATATATGAAAATATATATTATAAAGGGTTAATACATTAATGAAATATTATGAACTTTTATCAAATGATAGTGACATTTATTTTTGATGAGGAGTGACAGTGATAATTGCATTAAGAGCGTGGTTATGATCTGCAAAGCCAAGGATGATAAGAACATTTGGTTCCCCAGTTTCAATCTGTCACATGATGTCTTGCATGTGGTAAATAGTTACAGGAACCTTGGGCACATCATTACTGGAGGACATATCAGATGGTGAGGACGTTTATAGACAATGCAGAGGGTTGTATGCCCAGGCTAATCCTCCGGCTCAGAGGTTTGGCTGTTGTTCAGACAACATAAAACTGACCCTTTTTAAAGCATATTGTACTTCCCTGCACATTTCGACTAAAAACATAAGAAAGCCAGTATGCGACGGCTGCAGGTGGACTATAATGATGCTTTGAGAAGGAAGCAGAGATGGACAAGTGCCACTAAAATGTTCACCAAAGTCACAGTAAACACTACCAGCGGTGCTTCGGACACTCATGTACAGCTTCATATGTCGACATAACAAGTCTGAAAATGACATTATAGTATCACTCACCAGAGTTAGTTGCAACAAGGTATCAGTCTGACCCAGTCTTTCTCAATTCCGGTCCTCAGGACCCACTGCCCTGCATAGCTTCCATGTGTTCCTACTTCAACACACCTGATTTAGATACATGAACTTCCTCATCAAGTTCTTTGCAGTGTGTTAACGAGCCATTCATTAGATTCAGGTGTGTGAAAGCAGGGTTGCCTAGAAGTTATGCAGGGCAGCGGGTCCTGAGGACTGGAAATGAGAACCACTGGTCTGACCTGTGGAGGCATTGGTATAACTTCTATAATGTCTATTTATTTATTTGTATTTGCTTGTCCTGTCTCTATTTTTTATATTCATTCATTTTGTTTTTTTTAATGGACCATGTGTCCGGAACAAAAGTTGATGATGATGATAAGCAGCCTTGTCTGAGGCCCCAGTTCAGTGTAAAAATCAGTTCCCAGAGAGTGATCAGCTTCCTCCACCAAAGCTCCCACGTGAAGCTCATTTCTGCTTTGGAATGTTAGTTAAACACTTGCAAACTCTGATTTCCATTATTTCATTTGGTTTGCTGCTTTGTTTAGTAACCAAATACAGTCTATCTTCCACACTCTGGTTAGTTGAGGAGGAAAACTTGTGGCATTTCCAAACTGCAGCTGATGATTGATTGTGTGTAAAACTTCATATGAATCCTTTCAATCTGAAACTTGGTTTGCTTGGTTTCCAGTATTAATTCAATGACTGCCAGACCTTTTCCGAGCAGAGCTCCATATTGCCAGGATTTTTAAGCATTGTCACTGATTTTGGGAGGTCAACAGAATATTGTGTACTATGCCAATACAAACACTGAATGTACCAAGGGAAAGCTTAGACTCTCTTCTTTTATCAGAAAAAAAAACATTTGTTTCTATCTTTTTCCATTCTTTAGTAATCTACAGTAGAACATGGTTTTGTTGCAGCGAAAATGCCTGTTTCTGACCAAAAAGCTGAGAAAACTAGCCTTGAATGCTGAGGTCCGCTTCAAGTGGAAAAGTGTCTTTGATGCCAATATTTTTTTACTTTAGTAACACCTTCATCATCTGAACAGCTGTTTACTTCTATGAAACAACAAATACAACACTGAGAAAAGAGTTTTGGTGGCAAAATCATTATTTACTAGCTGAATAAGCCACAACAAGTTTGTTTCACAATATAATATTTGGCAGAAACATTGAGAAGAAACATTTCCTCTACTCCTCCCTCCCTCTCTCCCTCCTCCCTCTACCACAGCTTAGCTGACCCCCCCCCCCCTCCGGGAAACAACCGCGTGCTGTTGACTTACTTTCACTTACAGATGGCGCACTTTGCTGTGGATGTGTCTTCAATCGATCGTGTCTGTCTGTCACCGATCACCTTTTTCCACAAACTTTCCTCCTTTATCAACCTCCTAAACTGCTTCGATTACGACCGGTCGCCATGTTCTCTCCCCCTCGCAACAGAATCCAGCATACTTCTTGGGCTAACAGCCATTGGCAAGGTAACACAGGAAGCATCATAGAACTGCATCACTTCCTGGTAGTTTTTTTAAGCTTGTCTGACACCGCCATCTGCTGGATTAGATGAAAACTACCGAAAAAATGATGATGAGCCCTTGGTACTCTCTGACAAGCTCCGCCAGAGATTAAAACAGCTCCCCCGATGAAAACCCTTAATTAACGTGGAAACACGTGATTGGCAGTTAAAGGGACTTGAGGCAGGAATAAAAAAAAAAACAAAACATAAATGTCCCTTTTTTTCATACTAATGGATGATGAAGCGCTAAATACCAAAAATAACGTTTCCACCCATGTTTCTCTCCGTTGCCTTGAACAGGCTGTGTGCTGCAAAATGTGCTGCAATTCGGTGTCCGAATTTCTCCGCAGTTTTGATACAGGAAGAAGCCGGTCGCAGTAAATTCAAACACTGTAAGCGATAGTTATGGATTATTCTGCCGTCAGCAAACGATCCAGATCAACTGAAAGACACTAAAAAGTGTAACTACAAAGAAAAAGGTGAGTAAACAACATTATAGCTTCAGTTTGTGCTCCCGTGACGGCTTGGCTTGAGCTGCAGTTACCTGAAGCGCCAGTCGCACCAGTCGCGAGTTTCGTTTCTTAATCTTGCCTCAAGTCCCTTTAATGTTTGGATTTGAATTAACATGGAAACACGTGAATGGCAGCCAGTGAGTTAAAAAACCTTGAAGGGAACGCTTTCCACATCTACCACACAGGCATACAAAGCACCTTGCATGAAAGAATATAGATACTGTAGCCCTGTAAAATGGCCATTCCAGGTGACTGACTCCCGTGTTTATTATGCTGATGGCATCCCCGTAAGAGATACTGAAGGATCTTTAAACTCTTCATCCTTTGAGTATTATGGATCTCTTTAATGAAACTCATGGGGACGTATCCTGTAATGAGAAAAATCTTACATAAAATCTACCCTGCTACCCGCTGTAACACGCATGTGCTATATTACATACTGTATTGCACCACTGAAGGTCTGCTGACATTAGAGGACAAAACCATCCAGCAATCTTTGTGTATATGAATCAGCAACTCAATCAATGGCCATTTCAGTGCTCTGCTTTATGGGACAATGAAGTGCTTAAAAATAATGGCACTGCATTACATTTGTAATGCAAAGTGTAAACTACATGCAGCTATTTAACATCACACACGTGTCGCCTGCCTGAGCTGTCGAAAGGAAAATATAGATTTAACATTTAACTGCACACATTCATTATGCTCTTAAGGAGGAGCACTTCCTCTCTCCATACTTATCTGAAACTGCGCCAAGTCTTGCCTTTAACAACTATTATTGCTTGCTTCTGAAACTATATCCTTGTGCGATGATAAGCTTCCAGGTCGTCATTAAAAGCTGTAAAGGTAGTGGTGTGTTACATTACGACCAGAGCAGTTGTAGGTCTTGCTCAACAGCCCTTCTCTTCATTAAAAGTTAGTTAATTGACGGTGAACTGGATCTACTTGAGGAGGAGTAATGAGCTGGGAGGGAAGGTCAGGTTCTGTGAATCAGCACTGCTCTCAGTAATTAATATAAGAATAAGAAAAACTGTGTTCATATCCGCAGACATCATCCTGCAACAGTTGCTCGAGATGGTGTAAGTTCAGCCCAATAACCGGAGTAAAATGATAAAGACCGTGTCGTGGCACTGTGAAGATCTGTGAAGAAAATGCAGAGTTATTACAGGTTATATTTTACAGTAAACTAAAATATTTACTGAAGCCATAACCCATCCAACTTTCCAGTGCTTATCTGGGGCTGTATTACTGTGGATCAGTCTGAGCATAAATCCTCAGACCTCCGTCTCCCCAGAGAAAATCCCACATATCCTCCAAAGCCTTTTTCCAGTGGGACATGTCCAAAACTCCTCCTGTGGGAGGTGTTTAAGAGGTGTCCTCAGCAGATACCTGAACCACTTTAATGGCTCCTTTAGCTGCCGCGGGCTAGCAACACTAGTGCTCACATGTGGAGTAACAGAACTATCATTAGGGACTCGTGCACATGCGTACATGCATATTCATCTAAAGTTGTGCATATGAAAAAGTTAAAATCACAAATAAGAAATGTTATTTATGATTACAGTTTCTGACTGAAAAACACCACAGATACTATTTATTATTCAAGGAGGAAAAACCTGACCCAATAATCAATGTTAAAAAGAAATAAAGGTTCAGTGTGTAAAATAGTCAATGGCAGAAAAAATGTTATATATAATCCAAAACTGTGTTTCTATTGATGTGTAATTGCATCCTTAGAATAGCTGTTTTATGTTTATTTTCTGAGAATGAGTCATTTATCTCTACTTGTTGGGGTGCACATATAGAGGCTGCCATATTTGTGCCGCCATTTTTATACGGTGTTCCTAAATGGACAAAACAATGTGTGTGAAGTGAGAACCCTCTGAAGTTTAAAACTGCTGTACCAGCTTTGTTTGATGGGAGTTGGAGACTGTTTGGGATCAGTGGTGCCTTAAAGGACATTAAAGCAGAACTCAGTAACTTCAGCTCGGGGCTCCCCCTAGTGGCGTCCTTTCCCTGTCGTATAGTTCATACTCCCCCAAACCCCCAACAGCACACAGACCTTTTCTTCACGTGTCTTTCCTCTATTTTGATCCCTGATTATATTTCTAAGCTTTTACTAGCTTGTTGATGCTACTTTGCTACGTTGGTAGCAGCAGCTTGTCTCCCTCTGCTCAAAGCAGAGTCCTGTGTCTCCTGCAGTGAGACGTTTTACTCGTGTTTTGCGGGTAGAAATAACGTGGATTATATTTTTCTCTGCAGTTGGCGGGCAGCAGGTAAGATACAAACTTTTATTTACTTTTTGTGGACATGACAAGTGACTATTGAGCCTATTTGGCCGCGAGGCTCGGTGTTCCACCCAGCGCCCAGGCAGCACAAGCTACGTGAACTGATCTTCACTCACAAAGAGTTAGTTTTAGAGCCAGGAGTCGGGTTTAGGCGGTGGGAAGCTAAAGAATCGGTTTTTTAGTCTGGTTCTGGCGCAAACCAGCGCTGGAAGAAGCTCGGTGGATAGGGGACCTGAGTGCCGTACAGCGGTTTCTGTTGTCGCAAGATTCGTGTCGGGTCTGCTCCGGCAGACTTGCAAGTTCCGCTTACATGCCAGAGACACCGGGGAAGGCTGGGAAACATCGAATCGCTCCGTAAACACTTTGTTTATCCCCACAGGGATTCTGAAAAACATTTATTGAGGTGAAAATGTTACTTAGTACTGCTTTAGAAGTAGTTATTCGTAGTAAAGTCATATCTACACCTGAGACCACTGGATCCACTCACAGGTGAAAATATCTTTGTCTGAGAGAATTTTGGCCACTAATGGCCACCGTACATTCACAACAGTGCTTAGAATATGAAGTCATTTAAAAAAAAAAAAACATCTTTTCTTTCAAATACCCATCTTTACCACTAGATGTCAAGAATTCTTACACATTGCACCTTTAAGCAAAAGTGGGGTTGAGTGTGATGTAAAAGCCCATGTCTGCTCCCTTTAAGTACGTTAACAGGTACAGTAAGTCAGTTTAAGCGTTTAAGCATGGTTGTTACGTCAGCATGGTTGTTAGCAAATATGTCCACCAGAGGGCAGCGCATAGTTCAGAGTCTACCTCCGACATGACTTCCGGACAATAACAAGCACGTCATTGATGGACGAGATCATAATATTCTAAGTGTGACAGTTGACGGTTCTGTCACTGTGCCTTCAATTAATCATCTGCCCTGGCTACTTGGCACACATGACTCTCATTGGGGAGTCTGGGGATAGAATCCTGCTCAGGCCCGCCTTCGTCCTGCCATATAAGGAAGAAACATGAAAGGACAGTGGTGGTCTGTGTACAAACAGTGGGGGGTAATGTGCTTCACGTTGAAACTTCAGTGTGACCGAAGGCTACGGCACGGTGCCCAAACCCACGTCTGGAGGTGGTCTGCTACGGTTGCTTGGTTCAGAACGATTGTGTCATTCACTCATGCAGATGCAGTCACATGACATGGTGGCATAGCGCCGCGTTTCCAACTTTGCAAGTGTGACCGAAGCCTGTTTGTACCAGACGTTTGACACCTGGTGAGTTGAAACGGGATTAAACCAATCGTGCCAAGTGTAACCCTGTCCTTAGACTCAAAAACTGAGCCAGAACCAGAATGGTGTCTGTCTGAAAGTTCCAAGACAGTGTAATAGAGATAAAGATTCCACTTGCCATTTATGTTTTATTTTACAACAATGTTAATGGTTCCACTTCATTGCGAGTTTCCATGGGGACAGATTTGGGAGTGACACAAAACGCCTTCGCGGGCTTAGATGTGGGGAGGGGAATTCCCCTTTCTCCTCACTGTGTTGAGAGCTATCTTCATGGTAAGTCGTGCTGCAAGAAGCTCTACTAAAGGCTAGCATAAAGTTCGGTTTTTGCTAACAAATTAAAATAAAGTCACCTTCAATCCTGGTCACTTTTTAAGACATTAAATTATCTAATTGTGTGATAAAAAGATCTTTCTGAAGTGGTTGTTACTGAGACATACCGAGCTGCAAGATGCTGGAGCTAGTATAATGCTCAACCTGCATATGTGGAGTGTAGCTTGTTAAGCTAACCCTTCCTCTTGTTTCCTTTATAGTATTTGGAGCTTCTTGCCACTAGAGCTGTGAAAGAAAGCTGAGATGTTTTGTTTAATTGCCAGGTACGCACATTTATTCAGTGGAATTCTGTTCGAATTCCCCTTTCTCCTCACTGTGTTGAGAGCTGTCTTCATGTATTTGGAGCTTCTTGCCACTAGAGCTGTGAAAGAAAGCTGAGATGTTTTGTTTAATTGCCAGATGCTGAAATAAATGGCGAAAGAGATGCCAACTGAAGATGTTCCATGAATGATTTGTAACGACACAACGCAAGAAGAGTACACAGCCGCTACAACAGCATACATGTTTGGGCCTAATCCAGGCGACTGAGATTCACGGCTCGGTTACCACACTGGAAAGTTACATGTGGCCCAGATGTTTGTTGCCAGCCTGGATGTGGATTATGGAAATGTTGTGTGGGCCGGAGGTGGTCCAGATATAAGGAGCCAGCCTGAGCACAGATGACAGAAAGTTCATATGGGTCACATGTGGTGGTCATGTGACTGAGTTTTAGCAGCCACACCAACATGGAGGCAACGCCATCAGTCAAGAAGCCACACAGAACTGCAGATGTGGGCCATAACTGGGTCACATGTTTTTAGTTATCTGGTTTTAGTTCTGACAGTGAAATGAGAAACTATTTTAGCAGCAATGTTCATTTTTCAGTGCAAACACGTCATGTCTCAGTGTTTCTGCTTCTGTTGTCTGACAATGGACGCCTCCAGCTGGGACAAACTGTTCTAGTTGATACCCTCCTCTTCCTCAGCTCTTCAGATCTTATGGTGTCCTTGCAGTCCTTTGTGTCCTTCATCGCCTTTGCACTCACTCCTTTTTTTATCACTCTGCAATCCAGTTTATACAAATAAAACCTAAATCTAATCAAATTTCTCATATTTGTAGTCGAACGCTTAGGACAGATCCTGAAGATACCTTGCGTGCTGATCTATTTTAGATATGATCAAAGGATTTAACCAAACACAACAATCTGTCCAACTTTCCACCGTATGTTACAGTGAATACAATCATTTTTAAATTCCTATTTTACTGTTAACTATCTCATTCAGCTTTTTTAAAAGAAAATGTCTGTTTATATTCTATTCACCTTCAGTGACATGAAAGTTTCCAGCTTGAGATTAAGGCTATCTAATCTAAACATTTGTAAAAGCATGCACTGAAAATGAACTGTTTGTGGGTTTTTGTTGTTGTTTTAAAGTCAGATTATTGCTCCCTGTTCAACAACCACAGTTTGTGGTAGAAAAACACTTCTGTTGCGGCTGTTGCTGCACCGGGAGATAAATTCCTCTCCAGCTTCTCTGCTCCTCCATGCCTCATCTGACCCTTCAAATAAATGCAATACAACATTGCGGCTACTCCATGTCAGAAATGACCTGCCCCGTGCGTGCTGTCTCTGTCTGTGGAGCTACTGTTTCCCATAGCTCTGCTGTCAGAACGAACCAACATCATTTACTGTGGATTTCTCAGTTTCTTTCTAGAAATCTTACTTGGCCAGTGCAGTGCTGCTCTGAATCGTCTACTCGTGATGAATAGAAGTAATAAAAACATTTTATAGCATTTTTCTAAACAGTGTTACAAAGTGCTTAATATAGCAGAGAATTAAAAACCAGTGAAACCCCGCTTACCAAGCCCAGCTAATTTATTGTGATCTGGTTTTTCATTCCTGCACCAAGTCACAACAGAAGTCATTTAAAGTCTAATTTCAAGAACAGGTTTATACTGAGCTCTTTTATTGAAACTAACGTTATTTATTTGATGTACATGACGGTATGTCATAGCTGCTCTCGGTGTGGTGCCATCGGAGTTTCTCATTCTCAAGACCGCAGATACACTGCAAAAACTCAAATTTTACCAAGTATATTTTTCTCATTTCTAGTCAAAGTATCTCATCACACTCAAAATAAGACAAAATTACCTATAAAATAATATTTCAGTGAGAAATAGGAACTTTTTTTAACACAAATGCATCTTATTTCAAGAAATCTTATCAAGAAAATTTCGCTTGTTCCATTTGCAGAATTTTTTGCTTATTACAAGCAAAAATCTTGGCAACTATCTGCCAATACAACAGTCTGCCGCTTGTCAATTAAAAGGACATCTAAAAGGAGTAATTTAAAAAAAAAAAAAAAAATCACCCCCTCTCACAGTTGACATGAAGGTAAACTTGACCTATTAGACCCAAAACATCTTTTTGAACCAGGCTGTAAACATGTTTATTTCTGCTGTGAAGTTGGTCTTTTTAACATGAGAGTCTGTGGGGGATTGACTCCCTTTTGCAGCCAGCCCCTAGTGGATGAGGGGTGAACAACAATTTTTGGCAACCAGGAAGTAGCTTCATTTTTCTCGCCAGAGGTGGCCGCTGGTTTGTCCATTTACATTATCAGGTTGTGTAACTTATTCATGAACTTTTGGGATTTTATTCTCCAAGGATTCTACACATTTGAACGCATATGAAAATATCACTTGGTGGTAAACTTTAACAGTCTGTTTATTAATAGTTTTAAATTTGCAATATGAAAAACCCGAATTCAAATCCAAAAATCCAAATATGAATGGGCTCTATGCATGACTCCACTACTTCCTGAACTTAAGGTAGTTCCTTTAGTTCCTAACTTTCATTTCTCCCTTGTCAGGCCCAGCAGTATGGTATGGAATGCTGTTATAGACAAATGTTTAATTAAAGAAATAAAATGAATAAACAGGATATCAAGTGGAGCCTTATGTTCATAAAGCTCCGTTTGGTAAAACAAAACTGTTCAACAAAATAAAGCAATTAGATTTCCATTCTGCTTGCTTTGATGCTGGACAGGACAAGTAAAAAGAAGGGGAAAAAAAAAAAAAAAAGGTAGTGCCTTTATCTCCTGTCTTTCATTACTGGATGGACTGATTAATCCAGGTGTGTCTGGCCAGTTACTGAGGTCAAGCACACCTGGATTAATCAGTTCATCCAGTTATGAAAGACAGGAAACAAAGGAGCTACCTTAAGTTCAGGAAGTAGTCATGCACAGAGCCCATTGGGGATGGGCACATCAATACCTTGGAGTCGATACTTCGATACCAGCCAGACAAAATATCAGCGTCGATACTTTTTTAAATATCACGATACCACTGTACAGATACAAAACATGCAATTTGTTTCTACTTCTGAGACTTTTAGACAATGAAATGATGAAAGCAGCCAGATACTAGCTTCCGTATCACATGATGGTGGAAGTCTATCAGATGTCATGATGATGCTGCTGCTGTTAGTGATGATGATGATGTTTTGTTGTCTTTCAGTGGTTTAATGCAGATTATTGTACATTATGTTTTGGTAAATTTGTAATTTTACTATTACATTTTCTATTTTAACATTTTCCACTGCATAAATTTGATTATTTCAGTTAGTATATATATTTTTAGTTGGTATATATTATGTTTTTTGATATTGAAAGATATTGAATTGAAAGACGTTTTTAATCTATTTTTGTTTAATTTTATCATCATGATAGTTTATTAGTGTTTTAAAAGTGTTTCTTTCCAGTACTTCTCAGGTTTTACTTATATCTAATATTGCCCTTGCATTCAAGGTATTAAAGCAAAATGTTTAATCGTGATTTTGTTTTAAAGGACAAAAAGTATTGGTATCGATATTGGTATTGCTGAAAAAGTGTCATAAACTACTGGTATCATATTGACATGAAAAATTTCAGTATCGCCCATCCCTAATATGAATGTACAATAAACATCTATAAACAAGAAAAAAACATGATTTGATCATTTGTCCAGCAGGGAATATTCCCGAGAGCTGCCTCCAGTCTGGTACTGCATTAATCAAAGCTGCAACATGCTATGTTACAGTAAATTACAAGCACTAATTCTCTCCTCTCCTTCCTCCTGCCCATTTGACTGATCATGTGTATATTTGTGACTGCCTATCCCTCCACCCTGCAGCAGTCGTGTTTGCCGCTTTAAGTGAACACTTTATCATCCTCTTCTCTGTCAGCGTCAGCTCTTCTCTTTGTTTCCCGCATCTATGCTCTGGCGTTTTTGTCTTCTGTTTTCTTCTTTACGCGCTGGCTTCTGTCCACGTTTCTCTCCCTCTTTCTCCTATCTCTGATTTATCTCCTCCATCTTCCCAGCTGTCCCTCTCACTCCTCTTTCCCTTCCCTGCCCTCCCATCTGCTGATCATGCCCTGATTTTCCTGCAGAAGGAGTCACTCCCCCCCCCTCCACCCCCAACTGTCCATCTCTCCTGATGTCCCCAGCTCTGTCGTTTTCAGCATTTCCTTTCCTTCAACCTTTCTTCTCTTTCCACCCATTCATCTGCCTTTTCCTCCCTCCACATATTAATATAACTATTGCCTCATCATTCATATTTATCCATCCATTCATCCAACGACTCCTCTTCTGTTCCTTCCAACCCATCTACACCCCACAGCAGTGGGATCAAAATGTAGCAGAGACAGAGCATGAGCCAAGATAAGCTCACCCCGCAGGTCACTGTCTATGTACCAGCTGATAAGAATCAATCTGCACCCCGGGATACAACTCCTTTTGTTGTGTTTTCCCTCTCTGTTACAGGCCTAGTTCTTTTATTTTTCTCTCGCCTTAATCCACCCCATTTTTCTAAAGCAGTGCCAAAATCATTATAGTGCAGTTCCGTAATCCTTCCGTCCATCTCGATGTCATTACTGTATTTGAATTGTATTTTTTTTTCTGCTGCATTTGATTTTGTTCGTGCTGCACTACTGGGTGTTCTGCAAAGGCGTCCACCAGGCCACTTCTCTAACTCAGAGCAGTGTTTGAAGTTTTCTTTCATTCCTGACTTGAACCTTGCTTTGCTGTGCACGATAGATGAAAATGAGTTTTTCAGGCTGGTGGGCTGAAGGGTTGGGTCTGATGTCTTACTCAGCTTGTTATTAGCCGCTGATGCAACACATCTGGGAGACATCAGAAACCAAAAGGCTTCACAACTTTGTTTTCCTGCGAGCTAAATGAATAGGCCTGCACCAACTGGAATTACCACCATCAATATCAGCCTAACAAGACGTTGGATTGGATGAGCCAAGCTTTGATTTGTGGAGGTATGTTATACACTATAAAACAAAGGGCTAGTTGAAAATAATTCAGTTTTATTCACTGTAATTAATGATACAAGAACAAGTTTTTCCTTCCACCTCTACATTCTAAAGCTAGCTGTTTTTATTTATCTTCACATAATAAAAAGCCACAAAGCTGTTGAGTTTTGCTAAGCTGTACAAGTCTTTCAAAATGTTGTCAATTTCAAGCTTGTTTTGTGTTAGAGCCAAATTCATAATTGTTCATATCATTATGGTATTAGTCAGTCAGTCAGTTAGTTAGTTAGTTTATTTTGAGCACTCATAATACAAAAAAGAAAACAAAACATAACATCATTTGGCAGACCAATTGCACTTGACAGAATGTACAAGCCTGATAAAAAGAAAAAAGAAACAAAAAAAGAAGATGAAGGAAAATGAAAACAAAACCAAACAAATCTCCATCTGATGCTCAAAAGGGATCGGGAAGAAGAAAACTTATGTAATCCTGCCTCATAACTCATCAAGGCTTGCCATACACTCAAAACTCAAACCACGACAGTAAGCAAAAATGACCTGCACCAGGTCACAATAATTTATTTAGAATGTTTGCATAACCCACGAGAAGTAAAAAAATAGGGATAATGTGCATTTGCCAACTGTAAAAATCAAATCAAGGTACAACAGGGTCATTCGTCGTTGTATATTCATTGGAAAAAACAGCCTACTCAGTACATATTCCACAATACATAAATTGCATACAGTACATACCAACAATGGTAGGAACATAATATTGTATTAAAAGAAAGTGTTTGATAAAATGCATACCTTAGTGTTCAGTTTTAAACTGGTTTGATTTTGGGTTTCCAATGAAATAAAAACACTGCATCACTGATGCTTCTGATGAGCCTTATTTAGTCTGACAGAAGCCAGAGATGGTGGAGCCACATTGGTTTTTGACCGTGTGATTCTGCACAGTTTTGATTCTTTTAATTTATTAAACTTTTTAAATGAAGAAATCATCTCACTCGCGTTACGAATTCTACTTGCTAGTCTGACTTCAAAACAGGTACAAATGAAACAGAGAGCCACTACATTTAGCTTAACTTTCATATGCAAAACCTGCACTTAAAAAAGTGCTCCAGAGTCCTGCTCAGCATGAGGGTGAGTAGAAAATGAAGGTACGTCTTTCCGTGGGTGTACTATTCCTTTAATCAGGCTGTAAACATGTTTATTTCTGCTGTGAAGTTGAAGCGGATGAGGGATGAGCTGCAATTCTTCGGACTCCTGCTGCACTTTTCACTGCCGTCGGTGGGAACAGACTGGGACTCCAATGGAAGGATCCCAATAAAAGCAGAAGGATGGATTGGATCAGATCACGGCACCCGTCCCTATTTTTACCCTTTGAAAACCCAAAAAAACATATCCTAACCTCGATTTGTTGGCAGAAGCGAGGCTTATGGTCCTTTGTTTTATTTAATGTGTTGAACTACTGTACAAATGTGCAAAATGGGCTGCATGATGTTCTCCACCATATTTATATTACTCTACATTTCAAAATAGCATGTGGTAATGACAAAGTAATCCAGCCATAAATGTAATTTAGAGTTAAGTAAACTTCCCATCTTCTCATCCCGACCCCCCCCCCCCAAGTATTGAGATAGGTCAGGTATGCATGCTTGCTGGTGTTATTTAAATGTTTTTTTTTTTTAAGCATCAATCCCTTTTTTAATGAGTGAAAATGAAACATATGTAGTTATACAGATTGCTGAATTGTAAAAGGGGAATGTATGCAGTTTGCTTTCCAAGCTAGTTGATGAGTTCCAGCCTACAGAGCCGTTCTTGCCGGGAAAACAGATGTTCAGGTAGGCACGAAAACCCACCAGTTGGCTATGATGTAAAATTGCCTCCACCTCCGTGTGCGTAGGTGTGATTGCAGGTGTACAGAGCCTGGTGTTGTTACTGCACTTTATAAGGAAGCCAAGCAGTTTGGAAGTTAAGCTGGTAGCAACGCTGACATTGTGTAGCTTCATCTGCTTTCTTTCTGCTGTGTTTGCATTGATTTTGGAATTGCAGCTATTACAGTGCTGGCAGGTTTCCTTCATCTGCAGCTTCATCATTCATTTTCTCCTTTTCTTGTCTGTTATTTAGCCTTGAGGATGTAACGCTTTTACATAAATTTATGTGTCTTCATTTTTTGAAGTAAACCCGAAAGTATGTAGCTTTTCATTACATAATCAGTAGTGAAGAATCTAGTTGGGAAGTGGGTGTGCAGTATTTAACATTGTACAGCCTTTTCTTTAATGTGAAGCCATTTATAATTCCTGCTTTTAAAGGCACTATGTAGAAATATACTTGTCTTATTTACAGAAACACATTTAGATTTACCTGACAGCTCTATCTCTGACTCGTATCAATGTTTCTGGGTCTATTTAGTGGGAAATGCAGGAAAAATCTGTTATGAAGGAGAATGTTTCATGATACAAATAGAACAGTTTGATATGAGCAATCCCGGCATTTTGTAAGTTGGTAACAGGATGAAGATATATAATGAAGGACACAATGAAAACTAATTTTACAACTCTCTTGATATAAAAAGCTTCAGTAGGCCACAGCTGCAGACTTCCAGGACTCTGCTGCAAGTGGGGGAGAGGAAGGGTGGGCACAGCTTCTCCAACCACTGCTGCCTGTGCCATGCTGAGGGGGGGTATTGGCCAACACACCTGACGTGTCGGCTGATGCTGACACCAACAAAAGATGCAAATATTGACTGGCTGATGTATCAGTCTGTCCTTCATTTAAATACAGGAGTTCATTGTTAACCTTTTTTGTCATGAAACATTTTTCTTTGTTTGGCTGCTTGATACTGGTGTGACAGTGTGGGGTCCTGTCACTATGCCTCCGACTGATCATGCGCCCCGGCTACTTGGCCGCAGGTATCCCTGTGGCTGACTGGTAAGCACGCGTGACTGTCACCCAGAAGTCTGTGGGATCGTACCTTGCCACATTTGGCGTTGTCGGCAGGATCCATGTGGGATACTGGTAAACAGTCCCTGGATTCATAATTGGTGGAACCCTGCACGGAGCATGAGGACGTGCTTGTGGAAAGAGGGGGAGAGATGTGACAGTGTGGGGTCCTGTCACTATTCTTGTCTGAGGGATCAAATCCTGCCTGGCACTCTGTTGCGTACATTGCCACACAGCCACAAAAAATTTAAATTAGTAATTGAATATTTCTTTATCCTTTATTTTTTATTTCATATAAGGATTATCAGCCAACTGACATCTGCCGATATTGGCATTAAAATGAAATATCAGAAAATATCGGTATAGTTTTTTCAGACCAATATTTTTACTAAAAAAATCTTCATAAGATTTTGTACCAGAACAATGAGATCTTGCAAGATCTTCCATTAGCAGCGGTCCAGCATGTAGAAAAGCCCCTGTTATTGTGGAAGGACTTCATTTCCCAGCATCCCTTTTAGAGTCATGTGACTATGGTGCAGCTGCTGCTGCTACAGACTGACTTGCTTTGAAGCTGCTTATAATATGTCTGGTTTTAGGTTGTTGGTTAAGTTACCAAGTTGTCAGAAACATTAGAATTAGACACATTGGCTGATATTAATGTTTCTGATATCTGGCAGCCAGATGTCCAAAATGAACTCCTCTGGCTGAGTTAAAGGAATAGTACACCTACAGAATGATGTGCCTTTATTTTCTACTTACCCACATGCTGAGCAAGACTCTGGAGCACTTTTTTAATATCTTAAATGCAGCTGGAGATCGGACAGGTTTTCGTTTTTTCCCCTTCTTTCATATAATGGAGTTCACTGGCGCTCAACGCAACAAAGTCCAGAAAAGTCCACAAAAACTACGCAACATTCCTCCATACTGCAAGTCCAATGTAATCCAAGTGTCCTGAGTCGGTAGGGTCCATAATTTACTCGAAACAACATCATTTAATATATTCTTTAAAGCCTAAACGGTAGAACATTGTACTTACGCGATGCACGCGCATCCAAGTTCAAGACACTACAGAAGCCACAGCGTTCAGTGCCTACTCTGCCGATAATACAAGTGTAGAAGAAGAAATTCGCTGTTTAAGAGTGAACGAGCTTCAGTCAAACCGGGACAAACAGAAGAGGAACTGGCTATTGATTTTAGAGAAAGAAAGAAAGAAAGAAAGAAAGAAAGAAAGAAAGAAAGAAAGAAAGAAAGAAAGAAAGAAAGAAAGAAAGAAAGAAAGAAAGAAAGAAAGAAAGAAAGAACGTGCAATCTCGTCTGCCGCAGCTTCCGTAGTGTCATGAACTCGGATGAGCGTGCATCACAGAAGTACAATATTTTACTGTTTAAGCTGTGAAAATATACTAAACTATGTCATTTCGAGTAAATTCTGGACGCTACCCACTCAGGACCCTTGGATTACATTGGACGAGCAGTATGGAGGAAAATTGACAAGTTTCTGTGGACTTTTATGGACCTTTTTGGTTCAATCACCGGTGAACTCCATTATATGAAAGTTGGAGGAAAACGAAAACCTGTCCGATCTCCAGCTTTATTTGATGTGTTAAAAAAGTGCTCCAGAGTCTTGCTCAGCATGAGGGTGAGTAGAAAAAGAGGGAGACATCATTCTGTGGGTGTACTATTCCTTTAAGAATATTTTGGGATCTTTGTTCTCAAAGCAAAATATAATTATATCTCTCAAAATATGAGCGATACAACCTCACAGTTGTCTGTATCAGTATCAGCTGATATCAGATATAAGAATATAAGAGTTGGACAATGTCGGATATCAGTAAAAAAGCCAATATGGAACAGTTCTTTATTTCCCTGTTTATTTAGTTATTACATTTCTACAAAAATATGACTTAAGCATCACTGGATCCTAGTTTGGGTTCAAAATGCACACGTGTTGGCGTGGTTTGATACACCTGTTACATACAGAAAGTGAGAACTTTCTTCTTGTTCTCAAGGCCACAAGAACAAAATGTATAGCTGTGATGATGGTGACGTTGTCATCTTAAGATTTTAAACTGTGAGAAAATGGATTCAGTTTATTCTGAGATATTATAGCGTCCCATTAAAAATACCAGAGGTGATGGGTTCGCAGTAGGCTACTTTGCAAATTCGACTAAAACATATCTGGATTTTTTTTTTCTCAACTAAGCCTGGGGGCAGCAGCACAGCTCAGATCATTATCAGCACATTACCAACTGATAACGTTGTCAAGCCAAAGACCCGTGTAATTTATAACTGTTAAGTTTCTTTGATTGTTAAAGTAACAAAAGTATGTGACAATTCTGGTATTTCACACGCATGTGGTCTTGTGAAATGTAGTGTTGATTTCGCTGAATGAGGGAAAAGGTCTCATAGCCATGAGTTTTGTCATCAAAGTAAAGGAGTGAAATTTAAGTTTTAAGGAGCACAGATGAAGCTTTAGGGCAAAAATAACTGCTGGAAACTGACTTTAAATAACTTGTTAATCACTCCATTTCTCATTCAGTGAGGGGAAACATGTAAAGATAATTAATTACAACAGACTAACTTATCTGTTTGATGTACAGCTTCCATGTATAGAAGCTTCACTTGACCAAACACAAGAAGCAGCAGATAATGCTAAAGTCATCAGGGACTAGGGATTATTCAGTATGATGTTTGATTATGATAAAGTACTTTGGATGTTGGAAAACTGTGAAGAAATCTGAAAATTTTTCGAAACTACAACTAAATACAAACTAAATAATTCTTTAGTTCATGTGAAAGAGACACAAAAGGAGAAATAAATGTTAGAAATGAGGAAATAGTTTAAAATTTGATGGGAGAGTGTGTGTGTGTGTGGGGGGGGGGGGGGGCAAGGGGTTGGGTATGGAGAGGGAGGGTAGGGGGAATTGGGTATGTGAGGTTGGGGGAATGGGGGGTACAGCCTGGGTTGGTTTAAGGTCAGTGGACCTTGGGTTCAGGCTCACTCGCCCACATCCTGGGCGTGGTGACACTGTCCCCGTGGGGCATTCAGGGAATGGAGGTGCTTCCTGCCACCAGCTGGGTGGTTCGTCCTCTGGGGGAAGTTTCCTATAACTGATCTATGGGTTTCCTTCATTGTAGCCCTTCATCGTCTTATCTCTCTCCCCTCCAACTCATCCACACATGTAGGGTTTTGGGTGAGCCTGCATGTCTCATGGGATCAGTCACTGCTCCATGTCGCAGCTTCCTCATTAGTTTTAAATACACTGTAAATTGCTTTTTGGCTTTTTTTTTTTTCGTCCCAATGAATTATTTTATGTCAAAGTGATAAGTTTGTGGCATGTTGCTGTTAAAAATTTAAATACTTGATCAAACACATCTTAAAAACACAAAAAACATTCCATTCAACTCAAAATTTTAAGGCAGCCATTTAACTCATATTTTAAGTTGAACATTTTACAGAAAACACTTAAGCTCCTTTCAGACTTGCTCTGGAAAGTGGTAATAGTGTGTATTTTGTCTTTTATACCATTTGCATTCAGACAAACATTCTGTTCTTTAAAGATTAGGTATGTAAAAACGTTTTGTTTTGTCAATGGCAGAAAAATGTGATATATAATTCAAAACTGTGTTTCTATTGATGTGTAATCACTTCATTAGAATATCTGCTGTGTCTTTATTTTCTTAGAATAAGTAATTTTTATCTACTTGCTGGGTGGTGCACCTGTGGAGGCTGCCATATTTGCTCCACCATTTTTGCTACGATGTCCCTGAATGGACAAAACAATGTGAGTGAAGTGAGATCCCTCTGAACTTTAAAACTGCTGTACCAGCTTTGTTTAATGGGAGTTAGAGACTGTTTGGGATCAGTAATGCCTTAAAAGACATAGAAAATAGTTAATCATAGGACAGTCATAGCTACACCTGAGAGCACTGGATCCACTCACAGATGAAAACATCTTTTTGTCTTGGACAATTTTGGCCATAACGGCCACCGTACATTCACAACAGTGCTTGGAATATGAAGCCATTTGAAAGAAAACATCTTTTAACTCAGCCATCAAGAAGAGAAAATATCTTTTTTTTCAAATACCAATCTTTACCACTAGATGTCAGTAATTCTTACATACTGTACCTTTAACCTTGGAGATGTAGCAGACGTACCAGCTAGCCTTTGTGTCATAAGAGCAGATATGGTGCGGCACGTTGTTTTGGCTGATAGACTTGTAGTTCTCAAGACCGGTCTTGGTCTTGAGACTGGTCTCAAGACCAAGACTGCCTTTTTGCAGTCTTGGTCTTGTCATGGTCTCAGCAGTCTTTGGTCTCGGTCTCGGTCTTGGTCTTAGTCTCGGGTCTCTCGGTCTCGCAATGTCTCAGACTGGCCGAGCGGTCTTGAAAGGATTTGTAACCTATAATTTCCAGGCAGGTTCTGTTTTTTATATATCAAATTTATACACCCCTTCATGTACCAATCAACTACCAAATAATAAAATCTTATTTTTATACTAAGAAGCTGAACACAGAGTGCTGCTTAGGTTCTACAACTCATGAAAAATGGCAAAAAGAATATGTTTTTTCTTGGTCTCGGTCTCGGTCTTGAGCTGAATTAGTCTTGGTCTTCAGTTGGTTTGTCTTGGTTTTGGTCTTGTCTTGGTCTTGACACTCCCTGGTCTTGGGAGTGTCTTAGTCTTGGTTTAGGCGGTCTTGACTACAAATCTATTGGCTGAAGCAAATGTTCCAGAGAAGGATAAAAGAATGGCTGTCACTGTAGGTGCAACAATCGACCTATCCGCAACATTTCTCGTTGTCTGAATGTGGCCGGGATGCAATAAGTCCACGAGGAAGCAGCATGTTAGTAAAGAAAACACTAATTTAAGAGTGGATGGACTGCACCGCAAATATTCCGCAATGCAAGCCTGAAAGTGGCTCACCAACACACAAGAAACACATGCACCACACAAACGTAAGTCTTTGGGGTGGTGCTGTATGGTGCTGGCAGGTGGGACTGTCTATGTGGCGTCACACCCAACACAGAGTGGTTACAGCCCCTGAATTTTGAATGCAAGCAGAGCATGTGCTTTGGGGTTAGGGATGGCTGTTGGGTCTAGAGCTGGGGCTTGGTACCCTGCCACCTGACCATCTTTAACGCCTTCCTACAAATTCCACTGGTCAGAGTAAAAATGAGCGGCTAGCATGCCACATGAAAAAGTCAGCACAAACTAAGTGCAGAAGCTATTTAGTGAGTTTTACATGTTTTGTGAGGATGGCAGACTTGACATTTCCTGTTTATAGCTGTGATGATGGTGACATTCTCTAAGCTGTAATATATCTCATCTAAAGACTTTAAACTGTGAGAGACATGGATTCAGTTTATTTGGAGATATTATAGTGTCCCATTAAAAATACCAGAGGTGATGGGTTCGCAGTAGGCTACTTTGCAAATTTGGCTAAAAAGATCTAGATTTTTTTTCTTTACTCAACTCAGCCTGGGGGCAGCAGTGCAGCTCATCAGCCAGCTCCCCCTGGAAACACGGACTGAAGGGTTCAGCTATCATTATCAGCACATTACTAACTGATAAAGTTGTCAAGCCAAAGGCCCGTGTCATTTATAACTGTCAAGTGTCTAATATTGTTGAAAGCAACAAAATGAGTGAGCATTCTGGTATTTCACATGCATGTGGTCTTGTAAAATGTAGTGTTTCCACTGAATGAGGGAAAGGGTGTGAAGGAAATGAATTTTGCCATGAAAAGAAAAGGAGTGAAAAGGAAGTTTTAAGGAGCACAGATGAGGCTTAAGGGCAAAAATAACTGCTGGAAACCGACTTTAAATAACTTGTTAATCACTCCATTTCTCATTCAGTGAGGGGAAACATGTAAAGATAATTAATTACAACAGAGAAACTTATCTGTTTGATGTACAGCTTCCATGTATAGAAGCTTCACTCAACCAAACACAAAAAGCAGCAGATAATGCTAAAGTCATCAGGGACTAGGGATTATTCAGTATGATATTTAATGTTATCATAAAGTACTTAGGAGGCTAAAAAAAAAAAGAAGAAGAAGAAATCTTAAAGTTATTAGAAACTACAACTTATTATGATACTTTATTTCACCTGAGGGAGACACAAAAGGAGTGATTAATGTTAGAAATAAAGAATTTCTTACTGTTTGGGGGTGCAGTGTCCAAGTCTGAATGATTAAGGGCCAAGTTGTTAAAAAATGTTCTTATAATCAATTCACAGATACTTATTTAATGTTACATTATTTTTTCTCTTGTTATATGGTTATCATGACTTATGAAGGAAGAAAATACCAGTAAAGAATTAGCTATCACGTTATAACAATGCACATTCATTTGCCCCTTTTTGTAAAGGGCTAACCAACAGCATGGATAAGCCTGAGGGTTACCATTAAAAATGTTGCCCGGATGACTGAGTCTAAAGTATACTCTTCTTTTTCTCCCTAAAGTAGGGGGAAAAGAAGAAAAACAAACAGTGTACAGTAAGAGGCTTCTCTCATCTGTAAAACCTGCTGATGGTAATGTAACAGTTCAGGCCATTTTAGTTGCATATGGGGCAGGATGCTTTGCTATAAATGATGTAACAATGACTTATGATTTATGTGTTTTCTATAGGGAAAATGTCAGGACATCTGCATAAACCAAAAGTGGGTCATGCAGCAGAAGGATGACAAAGTCATTAGGACAAGTTGTTCTACCAAAAAAAAAAAAAAAAGCTTAAAGGAAATGAGTTCATTGTTTTGGTGGTCGATCAAAAGCCCTTACATAGTTCATGAGAGGAATCCCTTTTTATATTCAGAGGAATGAGCTAAAATTATTACCACACATGCAAGATTGATCAGTTTGTTTGGTTATTGCTGTATAGAGCATTATTATTATTATAATCATTAATTGCCTCCACCAAAGAGGTAATGTTTTCGGTAGCAGTGGTTAGCTTGTGTGTCCATGTGTCTGTTAGCAACTTTACAGAAAAAGTTCTGGATGGATTGACATGAAAATTTCACCAGCCGTGTGTCTCAGCCCAAGGACGAACCCATTAAAATTTGGTGGTGATCCGGGTCACCTTTTGGATCCAGGAATGTTTTGACGGATTCTTTATCATTGGCTGCGTTTACATGGACCCAAATATACTGATTGCTTTCGGTTTAAAAGCTCTTTCCGAATGAAAAGTTCTGAACTGAATGAATTATCATTTGGTTTCGGGGGGTAGAATATTCCTTTCCCCAAACCGAACAGGGTGTCATGTAACCGCTGAATTGGAAAGTTGTGAGGTTGCGCTCTTACAGCGCATGCTGCGACAAGACGTCAACGTGCAACGAGTGACGCTTCCTCACTTTGACAGATGGCTGTGAAAATTGTAATTCCCTGGACAACAACAGAAAGTTTGTTTTTAATTCAAATTCTGTCTCTATGCCTTTTTCTCTTTGTGCAGAAGGAGCGCCTGAGGATCAGCTGCTGGATTAAGTCCTGTAGAAACCACAACAGCCGTGATGATGAGTTTGTAGACCTTCGTCTTTAATAAATAACTTAAATAACTTAATAAATAATAAATACTGCCAGATCCGAATGAATTAGTTCCCATGTAAACAGCTGCCCTGAAATCCTCAATCAGAATGATTTCATTCCGAAAGGGAAAAAAGTCTCCATGTAAACGTGCCCACTGTGAGATTGGCCATGTTGGAAAGGCTGCTGATGAGGCGTGATGCCCTCTTGTGGCAGAAGCGTGCAGCTGTACTACTGAGCACATGATGTCAGGATGAAGAAACTTATGAGCAGCAGTGAGCATGAGAAGAGAAGACTGTTGGACAGATTTCTAGCAGGTGAAGATGATGAACTGTGTGCGTCTGTGAAGAACTGGAAATAACTAGTTGTATTTCTGCCTGAACAGGATGTTTATTTAGCCTTTAATGTTATTTAGCTGATTTGCTTATTCAGAAGTGTTCCTCCATTCACCATGTGCCTTTTTATGCTATAAAGCTAGCTGACCTGTTACATGCCAGTAACTGTAACTGTTAGCCTTGAACACATATGCATGTTTAGTCCTAACTGGAAGGGATTTATTAGTAATAATTAATACCTTGAATGTGTTTATTTGCTGAACAAATGTTCCTCATGTTTGTTTTTCTGTGTTTATAGACCACACTCACTTCCATCCAGCATTCACCTTAACTACCTGGAATTTCTCACCTGTAATCCTGTTTGTTTCACTACTGTGCTGTTGTGATTAATAGTGACCAGTAAAGACAGTTAACTGTACAAGCGAGTCCTGTGTGTTCTGCCCGACACCCCATGGTGAACATCAGACCTCCTTACCAACGCCTAAACAGTCTTACATCAACATCAGCCTAGACAAATTTTGGGAATTTTTCCATATAACTTCATTCAAATGGCCCGCGTGTTTGGTGAAAAAATTACAAGAAAGATCTAAATGAGTTCTAGAATGATTTGAAAGTTGATCCGGATCCAGGAAAATTCCGGATACTATGATCCAGAAAAATAAGGGAGTGGAGCTGCTTGGCGGAGGTCTGCGCTCTCTGAGTGCTTTTTTGGTTTATATTTGCATTCTCTCACTCTTTCTCTGCTATACTTTTATTTCCTACTTGTATAAGTAAGCCATTGTCTTGTTTACTCCTTAACAAGAATTAGAGTGTCAGTCAGGTGATTTTATTGAGTAATGGTGAATAAAAGTCCTGTTTCTTAAAAAAAAAAAAAAAAATGTGATCAGTCACCATACATCACTTTTTGCAAATTGTGACATTTTATTATCATTATTCATGCAATCTTTTATCTCCTTCATCATGCCAATTATATTTAAATGATTTGCCAGACTGTTGAGTAAAATCAGATTGATGCATGTTGTTTTTTTTTTTTATCTTTCAGGGTGTAATCTATGACTTAATCTTTTTCTTCTTTGACCAGATTGAGGGCTTCTGTTTCTCTTTGCTTTTCTTTGTTGAAATATATAGTGGCTCATCTGACCACAATCACTTCTGTGGAGATGTAGTTTGGATTAACTGTGAGTACCCTTTAGAGGAAGGTCACTGTAGAGGTGGATGGGAGTGGACCACACACACCTCCTGCCTTGGAGAGATTTATCAAGCCAGCTTTGCTCCCCGAAACACATGGTTAATTTAGCAGCCATTACAGGTGACATCTTGATGAATAGAGAGGGCTGTTCATGCATACATAGGCAATAGGCATAAACACACACAAACACACACATATGCACACAGACACGCTCATAGGAAGAATAATGGTCATTTTACTGCAGTCTGCAGGAGGACAGGAGATAAAAGTTAGTGTTGGGAGAATGATGTGTCAGCCTGGTTTCATTAACTCAGAGATAGAAGACTCCTGTCTGTGCCATCAGTGATTATTATAGAGGAAGAAATTATTCTTCACTGCAGGAGATGGACATGTGCACTAACACAGTGACAAACTATCAGATTACCCACGGTTAATCCCTACGACTTAAAAAACACAGCCAAATAATCCTGTCCCTAATTAGGGCTCCCGCTAATCGCGATTAAAGACATGCCGAAATGTCCAAAGGTAGCCAACGTGTGCAAGCACACCTCTGCGTGCAGTCTCAGAGAAAAACATCACATGCTGCAAGGAGACAACCGGCCATTGCTCATCAATCGCCTCTCCCATTTATCATCATTTTCATCCCTTAAAACTGATATGTATTGATTTGGTGAAGCTGCCCTTCACCGCTTTGAGTAGGAGGTTCCACACACACCACAAACATTCGATCACTGTCAAACATGTGTTGGCTGGGTCTGTGACAAACATACACTAAGCTGCACCACAAAGAGCTGTCTATTCAAACCAACAGATGATATAGAGTTGTTCTACCCACACATGCAGGAAGCAGTCTGCCTACGGTTGAACGGCAGCCCAGAACCGGCAGCGGATAGAGAATGTCCTTTATGAGCCACAGACTCTGCTCATGCTTCTATCTTCGCGGCAGCTTGGCAGCGAGCAGAACAGACATACAGACAGACAATAGAGAAGTCTCTGTAGAGATCAGCCTGCGCCGCTACACAGCCACCGCTTCTTTCTCCAGCCCCTCTGCCTGCAGGGACACTGTAACCCTTTAATATACATTTTGAAAACACGGACAAATTCTTTTTTTTTTTTTTGCAAGGCTTTGTTGAATATCGAAGTTCTCTGAAGGATTAGCTTCAGATGCAGTGAAAATTATTCCAAGTAAATGAAATGAGAGGCTCCAGAGTGTGCAGCATCAAAGCATAACTCCTAATAAAGAAGTAGCAGAAAGCCAATACCCTTTCTGTCTGTGTCATCGCAGCAACAATCATATCAGATCAAACAATCACATCAGATGCAAACCTGATTTGATTATGGTCTTTCACCACAAAAGGTATTTTTCTTCTGCCGGTGTTGGGGAGTGGAGGGTTGTCATTACCTTCGCTTCTCATCAAGATGCATTCTGAAGGTCAGACCTGATGAATTGGAGAGACAGCTCTGTCATAGAGAGCAGCCATTATCCATGATACTGAAAGAGATTATTCACTCTCCTGGGAGAGGAGAGGAGGGAGAGGAGAAGAGATACCGGGCAAAGTAGGCAAAGATTAAAGATAGAGAAATAAAAAAAAGCATGGAGGGGAAAGAAGACAGAAATGGAGAGCCACATCCAGTGTGCTCAAACTACACCTCAGCAAAGAGTCAGAGTGAAATACTGATGGGTGATCGGTGACAAAACTCCCCCATAACCACTTAAAGCTGACACCTCAGTGCAACTGTTTCTCTCCACAGCAGGCAGTCAGGGATGACATCAGTGTACCTGAGAGAAGCCACAATACTCCCAGCCCAGTTAGAGCTGACACCAGGAAACAGCCTCCTTCCCCCGCTGCCTCTGTTTCTACTCAACATTTTTTTCTCAGCGGAGATGTCCTTTGACAGGATTCTGCACCGAAACCTCTCCACAAGGCTGTTAGCTGAAGATATCCCCTCAGGCTGGAATTTAAGGAGGGAAGCGCATGCTGGTTTGAGTGAATTCAAATAATCTTGATGTAAAACCTTATCAGCAAGAAATTTGCCAGTAATCTTAAAACATGAGGACATCCCGTGTTACCCTATCATCCCACATATCAAAACATCATGGGGTACAAAAAAAGATGTGTTGAGCCCGTCATCGTATGGGATGGCCCATCCTAATAGGGGTTTTCTTGAACCTTGAGCCCATCTTTCCATCTGTCTCTGCTTCTCTCTGCAGGCCGTGGTGATGAAGTGCTCTGTGCCTGCAGTCCACCAGCAGTGCACCGTGCATGATAAAAGGCAAGCAATGGTAGGGAAAGCCTGGGGAAGGCTCTGCAGCCCAGCTGCTGACACAAAGCTGCAGGCCAGAAGACAGGCAGTAGACCCGGAGGTAAATAAGTGATTTGAATGGCAGTAAAACATGGATGCAAATTGACTTAGTGTGGTGCATAAACACAAAGTCAAAGCCGGAGATGTGGAGCATAAACAGAGGTGGTGATTTATATGCAGACACAAAAGTAATGCTAATGCAAGAGGGGAGCCACGAACCCACCTGTAGACAGACGGAGAGACAGACAGACGGGTAGATAGATAGATAGACAGACAGAGACACAGACAGACAGACAGACGGGTAGATAGACGGATAGACAGATGGATAGATAGACAGAGAAACAGACAGACAGACAGACGGATAGATAGATAGATAGATAGATAGATAGATAGATAGATAGATAGATAGATAGATAGATAGATAGATAGATAGATAGATAGATAGATAGATAGATAGATAGATAGATAGATAGATAGATAGATAGATAGATAGATGCTCATCCTTGCTTTTTATGAGTTTCCTCCATGTTCTCGTCTGCACACAGCCATGCAAGCACACACTGCACATTCATGCAGATAGTCAGCTCCATAATAACTTCAGAGATGAATGTTGACAGAAACAAGCTACTGAGGGAAAATCTCCTTCCACATCATGCATACCGTCATGCAATAAAGAAAGTGAGCCCTCTGTCAATTTCAAGGTTTTAGACTATCGGATTATGATAAAAACTAAATCTGCTTCTTTACCAGGTCTCAGAAATAAAGTAAAATTTAACGAAAGGATGTCACATACCTGTACAGTGTATCCATCTCAGTCAGAATGGTACAGTACATTCTGACAACCATGAACCCTTCAGCGGATCAGTCTTAAAACTGCTGGAAAGTTTCTGACATTTGGACTTCTGCCTAGCTTGGGTGGTAATATTGCCAGAATTGATAGAATACATTTGTGCCCTTTTCAAAAAGGAAAATTCAACTGCTAAATAAATGTATAACTGTTTGTAATAAAATATTGAGAACCAAACAATTTTAAAAACTTCACCTGGTTGTGGGCCTGTTTTTCATACTGACTCAGATCTCAGAATAAGGTTCACCAGGTTACTGTAAACTGTAAGACAACAGAGAGTTTTGTGTTCATTTTATAATACAAATAAGAGTTTGTGTCTGTGTGCTCTCTGCTCCTTCGCTCTCAATGCTCAGAGGATTAAATTAGAGAAATGGTGAGTCCACTGTTGTGAAAAGGGGAAGGGTGGATCACTTCATTGGTTACACCTCAAGACCCAATCAGCTCTTAAGCCCTCACTGACAAGAAGTTCTCAGAGGTCCAGGGGAGCCCCAGCGGGAGCCCTCGCTCGGACAAGAAAGATCATTGTGCAGGTCAACTGCGTTTCTCAAGGGTGTGATTAAAACAAGTTGTGATTCCAGCTATGACTGCAACATACAAGACACCGTGTGCTTAAACAGAAGCCTCCTTTTACCGGTCCTCAAGGATGTGCTGCTTCTCATCTGAAAAACATCTTCTGCTCACAGTTCCAGGGATTTAATTTCTCCCTTTACCTGTGGTGTAAACCTGCGAATGGTTTACTACCAGCCGTTTCGTGAAATGTTCTGCTCTTACAATTCAAGGTGCAAACATTTGGATGTCCATATCCAACCCCGTGGGAAGGAGCTGCACGTCTGATTTTATATCCATATTCTGCTGATGAGGCACAAATGTTTAAGGGTGTGTGAAAGTAGTTTGAGCTGATTTCTGTTTTATAGCTCTTACACTTACACACTATTTGTTGCTTTTTATACATCCCCTGCACCCAAAGGGTATCGCCTTAAAACATCCCTGATGTAAAATAAATTGACAAAATACCAATTTTACAATCAGGAGGGCTGTGTATCTGCATACAAAGGCTTCATTTTCACACCGCATGATGGCAGGCTCTAAATGACTAGCCATAGCCATTAGTCATCAGATTTTTAGAGATATTTTTCCAAGTATCCCTTTAAATCTTATAGTTTTTGTAAACATGTTTTTTCTGCTAGCTCTACTTCACGTTAGCTCTTATGTCATGACTTAACAGGAAAAATATTCTTCTCACATAACTCACAATCAGCTCACTTACCATTGTTACATAAGCTACCCAGCAGAACATAAAGTAGCTCAGCTCCGATCCTCCTCCGCCAGCTGCAAGATTAATAGTCAACCCCTGCTGAATGGATGTATAAAGGTCATGGGGATAACTAATCAGCCAGTTTACTTTGTTGAATAACGTCTTACAGCTTTTTGAAGTCTGATACAATGGTCCTGATGAAGTTGGGTTTATAGTCTACAACTACTGTACATATGAGGACAATGCTGGCTGCAAGCTTGTTACATAATGAGGAATTCAAACAAACTGTACCCAGACTTTTTATCACTCTGATTGATATATCCGATATTTGGAAGTTCCCATTAAGATAACACACTGTTGACCTACAACACATCCGTACTGTTGAGTTGTAATGATTGCAACGTCCCTCTGTGATAAATGTGGAATCTCTCATTTCAGAACAACACCATGAACTGACACTAAGAGGCTTTTGGCTGCGTTTATCATTGTGAAATGACAGTTTCGCAATGTGGTCAAGCAGTGCCTGGTGTTGCCTTTGCCTGAGACTTAACCTAACTTCCTGATTTTTTTTTTAATATGCTCCGTAGATGTTAAAAGACCTAAAAGAAAATATTTTTCAGACAATTGTTGATTATGTGCTAGTTTTGGACAATGTAGTACACAGCGAAGAATCCCTTCTAAGCCTTTAGCCTTTTATACCCAATCATGACACCCTCACCTGTCACTAATCAATCTGCTGATTTTTTAAAAATTTTTTTTTGTTTAACCCTTATTTAACCAGGCAAAGACATTAAGAACAAGATTATTATTTACAATGCCGGCCTGGCAGGTGCCATAGGCAGATTACAGAGTTTTCCAGGCTGTGTTTATTTGCAATTAATTGATAAATTTATCGTACATGTATATTTATTTAAAGATTTACTCTATAAATCTTTATATCATTTGTTGCCTTTTCACCAACTTTTCTTAAGTGTTGTCGGCAAAATTCCAGTTTTCTTTCAGCTTCAAAATACTTGCTTATGTAAGTGTTGTTATATTTTTCTCATGTACCTACTGCACATTTACTGTTTCTTGTCTTTAAACTGGTGGTGACATACTGTAAATATCGTTATTGCAAGTGTGTTGTGTTCATGGTGAGAGCAGGTTGGATTTAGTTGGGCCACACACGTGGTGGGCCGTCAGGGCCAGCAAAGCCTTCACTGCCCACCTAAACACTATCAGAAGCACGACCCAACATTTACAACACATATTCTAATTTTATTTTCTGCAACAATATTCCATTCTATTAATTTCTTAGCGTTACTCTTGGCTGTGCTGCTTCCATTATATGTATGTGGTTGCTAAATTAATTGGTCTAATCAGATTTTAGCCTCTATGTGTTGCCATGTCGATCTAATCTGCCCAGGACCTTCAGAAACAGTGCTGGCCAATGTAACCTTAACAATATTAGAAATGGACTTTTTCTGTAACCAATCAGATTTCAAATTTGCCTCACAAGGCCAGCTAGCAGGCCCACAATGATGTCACCATTTTCTGTCTTCTGATTGGTTAGTTAGAGCAAAATGTTTCCAGTCAATTTCCGCTATTATAACATAAATGGCAGCAAGGAGAAACAGACTAGGTCTCAAACTAAAAACATTTTCAAGGTGGATTTTCCAAAAAAAAAACTTGACATTGTGATGATAGAAAAGGATTTATTGATGCAACTGAAAGGCAGAAATCACCTCATTGGGCAGGGTCACTCTTGCCATGATTGGTTTAAGCCCATTTCAACTCACCAGGTGTCTAACGTCTGGTACAAACTGCCTTCAGTCACACTAGCAAAGTTGGAAACGCGCCACTATGCCACCACGTCATGTGACCGCATTTGCATCGGTGAATTACGCAATCATTACCCCCGTTTCCATCAGCGGGTCTGGGTTGGGTCAGGCCGGATCAGTCCACGTTTATTTGCGTCTACTGTTGTGTAGGATGAACTTGACTGTAACCTTTTCCTTAACTTTTGCACTTATTATTAAGCTTGTAGGCCTAAATCAGACATGAAAACTCAGCTGGCCCAGCTACACTTCCTCTTTCCAAAAATAGAATTACACACACACGCCTGCACTTCCTGCAAGAGTATCAGCTGCAGGGTTGAAAAACTAACTAAGAGTTAAATCCTTATTAGGGCAAACCAAAGTAACAACTACTAGTTTTGATATTTGTTATATCCAATTGCCTTGAAGATTACCCTTTTAAGGATGTCTGTCCCACATATAGGTGGTGCTACAACAGAGGTATAAAAACATGATGATGGGCGTTTTTCTTCTTCCTTGGGAGCAAGTTCTATCAGGGCAAATAGGTCAGGACAGGAGGGCCTTCGGGCTGAATATAAGATAAAGATCAATTACAGTACTTTACTGCTGGTTTTCTCTTTATTCTTTCCTTCCCTCACTTTCTGGGAGTAACATTTTGGTACTCATACTCAATTGTATTTGATTGTATTTTGCTTGCTTGCCTTAATAAAAGATCTCAGACTCCCTGAGGAAAAACCTGATTCACTCACAAAGCCCCTGACTCATCCTTCATAGGAGTGTAGTTAAGGGTTAAAGCTGCCTCTCGACACACTGATGAGACAAGAATACTTCCTTTGATATTTCCCGTTGAAGGTGAGTATGATTTTGGTCCATGTTTAAATAGAGACTGCCGCGAGCAGAGAATAGTTACCGTTATATACTGGAAAGTATATACAGGTCTACTTTCGGTAAGACCTTGATTTACGACCTCCTGAACTTAGTAACGGATGTACTGAGGCTCTGAAGGCTGGGGAAGTAGGGGAGCCTCTGGATTGAATAGAGGCTTAGCGTCGTAGCCCTGAAAAGTTCCCCCTCACCTTCACTTCACTACACAGATAAAAACTGGGACGGGTACCCTTATATCCGACCCAACCTGGCCTACTTTTTCAGTACCCTTCAGTAGGGGTACTGATCTAACCGATCTGGACCAAACACTCAGCAATCTGCTGATTCATTGAAAAATCCATCACTTCCCGTGTGACCCGGCGCAAAAACAAAGCAGGGGTGACTCCTTTGTTTCTGTCACGTGTGGTGTGGCGCTTTGGTTAAAAGCTGTTGCACAGCAATGATGTCACATGAACACGTAGCAGCGCTATCCGGTTAATACTCCGCCTTCAGGTAAGGGGACAGTTTGCTGTGGGGACACAACGTGAAATCAACATATCCGTACCAAAACCCGGCCGATCCAGCCTGGCCAGACCCGACCCAGACCGGCGGGTGGAAACGGGGCTATTCTGATCCAAGCAACTGTTGCAGACCACCTCCAGAAGTGGGTCTGAGTACCAGCATTGGTCACACTGAAGTTTTAGCATGAAGCACGCTACCCCCCGCTGTTTGATATAGGCCACTCCAGCCGTGACAAGTGTGACTATGAAAGTCGTCCTGTGCAAAGAAAAAAGGATGGATTTTATCAATAAGTAATCAGCATCTCTGGTGAGTGTGACATATTTCATTTAAATGTTTTATGTTTTTGTGAGATAAATCAGATAAGTGCCGACTGAAGGCGCAGGTACCAGATGCACGGCCCCCCACTGCTAAATATCCATACATGGTCTGAGTCTTCAGCCTGAGCTGTAGAAAATAGATTTTCCTTTAACTTAAACTGTCTAGACATTTCGACAAAATACAACTCGCACCGAAACTGAGCACCATCTCTTTTTCAAACTAAACTAGCAACTATCATTGATTTGTCAAGGAAAAAAAACTTTCAACTACTTAATAGAGAGACCTGCAGTGACTGAGAGCAGACGGGATCTAACACCACATTTTGTTTTCATCTTCTTTACAGTAGGCAGATTTAATCCCTCTGAGAACATCTGCTGGAGTAGAGAGGAGCTTTGGGCAGCTGTTGATAAACTATGAGCTGTCAGTCATGTCTTGTATGCCCCCACGTCTTATTTCCCACAGGGACGTGGAGAGAGAGGGAGACGGAGTGTTAATCAAAGGAGTAGTTTTGCAATTAAGTGAAAGGGAAAGTTACAGGATTGCATCTTGAATCCATTTGGCTTACTTCATGCCTGAGATGAGGGCTTCAAATAGACTCGCTTGTTTCTTGGGTTCAGTGATTAAGCTGGTCATGGTGAATAACAGTACAATACAGCCGCGTTTTTACACTGCATTTTCCTGCTCATGTGCATCTCTCTGCCATCCTGGCGAAGGTGTCGAGCAGCACTATTACAGTTTTGGTTTAAAAATTCATCCACTGTCATGCATGTTGAGATTAAATTTAAATGTTTTGTGATGTTCATCAGCTCCCTTTATGAATAATTCCAACACACTTTTTTCCAGTTAGAGCAATTTGCTCTGACGGGACTGAAGGTTATCCACATGGATCCAAAGTGTGGCCGCTCTGTATAATTACATGTTTAGCTCCAATATTGATGTAATCCTCAAAAGGGTATTACCCTGTAGTAACCTACCTGTGGATATGCATCATGGGGCTTTAAATCTTCAGCCGGTCTCCTCCTATCTTGCCCCTGCAGCTTTTTCCATCAAACAGAGGCAATTTGGTGCATTTCTCCTGATGGGCCGTTCATCTGCTCTCCTGCTGCACTTGGACAGCTGACCCTATAGCCGCCGCGCCTCTTCTCCGAGGTCTGAATGTTTTATTCATGGCACCTGTAGAACTCAGTAAACTGCGAGACCACAACCAAAACAAACGTCTCAGTCACCTCAGGGGAACCACTTTCCCCGGTGAAATAAGACACCTCGCGTCTCTGTCATGGTCATATCGTGATCCTCGTACCTTGCAACAACCAAGCTGAGACGAGTGAATTAATTTTACTTGTAAATGAGGTAGTGGCATGCCTGTTACACTCTATTTGAGTTTTAATGAATTCTTATTTCTTGGATCTTGTAAAAAGGAGATTTTTGCACCACTGACATCATCCCTGAACCAGCCGAGGCATTTTTGTAATGACTAGGGAACTTCACAGGTTAAAAATTCTGCATGAAGACTCTTTTTTTTCTAATTTCCCCCTGCACAATGAGACCTTTTAATGACATACATTTGATGTAATTTTCGACGTGAAAATTCTGTATTTATTTTGTACGTTCTGATGACGTCTAGATCTGGTCCTTGACAGACGTCCAGATGAGATGTACATGTAAACGTTGGCTACACGTCTAAAACAAGTCCAATAATGACGTCTAAATCTTGGATCTATTTTGCATGTTTTGATAACGTCTAGATGTGATCCTCGACAGACGTCCAAAGGAGATACTTATTTGAACGTCAATTTAACGTGTAAAAGTGGTCCAATAATGACGTCTAAAACTTGGATCCATTTTGCACGTTACTTTAACGTCTAGATTTGGCGTCAAAATTCTGGACGTCATTACGATGTCTCAAAAAGGTCTAATTTAGACATCATATTTCTAACCTATTTTGCACGTCGCACTGACGCCTACATGTGGTCTTTGACGGGCCGACCTAATACTGGTATGATCTGCACGTCTCTACGACATTCGATGTTTGGCGGGTTTCTTTCTGAATGAGACTTTAAAGGAAAATGTGGAATTACAGGTGGTGTACAGTATTTAATAGCCAAATAGTTTAGCTTAGAATAATATCCAGACTTGGCATCCAGTTAAGGAAGCAGTCAAGTACATAATGCCTATTAAAATATGCAAATTTTCCCATGGATTTGCACCTATTATCCACATGCAAAGCAGCTTGTAGGCACTTAAATCAAACATTTTCGGTAAACACCTTCCAGAGTGAAGAAGTACAGTAGCAGGAAAAGTGGGTTTTTAGCTTGGGGTCGCACCCGGTGCTGCCCCTGACCAAATTGAGGTCCTAAGCGAAATGTTATTTGGAGGCCCCAACCGTCCCCGCCCAACGCCCTCAACCTCTCCCCTTCCCCATCACTTAAGTAGCACCTGTACGTGTAAAGATGCTGCTTGATGGCCCTGGTGACGTACTGACAAATTCCTGCATTGACCCTGTTACAGTAAGAAATCCAGACAAGAAATCCATAGCAGCAGATTGAGATATGTTTTAGTCTTAATGGTAAACTAGATCATGACATTAATGTAAATACTAGCCTCAAAAAGATTGAAAAGCAATTAATGCAAATACTACGACAGTACAACTACTACTACAACTAATAATAATAATGATAAAACTACGGCTGTATACAAATACTACTACCACTATTAGTACTGGCCTGGTAGTAACACTGAAAAAAAGAACCTGTTGGATTTACTTAATTCAATAGTGGACAGTGTTGCATACAGGTGATTAGCTTTGGCAGCAACCTTAAAAGTTGAGTTAAATTCACACAAACTATTCTTATTTAATAAACCTGAATATTTCATGTTGATACAGTGATTGAAATAAATTTTGATGAAGTAATTTGAGTTCTTGGATCATTTTAAACCTTCACAATTTCATCACTTATCCCAGATTGTCCAATAACTTTTTCTCCAACACCATTTGGCCACTTACACTCTACACATTATTTTCATATTACGTCAAGGGTATCCAGTCCTCAAGGCCACAATCCTGCAAGATTTTTTAGGCCTCCTTACTTCACCATACTTGACTGAAATTAGTGAGTTATTGTTCAGAATCTGTGAGGCTCATTGACACATTAAGTTGAATCAGGTGTGCTGAAACAAGGGAGCATTAAATACCTGCAGGACAGTGGCATCTGAGAACGGACTCCTCACACCCCCCTATTATATCACTTCCAGCCCAGATTGATACACCATTGATTAATGTGTGACACTCGTACACTTTTTACCATTCCAGCAATAATATTACACAGGTGTGCACACATGTGGGTATCTGTAAATATTTGGAATAATTCCAGATGGGGATTCAGTCACGGGACAACATGGACATTAAAGCCATGGTGAAGAAAAGAACAGAGGTGCTGCAAGGCGTAATGGGAAATATGCAAATAAGCCATCTACCAGGAACCAATCACAGCAACCGCTACAATATCAACTTGAAAAATCAGATTTGGTTGCAGTTTGTTTGTTTGTTGTCTTCCTTACTATGGCTTTATTGTTATTTTGCCGCAGCAGTGTTTCTATGCAGCGTGTTATTTACTCTGATGCAAAAGATAAATATTGAAGAATAGTTAAAATTACTTTGCTTTACATTTATTTGAGTTTCACCCTTAAAATCTCTGAGTTGCCCAAGGCTCACTGGTACATTTTCACTTTGACCCTTGAAGGCAGAAGTTTAGGCACCCCTGCCATAGGAATAATGTTGAAAAACTTTAACAGGCAGTTTAACTTTTTTTAACATCATCCCCACTTATTTTTGACCAATAACAGCAAAATCAGGCTAAATGTGCCTTACCACAGAGAGGATAAGATACAAGGAGGGCTTAAAGAGGGTTTGAACCCCAACCTCGTGCATGAGAGTCATTCACACTAACCAGTCAGCCAAGGGAAATCTGTGTATCTAACCAGCCTGGTCCCAGTTGTTCATAACTCGGCTTTTTGTTAACTAGCCGTTAAATGCATTTAGCCAACTGTTAACTTTAACAGTCCAGTTATCTTGTTGTTCAACACTCAGTTAATTTAACCATGTGTTAGCTTGACGTTAAAGTTAACACACCTAAAGACTACCGCTAAAGTTTTAACGGTGTGGTTATCTCTCATTATGGCGTTTGTTGCTAATGCTGCGTTCGCGATGCCAGTTCAGAGAAGGAAGGACTGGGGGATGAGGAAGAGTGTATTGTGGCTAACAGTAGCTCTGTTCACGTTGTGAAAATAAAGTCAACTAAAGTGAGAGTCAGCACCCTGTGTCTTCCTTACAGCAATAAGGAAGATACGGACAACACCAGAAGTAAAAAAAAGTGGGAATTGTGGGATACATTAGTGATAACCAGTGATGCTAATCACATGGTTAACTTTGACAGTGCCGTTAGCTGACGGCATGACTAACCATGCTTTGAACAACGTATATTTAACAGTCGGTTAGCTAATGGCAGGTTAAGGATTTAACCGACCGTTAGGTAGCCAGTGGTTAAAATAACCAAGAATTGAACAACTAGTTGAAACACTATAACTTGGAGGTATAGGTAGTGAACAAACATGATTGAATTGTGTTCATTTATTCTATTGAAACCTCTTCAGTCGGCATGATTATATCTAGTAAATGCATTATTTTTTCTAAACATGTAAAATGAACATGATGAATTCATGTTTACAGAGGGAACATGGAGTAATTGACCTATGGCTAAGCCACGCCCCCTCCACTCACTCGGACAAACAAACATTCGGTGACAGGCGCTATGTGACATCTCGGGAGATGACAGCTGTCAACACGGACAACAGACGCGTGATCAGACAGAGAGATGATGACAAGATAAATTAAAAAACATAAAAACAATACAAACAAACAAAAAGAAATTGTTCAGAAGTCTTAGACTGGGAGTAGAAATCAACCTGTGAATCTCTGAATGTGACTCGTGTCGCTCCCTCAGTTTCTTGCACAAACTACTGCATGGCTGCTGTTGTTGTGCCAAAAAGTGATCATCTGACAAAAACTGATCAAACAGCCACGGAAGCGGAGCAGTCTGGCTGCAGCTGGAAGCCAGAGGCGTGTCATTATCCACGTTACTACACGACACCTGTACTACACGACAGCGTCTTATGTACCGTTACCACGTACCAAAACTAGCATGTTTAGCTAGCGTTAGCCAACTTAAACTAACGTTAGGGAAGGTAACTTCATATTTCTTTCAAGCAAAGTGACAACATGTTGCCTCGAATACGATGTTCCCTTACCTTAGAACAGATGTAAACATCCTTGTTCATTTTATCCACGTTCAGTTGATGTTGTGGTCTGCCGCATAACTTTGGCTTGATGTGACTTGGTAAAAGGCAAAAAAATACGCCCTGTCACCCAGCCTCTCAGGATACCTAGTATCGGAGTTGCATGTACCCCATGCACACGTTTGACCATTTTAAACTAAAAAGAACACATAAAAACGAACAAAAACGGACTAACTTCAATGCATTTCAATGGACGTTTAAGCAGAGAATGTCCGAGTGTATGGGATAGCTGTGCGCACTGTGATTGGCTCATCGCGTTTGGGGGCGTGGTTTAGCCATAGGTCAATTGTGTAAAGTGGACTAAATGTATTACAGTAAATCCAAAGACCTGGAATTCCCCTTTTTCAGTGTACTACTACTTCTACTAATATTAACAAAAACTACTCCTATTACTATCTATTAATGTACAGCGCATGTTCTCCGTTTAGAGAGGTCACACCTTTCTTTTACATCAGAATTAAGAGCTGAGCTCTCCTTTATTTTTATGGCAATGGAAGACCTAGTGAAGATGGTGCTGGTACTGACGTCGCTAAAAGGAGGAACAGACGCATGAGAAAATGTAAAGCCGTTTAGTGCAACATTACACATCATAACAGAACCCCACGGCAAAATTGCCAGTATTTCATTAAACCTAGCCAGACTTTGAGTTGGTGTTTTTTACTAAAGAATGGCAAAAGAATTTCCTTAGATTCAGAATCCCACTGTTGCGTTGACTGAGCTGCTTCACCTGTACACTGAAGGGCAGGAAACTTTTGAGATCGCCCGTCAGTCCTGTCAAAAAAGTTGCAAGGGTACTGTGCTGTCTGTACATTTGATGTGGGCGGGGATATTTTTATAAATGTGTTTTGTGGTCGTGATTATTTTGAGGGGCAGTGGCAAAGGGATAACCCCATTTTTAAAAATATCTGTGTTGATATGTTTTAGCCAGAGTCAAATCTTTGAGTGTCACATATCGCAGCTCTGCCAGGACACTTTGCTGTCAGCCTGTCACAAAGAGCCCTTTAGCATGATCTTTCTCTGCCATGCAGGGATGACAGTGTGAAAGCGTGTATTTTAAGCCAACACATGATGTGTTTTTTTCTTTGTATCCAAGTCAACCGAGAAGCCAGCACAATGCTCTGGTGGTCAAAGTGTCCGGATGTCCTCCCACGCTCTGAAAACACACGTTTGGTCAATTTAAAAGATTACATCAAGCATGCATGGAAAATAAACAAATGAACAAATAAAGTTAACCCACCTGAAGGATCAATAGTCCTACAAATCAAAACTAAAGGGTTTTTTGGTGTGATCTTCGTAGCACTGCAGTGAATTAAACCAGGAGCATTTAGAAATTCAGACTTCTGTCACTCAAGGCTGAAACAATAACTGCAGTTTGGTCAGACAGTAAAGTAACCAGTATGGCACCAAGTGTATCAAACCAAACAAGATGTCATGCTATTGTAACACTAGTGAATGTGATTATATTGTGTTGGGTGCTGGGTAATGATTAAAATTTTTCATTAGAATTATATACTTTATGTGCAAAATTTAATTAATTCTAAAGTATCACACACTTTCATTTTAGATGTACTGCTATATGAATGAAAGTGCAGTCACATTTGGTTTACAAACACTTTTAAAAACTAAGCTGCTTTACATCTGCAGTGTTGTCTTTCCACTTTACTGTACATTAAATACACTATTGCCAAAAGTATTCACTCACCTGCCTTGACTCACATATGAGCTTCAGTAACATCCCATTCCTAATCCATATGGTTCAGTATGACGGTCCACCTTTGCAGCTACAACAGCTTCAACTCTTCTGGGAAGGCTGTCCACAAGGTTTAGGAATGTTTATGGGAATCTTTGACCATTCTTCCAGAAGCGCGTTTGTGAGGTCACACTGATATTGGACGAGAAGGCCTGGCTCTCAGTCTCCGCTCTAATTCATCCCAAAGGTGTTCTATCAGGTTGAGGTCAGGACTCTGTGCAGGCCAGTCAAATCCGTCCACACCAGACTCTGCATCCAGGTCTTTATGGACCTGCTTTGTGCACTGGTGCACAGTCATGTTGGAAGAGGAAGGGGCCAGCTCCAAACTGTCCAGAATGTCTTGGTATGCTGAAGCATTCAGAGTTCCTTTCACTGGAACTAAGGGGCCAAGCCCGGCTCCTGAAAAACAACCTCACACCATAATCCCCCCTCCACCAAACTTTACACTTGGCACAATGCAGTCAGACAAGTACCGTTGTCCTAGCAACCACCAAACCCAGATTCCTCCATCAGATTGCCAGATAGAGAAGTGTGATTTGTCACTCCAGAGAACGTTCTACAGCTCTAGAGTCCAGTGGCGGCTGCTTTACATCACTGCAGCCACGCTTTGTATTGAACTTGATGATGAAGGGCTTGGATGCAGTTTCCAAGCCATCATGAAACTCTCTGTGTTAGGGATGTAACAATAACCAATAAAAAGATCTTGGAAACTAACTTTTTGTTTAGTGAATTCCCCTTTTCAGAAGAAGGCTGATTCCATCCAGGAGATTCCCTCCTTCCCCCAGCCAGCGTTCTCCTTGCAGGCACCATCACCTCCACCACCTCTGCCTACAGTTTTTCTGTTGAACTTTCTAATAAACTCTTATCTTTTGCTTACTTGCTGTTTTTGCCTCTTCATGGATCCAACCTGCCCTTTCACCAACCATAACAAATCCTGTCAAAAGATAGCCTATTAATTTTAGGTGTCAGACTTTCCGTAGTAGAGTTTAACACCAGTTGTTTTATCACACCAGATGCCAAAGGGAACTTTAAATATATCTTATTATAAACTCTTGCAATATTCAAAAATTGAGACTGTTATTGTCGTAAACAGAAAAAAAAAGTATCAGCATTTGACACTTTAATTTGCTACTTGCTGTTCTTCCATATTCATGGTTGAGATAATATGATATTGATAAAGATAATGACTGTAGAAAATAAGTTTAAATTAAATTCAAAATCTGTCAGGCTTTTAAAGGAATCTGTCTTGTTTTGTTCTCACCGCCACCTGTTTGTTTTGTCAGTTTTACTTTTGCCTTTTGTTCTATATTCCCACCTGTTGTTAGTTTATAATCTCCCACCTAGGGTGTGTGTTTTCTTTAACTCCTTGCAATTAGCTTTCCAGCTGTTCCTCATGCGTCGTGATTTTGTGTTTGACCTTCACCAGTCTTTTTAATATCTTCTGCCTCCTTTCATGCAGTTATTTTTATCCTCTGACTTTTCAGACTTACATTTTGTCCTTTTGTCTGACTCCTGTTTGTTTACCTTGTTCTATTTTGGATTTGTGTTCAAATCTCTACATTTGAGCCATTTACTTAATAAGGTATTACTATGGGTGGTTGGATTAAATTAACATATCAACTGGAAATTAATTGTCGTGCAATATTTCTAGCAAAATTTAGCGTTTGTAGAAAAAAAAAACAGCTGTCTGGTCACATCAATTTCTTTGTTTCATTGTGCTGCTTGAGATGAAAAACCAAACCCTATTTCTAGAAAAATTTGTAATCCTCGGAACAATGAGACATAAATGTAAACCGACTTTTTGCAAAGTGCAAATTCAAGCATGTGCGCATGGCATGGTAGGTTTAGATATGTGTGAAAGAACAAAAGTGCACAGGAATTATCCAGATTTCAAAGCAGCATATGATACCATCAAGCCAATATCTTTTCCACGGAGGTCTAACCCCCCCCGATTATTTCAGCAGGAGTGTGGAACACGATCCAAGATTTTCTAACTGAGTTTGACCTAAAATGTTGTGGCATGACTCATCTTTACTCAGAAAACCTAAGCTTTTGTGGTTGCTATTTTTATATCCAATCCTGACACCCTTACCAGTCACTGACCACTGCAACATATTAATGGTATTACACAGACTTTTCTGTCTATCTTAACCTTTGTGTGTGTGTGTGTGTGTGTGTGTGTGTGTGTGTCCTTCCACCGATTTTAAGATTTAAAATTTCTTTTGACAGAGCCATACATCACTAATGTGGGATCCAGATAACTAAGTCATGGCCACATATTACTAATGCATTGGAACAAGATAATTAGGTGGTGTCCAAAATGTTTCAGTTTGAAATCATCTACTCTCAGCACCCAAATTAAGTATCTCTTCCTAATTATGACACTGATTAATTACAAAAGATTGCATGGTATAATTGTACTGGACCTTCTCCATTTGATATTTTGGGTTTCTAGGTAGGATTTTCCCCAAGGTTGTTATGGTGCATGCAGGCTGTTGCCTGTTTTTGTGGAATTTGTAGATTTTTGGGAACAATAATGCTGTATAGCTGCTGTTTAACAGTCTACCCTGGTATCTTGTTTACATTTTTTTGTTTCGTATTGTTCAGTAAGGCAAACCCATTATAATTAATCCAAACTATAAAATTAAATTAAAGCAACCCTGACTGATGTTGCATTGTTACACTATTTTTTAACAGGGTAAAATGCTATGAATGAGGTAATGGAACTCTAAAAATAACAGACCCACCATTAATCAAAAGAAAATATTATTCCAATCTCTAAATTGTCAATGAAATCTCCAACCAATCCTTGCAGTGGGACCCCTGCCTAGGATTGTCCGAGGGTCCTTTGCTTCCACATTAGGAGGGAATGGGGGGGTCTTTGGAGTGAGGCAGGAGTGTTGATATTCAAATAATTTTGCTGTGCTTTCTGAAATGTAAGATTGGTAAGGATTGTTTTAAATGTAATCATCCAAACACATTTACTAAAGCCATAAATTCTCACGGACAAAACCAACGCACGGCCACATGCTAATGATCTAGTTACCATACATTTGCAGTCCATGGTCAGCTGGCGTCCTTTATGGAGCAGCACGATCTCTATGATAACTTCCAATCAGGTTTTCGTAGAATGCACTCCACTGAGACTGCTTTAGTGAAAGTTTCCAGCGACGTGATGATGGCTGCAGACTTGAGTCGCTACACAGTTTTGGGTCTAATTGATTTGACGTCTGCCTTTGATACTGTAGATCACAGTATATTGCTAAATAGTCTAATCAGAGATAGGGTTTTCTGGATCTGTCCTCCAGTGGTTCTATTCAAATATAAAAGGCAGAACCTTTAACAATGTGAAGTCCAATGTGTCCAACTTGTCTTGTGGAGTTGCGCAAGGTTCTGTTTTTGGGCCCCTTTGTTTTTGCTGTACTTGAAGCCTCTTGGTCAGCTGATTCATGGTTTTAAAAATGTGTCATCACTTTTTTGCAGATTAAATTCAGTTGTATTGTTCTTTTAATGACTCAGAGTTTCACCTTTTATCCGAGCTCCTGGAATGTGTGTCCTCCATCATCAACTGGCTGTCCTCAAATTACCCTCAAATTAATTCAAGTAAGACAGAAACATTGATCATTGCTCCTGACAAAAAGATCCCCCTTGTTGCTCTGGGATCGTCCGTCCAAGCTAGCCTTGGGGTGGTGTGTGACCAGGCGATGTCTTTGGAGGGTCATTCCCGGCAGCTGACCAAAAGTTGTTTTTATCATCTAAGAACTAAGAACTCAAAAGTCAGGAAAATGATGTCAAGGGCAGAACTTGGAATGATCATTCATGCTTTTATCTCATCTCGTATTGATTTTTGTAATTCTGTTTTTACTTGTTTTAATATGAGGACGCTCAAAAGACTCCAGTTAGTCAAGAATTCTACTGCTAGACTTATATCAGGTTCACCCAGAACGGTCCACGTCACCCCTATTCTATCAAATCTTCATTGGATCCCAGTTAAATTTAAAATTTATTTTAAAATCCTAATTTTTACCTCTCAGACGCTGCTTGGCCAGGCCCCCCGGCATATCATTGATCTGCCGTGTCCCTATACTTCAGGGTGCACCCGTCGTTCCTCAGGCCAGAGTCTTCTGAAGGTTTCAAAGACCTGTTTTTAAACCCGGGGGGACCTGGCTTTTAAGTCCATAGCCGCTAGACTCTGGAATGACGGTCCCCCCGTCCCTCCATCTGGTTGACAGTGTGGAATCTTTTAAAAAGCAGCTGAAAATGTTTTTATTTAGGAAAGCTTTTGGTTGATTTGATTGTGACTGTCTGGGTTTTAAAATTTTATGTTTTCTATCATCTTTTCCTTTTAATATGTTAATTATGTCATTTTGTTGTACCAGTTACCCTTTTATGCGCAGCACTTTGTGATTTTTATCTGTGAAAAACGCTTTCTAAATAAATTTTACTTAGCAATGCATGGCCTTGAGCTAATATTTTATCTATGGATGTCACCAGAAACACTTTGTAGATTTTTTTAAAAATAAAAAGGTTTAAATCGAGTGGAAGAGCAAATTTCAGATTAGATTTTTTTTCTCTGTATTTTAACCAACTTCCCAACACTGAGGAATACAGTCTCAGGACATTTTGTGAAATTGTCATGAAATTACTATTGATTACGTTTCCTGTGGTGGAGCTGCACACGACTGTCAAGCTGGAAATTACACTTTTTTTTCTGACTTTTATCTTTTTTTTCCTGTTATATTTTACACTCTGCACACACATATTGAATGTGACATAAACTTGACTTCTTTGATAATCCATTGCATGCTGGTGGCATGTAATCACAGTCCAGAAGACTCATGTACTGACTGTATGTTTTTTTTCTTTTCTTTTCTTTTTCTTTTTGTTTGTAGACCATTAATTTAAAAACTAACAGCAAAGCTGCTCAGATTCTATCTTATTTTCCATATGCATATGAATACTGGGGTGTTAATTGGCAATAAAAGGAATAACTATAAGACTAAAACCATGTTTCAGAGCATCTGTTATTGCAAATGAGAGCATGTTTCTTATGTCTCAAACTCAGATCAGTGCGCATTTGAACCAGTGACACTTTTGATCACAAAATTTCTTCTCCCTCATGAAAAATGCAGGAACATCCTTCATGATCAATAAAAGCCTGTACGACTGGATCCCAGGTGATCAGACAGAGTACATAATACACCTTACTGTGTGACAGCCGCGTATTGTTGAATGAGTGAAATTGACGTCAATGTTCAGCAATCACAGAGCTCCCTGTCTCCTCTTCTTGATGATTCAAAGTGAATCAGACTCCGTCTTTGATCAGTCTCTGGCACTTTACCCAGAGCCCAAGAAAAAGGAGACTAGCAGCGTAGAGGATAGGACAGACACAGTCATGTATTTACCCCTGCATTTCAATTTCCCTATTGATTATTCACGTCCAGTCACCGCATAACGGCTTGGAAGAAGCCAAGTGCAGAGCCAAAGCCTTTATTACAGAAGATCTGAGTGAACATTATTGCCTTTGCTGTATGAAACAAACGCTTCAAGCAATTATAATTATTATAATTATCTGCTGAGAGACACACTAAACGCAAATTGGCTCTATGTCAGTAATTAAGAGATGCACCCCTTTTTGCAAAGAGGTGAGTGAAGTTTTCATGGTGCTTTTAAAATAAAAAGCCTGAGCGTTGCAGTGCAGAATTTTAATATCTACCCTGTGGGGGATAATTTGACCCCCTCTCTCAAAAGGTTCTACATTTGAATGTTATCACCTTTCAGAATGGTTAATTACATGTAAGAAAAGGCAAAAAGGAACATTTTTTGCAGTCTGATTTGCATTTTTATACTCTACATGGCCAACCAGAACAAGAAATGTATTTTAAAAGTCAGGTTAGAGTTGTGTAATTGTACTTTTTTTTTCCCTTCTAGAGTTCCCCTCTTCTGGAATTTATCCATGATTGTGTGTGGCAGTGTGTAACATACTAATTTCCTCTCCACGTCTGGCCAAGGGAAAGTAGCTCCATTAGAGCAACCTATTTCGACCATCCCCGGCAGCAGCCCTCCGGTAACAGTAGCACAAGCCAGTCCAGGTGTGGGTTTATGTATACATTAAATTTCACATTAATTTTGATTTTTATTGCCTTCCACTGTTTTCACAGGGGTGCTGCTGCCCAGAATGAGGTTAGGCATAACATGACCAAAAGGGTGGCTACAGTAAAAAGCAACGACAGGAGAGCCACACACCAGATGCTGTCATAACACAGTACTATTTGATTACATCTGACATCCAATCCCCTGAAAGAAAAAGAAAAAAAAAAACTTTTCATCCTTCCACACTTGAAAACTTTAGAAAGGATTGATTCAGAGTATTTTGGCAAACAAATATTTGGAGCATTGCAGTAAGTGTTGAGAATGTCATTGTTTTCATTTTTCAAGTGTAACGTTCAATTAAAAGAAACGCAGATAGTTCAGTCGAGGCTTCTCGGCTCCAGCCTCAAAGACATGCAGTTTCCAGCTCTCCTAATAAATTGGGATTATAACTATCCGGCAGCTCTGTTTGCGCAGAACTGCACCTGCTCACATTCACCCCAAGGCATCAGCTCCCGGCTTCTCTTCAGCTCCTGCACTGCTGACTCCCCGCACAGCCAATTTCTTTGTCATTTTTCTATTAGAAAATCAATTGTTCATTACATATTCCCATACTGAATGCCACATATCATGGCTATAGTTTTTACAGTTAAACAGATCGCAAATAAATCACCATGTCTGTCCATGTTTGTGTGTGTTTGTGTGTTCCTCACTTTTCTCGATCAATCTGCTTCAGATTTAGCAGGTATATTCATGAGAACCCTACAGTTTATCGCTGTGCCAAGTTTGAAGCATGTGGAGTAGTAGCCTACTTTACATAATTAGGCTCAAATTGTCTATAGCTTTGTTATTGTATGCCAGAGAAATGTTGTACATTTCTGCTAAATGTTGAGCTAAGTGTTTGTGATTGGTTGTTTGGCCGTCATCATCAGGAGTTCAGGACATTGCATTCATAGCAGCTCATGTGAAGTCGCTGTTCTGTTTTCTGTGCAAACTTTGAAGGTCACAATTTTCTCATCAAAACAATTTATTTTTTAAAAATAATACTTCCACAGAACAACTCAATGGGTGCAGAATAAAAGTATTTTACTAATAAAACAATTCATATATAAATAAATGTTTTTATCAATTTTGACAGGTCCAAAAAGAGTAAATATTTACATTTGATTACCATGCTAACGTCTACACCAGGAATCACAAAATCTGGACCTCGTGGGTCACTGTCGGGAAAGTTTTCAACATAACCCTGCTGTTGCTAACCCTAAATAAAAAAACTTCAATGTCATATGAGACATACCTCTTCCACAACCACCTTCTCCATACTCCCTCAAAACTGTTATTATTATTATTATTATTAACAATAATAATAATTAATAATTAAATAATAAATAATAATTATTAATAATAATAATAATAATAATGGTTATTTGTTTATTTAATTTTGGGCCAACTGTAAGTTGGCATTGCTGTTTATTTATCTTTTGTCTATTCATTTCTGTTATCGTTTTTCCCTTATATACTCTGAAAGACACACACACATACACACACGCCATGACAGTCCTGTCATCTGCAGAAATACTCTGATGACCCTGCAGTTGTGGGGTTTATCAGTGATGGTCAAGAAGCCGAGTAGAGGGAACTGGTCAGTCAGTTTGTGAAATGGTGCTGTAATGATCTTAAATACCAGCAAGACTAAAGAGATGATTGTTGACTTCAGGAGGAGCAAGAATAAGCAGCATAGTCCTGTCTACATCCTGGAAGAGGAGGTGGAGGTGGTGGAGAACTACAAATACCTGGAGTTCAGCTGGAAAACAAACTCGACTGGAAATGCAACACTGACTACATCTACAAGAAAGGTCAGAGCAGACTCTACTTCTTAAGGAAGCTGAGATCATTCAACGTCTGCACCAAGATGTTGCAGATCTTCTACAAGTCTGATCTGGAAAGTGCAATCAGCTTTGCAGCATCTGCTGGGGAAACAGCATCAGAACCAGAGACTTGAAGAAACTAAACAAGCTGATCAAGAAAGCTGGTTCTGTGCTGGGAATAACTCTGGAGCCGCTGAAGCTTTTTATTCAGAAAACAATGCTGCACAAGCTGATGATGATGATTCTTCCCACCCTCTCCTCAACAGGGTGAAGAATCAACAGAGTGTGTTCAGTTGGAGGCTGCATCAGGTTTGCTTTAGGACAGAGATATACAGAAATTCATTCCTACCAGCAGCAGCATCCCAAAGAACAAGACTGACTGACTTATTATTGTTATGTTACTATTTCATATAAATGTTATATTGTTAAAAACAAAAAAAGAAGAAGAAAAGAGCGAGCTTTTTACAATGTTGAATTTCCCTTCTGGGATAAATAACATATTTTTCATTTTATTTTCATTTTCAAATGCTAATTAACGGTTAGTCAGCTCTGTAATGTTGGCTAATTGAGTAATCGAGTGTGAGTGTAGCACCTACTGGCAGGGAGGAATTAAACTTGTAGCTATCACCTTTAAATGTGTGTGATCAGATCTGAGTTGATGAAAAAGAAGACACTAGTACAGGACAAAGGGCTCATGAAGTCTATTGATTTTTCCCCTTTTTTGGACAAGTATTAAATTATGTTAAAGCCTAAATGTGAAAAAATGTGAAAGTGTGAAAAAAATTCTGTGATAGTCCACTTTCAGTGTGGTGCTTTAGGTACATTTCTCGCTACTCTAGTATATCCTTAACTAGCTAAGAGTTCATTCTTTATGTTTAATGTTTGTCTGTCATGGGCTGAAGCTGGAGACAAGATGAAGAACCCAAAATGTGGACTGGACAGCCAACTTGGTTTAATGTAAACAAGAAAAGAAACCAGACAGGAAAACTAATACAGATAAGACTAACATAAGGACAACGCTTGGCTAAGACAACAACAATCTGTCAACGATATGACCCGTAATTTGAAGAAGGTGTTTTGAAGCAAAGAAAGGTGAAAAATATGAAATAGATTATGAAATATTGATCTAGAGGATGTGATGCAGATTAGTAGGGTTACTTGGTTAATTCTTAACAAAACAAATGCACTTACCTGAATGTTTGCCTATATTTACATTAAGTAACGTAACATAAGAAGATCAGGGTATGATTTAGAAAGACTCTAACTTGCATAGGAATATATGAACTATCCGTTTTTAATATGTAATTGTATTTGTCAAGGATGCATGTGGGAGTTTTTATCTGCATTTATAACAGCTTTGTTAGAGGTCAACTGTTGCTACAGCCTCATGATTAGTGTAGGGAATTCATGAAAGAGTTCATGGGAGAAATGTATATACATACGCTGAGTGCTCATACAACAACTTAAATAGTTAAATGAATAGAAACTCAACAGCTTGCTATTTAACAGTATTTCTTTCTCCATTTTCTTTCCGTTATCAGGCAGTCTAAGCACAGAAGAGTGTATTGCTGCCTCTCACTGTCAAAATTACATCACCATTATTATCCTTTGTAGTCTGTATCTTATGATCTACACCAAAAGGCAGAAGAAAGTTCATCACTTCCTTTATTCTTTCTTATAAAAGTGTCCTATAATTCAAGAAAGTTTCAAATGTAGTAATTCTGTTTGTTGTGAACATGAGTTGAAAAGACTTTAGTGGCATATGTTATTTGTTGTGAAATATCTCCCACTGTAAACTCACAGCTATCAGTCTCATGATAAAGAATTCATAAATTGCAAATTGTTTTTGTAAATGTTCTGAAGTCCCTTACACGTTATGTATGCACAACTTTAGATGAAAATGTACCAAAGACTGTTAAAAAAAAATGGACGTAGTATCCGGTCACGTCTGAATAGGGGAAAGTGAAGCCAAATGGGCGTTTCCCACAGTCGCCATCTTGCCATGTCACGTGTGTCGTCACTCCCGGAAAATATTAAAATAGTCAAAAGTAAGGCTGCCCCAAGCAGTGGGTCAAATGATTAAGAGCCAAGCTAACGCTAACCGAGCTAATCTGAAGTTAACAACAAATAAAGATAGGTGGTTTAGAGGTAAGACACGCTCAGACTTGTTGTTAACCAGCTAAAAACCGCTTTGTGCAACTCTGCTACAGGCTGAGGCTTTCTGGGAGCTAGCAGGGAGCTAACTATTAGCCTTCATGGCTAAAAGCGACATCCGGTCTGTCACCTGTCAATCAAAAGGACACGCCCATTATTATGTGTAATTTAAGGATTAAATAACATAGATAGATAGATAGATAGATAGATAGATAGATAGATAGATAGATAGATAGATAGATAGATAGATAGATAGATAGATAGATAGATAGATAGATAGATAGATAGATAGATAGATAGATAGATAGACTTTTACCATCCCCAAGGGGAAATTCAGTTTTTCACAGCTTTAAAAAAGATAATAATGAAAAATAAATGAATGAAAAAGCAAAAACAGTAATAGACAATACACAAATGTTAAAGGTGTCATGACATCAAATTTCACTTTTCTGGGGTTTTGGGGGTATAATATGATCTGTTGTGCACTGATGAGTGCTCCGCTACCCCCCTCCCTCGGCTGATTCAACTGCTTGAGTGGAGCTGAGTAACTGCTGAGCAGTCAGGCCGGTTTTCAAACAAATGGATTTAAAAGCAAACTTCTGCAGCAACACTGAGGGAGGGGGCCACAACCTTGTCATTACCTGTAAGTTTATTTATTTTCTAAATGCTGTCTTGTCTGATAAACAGTTCACTGTCCGAAGTGCCCATGTTGCTAACAGATAGCCTTTAGCAAACTCAGACTGTGACCTAGTTTCTCTAAATAAGGTCATAGCCAAATAAGGTGAAGCCAATCAAAATGAAGTCAACTTGGTCTCCGGGTAAAGCTGCATATCATTTCCGCACCCAACTCTTTTACTTAGGAAGGGAGGTCTAGTGTGCCAAAACAACCCCCTGCTGTAAAAAGGGACGTTTTTTTCTTTGGAGAATTGACTTTTGCAGCAATACTCCATTAAAGGCACAGTATATAAAAAATCAAAGGTCAGTGGCAGAAAAATGTGATATATAAGTCAAAACTGTGTTTCTATTGATGTGTAATTGCTGCATCAGAATAGCTGTTGTATGTTTATTTTCTTAAATGAGTCATTTATATCTACTTGCTGGGCTGTGCACATATGGAGGCTGTCATACTTGTTCCACCATTTTTACTACGGTGTCCCTGAATGGACAAAACAATGCGTGTAAAGTGAGAACCCTCTGAACTTTAAAACTGCTGTACCAGCTTTGTTTAATGGGAGTCAGAGACTGTTTGGGATCAGTAATGCCTTAAAAGACATAAACAATAGTTACTCATTGGACAGTCATAGTTAAACCTAAAATGATTTTTGGAACCAGGCTGTAAACATGTTTATTTCTGCTGTGAAGTTGGTCTTTTTAACATGGGAGTCTATGGAGTCTAAATACTCTGTTTTGGAGCCCCAAGTGGATGAAGAAAGAACTATAATTTTTGGGCAACCTGGAAGTAGCCTCGCTGTTCTCCAGAGGAGTTTGCCCCTTGATATGTAAACGCATGCGTTTGTAAACTCACCTTAACTGACTGTTATCTTACTCTACATATGGGCTTTACTTCTGTATCCTTGTCCTCGTCTGATTTTGACTCTTGATTTGGGATTTTCAGCTTCTTTCTGAGTCTGCTGCTCTAAATTATTCTTTCCCTTCTGTTCAAATTTTAAAAGAGCCGTATCCCCTTTGAAATTTGTTTGATTTCGCTTCTTATTTCTGATTCACATGTTGGATCTAGTCATATAATCTTTTTTTTTTTTTTTGCTTGGGAAACCTCCAGAGGGAAATGGCCTGGAAGTATGAGCAGCAGCCACGATAAGAGCTTGTCGAATTCCGTAAGTGCTGAGAAAAGGAGCTTCCTTTCATTATCTTATTCAGCATAGGAAAGACTGGACCATCCTTTATGAAGGAAAGGAGATAATTTCACTTCCCAATCACTCGCGTCTGCAACTTTCAAAGTGAGGTTCAATTATATTTATCCAGACTTCCTAATTGTGATTTGTGTAGATAAATGTGAGAACAGCAGGGTGGGCATGAGGAGCATGATAATATCTTTTTTTTAGCTTTGATAATGAAGTGGTATTTTATATCTTATCATACAAATAAGATATTCAGCCAGTCTGATATAGCCTCTGAGCAACGGCCTAATAAGACTGCATTAGACTATCAGAATCATTATTTGCATAATATTTATTGCACTGTTGTTTCGGAGCTGCAGAAGGTCATCGCAGCTCAGAAAACGTGTGGTCAGTATTTCATTGTGATGTTTCCCAACGAAGTCACGGAAGAGGAGAAAAAGATGATGGAAGTACATTTCTTTTGCCTTTTTTTTTTTTACTATCCCCCAGGTCCAAATATCCTGATTTCTGCGCACCAGTTGTTCATTTGTTATTGTGTTCAGTGCATCGACGCTTCCGGGGCTTCTTCATCCCCTGTCAGTTCATCAACAATGTTTGAGTGGAAGATTCTGCAGGTGAAACTTGGCTCCCTGCTTTTGTTCGTTATATAAGCTGATCATTATTACCAGATGCCCAACTGTAAATTGCCCTCTTTTTAACTTTTTGTTGGAACTTTTGTTTTTGGAGACCTGAAAAGCTGGAATGCTTCTGTAACAAATGAGACAAGATTAAAAATATGAATTATCTGGGTTTTTTTTTTCATCTGCCATTAAATAAAAGTCAGTGAGTGCAAGACTATTTCTTTCTCTCTCTCTCTTTTTCTTTGGTGTAATTCTTCATAATGTCTGAACTTCATATAATTTCCTCTTGTAAATGGAAATAATTATAATAACAACAATGCTGATGAAAATAATGAGAGGGAGAAGAAGATGGAGGTCTATTAAACTGATAATTTAATAAATTCTGCATCTTGTCAAAAAATGGAGCACTGTTAATGTGGACTATTGGGTGCTATTCTATAGATAATCTATTGATGTAAGTGGAGTTCTCTTGAAGCAATGGCCCCTATTTATACTGTCTGCAGCATGCATGTTCTCTGTGAACCCGGCCTTGTGATCCCTACTTACAAAACACAGTTTAACCCTTGCTTTTAGCTGCACTCTTTTCAAAGCAGTAACATGTGTATCTGTGTGATCAAGCGTTGCTTCTCAGGTTCACACAGATGCATGCACAGATCAGACCACAACCTACATGCTGAGAGGACACTGAAGAAAAACATGACGCGGTATGGCTGACTACAAAGCCAGCCTGCTGATTGGTGAGCGCAATTTACAGAACATTACTGCTAATCTTACATGAGCATGCAAAACAATGGATGTACAGGTCCTTAATTTGCATGTTTCTTTAGTAAATGTGAGTGACACATGTGCAGGCACACTGAGGAGGGTCAGGGTAACATGAATCTAATAAATCAATCAAGATGGAAAAACTGAACAAGTTTTCAGCATTTCTGGCTACAAACCCCCTCTGTGTCAAGCTTCATTTTCATTTCAATCTCACAGCCACTCCCGCTGCCTAGCTGTCATTTCTCTGCTTTTCTTTAAGCATATCACATTTTCCCTAATGTTCGATGACTTTTGGGGGAACTCCAACTTTGAGGATTAATGTATTTTGTTTGATAAACATTTCTTTCGGCTTTTTTTTTTTTTTTTTTTTTTTTTTAAATAAAGGATGGCCTTAGAAATATTCTGTTTATTTCATATAAATTTTTAAAAAATGATTTCCTTGTCCTGATCTAATCTTGGCTTTTGATAGCAGAACAGTCTTTTCAATTTTAACCCAAAAGCATTGACAGAGAGAACAATGATCGGATGAATAAAGAGAACAGAGTGAAGTAAAATATCTACTGCTTTCCAATGGACACTAAGAAACGGCACAACTAAATAAAGAGGTGGGTTGCCAAGTTGTTTCACATCCAGGGTTGTATCCAGCAGTTCAAACTTGGAATCTCCAAATACCACATTTTTGCCAACCAAGTACAAGTGCAAGAACTGGCATGTGAGTACTTGCCAATACCAAGAACTGATACAGGTAATAGAGAAAAGTGAGAAGCGTGTTTTGTTGTTGTTTTTCTTTTTTATATATATATAAAGAGAAGCATCTCTGTGTGCTCGGGTGTGATGCGGACATTAAAGCTGGGGAATGTGATGTCACTGTAATGCATTGTTGCTTTAGCAGACACTCCTGCTTTATTATAGCTGATAAGTACGGTCAAAATTAATTTCTGCTGATCTTCTCTCAGATATATTTTTCAACTACGATGAAAACTTGTGTTTTAAACTACAACAACTGTTCCAACAACTGACATGGCTCACCACTGTGACATGGTTTTAGTCAGTGTTTCCCACAGAATTTTAGGAGACTGTGGGGGGAGGGTCTCCGATTCTTCCTCCACATTTTCAAGCCCAACACATCTCTTTAGTGCATTTTTGTTTTGCTGCATACGTTGGTAAATAAGAATTTACAAAGATATTTTATATTATACATATATATATATATATATATATATATATACACTGCCTGGCCAAAAAAAAGTCACCAACAAAAAAAAGGTCAAACATTTAAAGTCTGACCACAGCACATCCCAAAGATTCTCAGTGGGGTTCAGGTCTGGACTCTGTGGGGGCCAATCCATGTGTGAAAATGATGTCTGATGATCCCTGAACCATCTTTCACAATCTGAGCCCGATAAATTCTGGCATTGTCATCTTGGAATATGGCCGTGCCATCAGGAAAGAAACATCCATTGATGGAATAACCTGCTCATTCAGTATATTCAGGTATCAGCTGACCTCATTATCTGACCTCATACTGTTGCTGAATCTGGACCTGAGCAACTGCAGCAGCCCCAGATCATCACACTGCCCCCACAGGCTCATACAGTAGCACTAGGCATGATGCTGCATCACTTCATCTGCCTTTCCGGCCACATTTCTTCCTGGAAGACGAGGGTCCACGATCTTTCCAGTTTTTCATAATGCGTTGGACTGTTCTGAACCCAGTTTTAGTAGTTTCTGCATCTCCTTAGATGTTTTCACCTCTTGATGCCAATGATTTGACCCTTCTCAGACAGACTAACATCTTTTAACTAACAGGCTTTTGTAACTATAATGAATAATTCATCAGTGACCAAATTGTGTTGGAGTGAAAGTTATTTGGTAATTTTAGGATAAAGTGATAAAATTGGGAAGGTTTAAAATGTTACAAAAACTCAGATTACTTCATCAAAACATGAGTCAATCTCACTGTATCAACAAGAAGTACACAGGTTTATTGAATATAAATAGTTTAATAATAATAATAATGGATTAGATTTATATCGCACTTTTTTTTCCCATCCAGGAACTCAAAGCGCTCACAGTAGGTCCATTATTCATTCACTCCTCATTCATACTTGGTGATGGTAAGCTATGGATGTAGCCACAGCTGCCCTGGGGCAGACTAACGGAAGCGTGGCAGCCATTTATACGGCCCCTCTGACCACCACCGGAACATTCACACACATTCATACAAGGCAAGGGGGGTTAAGTGTCTTGCCCAAGGACACAACGACATATGGCTGGGGGATCGGGATTCGAGCCGCCGATCCTCCGATCATTGGCCGACCTGCTCTACCACCTGAGCCACTGTCGCCCCGACAGTTTGTATGAATTTAACTAAATTTTAAAAGTTGCTGCTTAATCAAATCATCTGTGTGCGACCACTGTCCACCACTGAATTAAGGAAATCCAGCAGGTCCTTTTTTTCAGTGAAAAACATCACTTGTCTTTCCCACACACCTGTGCGCCCCTATTTTACTTTCCACACCCACAGAAAAACCAGCCCTAAAGTATTTTTTTAAGTTGCCTCAGGGTTTTCAGTCATTAATTTAGTGTGACATTGGCCATTTGAGTAAATTTGAGCAGATTTGTCTAATTTTAAAAGTGTGATTCTTTTTTTAATATAGGCTAGACCTATTTATAAAAGGCTTATTCTTTTGTCATATGGCAACTAATATAATGGTTCTAAGAAAAACGGAGCCTATTTTATTTATTCATTTTAATATGGGTGAGCTGGATCCACTAAACTAAGTCACATCTTGACTTTTCAATTTGCTACTTGTGTGACAAAGGATTTGTTATATTTAGAATATTTATTCCTTATTTGTACATTATTCTTAAAGTGGAAATGCAACGGTCAACCAACCTAACTTTATTTACTGGACTGAGTCCTGGTCTTATCAATAATTATATACCAAATGTGAAAAATATAAGCATATAAAGGAAAAATGTTGGCAAGTTTTATGTTTTTAGGACAAGAGCGCCGCCATCTTGCAGTACTCTAAGCTCTGACGTCACCGGGTTTGTTAGCGCTGCGGTCCTGAATGAGAGTCCTCTGGTCTGCTCCACAATCATAAAGATAACAGCTGAATGACGGAGACTGGTGAGGAGAAGAAAAGACAAAAGGGGAACCACTACTGTATCCTCCTGGTCTTAAAGCAAGTTTTCCAAAGTTTAAGCTGAAGACAGAATAGACATGTCAGACCACCTGACATGACCTGGTCCACGTGGTCCTCCTGAGGGCAAACAGCCTCCAGCATCGCTGAACAGCAGCCACTCCTACAGGTGTTGCCAAGCCGCCCCTCCTGACACCAGAGACCGGTGTCACGTCCTCTCTCCTCAGTCACACGGTGTAATGGTTGGAAAGCATCGGTACAGGATCTGGACGCTGGACTGGCCTCCCAGCTTCGCTTTTCATCATATTAATCTTCTAAAACGTGGTCCGGCTTGTTAATTGTTGTGCAGCATAGCTGCTTATTCCTGTTAATTTAATGTGGAGTCAGAACACAAACCAACCCGGTGACGTCAGAGCTTAGAGTACTGCAAAATGGCGGCGCTCTTGTCCTAAAAACATAAAACTTTGCCACATATTTCTTTTATTTGCTTATATTTTTAACGTTTGGTATATAATTATTGATAAGACCAGGACTCAGAGTGATTCAATGTAGAACCGCCACTGAGCACGTCAGCTGGTCTGACACGCTACAGGTCCAAGTTAAAACAGGGTGGTCGGCATGTGAGACGCTTCCGGATTGGTGGTGAAGTTCCAGTTTTTGCTACTAGCTTCAGCAATAAAAGCCACAGCTCTTGGGGTAGCAGCAGAGTCCAGCGTCTGCTTTACTGCTGCTGGGTGAAGTGAAGGGAGTTAACCCTGAGGTTGGCTGCAGCTTCAGCCCAGCGGGAATCCCCTCACCTCTGCCTCCCCAACCAGAGTTTGTGGGTGAAAGCAGTAAAGTTTACCCGTTATTTCTGCTCGACTTTTCACCGATTACAGACCAGAGCAGCACAGTTACGAAACCATCACCAAAATGGTGACGGAAAGAGAGGAAACTAAGTGGCTTTGTTGCATCTAAATGCTCCTGTGGAGGCGGTGTTTAGTTCACCTGGTATAGCAGACGCCCCTTGGAGAGAGGCTACAGTTTTTTGATGTGGCCAGCCCAGGTTCAATCCCATTTTCTCTCTCTGACCCACTTTCTCATCTACCTGCTGTACAAGGACACTAGAACCCACAGAATGTTAAAAAACAAAGCAAAGCAAGGAAAAAAAAAAAAACGCTCGTGTGTGGAACACACATTATAAAAACTACATTTCACACACACTTTACAATTTTCCTATGGGAATAAAGTATTTTTAATTTCATTAGTGATGACGCAGTAACAAAATGACATCCCTACATCTATGTTTTCAGTGTTGGGTGGGGGACGGGGAGGGCTGCTGTCATAGCTGCGATTTCTGAGCATGCAGCATTCATAATAGGCAGTGGATTGCTTCTTGCTGTGACACACCAAAGTCCAAACAAAACCAGGTCACTACAGACTAGAGGCTAGTGTTGGTGTTACAGAGTGGAGCACTGAGTGGTTGTGTAACTGTGCAATATTAGCCAACATCAAACCCCAAAATTTCATCCCAGCACTATAAAATATCCCACAAGACAACAAGCTATTACAAAATTTTGAATTGTAATTGGATAATTAATAAATCTGTATAAAAAGGCTATAACAGTGTAAAACATATCAGTGCTAAGCTCCACACTGTCTATATTTGTAGTTTTAAAAAAAACATCAGAAAATGTGATTTATAAACGTAGGTTCATGTGCTGCAGAGAATAAAGCTCTTGTGATTATCTAGTCTAAGTGGAGGTCGCGAGTGGGCGTGGGTGGGAGACAGTCTGTGATCTTCTGCCTGAAGGTGAGTATTCTTCACGCGTTCAGAGGAGAAATACGAGCGGCGATGTAGACAACACACAAGGGCACCGAAAGAAAAACACGGCGAACATTTCACAGCGAAGGAGAAGGTGAAGAAAGGGAGAGGAATTTAAGATTGATGTGAGGTTGGAAGAGACGAACAGAGGAGTGAGTGGGCTGTTGGGGGCTGCTATTCAGGTGCAGGTGGGCTTAGGAAGGGGGGGGGGGGTGAATCCATGGGATATTGGATGTCCTGACCTGGCCGGTGGAGGGCGTGAGGATGGATTGGCCACTGCAGACCATCTGAGAAAGCAAGAACAAGAGAGAAGGAGAGAAGGGGTGATGAAGGTGTGGAGAAGAGGAGGGGAGTAAGGAGAATATCAATGGCCAGACAGAGACACGTATGGATTTCTCTTCTGTCTCTTCAGAGCCTAACTTTACTGCAGCGCAGGAGTGGATCGAATTGGGAGGGAGAGAAAAAGTGCCTGCTGATCCTCCCCAGAGAAATCAACACTTATGCATGAAAAGCTTCTTTGACTGTTAACTTTGTTTCCCTGCTCATTGTTCAATAGGATGCACTTGTTTTCTGTTTTTTTTTTTTTCCCCATGTCCTTCTGTTTACAAGTTAACACAATAAAGGCAACATAAGGTGGTGACAGAAAATAATGAATACCACATAAATGATAAAAAAAAGTCAATGCCTCAGAGAGAACTAATAATAAAAAAGAAAATTTATGAATAAGTGTGGTTATTACAAAGTCTTGCCTTGCAACTATTTGCATAATTTCAATTACAGCACAATGACACAGTTCCTTCCTGATGTGATTTGTGCTGACTGTTAATACCATCAGCATAAACAAAGAGAATCTCATTGATTCTCAAGCCCAGTCTGTCAATGTATACATCAACATTCATATAATGTAAAAATCCTAGAATGGGCGAAGACAGCTAGAGGTGACGCGCTTCAAAAATGATAGAATTAAGTGAACTCTTTTTGTAATGGACACAATTGTTTACTCAGGAGAAGAGAATTGAAATGATGACATTCCAACATTTATTATTAAGCTTCATCCCTGTCGGCTGTTTGGTCACATGTAAAATGTGGAACACTAGTCGCTGAAAGTAATGCTCCGTCTGTGGACACAAATACTAGCAAATATAGTGCAAGAGTCAGTAAGCAGGGAGCAATTTGTGAGCAAAGGTCCATTAACTGCTTTCATTGATTTGCAAAATGAAAATTGAAAACTTGACTTTAACTGAATAATACATAAATATCACTGCCAACAGTTTTCATTGGGAATTCCCTTAAAATGCCTCTCATTGCTGAAAGTCTCAGAATGCTAAAGTTATATCAAAAATATTTTCTTCATCCCACTGAAAGTCTGTTGAAAAATGCAGTTATTGTCTGTGAACTGACTATGTAAGCTTTATGTATTCATACATCGTGATGTCAGGATCTCTTTTACCATGGAGCAGAGCTAAATAGAAGAGAACAGACTGATGGCCTTTGATCCTCTACAGGGGGATCGCCCGTGAAGAAGATAATGAGTAAATCAATAAGGCTAGTTGTAAAACTCAGGCTAAGCTACGCCTGCTCAGTTGGGGGTAAGCTGTGTCTTACCATCAGCCCTCCAGCGTCAACTGAAACCTAACTGTTGTGCATTAAATGTCCATGCATCAGTTTATCAACATGTGACCCCTCCGAATATTAGAAATGTGGTGAAAGACACAAAAATGAGACAAACAGATTGATGTGAACACTTAAAATGCCACATTCCTTCTTACATACATGGAACTGTTTTTGATGGCAGTAATGGAAATTACTGGGGTTTACTAAATGTTGTTGTAGTCCTGAATGCCAAAGTAATAATCCTCTGATATGAGGAAGTGTAAAGTAAAGAAAACAATAATAATACTCATGCAATAGATTCAAGGTTGAATATGGGACATTTTTATTAAAAGCTATATTTAAAAAAAAAAAACCCTCCACGGGTCATTTGGAGGGGTGCAGAATGAAAGTACATTTCCTTAAGAAATTATATTTAGCCTGAAAATAAATATAAAATAAATTTTAAGGGTTTGACGATGGCTTTATGTTTACATCTGCAAGCCAATGCACGCCGACATTACGGTTGCCAAAGACGATCTCGGCGTGGCAACAGTATGCTGGCCACAGTTAGGTTGGTACAGGGTGAAACAGTGGAGACGGCAAGTCCAGCAGCTGCTTCAGAGCCCTGGAGATGTTACCCGTCTCTGAAGAGGAGTGACCTGAGAAGAGCCAAAACTGGAGTAAATTTAGGTAAAGCTAAACTAGGTGGACCAACATAAATGTTTTCCACGGCATCAAAACACGGAAATGGAGACTTTTCTCCTGGATCGGTAAGCTAACTTGTTTGCTAACATGGCTGGTCACTTGCGTATCTGCAGCGAGCCTGGCTGGAGTTGTTTTTCAGCCGTTGCAACTACAACCTAGACACACATGATGTCGCTGTTCCGTCCGTGTTCCACATTCTACATTTAAAGCCTTTACGGAATAAGTTTACAACCTGGTAAACATCCTTTTTCCCTTAAATGTCTTTTTGGTGAAAGTGAAGCTATTCACAGATAGCGATACAAAACAGCTTAGGGGGAAATGGTAGGGCTATCTAGCCCTCGAAACTGAGAGTTTTACCCACAATTTCATGCAAAAATATGGGCAAATGTATCACCTTTAGTATCAATATATTTAAATGTGGCCTATGCACATAAAAATCCAAACAAAGGTATCACAGGCCCTGAAATAATATCCAAACTCCTGACCTAACCCCACAAACAGTCGAGATATCTCAGCATGAAACATTCCAACATTTGTGTGTGTTTAGAAACAAGACACAAATAACATGGGAAGAGCAACAAGGATTCAGACTTTTGACCCTGTAAGAGAGAGAGAAAACGGTGAGATTGAAAGAGAGATAAAGCAATGAGACAAGCTGGTGTCTTTGTGTGTGTGATGGGATTGAATAATCTCACTGTTTTAAATGAAGTCCCACTGGAAGTCCACAAGTTTTCTCAACAGAGTGGACACATGGATTGACTGTCAACTTTTTGCCTTTGGCTTTGCCAGTTTGTTTTTTTTTACTTGACTTTGTCCCGTCCAGCCTTGGTGCCTTGCTCTGGGTTTATACCAATGAATCTCCTGAAAAATAATCGTGTCTCTTCAGACTGTGTACTGTAAAAATGAAGTTGTGTAACTCACTCACATTAACACAATAAAAAACAGCAGATGTTTAGTTCACAATAACATGCCACTGAAATGATAAAAAAAACAAACAAACATGTTTTAGTGAAAATATCTAACCTCTGGATGAATTCAAGAGTGCATGAGGCCTCCTCTTGGTATTGGAGATTGAAGATGTAGAAGATGGAAAACAAGGCGGCAAGCCCTGTCAAAAAGGTGGGTTGGATTCCCTCACATATGACATATGACACGGCCCTCGAGGCTGACCATCCAGCGCTGAATACAGCTTCCTGTTATTTCACCCGCGACTTGAAAAATAAAATGTACTGTTAAGTTTTTACAGATTATCGTTCATATTTGAAAACGTAGTTCTGGATGAAAAAAAAAATCCTTTCAATCTTTACGAGCACTCTGTTTATAATGGCTTTGTTGCAGTGACTGCTTATCATTTAAACTGCCCCCAATATCAATAGTAGCAGTTTTTTTTTATTGTTACAAAATAGTAATTGTGATTTAAATGTATGCATTTGGTTTGCCTTTTGTCAAAAGGATAAACTGGTTTGTTTTTTTATGCCCCAACAATCATGTTACAGTAGGAGGGTGCTTTTGATAAAACAATAGGTATCTCCAGTTGTGCCATTTCTTCTAAACATGTCTCCAAATGTAACCTCTTTTTAAGCAAAATCAACAATGCATTCATGACATAAAAGAAATCAGACAATGTTATTGCTTGCCTATTCAGTAGGGCTGGGTATCGATTCAGATTTTTAAGAATCGATTAGATTCCGATCCCTATTGTTTTGAATCGATTTTTTCGATCCGATCTGATCTGTCCAATCCAATCCGATCTTAATTTGGTTTGCTGGCATTGAAATTTTTTTAGCCTTTACCCGAATTCCATGACTCTGTGAGTTATGCAACATATTGATGCAATTATCATACTAATATTCAACAACAAATGAATAAAGTAATGTAGTTAATGGTGGCTGTAAGGACCAAACCCTCTCCCTTCATGTTGACACAGATACAGTCGTCCACAAAATTATTCATACCCTCCAATTAAAAAAAAAAGCTAAATTCACTATTGTAATTCAAATAACAGGAAACAAATGATAAATAAAAATTCACAAAATTATGATGTAGTGAAGCAAAATACACCGTAAGTCAGCATTTAAAACTTAAAACGACTAGCGACTAACCCGCTAGCTCGACTATTAATGGAAAATGCCATTGACATGCTAACGGAATTAGCATCTACATCGTAACTTTAAAGATAACATACAAAATAGCAAGTATTAATTTCACCTCGATCATGAACATCAACTGCATTTATTAAAGTACATAGAGGCAGATGTTTCCTATGCTCTGTTTAAACTGAATTTTTAGAAACTGCTTGTACCGACCCAACTTGCTCAGTATTTTTCTGGCACTACTATAGCTTCAGTAGGCCTACACGCTGTCCAGCTCACTGGCTGAGTCACTGCAGTACATTAAATGTTCATTTTAAAAAAAAAAGAAAAGAAAGACCTATCTTTGGACAAACAAATCGATCTTTGGAAATTCATAAGACAATCGATTCAGAATTGGAAAATCGATTTTTCAAACACTCCCTACTATTCATTGATGTAAACATACCAAGCAGTATCAGACGAGGAGTTGCAGGAATGGAGAATGTCGTCTCAATGTCAGCTGTAGTGGCATGTGCCTGGAAAAAGAACGCAAAATACTAAATGTACTCTTGATATATATGTATATATACATACATACACAAATAATGTAGTATTTTAATGGAGACTGACATTTGTAAGCAGAGCTAGTCCTGTGATGTCCTCTGAAAAATGAGCCATCAGAAGTTGGGTGACCAAAAAAGGACAGCTGGACATCCTCACCCTGAGAGAGAACTTGCTTGACTCCTGCATTGGTGGGTTTTGTCTTGAAGAGTTCCACAATGGCTCTTCCATTCTTTTCCATGGCAAGCCCAAGTGTATGCAGCAGAGGTTTATCAGTGAGAAGCTCAAAATGAGAACTGAGCCCTTTCTGGCTGAACAGGTATGGCCACTTGGATTTGTATAACCTCAGTGTTTGGTGCTGGTAGAGTATTTATCTGGCACCGCTGCAGATAGAACGTTTCTTCCATTAGCTGCTTCACCTCTGCTCTCTCAGCTCAATTTATACCATCCCGACTGTAAATCGCTTCCAGTTTCTGGCGTTTGCTCCCCACCGTGTCTTCAGTCTCACCTGGTGGGAGGATGGGCTGGAATCTGGAACAGCCATACATGTCTGTAGGTCCTCTTTTTCGTCCATGACTAGATGAATGGTGCTGTTGAAAGCTGCTGGTGCGATTCAGGTTTTCAATCCGATTTTTTACTTGAATTAGGAGTGATGTGTATCCACTACCCAGACATTTTTACTGCGGCGAATTTGATGACGTCACTATTATGCAACACCATAACAAGTAAATGTCTGTAAATAAGGACGAATCACCACAAAAAAGCCGCTTCGAGCTCACAGGGGGGGTCTGACTAATGTTTGGTAACAAAACATTAGTGAAATGAAGGAGTTTGTGGCAGATAATGCCTTATTTAGAGGCTGTGCACGGTTGCCCCATCACTTCCATTATATTGGACATACACTGATCTGGATTGGATCTAAATATCTCCTGAAGGAATTCAAGTTGCACCAAAACTGTCTGGGTCAGTAAAAGAATGTATTTCATGCTAGAAAATAGGTCCAGATTGAAAAAAACAAACTTCCCCTTTAAGTCTTTATACAGTGGGAATGCCCAATATGCTTTGCACGTTGTAGTTAAACAAATGACTGAGGAAATGTTCGGTTTCTTCAGAACTATCTTCCCTCTAGCCTTTGTTTGTTTGCATTAGATTACCAGTGATTCGAACTGAATATAACCCAGTGGACCAATCGAGAAACACATTTTATCTGTGTGCAGTAACTTTCGTCATCAAGTCCAAATCACTCCCAGGCTGCATGCTGCAAGCTGTAAATCGAATACAATCATTTGTACAGACTCTTACCAGCACAAGGTCAGTGAGGGGGTGGAAACATAGCCTACCATTTGACCGGAGTTACACTGCAAAACTAATGCATTCGCTTTAGCTTCCGGACATTTTACGAAAAGAAAAAAAAAAAAAAAAATCATAATAATTTGACATGATTGGTTATGTTTCTTATTACTCATGCCATCTGCGTGCTGTATTCAGCCAAACCATAGATTTACTGTGTTAAGCTCTTAATTGCCAGCAAATAAGAGGAGCGAGCAAATTGAAATGCAGAGCACAGACATAGTTCAGGTGGTTATGAGACTGTATATGCAGCTACAAAGAGACCGCATGTTTCTTTGTGTAAAAAAACTGAAGACATGCTATGAGGCAGAACAATAGCTGTGGGAGCAGTTGCATGAATGATCGGTCATGCATTTAATATTATTTGCTATTTGATCATTTAGTCTGTTTGAAATTTCACTTGTGAAGTGTGAAACTCCTGTGTTGCAAAGGGAAAAGGTGTTTTAATGTATTTTTTATTTATGTTTAAATTCCAAACTATTCTGCTATGTATATATATATATATTTTCAGAATAGATGGTATATATATATTATTTTTATATTTGGAGCATTTTATGTCTTGTGTCAAAATTTATCATGACATCTACTACTTTTTCCCGTCTATGCTCATAACCAATCCATAAAAATTGCATTCCAAACCATGATTTCTACTTTTGACCCATTTTTTTTTATCAGGCAAGAAACGTGAGCAAACTGCATAAGCTGCACACTTGCCATATGCAATTCTCGTTATCTTCACATCAAAAAGGTGTCCAGTACAAATACTTTAAGGATGTTAATATTTCACGGTCTTACTACTCCTGTAATGGCCATTACACAGAGGGAGAGGAGAGGAGAGCCGAGGAGAGGAGACCTTGGGTTGGTTATATATTCAAGACAGAGCCTCACACTAATCCACATACACTCCAGCTTCGTCCCCCATGTGTGCCCTGCCCTTAAGAAGACAAACAATAGATATCCTTCACTCTCCTCCAGATCACCTCTTTCAACACATTATCCTTCATCTGCTTATTGTTGATCTTTTTCATATACTCATACATCTGTTCATTTTCATGTTAAACAGGTAGACCTATCAACAAATAAAAAGAACATATTTTGCAGAAATGCCTACATGAAAATAGATTTTATGCAAAACAGGGAGGGAAAAAAGGCCCAGGATCATTTTCTGTTTGTGTAAGAGGGATTTTTAGTTAAGCCCAATTTAACAGTCAGTGAGTTTAAGCAAAGGTGCTCCACACTTTCTATTCTGCAGCATAAACACTCAATATATGCTAAGCCTCATTCTCTTGGTGTGCATAATGCTGCCTGGATCTCACCGGGCTCCCGTGGACCCGCACACATGGCCCCATCCTCCTTACTCCTTCTGCCAATAGCTGCCACGGAAAATCAATATGTCAATACACATTGCAAATGTTGGGTCTTGACTTTGCAAGGTAATGTCTGCTTGTCTCTGCAATTTTGCTCTGTTCGCAAAAGAAACAAAAAAAACCCCCGAAACTGTTCCTTCACTCTCCCATGGACAATGGGAGGAGAAAAACGTAAACATCACAAGAGATCGCCGTTGTTTTCTGACATCAAACATGATGAGAGTCCTTTCTCGCTGCCTGTCCTTCTCATACCGCTGTGCGCACAACTTCATTTTTACCTCGCTGCTTTTAAAGCCAGACACCCACAGAGCTGGTGATTGGGAGGAGAGGGGAGAAACAGTGCTATCCATCCTTCTGTCTTGCAGAATTTTTTTCTTTCTTTACTCTTAAGAAAAAAAAAAACACGTTCTGGGCTGATTTTATGTGAAAACCGCAGCCCTGCACACCACAGAACCGTATCCAGGTTTTATTTTCCAAGGCCCACAGTATTTAAGCACAGCGCTGAGAGGAGTGGGAGGGGGATGCTGAGAAGAAGACCTGGGGCTCTGCACTAAGAGCCCAGAGACCCCCGTCTCTCTGAGAGATCAGTTCTACTCTGAAAACTCTATCTACACTTAATCCTCTCTCATAGGGACGCACACCCACACATGCACATACAAATGTAAGCACTCAAACACACGTGAATTATTCACACACACAATGAGAGCGTGTCGTACATACTCACACCAGCTGCACATCTTAAGTGGTAGAACTTGTACTGATGAGTTTATGAGACGAACTAAATGAAGAATAATGATTTTTTTTTCTCTCATACTTAAAATCAGCCCAGTATTATGCATTAGTTCCACACTAATCACAGCTGAGTTGGCTATGGGCCTGATCGCTTGCCAACAGCACATGTTGAAAGGGGTCTTTGCAAAACATGAACCTTCTCCCAGTAGAGTTCATGTACAGCATAAAGTGTATGACAGATGAGTGAAGCTGGAACACTCTGAAACCTCTTCAAGAGTGATGTTGCCCTACGTTAATGAATGAATATGCATGAGATTTCAGATTAGCACTTTTCATTTCAAATGCACTCTTCCTGCTTCTACATCTGTCATGTGCTGTGCAAGAATCTGACAATAAACAGCGTGCAAAAAAAACTTTCAAGCACACTCATTTTTCATATTTTATTCAGTTATCATTTATCTACCATCAAGCACAAGGGCCAGAAAAGCTAGTTTGATCTGTTTTCTTTCTTTCTTTTTCTTGAAAAGTTTCATGAATAAGGGCACCAGGGAGAGGCCAAACAACCCTGTCAGACACCAGCAGTGTCTGAAACCCATCAAGGTTGCTATTTCTCCGGGGATTGTTTGTCGCAGTCACTCTCGCTGTCTTGTTCTGTTTTGATCCAGGCTTTGCCCTCAACAGCTTTCGGGATGATCAGTGATTTAGCTGCAAAAGGTGACTCATGAATAATAATATGTTTTCAAGTGCGGTAAATTAATTCTTTGGCGTCACGTCAATGCCTGGCACTTGGAGTAAACACAGCACTGACATGTTTCTGATTTTACATGAAATTAACATGAAGGATGCCACTGTTAAAAATGATTTCTCTGCTCCCAAAAGCACTGACCAGTGTTGATGACAGAAACTGCATTGAAAAAAAAATACAAGCCTGTAAAGCTGATGCAGTCATGTCCGCCATGGTGAAGATTAAATCATATATGCTGCTAAATTAGTGGTCTTAAAGGGGAATTTAGTTTTTTTTTAACCTGGGGCGTGTTTTCATATGTCCTTTCATATATGTGAGTGATGAGAAAGGAATGTTTGCGATAGCTCCAGTATTTAGCCGGGCAGGCAGCCTAGCAGCCCAGCTAATGGTAAATATGGCGCAACTGACCCCAGCATCTAAGTTCGCCCTAAAAACCTGCTTTTGTCCACACTGAAGGGATCAGATAGTCTCAACGAGTGTCCGACAGCATACTAGAGAGGTGAAATGAATAAAAGTGTCTACATTACCTGGCCATCGCTATTTGTTTTGGTGTTTGTGTCCAAATCTCAGGACGCTGGAAATCAAATCTCATTCTGAAAATCGCGCGATTACGTCAAAACACCGGTGGGGTGCGCGAGTTATCACGCAATTTCCAAAATCACGCAATAACTTGCGTCAAAACACCGAACACAGACACCTAAACAAACACTGATTTACTTATTACAAGCAAATAAAACCTTGGCCACTCTTAGAATAAGTAATCCACCCCATTCTTAGCCCCCATGAGCTCTTGTGTGAAATATTCTACCGACTTCCAGTTTGACCGGAACCAGCGTTTCTTTACATGCTAGATGTTCACGCTACTCCACTTCCTTTGAGCTTTTTAGGTTAACTGTGTGAGAACAACAGCTGTCACAGCTCAGAAAGGACAACGTTACAATCCCTGTCCCTCGTGCAACAGAGGGGTGGGAGGAGGACATGAAAATCTGGCCAAACAAACAGTAGCATTATTAGCCACATTAGCCACTTAGCTCTGTCACATCTGACTGTGAAGCAATGAGCAATCTTAAAAGCTCCGAGGCTTATCAGTACCTACAGTATTATTATCATTATTATTATTATTATCATAATTATAACACATTTTATTACAAAAGTGTCTAATCATAGCACCCAAGGACACTGTACAGAGCAGTATCCTAACACTAAACATAACAGGTACCACATAAAAACAACATTGGATTGGTACATATGGGTATAAGAGAGTCTGTACAGAAGAGTTTACAGTCTGGATTTAAAGAGAGGGAAATGTCCTGTACGGAGATCGGGAATTCCAGAGATGGGAGCAGAGTAACACACTAATAAGGTTGGTCATGTTTGGCTGAAAGAGGTGGGATACAATCTTATTTACTTAACAGCAGATGTAAATTATTTATTTACAAAATGTGACCATTTGTTGGCAGTCTGGAGTCCTGCAGCTCCACTCTCACACTGAGGAGCACGTTCTACACATCGCTCTTGTAGCCACAACTTAAACTTTCTCTGGTTTTTAGTACAACCATGAACATATGGACAGAGCTACATATTCCCGACCTGTGCAAGGACATTTTCTGGGGCAAACCGTTTAGAAATGTAATGAACACTCTTGTTGAAACATCAGAATAAACCGCTACCTGAAACGACGGTTTACACTGTGAGTCAATGGCTAGGTGCCATTTCTGGTATCTCACAGGAAGTTAATTGCATAATCGTTTCTACAGTTGCTAGCTCAGAAATAAGGTGGATAAAAAAATATCTTTTTCTTTTTTTTTTTTTTTTTTTTTGTAATAAGCAAAAAAAAATCTGTCAAAAGAACAAGTGAAATTTTCTTGATAAGATTTCTTGAAAGAAGACATATTTAAGATGCACTGTCTTCAAACAAGTTTGTATCACATCAAAATGTTTTTCTTTGGGTGATTATATACTGTACTTATGTACTTATGTTCTTACTGTACTTTGTGTGTGATGAGATGTTTTGACTAGAAATTAGACAAATATACTTGGTAAGATTTTGAGGTTTTTGCAGTGAATATGAGTATAAAATAACCCATTTTAGGATTTATGTCTTAAAGTTGTACTTCCGTGGTCATCTCATTAACATTTCTGTGTTCTCCATTATTATTGGATGCATTCTGCATCGTTTCTGTTTAAAAAAACCCTCTGGTATCTTTGTATCCAGCTGTATTTGTATACTAGAAGAGAGGCTTGTGGTCCAACGTCAGGCTTTTCCGGGTCCTTCTCATGAATTTCCGTCTGACTGGCTGCCTGCCATCAGTGTATGAAGGAAGCTCCGCCCTCCGCTCTTATTTCGCTACAGACAGGAAAAGAGCCGACAAACAAGTTTGTTCCGCCATGCTAACAAACAGTTAGCTAATTAGCTTCTCAACTCCGAAGTTACATTCGTGCCGTCTTTACTTCTAGTGTGAGTGGAGGGTTACCTGCCTTCCAATGGACAGATAGAAACCCCACGTGGGATACGCTATTTGCAATGTTACGTAGAAGTGCAAGGCTGTTCCCGATTCGCTCTTTTCTTCGTATTGTTTCTGTGATGAGGAAGCACAGCCGACTGGGAACGCAACGCAGCAAGTCAGCATGTGTAAGTAAACAAGGGAAACCCTCCGTATTTCAGAAAGAGCAAGTTAAATGGGTTTTCAGTGGAAGGAGGCCTTTAAGAAATGAAAAAAACTAAAAACACAATTAAAAATCTACACATTCTGGTCTTGTCAAGTATGTTACTCTCAAATCAAGACAGTTTTTGCTGAATATAAGAATGTCAGACTTAGATCGTCCGTTTTTGCATTGTATGGGAAGGTATCAGACAAAACCATTCTTGCATTTCTTTGCACATATCGATCAGTCTCAGCACTCTTCCACATTTCTAGTATTTCATCAAATTTACCTCTGTGTATCTGGTTATTATCGTGCAGATGTATGAGAGGGAAATATGATGCATTTTCCATCTAGAACTGCCGCAAAGCAGCATGCATAGCACTTCCCCAGTGTTCTGTGAGGTGTTTAACACAACTGGTGGAGCAGCTGCCTAACATATGGAGGCTACAGCTCCTCGAAGCCGCCAGCCCAGGTTCAAACCCCTGATGGGGGTATGTTGCTGCATCTCCACCCCCGCTCTCTCTCTGATCCACTTTCCTGTCATGCAACTGTCTGATAAAGACCCTCAAAGTATTTCCCAGGGCTGACCGTAAAAGTGGAGGTAAACCGTTTTGGACTATATGGAACATTATGGTGGAAGACAAATGAAAGTTGTCAATTAGTGTACACTTTTACAGTCCAAAATTTCACCAGACAATGTCCGAAATGCGCAAACGGATAAGGAAAATGAACATGAGTATATGACATCCAGATCTGCCATGCATGCTGAAAGAGTTTCATCAGTATCCATCCATCATTTCATTCATCTCTTATTCCATATGGTACCAAATCTTCTCTTCAGTTCATTGCCTCGAAAAGCTTCTCAGGTCTCATTGAGTTTAGTTTCATCATTTTCAAGCAGCCAAAAACAAACAACTCAAAGATTTCAACAATCTGTGATAATTTTTTTTGCTGTTTAAAAAAGATGTAAGAATAAAAATAAAGAAATAAAGTTCTCTGGTGACATTAATTAGAAAAACAGCACCAACAACTGCAGCCGTGCCACAAGGCAGAAAATGTGAAATGTTGTCAAAACATTGACTGATATCGACATTTCTGACAAACTGTAATACCAACACAGAGTTCTGATGTCAACATTGGATTATTTGGTTTTTGGCTCTTACATCAAGAAATGATCAGCCTGACTATGTTGACTATGTTTGTTCGGTGCAGCGTGTTGCAAGAAGCTTCATCATTTCAAAGAAGTCTGCTGAACTATGAAAACTGTCCAGCAAGAAGCAGAGGGATGTTATGGATTAACTCCGGTATTTGATCATTATTGTCTATAATTCTTAAACTAAGGTACAACCAATGGTACAGTACATCTGGTCCGTCGAGTGGTACGCTAAAGAAGTTTTCTGACAAAATTCGCTTTCTTCTGTTCTGCCATCTATCTCGAGATTTTTCACTTGCCATCATAAAAAGGACACAAGGATGGATGTAGTCAAATCTGAGACTGAAGCAAACATCAGTTCATCCATTTATCACAGAAGCAGGCACATTAAGTTGAACATGATTTGTAAGTAAAAGAAATGACTTTGCTTTGCTGTGCATATGTGAGACGGCTTTTGTGTGTGAATATGTTCAAGTGCCAGTCCTGGTGACTTATGCCTGCCGCACACAAGAGCGTTTTCTACCTCACGAGGCCTTGAATGAAAACTAGAAATGTTTGATATTTTTTGCCTTGCAAGGTGAAAAACTCACTGTGTGCGCTCAACTTAAGCTGCCTGCAGATCACATGATTTCAAGAAGGCAGCTCATGGCAACGTAGTCAGTTACATTTTAGAGGACATAATACGGCCAGACCTGCTTATATGATGTTTCGTCAGACTTCAAAAACATCCATCCAAATTTCATCTCTGTCTCAGTTTCATTCATTTATCTTACATGACTTCTTCTACTTTCGTGTTTAATGGCTGATGGCAAACTCAAAGGTGCACCACCGCCACCAAGTGGTTTGATTATATAGTGGAAAAATGGCAGCTTACGCAGCCTCAGCTGTGCGGCTTCAGCCAATAGCAGGAGGACATTTATTTGCCGGCACCGATTATGGCTGAGATGATGAGAAATAACTCGATTTTTGGCTGTTTTTGAGCTGATTTTCCAGTCCTCCGACAAGTTTGGCGATCGGGACGACTTTTGGCCAAATCTTGTGTCGTGCAGTATACTAGAGGGTCACGAGAGGCGATTGGCACCTCACGACGAGCTCCCGATCAGAAATCATGGGTCGCAAGAAAATCAAACCTGTTTGATATTTTGGTCGTGGCTCGTGAGTGAATCACATGTTGAAGCGGAGCCACGACCCGACTGAAAACTTTTTCCTCTGAGATTTTCACATTTCGCATGCGTGAAACAAAAACGGAAGTAAACCAAAGGCAGCATGGCGACCCGGCGTGTCATTTGGATGGAGATCTCGTTGTAAAACCAACAGACAGCCCACGTCTGCTCAGCAAATTCCTTGTCCACACGCAACGTCATCGCCTTTTATTTTTGATGAAATCTTCACAAAGAAGAGTGGGAATCGCCAAGGCAGCATGGTTTTTTGATGATAGCATACTGTTGCTGCTGTTGTTGCTGTTATTGTCGTCGTCTTCTTCGTTTTCTTCTTCTTCTATTACTTTTAGCTGTATTTATTGCATTGCATGTCGGGAATTGTTCAAGACCCCAACGTGTCTTTGAGCACGTACAGCGTAAGTAGTCAGATCACCTCCGAGCGTCGGTTCGTTCAGTGTGAGGACAGACATCGCAAGCTGTGAACTTTTGAACTCTGCGACTGATTCGCACAGTTTGAGTTGGAGCTGCGAGCAGCGATTGAAAAAATCGCACATTGTATCCCAGGCTTAAGGAGGACCCAGCCTACGTAGACCGGGTAGGACACGTCCTTCGAAGGACCTAGCCCCTGAAATTTGGACATATATGACACTTGTCCAGTCTTACATTTATCTTGGGGGTCATGACTCAAAAAGTTCAGGAACCACTCTACACAAAGCAGTGAGTAAAAAGGAAAGTAAACAGTGAAGAAAGCATCTGATGATATCAAATATAAAATCTCTTAGGTCAGATAATAGTTGAATGGGTGTCCAGTTTGCCACAACCCCAGCCTCCAAATTTGGACTTTTTTGCCCCTTAAACCTTCACTTGTTCGCAATTTCATGAAATACCAAGACTCCTGTATATTCTTGTGTCCATCCACTGCACATGAATAAGAGTTGTTTACCAGAACATAAATCAATAAATGACATTTTGCCCCAGTTGCAAAGCTAAAACAACATTCAACAAGCCTTCCTTGGCCACTATTTGTTTATCTAAACATTGTTTTGCTTGATTATCTGCTTTCTTTACTGTGTCTATCATACAACACAAAGGCATAAATTTTCTTTTCAATTTAATGCTTCACAACCATAACTTCACGATGCACAAGGCAGTAAGTAAAACTTCACAATTTCCTCCAGGTTCTTATCTCTAAAAAGTAATTTTACACTATTTAATCAGAGATGTGTAAAATTGTTCTTATTCCGCTGGATTTCACTCATTGCTCTCAGGTGAAGACAAACTAATTAATCTATAATCCATGACAGGCTCTATTTTATTGAGATGAGGTCTCCCATAATGACTCTTCTCTATGCCGATACCCACTCTCCTGAGTAAAGTTTCATCCACAGGGAAAAACAACAAGTACAGATCCAGAGAAAAACAAGCTTTCTGTCCTTTTCAGTGATAGTTGCTTTGCATTTCATTTCTCTGAATGTCGCTCTGCTTTAATATATTTATAGCTCTGCTTTTTCATCAGTGGCTCAGTGATAATCAATGTTGCCTCACAGCAAGAACACTCTGGTTTTCATTCAGATGGTGAACTTTTGTTAAAGCCTAGGCTTAAAAAAAGCATGCAGAAGCTCAAAACCTATTTAATGGATCGCAATGAAATTAACTCCAAATATTGAAAATTGCAACTATGCATGCTATAACTCCAAGATTTTAAACAAAGAAACCATCTTACCTGCCAAAATGCGTGTAATTGGTGTGTAAACCCCCTTTTACGATGTAAAACCGAAAGCATGTTTTTCTCTGGTATTTTGCTGTAAACACTTTTTGTGCCTACAACCCTAAAAAGCAATGGATGAAAAGTAATTCCTCAAAAGTTTTAATTATCCATTATTCATTTATGTAATGTTGCACACAGAAATGTCAAACAAAATTCGGTTCAAGCTTCTCCAATTTGAGAGTGACCTTAATCTTAGTTGGGAAAATTAGAGCGTGTTAAGAACTGCTTTTCACGGTGGCACAACAAAACTTTATGCAAAATAAAAATATATTTGTAATATTTAAACAGTAAAAGGGACACTCAGTCAGCTTTAGACCACTTGAAAAGCAAAGATGTCAAAATCTGGTGTGATTAAAAGTTATTTATGCAAAGAAAATTGATCTGATTATTTTGATACTTATATTTATCACTAGCTACGTTTATGTGACGTGTGGGGTCCCTCTGCCATGCCTCTGATAGATCATGTGCCCTGGCTACTTGGCCACAGGGATATCCCTTTGGCTGAATGGTTAGCGTGCATAAGTCTCACCAAGGAGTCTGGGGATTGAATACCGCCTGAGCTTTCTTTGCTTACCTTTCCATATTCTGGTGTTGTCGGCATGATCCATGTGGTAATAAGTCCATAGATTCTAAATTGGTGGCAGCCTGCGCAAAACACGAGGATGCTTGTGGAAAGAGGGGGAGAAATGTGACAGTGTGGGGTCCTATCAGTATACCTCTGATTAATCATGACCCCTGGCTACTTGGCCACAGGGGTTATATGACTGGTTAATTCAATTTAACTTTATTTGTATTGCGTCAGTTCGTGACAATGTCACCTCAGGGCGCTTAACAGACAGGTCAGATTCATAATAACCTAGCTAAAGAAACCAACAGATTGGATTGAATCTTGTCTTGACCCGGTCCAATCCCCCATCCTGAGAAAGCACAGAGTGGTGGCGACAGTGGGAAGGAAAACACCCTTTTAACAGGGAGGAAAAACCTCCAGCTCAGGTAGGGCGGCCATCTGCCTCGACCGGCTGGGGTGGAGAAGACAGAAAGAGACCAATAGGTACTGCAACTTTTATCCAGCCAGACCTGCTGAGAGAGGAGAACAGAGTTAATGATGCAATACTGTCACAGGTTTCTACATGGAGAAGCAGAGATGATGGGAAAGGAAGAGCCCAGTGCATCATGAACGTCCCGCAGCAGTCTAACTACCTGAATTGGTAGCTGGTTCCAAAATAGGGGGGCTTGATAGCCAAATGCTCTGCTTCCCATTCTACTCTTAGAGACCCTTAGAACCACCAAAAGACCTGCAGTCTGAGAGCGAAGTGCTCTGCTTGGAATATCTGGAACTATGAGATCTCAAATATATAATGGAGCTTGGTCATGGAGAGCTTTATATGTGAGAAGAAGAATTTTAAATTCTATCCTGGGTTTAACAGGGAGCCAATGAAGAGAAGCTAGAACTGGAGAAATTTGATCTCTCCTGCTGGTTTTATTTAGAACCCTCACTGCAGCATTCTGGATCAGCTGGAGACTTTTCAAGGCATATTTGGGGCAGCCCAATAATAAGGAATTACCGCCTTCGTCCAATCTCGAAGGCGGTTCTAGAAACCTGTTTTATATGTGAACTAAAAGAGAAACCCTGGTCAAAAATGACTCCAAGATTCTTCACTGTAGTGCTGGAAGCCAAATTAATGCCATCTAGATCAACTATAAAGCTAGACAATTTAGTCCTGAGTTTTTCAGGTCCAAAGACAACAACCTCCATCTTGCCTGAATTTAGAAGCAGAAAGTTCAGTGTCATCCAGGTCTTTATGTCACTAAAACATCTTTGTAATCTAACAAATTGATTGGTTCCATCAGACTTCATAGATAAGTATATCTGAGTGTCGTCTGCATAACAATGAAAATTTATGCCATGTTGTCTGATATTACCCAAAGGAAATGGTATGATGTGAAAAGTATTGGTCCGAGCACAGAACCCTGGGGAACTCCATGAGTTACCCTGGTGTGTGATGAAGACTCGTCATTTACATTAACAAACTGAAATCTATCAGATGAATATGACTTGAACCAGTCTAATGCAGTTCCTCTAATTCCAATAACATGTTCAAGTCTCTGTAGCTGAATGTTGTGATCAATGGTGTCGAAAGCAGCACTGAGCTCTAACAGGACAATTATGGACAGGAGTCCTTTATCTGAAGCCATGAGAAGATCATTAGTAACCTTCACCAGTGCCGTCTCTGTGCTATAATGAGCTCTAAAACCAGACTGAAACTTTTCAAACAGATTATTTCTGCTCAGATGGGCACAAAGTTGAGCTGAAACTGTTTTCTCAAGAATTTTAGACATAAAGGGGAGGTTAGACATCGGTCTGTGATTAGCTAACTCTCCTGGATCAAGAGTAGGTTTTTTAAGTTCTATTACTGCAGTCTTAAAGGACTGAGGTACATATCCTGTCAATGGAGATGAATTGATCAGATCCAATATACACTACTCACAAAAAGTTAAGTATATTTGGCTTTTTGTATGTCAGAATAAAATCTAAAATCAACTACAACCTTTACAGAACTGAATTAAACTTTCTCTAAACTTTTCAGTGCACATGTACATTGTTCCATGGTTAAATATTTATTCTGCATCATTCTGTTCTCCAAAAACCGAAAGTTGAATATCCCTAACTTTTTGTGAGTAGTGTATATGTGTTACTGAAAGGAAAAACTTCCTGGTCCAACAGTCTATGAAGTTCTGCACAGACTCATTAATTTGAATCAGGTGTGTTATAGCAGTTCAGCAGCAAAACATGGAAACCTTGCAGGATGAAGGTCAAGGTTCCCCACCACTGGCATGGAGTATGAATAGTCCTTTTGTGGTAAAGAGAGGAGCCCCTCCTCTAGGATGGGTCCAGTGAGTTGCTGGCTGCTCCACCACATCAAAAGGAGCTTGTTAAGATAGTCTGGGGAGCTGCTGAGGATGCTTTTAGACTTTGGGGAGGAAGTCTGAGGGTAGACCAAGAATATGCTGGAAAGATCGTGTCTCTATAGGCTGGCTTGAGAAACACTTCTGCCCCACCTCCCCTTCCCAGAAGGAGCTGGGGAGAGTGAGGACAGGGACATCTGAGGACCTATCATTTGACTGTCGCCCTCTGAGACCTGGTTTTAGATAAGCAGCTGAAAGTGGATGGCAGAACTAAGAACTAAGAGGAAAGGAGATTAAGCTACTTTCCAGGGGAATATTTCAAGATAAGATTAGGCCTTAAGTTGATTTCCCTTGATTTGAAGTTGGATTAATGCAAAATGTTGATTTGTGAATAATTAATTTATTAAGTACATTTATTAATTTATTAATTCATTTAGGTGGTGCCAATTGAAACAATTAATTTAAGTTGGTTCAGCTATTTTCTTTTTTCAGTGTGTTTTCATTTGCTACCCCTAGGATCAGTCAGAAAACATATAATCTGGCTTTTCACTTTTATGCTGATGAATTGAAGATATATTTGCCAATGAGACCAAATGGAAAAACTGCACTTACTAAGTTACCGGACTGTTTAAGCGATGTAAAACAGCGGCTGGCACAGAACTTATTGCAAAACAGAATATATTTGTTTGGCATGTCACTAATGTCAAATGTTTTCATAAATTTTCCAGCCCCCTTTTTTAATGAAAATCTTGGTGTGACATTTGACAGAAGGCTCAAATTTGGAATGTAGATTAGCTCCTGGTCAGTACGAGTTTTTTTCAGCTTCTTCTCTTGGCCAAAGTGAAGCCCTTCCTCAGTCGGCAGGATCTTGAACAGGCAATTCACATATTCACAAGTTCAAGACTGGATTACTGCACCGCCCTTTATGTTGGCCTCAGCCAGTCCTTAAATTCACGCCCGAATTTTAACAAGCACATCAAGACATGATTCTTCTTCTTCCTTCCAAAAAAAACAAAAATCATATTTTTATTTTTTTTTTTTAATTTCTATTATTTTATATAATTCCTATATTTTTTTCTTTATTGATTTACCTTTTCTTTCTCCCCCTTCCTTTCGAGTCTTATTTATACATTAACTTCTTTTTTTTATTTATAATATTTTTTATCTCTCCTTACTCTCTCTTCTGTACTTCTATGTCTTAACTAGTTTATCTCCTATCCATCAATATTCTGTTATTTCCTATTAATTTCCTATTCTCCCTTCCCTTTCTCTCTTCCTCTTCTTCTTCTCTTCTTCTTTATCCCCTCTCTTCCCCCTTTTCCTTTTTTTTTTTTTTTTTTATTCTTCTCCCTCTTCTTTTTTTTTTTTTTTTTTTTTCTTTTATTTTTACCCTTTTTTTATCCCCTTTCTTTTACCCCTTTTCTTTAACTCTAATAGATGGTTAGTCATCTGTACTAATTCATAATATTTAATGGAATATATTAAAAATATATATAGATCCACAATCTCTTCCCCCCCCCCCTCCCCCCATATCATTTCTATTTTTACACCCCCCCACCTCAACTTTCTTAGATTTATAAATTAGACAAAAACAATTCTCCCCTTTCTTCCTTCTCTTTTTTCTTGCTTTTTCTTTTTTTTTTTCATTTCTTTTATTTTATTTTTTTTTTTTCCATTTTTTTTTTTTTATTTACTCTTCCTATTCTTCCTCTTTTTCTTTTTTTTTTTTGTTTTTTTTCTTCTCAACTTAATTTTTTATTATTATTTATATATAACTTATTCCCTCATTATCCCTCTTTTTTTCCCTTTTTCCTTTTTTTTTTTCTTTTACTTCTTTAATTTCAATTTTTTTTTCTATTTGTAGTTACCTTACCTCCTTTTTCTTCTATCTTTTATTTTATGTAATTCATATTTTTTTCTCCTATTATCCTTTTTTAATTTCCCTTTTCCCCTCTTTTCCCCCTTTTTTTCCCTTTTTTTATTCCTTCTTTATTTTTTTTTTTTATTTTTTTTTTTTCATTCTTTCCCATCCTTTCCCCTCCCCTTTTTCCCCCCTTTTTTTTCCCCTTCCCCTTCTCTTTCTCCTTTTTTTTTTTTTGGTTTTTTTTATTCACTTCTTCTAGATTTTTTTTCCCTTTTTTTTTTTTCATTTCCCTTTTTTTTTATAATTTTTTCCAAATATTTTTTTATACCAAAATTTTAAATTTTACACATAATGTGCTGTCATCACTTCACTCGCTTCCAGTTTGTTTTAGAGTTTATTTTTAACTTTTGTTGTTGTTTTTTTTTAACACCGTTCATGGCCAGGTGCCCTCCTACTTGTCAGACATCTGCCTGTCCGTGATCATGGCAGGGCTCTGTGTTCTTCAGGTCAGCTTTTACTTGAGGTACCAAGGTCGAGACACGAGCAGTGGGGTGATCGTTCTCTGAAACAAACTGCCCCTCAACATTTGTATCACCAATGATCTCAGCCTTTTCAAATCAAAGCTGAAGGCACTTGTTTTAGATTAGTATTTAACTGCCTCTGGGGTAGTTTTGTTTTTTAGGTGTAGTCTTGTTTTAGGTACAGTTTTTATTTTTTTATGTAATATTTTAATATTTTATTATTATCATTATTATTATTATTATTTTATTCTATTTGTATTTTCTTTTTTTATTGTATTTATTTGTATTTATAATTTATTTATCATTTTTTTTTTATTTTATGCGCTTTGGAAAGGCTCTTAATACCCTGCAGCCAAATCACACTTTTCAGTTGCTTTTGTATTGTTTTAATTATTTTTAAATTTAAATTTCAGTTTGTACTAAATCAAAAATTTGATATGAGGAAAAAAAAGCATGTAACAATTCAATATAGTTTATTCCAAAATGAAAAATTTAGGTTGTAACAAAGGATAAAATCTGTTTATGGTCTTATCTTTTACTTTGTATGAATGCTATATCTTTTTTTGAGTAAAGGTGAAAAAAAAATATGTTAAAGCTACTTTAACAAAAGGGGAGGGGGAGGGGGGGGGGGCACATACTGCAAATGACAGGGGTAGAGCAGAGTCAGGGCTAAGGGCTGATCCACCCTAAACAGCTGCTGTGAAAGGGTTGTAAAGACAGGGCTGAGGATAGTGCAGGCATATTTATCCTCTTGTATATTGACAAAAAGATGTCATAGAGATTTCATTAAGACTTCTGACAAACTGTCCACTTGTGGAAGAGGGTGTAATGCGCCCCTTAAAAGCACTTCTGCTTGTCCATAGATCAATAAATTTGGCTCGACCAAAACACCTCTCAGATATATCAGTCCTCACCTGCTAGACCTCTCAGATCACTGGAGATAAAATTGCCACCAATAACTACTGTCATTATAACACAGTGCAGCAGTTTTTGGCTGCAATGATGCTTCCCCTGAATCAGGAGGTGCAGCTGGAACCATTTTCAGATCATGATGCTGTTTCAGGAGCTTTAACTTCTGAAATGCAAAGGCAATGGTTCAGAATCAGTGTTATTATCACTATCACTCAAACTAATTTTATAAAGCGCTTTTCCTGCCAAAGGCAACACAACGTGCTTAACATACTGTGCTCATACAAGTACACATCCATGTATGACAGAATTTCTAAAGTTCCCTTCTTTTTGCTAGAAACAACCAAAGAAAAAAGTAAACATTACAAAGGGGAAAAAGAAAAATATACTGTATATACTAATGTAAACCTGTAAAAAAGAGAGTCGTGTTCATGGAGTGTAAATGGTCTGCACAGTCCCATATACAGAAATAGTTCAAATATAACTGAAAAAGTGCAAAAAGAGATTTAGTAAATGTTGCAACGAATCCAGTATGACAAATAGTCAGGACCACAGTCTTTTACTGGTAACTTGGCATTGCTATTCTTTTTTCATGCTGCCTTCATGTGGTATTGTTTTTATGGTAAATGAAAATTGCACTTGAACACCCACTTATGTCGTAATTTCCACCGGAAAGCTGGAAACATTTTATGATGCCTGAGTTGCTGAGATGAGGTAAACCTGGACCTTTCCACATGGTGGAGAGCAACAAAAATTTCCTTAATGGGATACATTACATTATGTTCAAAGTTTTCTTCTGCTGTTATTTGGTTAGTTTGTTGTCTGAATAATTCTGTGACATACAGAACTTTGATAACATTGCCATTTAAAGTTTTGTTTGTAAAAAATATGGTTATTATTTGGTTTACCTCCTACAAGCAGCTATCTAGTCAGTTGAAGAAAGCCTCTGGTAATTTCTACTTAACAAGTGGAAAGGAATATCTTTCTCATACCACATGAAGACAGCATAAATCTACAAAACATGGCAATCTTTCATCGAGCTTTCATCCTGCATTACTTAAACTTTTGTGGCAACCAGTTTCCTCAAATTTTTTAAAGTAATTTGAACTTATCCAGGTTTAGAGTGCATTAAACAAAACTGGTACAGCAGTTTTAAAGTTCAGAGGGTTCTGACTTCACACGTATTGTTTTGTCCATTTAGGGACACCGTAGTAAAAATGGTGGAACAAATATGGCAGCCTCTATATGTGCACCACCCAGCAAGTAGATATAAGGCGCATTCGGACAGAGAGGTTCTTAGAACGCAGTTCCTATAACTACGCCTCCCGAGTTTAGTTATAAGAACTACCCTTCGCCTTCAGTGTGCGTTCGCACATGAGAGAGGACCTCGTTCGGAACCATGTATGATGCAATCGTTGCGATAGTGACAAATTTATGCCCCAGCAGATCTGATACAAAACTGAGGTTTCTCATCTCTTTTATTCAAAGCTATTATAAAAGCTAACTTACCAGCTTTCCCTCTCTTTCCCTTGTTTACCTTTTGCTGAAGTGCGCCCAGAACTTTAGTGGGCGGTCTGTCCACTAAAGTGTCTGGGCGGCAGCCGCAGATTCTACTGCTATACTTTGCAGCTGTATTTGGCTAAATTAATATGAAAATAATTGCTTTTGGACATTTTTAAAATAGTTATCGATTCGGGACGTGCACCATTGTGATCGATTTAATAATACACTCCTATTGTAATAGTTCTTGTTATTACGATCTCAGTAAACAGTTAAACAGCTGTGAGACTTTTTTAATATGGCAGGGCTGGAAGAACCGGAGATCACACAAGGTGCGCAACTTGGCAGTTCTGCGAATCAACAAACAGCTACGTATTTCAGTTCCTATGGAACCCAGAAAAGACCCTGCCTAAGAGTAGGAGCTAAAAAGGTTCTAGGAACTGAGGGCAGAGGTCCCTAGTTTCTATGTGTCCGAATGCGCAAAAAAACTGCCCGGTTCCCGAAAAGGTTGTAGGAACTCAAAAAGGTTCCTACAGCCCGAAAGCGCCTATAAATGACTCATTCTAAGAAAATAAACATATGACAGCTGTTCTAGTGCGGTGATTACACATCAATAGAAACACAGTTTTGAATTATATATCACACTTTTCTGCCACTGACCTTTGATTTTTTACATACTGTACCTTTAACTTTATGACTTGTCTACTGGCTCATCAATCACTTTTACTACCGTAGTAAGAGTGATTGACAGTCAGTTCAATGGGTAATGGGTGAGACTCAGCATCAAGAGTGATTTATTGGTGAGAGTAATACTGCAACCCCGAAGCTGCGCGCACTCGTCTGATGTTTACAGCAGGGAGCTAACATCATTCTGCTAGCAGTTAGCAACGTTCAGACAACGACATTCCATTTATTTGCTTTTGTGACATGATGGACAATCTGCACCTGTTGTCTAAACACCGAAGTGGCCCGTGCACGTTATTCTGTGGCCAGAGGAGGGAGCTCTGAATCTAGCAGGTTGGTCTTGCGCAAGCGCATTATTCAAAAAGTAGCTAACAGTCTCTGCTTCCTGAAAAGCCGAAACATCTTCTAAAGCACCTTTAAAACGGAGCTACAAGGGTTGGGGCTTAAAGTCAACAATCACATGACATTCCTGCTTGTGTTGTATCCCACAACGCTCTCCACGTAACTGAAGACGAGCAGTGATGTAATCGATGTTTTTAGCAATCATGCTATGACTGTAGATTATCAGGGCTGCATACAGAGCACCGTTAGTTTTCAGTCTGGTAGCATTTATGTTACTGAAGCTTCAGCGTAGTATTAGCCATTTTTTTTCATGTGCATTTTACAAAGAAAATAACCATTTAACATTTGAACATTAAACTAGCAATACAATGGTTGTTGTACGTTTTAAAAATTTAGCTATGGAATAAATATTTACATTTGTGTGCAGCCATCTTGCCGGTGATTTACAAATTTCTCAAACCCCTGAAGTGTGCATCTAAAAAAAACTACTTTTGTTTGAAGGGCTATATACCCCTACTACTGGACACCTCAACCCCTACACCCGAATGTGCAAAACAGAGGGAAATGGCTAAGTGGGAGAATTGAGATTGGACCAATAGAAAAACACTTTGTTCCAGTCCTTTTACACAGTATAACTTTCCACAGGCAAATTTCCGATCCTGATTTACTGGCTGCACCATCCTTTGCAGTGTTTGCCGGTTGTTTCTAAGTTTCCATCTTTTCTCACTCCAGTCTCCAATACTTTATAGCAGATGGCCACCCTACCAGAGCCGGTTTCCGTCTGAGGTTTTTCCCTTTTAAAAGCGAGTTTTTACTCCTCATTGTTGCCAACTGCTTCCTCGGTAGAGTTGGATTTCTAATGGCCCAAAAAGGCATTAAGTAACGTTATAGGGCCCATATATTGCGCTTCACTCCCCACCTGAAACAATTCTTTGATATCTTAATGTAATGTAGGAGTCATGGTTCGATCAAATCCAACCTCGGTTAGAGTGCTACGGCCGCGCCATGCCCCCTCTTTTTTCCTCCTCTCTCAAATGTACCTGAGGAAGTGAACAGCTGCAGCTTTGATCATTTCTTGTCTCTCCCGCTGTTGTGCAGGACAGCATTTTTAAAAAAATGCTTGATTTCTTGAAGACCCTCGATAACTACGCAGTTGCTTTTATGGGCGTTTTTGGTCTTTTTGAAAGTTAAAACTCCCCAGAAGACCATTTCAAGCACTAAGAAAAGTCAATTTGCATAATACGGGACCTTGAATGTTTCTTAGTTAAAACAGTCAAGTGTCACTGCCTCAATACAGAAACTCTTTACAAGGAAATTGCAGGAATGAAACCTTGGCCTTAACTGCATGGGCTTGACCACACAAAAGGATTACAGTTTAAAAAAAAAAAAAAAAACTGTACAAATGAAGATATATTTTCTCTCATAAACCAGCCATTCCACTTACTTTTTTTCTGAATCGCCCCATTTAATTTTTTTAACGTACTTGATCTTTTTTCTGTTCTTTAATGAGCTTATTGAAAAGAAATGTGAGCTGTGTGTCTTCTTGTGCTACACAGACATACTTGCTTGGCCTTGCAGGTTTATACTGCTGGTTTGGGGACAATAAGGAGCTCTGCACTATATAGCCATTTTTTACGTTTTCATGGCATTTAAGATATTTTGGCACATATTTTAAATGATTAATTAAATTGTTGAAAGGGTAAGAATAAATGGACATTGTGGCTCTTATTCAAGATTAGATTAATGCAGGGAAGTAAAACAGGAACAAAAACACTTTGATATTTCAGTCTGATGAATTATTCAAATAATTAACAATTATCAGAAATAGTTAACGAGCTGGTTCTTTCTGATAGTGAGTTGAATTTCTGACTTCTGACACAGCTGATGGGTTTGAACCCTAACTGGGGAAACATGGTGGTGACTGAAGTGTTTTTAGATAACGATAAGTAAGTCACACCCACAGACCGAACCAAGGCTGCAATAATAAACAGTGCAGATGGGAAATACATTAGATTGCGCTTATGTACATCCAATCGAAACATAAAAGGAGCAAATGAGTGCCCTTCATAGCAATAGACATTTTACAATGGCCCTGGGGGGGGGAGATAACACAACAGGGGAGTGGAGACACAAGTGTTTTGATTAGGTATACTAATTATCTTCAGACCGTTAGCAAAGAAGAGAGAGCATTAAGTTAAATGGCCTGCTCCAAATTCTCTTTGTTTCAGCAGCATAAATAGCTCGACGACAAATCAGATCTCCATCGCCTTTTCATTTTCTCTTCCTCTGACTCCCCCCTTATTTCTCTCCTTTGAGGAGAACAAAATGAGTCCAGATCTTGTTCATTACAATGAAATCAGACAACATTAAATTGTTCTCCTATTAAATTAGCCCTTTGTCAGACGAGATTTCTTTAATACATACAAACGACGAAGCAGTTCACACACCCACCTCGGTCTCTGTAGACCAATGGAAGGACTCCAGCTCTGCTGCCACACTTAGATGATAATTATAGTATATGTTGTCACAGTGGATGCCTTCTGACAAAACAAAAACACGCCATGTGCAGATTGGCCAGTTTAACAGGCTGAGGATAAATCAACATTTAGTGTGCACCGACACTGGGGAAATATTTATCCTGTAGGACAAATGATGTGTGTGACAACGAAGCCATATTGGGAGAAGTAAATAAGGCAGATTAACCGTTCTGGTGTTCCGGTGTTGTTGTGTTCCCAGACATGTTCGAGGAGGACAGATGGAGGCAGTGAGACATGCAACCCTCATTGTTATCACAGACTGGGCAAAGCTGCATCAGATTTAATCAAAAGAAAATAAACTCAGAATGAGGAGTGCTTGATTACTCATCCTGCAAGGGTCTAAAAATGAAAATTAGCGAGGCCTCGGACTGACCGAGGAAGAAGATCGGTTTCCATCGATGGAAAATAAGCTTTGAAATAAGTAAACTTCAACTTCAAAACAGTTACGATGTTGTAATATGGAAATTACAGAATGAAGATATTTTCAAAATCGAATTATTCAATATCTTATCCCAAAAAGCAAAATATCAAAAACTGAAAATTAGACATTCGATTGTTTCATGACAATACGAGTATTAGATAACCTTGAACTAGATTAAAGGAGTCTAGCTGATCAATAGTTCTGGGTTTTCTTGCAACTGCAACTTTTTTGTGACAGACTTTACAGTAAAAACATCTGAGTTGACCAAAGTGCTACAATGTGCAAAATAACATTAAGATAAAATAAAAACAACAAAAGTAAAGAAAAATAAAGAAAAATAATTCAAATCAAATCAAAATGCCAACAAAAAATGCTGTGCCAAAGGCCAAAGAGAACTCATGAGTTTTGAGAAGAGATTTAAAGTAGATATAGAGGAGGCCTGTTTATTGTATAAAGGCAGCTCATTCCACAGTTTCTGTACTGCCACCAAAACTGTGGAATAAGCACCTAATGTGTTTACGTAATTGAGCATTTTATAATGCATCAAATGTTTTCCATGGTTAAAAATTTGGTTGCAGGTCGGTTAGGTGGCACCTGGACTTTTCTTCTACAAAACCCTTTAAGGATAAACACGTGGACTACATGTGGTTCACATGTAAACATGTGGTTTTGGAACATTATGTGATTCACATGTAAATTTGTGTAAGGCACAAGTAAAGCACATGTGGTACATATGTGGTTTTAAATGTGGTCTACATACACAAACGTGGTTTTGGAACATTATCAAGAGATTTACATGCAAAAATGTGCGAAGCACATGTGGTTCGGGAACATGATGTTATTCACATGTAAAATTGCGTGAAGCATATGTGAAGCACATGTGTAAACGTGGTTTTGGAACATTATCATGTGATTCATATGCAAACGTGTGTGAAGCATATGAAGCACATGTACAAACATGTAGTCCTGGAACACAATTATCATGTAATTCACATGAAAAAAGTGTGAAGCACATTTAAAGCTCATGTGCCTCACATGTGCTTTACATGTGCAAACATGTAGTTTTGGAATATTATCATGTGGTTCACATTTAAAAATGTGTGAAGCATATTGTACCCAAAAAATGTAGATAGGAACATAAGATTTTATATTTTATTTATTTATAGGGACAATGCATGATAATGAACATAAAAATGCTAGAATTAGCCAATGGCTACTTTCCATCTGTAGTCAGTGGACAATCAAGAAAATATGAACAATAATAATGACAAAGAGTCAAAGACAAAGATCATCCACACAATCCCATACTGGAGACATAACTAAGAGAATAGTCCTTTGCTCATCTTTAGAAGTTGCTCTGAACCCAGTACATACATCTTTCAGCATTCATGGGGCCTTTCATGATGTGCAAGTCACCAGCAGCCACTAATTCACCCCCATACCATCAGACATGCAGGCTTTTAAAGCCTCTTTAGTTCAGAGAACACGGTTCCCACATGTCCAGAATGAATGTCACACTTTGATTCAGCTGACCACACAACAGTTTTCCACTTTGCCCCGAGTCCATTTTAAATGAGCTTTGACGGAGAAGAAGATGGCGTTTTTAGATCATGTTTACATATAACTTCTTTTTGCATGATAGAGCTTTAATCTGCCTCAGCAGCTGCACAGTGAAACATGCTCACAGACAGGGATTTCTGGAAGTGTTCCCAAATCTATGCAGTGATCTCCACAACACATTTGTGTCCGTTATTCATGCAGCATTTCCTCAAGGATCATGAGCATCCGTGTTTGATTTTAAGCTACTTGTGAAAAAGTGTTCAGACTGTTAGAATGTATAGATTATTTCATGCACTGCAGATGTGGAAATATTCAAAGCCTCCACAGTAGGGATGGGCACGATTAATTAATGACCAATAATTGATCATTAATAATTTTTTCAATCACTTAATTTTACTTTCGATAATCCGATAGTGTTTTCAGACAGAGTTCGTTCATGTAGTGTACATCTTGAAGCTATTTAATAAATTTCCCTATGTGGCTGTAATAAAACATCCTACCAGCGGAGGGCGATGTAGCCTAAAGACAGCAGAGAAAGCCGCATGCGAGCTGCCGTCTTCCCCGTCACAGTCGCTGAAAGAAGGCTCATCTAAACATGAAGCGTGCGAAGTCTGGTGGGGCCATTTTTCATTAAAATGAGGTATTGTGTTTATAAATACAATTCAACAACAACTCCCATGATGCACCATTTAAAAATACGCTCATTTAACTGTGCTTAAAGGAATAGTTCACCCTAAGAATGATTTAACTTTATTTTCCACTTACCCTCATGGTGAGCAAGACTCTGGAGCACTTTTTTAATATCTCAAATGCAGCCAGAGATCAGGAAGGCTTCTCGTTCCCACCCAACTTTCATATAATGGAGTTCGATTGTGCCCGAACCAAAAAGGTCCATAAAAGTCCACAAAAACTTGTCAATATTCCTCCATACTGCTCGTCCAATGTAATCCAAGTGTCCTGAGTGGGTAGCGTCCATAATTTACTCAAAACTACGCCATTTAGTATATTTTTAGAGCCTAAATAGCTAAATAAATTATGGAGGGAATCTGTAAAATGAATAAAGTGGCTATGTTTCCCAGAAGTGTCGTCGATGGAAAAAGTTTGCCATATTTGATGAATTTACTCAAACCAGCCTGTCAGATTCCTTCACGGCCAACCATCACCAGGCTCACTGAAATACAAAATGTGAAAGCAGGAGCTGCTAAACAAGTTAGCCACAGCAGCTAGAGTTGCCATAACAACAGATTGTAGCTCGTCGCTTTAACAGCGGAGAGCTACCTCACTATCACATGCCACTGTCGACTAATCCGACAAGCGTTTGGTGTGTTGCGCCATCTTGCGGCACCACCATTGCAACGGTGACTAGTCCCAATTACCTTGTATCTGCCAACATGGAAAGCAGCTTGAATATCTGGATTTACAACGTTGAACAGTCGTCAGTCGTCTTGAAATAAATACGTGTGAGAAAAACAGACTGCCTGTGGTATGTGTAATCATTTTTTTTAACTTACACTTCTTAATGATTAAATCAATAACTGATTGTTGATTCTCCCGACAATCAATCAAAAAGATTTTCAAAGATGCTCATCTCTACTCCACAGTTTTATGTTGATGAGCAGCATTCTGAAATTTTCCACATATGAACACGCTTTTTAAAAAATAATGAACCACCACTCATCTTTACTTCTGAGAGACTGCTCCTCTAAGGTGCTCATTTTATATCCAATCATGTATCCGACCTGCTGCTAATTAGCTGTTATTTAGCAAAACCTTCTTTTGTTTCGTAAGAATCAGTCACTTTTATAGATTTTTTGTTTCCTTTGCATCCACTTTATAAAAAGTGTTACTGCCATTTAAATCAAGATGAGTTTAATATGAAACATGTCTCATTTTCAACACTGATATTTTCTAAGTTTAATTATAAAGAGAATATTGCTTAATCAGATTTGTAAATCATTGTATTGTTTCTACCTTTTACAGTCTCCATACGCTTTGTGGAGCTGGATATGTTCTTTGTTTGATCTTTTAATGTAGTATTATCCCTTCGGTGACTTTTTTGCCTCAGTCTCAAAATGCTCTTTCATTCTGTTTGCAAGTTTATTTTTTTTCATGATTTCTTTCTTCTTTTCTCTTCTTTTTTTTTTTCTGTCAGACATGACTTTGTCCACACTGAGTGACAATCTATTGGTAAGGTCTTTTCAGTGAAATGAAAGGTCAGTAAACAGACTCTATTTCTTTTCAGAAGCTACCAGAGCCACCCACATGTAACACTGTGCGCTGCATTATCAGTCCTGATGAAAAGACACGCCATCTTTTATCTAACCTGAGAAATGTCATGTCTTTCTCTCGAACCTTGCCTCGAGGCTGAAGCGGTTTGTTTTCAGTGAAATTATGAGGTGCACTGGTTGTCCCCTGCAAAGCAATGCTGTTGAGGGATTATCAGACTTGAAGTAGCTAAAAAATGACTCAGTGGTATTTATTTTTCAAGTGTTTGTGTTATTGGTTTGAGTTGATTAGATTATTAGAGAGGAAGATTGAAACATGCTGTTTCTGAGGGAGTCACATCTTTCACGTAAGATATTGTGCACATACAATCTTTCAAGCTGAAGCAGCATTTATCTCCTGGCAAAGATCAGATGAGACACGGATCAGCAGGAGAGTCTCGGGGGAAACGTCACTGTTGATAATAATAACATGCATGCTTCTAGAGCTGAATCTGTGGAGGTACTATGTTCACCATAGAGACTGTACATTTAGTAGTAATAATTTGGTGTCCTTTACTTTGCTGCACGCTGGGAGTCTCACATGTCCTTGTATTGGCTGCTAATGGAACCAGTTCTCTGGGGGCTTCTTTAGGCTCATCTTGGGTGAGGGTACAGATGTTGTGTGGATTATTGCTGTTAAATACGGTTATAGGCAGTTTTACATTTGCTCGAAGTTGCTGGAGCTGTGATAAATGATACTGTAACCCTTAGCAACAAGACAAAAGGTCCAGTCGGTTTGAGAAGTGGAATTGATGTTGGAGATATTTAAGAAATGCAGCAAGAGCGATCTTTCACTGCATCAAATAACATTAGACTTTAAGAAATCAAAATGAGTTCAAGGTGGAAAAAAGAGAGAGAAGAAGGTCCTCCCACAGAGATATTGCATATCTACATATACATATTTACATGTACTCATACTTCTGTATACTATACGTTTTCTACATATACACCCACGCACACACACGCATATCTGTACACAGACATACCTATCCACACATACAAAGTCCAGGGTTTCCATGCATCTTGGAAAAACCTGGAAAATAATTGAACATTTTTCCAGCCATGGAAAATACCTGGAAAATGAGAAAAAGAGTAAAATGTCCTGAAAAAGCTCGAGTTGTCCTGGAAAATGATCATTTCTCGTTCTACTTCTCTGCATTGTGGCTGAACGCAAACGGGTTAAACATTTAACACATATATGTTTTTTTTCATTTATATGTTCAATATATACTAAAATACATTTCAAATAGGAATTTAAAAAATAAATAAATAAATAAATTGCAATTGAAATTCTCAGGGCGGGCCTGAGCCCACCCTGGCCCTTACAATATGGCTCCACCCCTGGTTCAATGTCCGGCCTCTGAACATTTACCGTATTGTTTTGGTGAGAACTCGACTAAACAGATGCTTAACAGTTGGTTATTTATGTGATGAAAGAATGTAGATCCTCTAAATTCTTTTTTGGAAATGCAAAATGGGGGATTTGAGTCAAACTTTCAAATCAACAGGATGTAAAAATTGTTTATCAAAATTTTCTAAATGTATCATTTAAGGAAAGATTCACATTCAGTTTCTTTACTTTGACTCAAGGTAAAAGTAAAGATTTTTGTTAGTACTTGGGTGGTAGAGAAGGTGTTATATTTAGGTCACAGTCATTTTCAAGCTGTTATCTTTTCTAATGGAGGTTTTAAACCAGTGAGAACAGAAAACCTGGAATAAAAATCAAATCTTTCTTTGTTTTGTTTCCCTTTCTTTGTGTTTGCGGTTTGGAAACTGTTTGTACATTCACGTACACATGTATTTATTACACAATATAACTCATGTCAGAGAACTCGGAAACACTGCAATTACAATCATTGTCACCATAAAAGCAATCTCTGCGTATATTAACAGACCAGAGGGACCCATCTAATTGAATCTATTTCCTTTGCAGATGATGACTTCACCTTCTGTCACGGTGGATGTTGTCTAATTTCCATGCTGTGGAAATATGGTTTTATTTCCTGGCTTATCTCAGCTGCCTCCACCTCATCTGTTCCTGGTTTTCTCTCAGCATCTCTCCCTCTGTCTCTCTCTCTCTCTCTCTCTTTCTCCTGACCATCTCACTAACATTACCACCACCAGTAGAGAAATGATGGTAATTGGCCATTTTGGGCTCGGACAGCTGCTAACATGAAAGCAAAAGTGGCTTCAACTTGGAGAGCTGGGCTCTAACCCCTTCAACAGTTTCTCCCTTAATAACCAGGATACCTCATTTCTCTTGCACACTCTGCTTTTTCACACATGCACTAAGATATGAACATGCACCCAGGTAAAATGCATAAACACACGCATGCACACACAAACACAGATGAGCAATGTGAATCATTCTGCATGTGCAAATTACCCATATTTGACCTTTTATGTTAATTGCCGCGTAAAAACACAAGTTCACACCCACATTCATCACATCTCCAGATACATAGAATTAGAATCAAGGTTTATGGATTCAATCTGAAAGATTACGCCCACGCAGGAGGGGGGGGGGAAACCTGTTTTATTTCAACCTCTGACAAAGAAGAAGCTTGTGCTTACTTTCCAACTGAGCAGCATGCTTCATGTCTTGAGAGAAGCATCACTCCAACTGTGAAGTATGGTTGCAGAAATCATGTGTTGTGGGTTTGCTTCGCTGCCTCGGGAACTGGGCAGCTCACTACCTCTGATTCATATGAATTCAGCATCATATGAGGCTGAAGATTTGCTGATCCTTTACCAGTAAATCCACCAAAGAGGACTAAAGACTCATATCTGAATAGTTAGAACTGTGAGACTTTATTTTAAAGGTGATGGAAATCACTGGTTTGATTAGGATGCAATATTATGTTGAAACAGCAGATAGCGATTTGATGTTTGTCGATATCTCAAATTCAGTCACAATATAATTTTGAAACAATTAGATTTTGGATCCACAGATTGATAAGAAATTATATGAAACAAGGTTCTTTTTTTTAAGCTTTACGGTAAGCTTTAAGGTAAAGTTATGTCAGAGGAAATTAAAAATAAAGCCATTTTCATAGTAAAAGTGGTTTTCATATGAATTTTTGGCCGATTTTGGGATTTCGGATCAATTTACAATCAATATATATCGATACACTGATAAAGACTGATGTAATGTCACTACGGATGTCAAATATTAGCGACCTTCAGATATTATCTGACGATATTGGCTTAAAAATGTGATATGGGAAAATATTGGTATTGTTTTTTTCGGGCCGATACTTTTACTAACAAAATTTTGTTCCATCAGCACCGCTCCAGCATGTAGAAAAGTCCCAGTAGTTGTGGAAGAACTTCATCTCCCAACATTCCTTTTGGAATCATTTGACTACGGTGCAGTTGCTGCTAATGGTAATGTGTTTTTTTGCATAACTGTAAGCTCCTACTTACTTGACAATCTCCCTGTGTCATATCTATTCACTGCACACCTACAAACATGTATTTTATTGTAAAAAAAAAGAAGTTGTATCAGAGGAACTTCAAAATAAAGCCATGTTTATCATAAAACTGGGTTTGATATAAATCTTTCAACTGAATATGGGATTTTGGGATCGATTTACAATCATTATATCGATCTGATATTGATTGATGTATTGTTACACCCCTATTATCCACCTAACTTATCCATAAAGCATCTACCATTGATACATTTATCAGTATATGTTTGGAAAACCCATTTTTTGAGAACATTGCTCATCTTAGGACATAAGATTAAATGTCCATAGCAGTTTTCATGGGTTGTCCTTACTTTCCTAAATTGCTGTTTGCCTCCCATATACAGATTAAAAATCCTCTTATCTTGCCTGTTAAAGCCTGTAAGCAAGGACGCCATGCTTCACTGAATAATAAATGAGAAAGTTCCACTCGACTTGTAGTTTTTAATTTAAACCAAGCCATTACCTAACTTGTATCAATTAGGCTTTCTTGGATTCAGAGGAATTAGCCAGCAAAAGGTCTAGGATCATGCTTTTCCCCCCTAAAACCTCTTTGCAAATATACAGAAAATGAAATCATCTCACTAGGTTATAGTGTAAAATCATGAAATGAAATAGAGGGACTCTGCCCCTCTGCAGAGCATCCCAAGGCTTGGTACCTTGTAACAAAGATTCAATCGATGTCTGCAACCTTAATCACATCTTGCTCTAATGCTAGCCACATCGCAAAGGTTTAATTCTTTACTTTCACACCGAATTACTTCTTAGCCCCAGGCACATTTAGTCCAAAAATGTATCAGTGGTCACAGCCGCAGCACAATGGCTATGATCCAGCGATTGACACAGAACGTAGGTTGAATCTCTAATGGGGAGGGTATCTGAACTGTTTCTGAGTTACTGCGCACGTAACTGCACCTTTATGACAGTAAGGTAAGCCTCTGGGTACGTCAGCTAACACTAAACCTATATTCTGGTGCAGACCAGAGCACAAACGCAACCCTTTATCAGGTTTGGTGGAAGTTTATTATTGAATCTATTTTACAGTAGCCAATAATTCACTGGGAAAATTAACTAAACCTTGGGGCTCTACCAGTTAATTAAAATGCTCCTAGCAAATTTGATCAATTTTATTTTAGAACAGTTCCTCTGGTTTCACTGTATGAGTTTGATTCCCCTGAAAACTGGATTTTGCCTGTGTGGTATTACTCCTGAAATGGATGATATTCTCAAATGTATGCTATATCTGATTTTTTTAATAATAAAGGATTGTCTTATAATCCACAGCTTGGTTTACAAGGCACAGTTGTATCCTTTGAAAGAGCCATAGTGCCATCATGTGGCGGAAAATTGTTACTGCAGGCTGACATGCAAAATGAGAACAGGGTGCAAATGCAAGTGGAAATATTTATTCATGGAAAGTGAGATAAAAAACTAATTCAGGGGAAATATTCTGCAGGTTTTTTTTTCTGAGTATTTTCAGTTTTAATGTAAAAAATTTACTTTTTTTCCTGACTTTATTATTAAAATAATTGCAGCAGTTGCAGCTGCTTCCTCCAGATGTCTCCCTTCACCACAGTCTATTTCTGCTTTTGGATATTTGACAACTCTTCCAGCTGAGCAGTGATGATGTAAGTGTGAAGCCTCTCATAAATCAACCTATTTAAAACAACATTAAAAAAAAAAATCATAAAATTTTATGATTACTTTAAGGCAGATGTCACATATTAAAAGTAGCAGGTAGAGAAATGGATAAATAAATAATTGTTTAATGAAATTGTGTGGGATTATAAGAGAATTCAGACAAACAGGCGTATGTGAAGAAAAAAGGAGCTACAAGAGGACGACTCATTTCCCATACATGGTCCTCGCTTTCAACTAGAGCGAGATAAAATCAGACGAGAGGACACGGAGAACAATGAGCCCAGAGGTCTACATGTAATAATATACCTACTGCTCCATCCTCATTAACAACATGAAAAGGCTTGATTTTCACAGCTAAACCAGCGCAAACCGGAGACAATGACACGGTCAGAGGTCAGCATTCATCAAGGAGATAAAACAGACAATCCTAAAAGAACTTTTCCAAAGATGAATTAGTTAGCAGAAAGCCAGTTTGCTATCAATCACAGTGCTAATTGTGTTGTATCTTTCCTCAGATCTCAGCCCTTTACTCAGCCAGGCTGACACAATGTGACATCATCTACAGAGAAGACACAAGATGATCAGCAAAGTTTTATCTCCTTTTCTTCTTCTCAGTCAAATGCCTGACCGGAATCCCACACTTTATCACAACTCCCCCACTTCCCCGGGTTTTCCCAATCAAAGGCTTTTTGAAGAAGCTGGAAACAGCAGAGCATGGACAGCACATTTTGCAGTGTTAAATCAACACTTATATGGGCTGGGTGATATGGACCAAATATCATATCACGATATATTTAATTTGGATGTCGATATACAACATATACCGGTAATTTTACCCCAAAGGTATTACTCCACTGCAGTGATGGAACTGACAAAACACTGGTTAGAAATGTTGGTTAAATCGAAGTAATTAAAATAATTGGCTTTTTTTTATGATTTATTTTTAAAAGTCTTGGGGAGGATTGTCTTACAGACAGTTTAAATAATAGGGGTTGGGAAAAATATTGATGCACTAAAATATCATGACATTTTCATATGCCGATACCATATGTATATTCAAAAACGCAGTATCAATCTATTTTACTAATGAAATCTTGCGAGATATCATCGTTTTGTCATGAAATCTCATGAGATTTCACAAAATACCGCAAGATTTTGTAACAGAACAATGAAATCTTGCAGTATTTTGTAAAATCTCTTGAGATTTTGTAACAAAACTATATCTTGCTATTTTTCATAAGTAAAATAGATCGATACCGTGTTTTTAGATATAGATCAAGTATCATCTTATTAAAATATCGCGATATTTCAGTGTATCAATATTTTTTCCCACCCTTATTGAACAATCAGGTGACCCCTCAGTCGAGGTGTAGCCAGGTCATTATGAAAAAAATAAAGCAAAAACGTTTGCACAACTGATACTGCGATATAACGATATGTGTAAACATCATATGTCTCTCATATAAATATCATATCGCAATATCATATCAGTATATCACACAGCCCTGTTAAATTTAACCCTGTATACGAGTGTATTTGGTCCTTATCAGAATTGGTGTTGAATAGTGTTAAAATTTCAGAGCAAAATTGACACATAATTGAGTTAAATTTTAACTCTAAATAAAACTGTAGTGTCAATAGAACTTAATACTATAGGTTAAATAACACTGGAGAGAGTTAACATGATTCTTAGCAGTGTTAAAAAGTTACTCTGTTGTGGTGATAAATCAACTCACACAAATACTTTTTGCCTCTGTATTGAGTTAAAGGTACAATGTGTAAGAATTACTGACATCTAGTGTTAAAAGTTGGTATCGCAATGACTGTATATGTCAAGCGCTGTTGTAAATGTACGGTGGCCGTCAGTGGCCAAAATTTGCACTTCACACACATTATTTTGTCCAATCAGGGATACTGTAGGGGCACAAATATGGCAGCCTCCATGTATGTGGACCCCCAGCAAGTAGATATAAATGGCTCATTCTAAGAAAATAAACATATAACAGATATTCTAGTGCAGCTATTACACTTCAGTTGAAACACAGTTTTGAATTACAGATCTTACATTTTTCTGCCATTGACCTTTGGTTTTGTTACACACTGCACCTTTAATGGAGGTGAATACTAGAAGTTCACAAGTGTGTATTGATTAACATGTTTCCCACCATGAGCTGAGCTTTGGACTGAGCCATTACTCCTGTTCAAGACAGCATCACAGAATTGTGACAGTTGTGAAGAATAACTTTTTGCTATGACAATTATCAGACAAGTACTGATGCACAGTACAGACTGCCATCTTTAACAACTTATGCTTATACTGTATAATAGGGATGCACGATATAATTGGCCCGTTATTGGTATCGGCCTATATCGGCCTTAACACTGAGTATCAAACATTGGCCACCCCACTGATATTTAACCGATATTCAACTAAACAGGCCGCGGTTTCTAAAGTCTAAAAAAAAAAAAACAACTTCTTTAAAAACTTCCTTTTTTACAGACTTTACAACTTCTGAAGATGGTTTCTTTTAGGGTGTTCAATGTGAAATAGGGGTGGGGAAAAAAACACTGAAATATCGCAACATTTTCACATGCCAATTTCATATTGATATTTAAAAACAGAGTATCAATCTATTTTACCAGCGAAACCTCGCAAGATTTCATGTTTCTGTTAGGAAATCTCGCAAGATTTCACGAAAATCTGCAAGATCTTGTATCATAACGCCAAAATCTTGCATGATTTTGTGACAAAATGACAAAATCTTGTTAGTAAAATAGATTGATATCGAGTTTTTAAATATCGATATGATACTGGCATATGAAAATATTGCGATATTTTAGTGTATAAATATTTTTTCCCAGCCCTAGTGTGAACAGAGTTTACACATGGTCATTTCTGTAAATAACCAAATATCCCTGTTTTAGGGTATTGTCTTTTTTTTTTTCTCAAGGAGAAGAAAATCCAGGTGGTTCTAGGTATAACGCACATATCCCATTAGTTAAGTTTGACTTGTAATACACAACACAAGTTGAGGTATTGTTCTAACATTGCACAAGGAATGAACATTACATCATTTATTTTTCAGCTTTAATATCGGTATTGATATCAGTTACCAGCCACATGCGTTCTAAATAACGGCATTCAGTCAAAATACCAATGTCATGGCCCCCTGTTATATGTACACACTACACACCAAGGAGACCCAAAGGTATCACATATATACTTAACTTATGGTGCAGGACCATACAGAGGAGTCGCAAAGCATGATGGGAAATAATCAAGCCAAAGAGAGAGAGTCTCCGGGTGCACATAGTTACACTTGATAGTCAATTAAAGAGGAAACTTGTTTTAATTCTGAGAATTTTCACCAGCACTAGTGGTCATTTTACCCTCAATGGTGTTAGAATTACTCTGAAAGAGTTAAGATTTAAGAACTCAAATTTAACACTGGGGATTTTACTGTGCAGAAATGTCTTTCTTTTCTTTTTTTTGTGGCAGGCTGCTTCTCTGTCACTGATACTGACCCACAAACACAGCCAAGTTTAGCTCAGCCCCGGGCTTCTATAGGAAGAGCCAGATAAACAGTCCTCACATGATGACCAGGGGTAATTATCTGCTTCATCACTCTTCACATTTCTGGTGAGTTTATAGAAACTGGCTCATCAAATTAAAAAAAAAAAAAAGGTGTAAACATTTAATCAAATCATTTTTTTATTCCAAGTGTGCCTACTTCTGATTTAAATTCCTGAAAAATCTTCTGTTTCCTCCCTTGCTCTAAATCAGGAAGTAGAACTGTGGTTGTCTTCCGCTCGTCTTGTTTATTGGAACCCGCCTTCCTGTTTTCAGATTCATCCTGATAAAGGCAGAAAGTCCCCCAGCTGAAATCTCCAAACACACACTCGCAAACAGGCATCCTCCTTTCGTCCCGTCCCTCTCTTTCTGCCTCTCTCTGTCTTTCTCGCTGTCTCCGTGTTTTGAGACATCCCCAAACGTTTCCACACATTCCAGCTGTCGTGTGAGCTGGCTCATATGTAGGTCAGTGACAAATACAGCGTCCAAAAAGTTAAAGACAGTCAACATTTCAAAGTGTTTAAATCCTTTATTTATTTATTTATTTTTGCTGTATTTTCATCTTCTGTGCATAAAAAATGTCAACCAGTTATTTACAATATATATATTTATGTATTTCCCTATGATTTATCCCATGTCAAATCTTTTGCAAGTATCTTTGGACTCTCATTAGCTTTAGTGTCTGCAGTTTTATGATAAAATGACATATTCATGGTTTTACATCGGTTGTACCACCTGACATTGAAAGTGTACCAGTCTACCTATGAGTTGGAGAAAAGCTAAATTTATTCATATTTTATAGAGAATAACAAACCTTTTCACTCACCAGTAAAGTCTAGTTGGGCTCCTCTGGCTGCAGCAACATCATGGTCTCTGTTACATCTTTATTATACAATTACAGTCATGTTGTTATGGTTGCGCCACCCTACAAATTGTTAGACACAATATTTTAAAGAGGGGTTTCATGTAATTATTAGGCACATAATTCCCTTTTATGGCACAACCAAATAACTGTGTTACCTTCAGTAGTTCTGAAAATACAGTAAACATAAAAAAAAAAGTGACATCACTCCATGTCTGTTTCTGATGCCTTAAAAATTCACCACTGTCCCTTTAAGAAGCCGACTGCTGTTTCTGACACGCCCACTCCACTCATCATAACACGCTCATGCTCTGGTGGGGCGGAGCTCAGCGGGGGGGGGGGGGGAGGAGCTTCGTGTTATGGGAGGTGCTCTGTGGTAGCGGCCGTTCTGGCAGCCATGTTGGTTTCCACAGGAGATTCAGGGATTATTTAAAAAACGCATGAATGAGTCAAAATAAACTCCCGGGGCATGTTTTATGGGGAGGGAATGACATGATAACATAATAAAAAGCTCAAAAAAGTCAATTTTGCATGTTACCCCCCCTTAAATGATCTCACAAGTTTTAAACTATTACTCTTCATAAAGGTTGACTTATTTTAACGATTTTAAAAATGAAATTATGCCAAGAGCTTTTTTTTTTTTTTTTTTTTTTTTTTTTATACCATTTAACGTTTATTTGCTCGGACGGTTGCACCACCTGACATTTTAGGGGTTTGTGATGTCAAAACATAAAAAAAGAAAAGATATGATTGGAACGTGCTGAAAATGTATGAAACTAGGAAATTTTTATAGAATAAAATAATGCATGTAATGGATTTATCAGATTATTTTAAAAAAGCACATCATGTCAATGACCCGTGTGGGTAAGTATGTTTAACCCCCCCAAAACTGATTGATTAACCCAAACTGATTGCAGACGGGATCAAAGAGTCAGATGTCAAAGTGTGCCCCAGTAGGATGGGTTCACATGCATGTGTGTGTGTGCTGAGTGTAGTGCCAAGTGTGCACCCAAGCCAGGAAAGTATGCAGGTCAGCGTAGAGGGAATGTCAGGAATGTCCGAGTAATTCAAACTCTCTTCTGCTACCAGAGGCAAGAAGTACCTGGACATATTTTTATACTAAAAGTGGGGGAAAATGATGTGTGGTGGTCTGATAGAGCGCTTTATTATTCCGGGAAAGAAGCCCCTAAATCCAATCATGTTCCTGACATCTCATCAGCATCACACCCACTCTTCGCCCCGGCCCTCTTGAACTCAGAAATCCTCCCCATCTGAGCGCATGTGGTAAAATTACACACACTGTTTCAGCCTCAGTGTTCCCAAACACCTGCACTAAAAACAAGATTGGACCGACCTCCCAGCTGTTCTCACATGAGTTACAGCTCCTGAATCCAGTTCCCAGGCTTTAGTAAGCCTTTCATTTGATATCACAACATATCTGCCCCCCCTCTTCCCTCCCTTCTTCCCCCCTCCCCTCCCTGTCTGGCTGGCTTTTTCACGGCAGCCTGTTTTCACTCAGCAGCTTTGACAAAGACTGGTGAAATAATTACAGCTGGGCCTAAACTCAGCGAGTGTTTGTCTCCAGTAATCTCCACCAAACCCATGAGTGCGGACCGTGTCATAGGAAGAGGAGGAAGAGGTCGATTGTTCTGAAATCGAGAGGCCAATGACATCATTTCAAAGAGCTCTGTTCAGAGTGTTCAATGCTCGAGGTACACAAACAGCAAAATAAACTTACAACGCGTCAACAAAGCTTAAAATTTCAGACACGAGCGCATCGTATTCCTCCGCTGGTCTGTCCCTTTGTTTGATTTTCCTGCGTTCTGACACCCATTCAGATCAGTGCTTGGATTCATTTTCTCTATCGACAGTCATCCTCAAAACTATTCATACACTGTAAAATGTTTAACTTAAGAATATGAGTTTAAGGGCTGCCTTAAAATTTTAAGTTAAATGGAACAATTTTTGTGTTTTTGTGATGTGTTTGATTAAGTATTTCAATTTATAACAACAACATATCAGAATGTCTTTCATTTGACATAAAATAATACATTGGGACAACAAAAATGCCAAAATGCAATTTACCTCCAGTTAAAGAAGGAAAAAAAATCAACTGTCATAAAAGTTGAAATTGACAAAACTAATAAATAAAAAGTCAATGGAAATCATGACATTGATTTTGAATTGTAGGTCAACAAAAATAGTAAAAACAAACACATACACAAAAAAACAAGTAAACAAGCTAAATTTTTGTTGAGCAACACTTTGAAGCAATCACTGCAATAAGGTGTTTTCTTTAATGTTCAAAAAGACTTCTACACCTGTTGACAAGTATGTTGGCCCACTGATAATATGCTGTGTGTCTGGGATAGTTTTTTTTTTTTTTTTTTACTATTTTTAACCACAATTCAAAAACAATAAATTATTTCTCTAGATTATAATTTTGTAAATTTTTATTTATTATTACTTTCTTCAGTTTCTGGTTATTTGAATTAAGGCACACTAAAAAGTCCTGGACCAACTAATATCTGGGTTATTTCAACCATAGACCGTTAACAGAGAGGGACGAACCTTCCGCTACGTCACCCGTTGGTTTCTGAAGAGCTAAAAGTGAACTCAGTTGGGCGTGTTCCACCGTCGCCATCTAGCCGAGTCACGTGTCGTCACTCCCAGAAAATACTAAAATGGGCAAAGGCAAGGCCGCTCCGAGCCGGAGGGCAAATGATTGACAGCTGACGTACTCTGGGCTAAACGCTAACCGAGCTAACTCGAAACTAACAGGAGCTAACAAAGATTAGCCTTCTAAGCGGCGGGGTAAAGGAAAGACACGCTTAGACTTGCTATTATCTGACTAAAAACCGCCGTTGTGCTGCTCTGCTACAAACTGAGACCGAGAACAAACAAGGCGCTAACAAGGAGCTAAGGTAGCCTGATAGTTGGCCACCGGAGGTTGCCGCTTGATTTCAACCCTGACATTTAGGTTGTTGGATTGTTGCCCCAAGTTCTGGGTTAAAATAACCCAACACTGTAGTTCAATATAACCCAACCTCTGGGTCAAATATTCAACCTGAAAGTTGGGACAAAAAAAAAAATAACCCAATTTTCTGGGCTGGTCCCTTTTTAACCCAGCAGTGGGTCGAAAATTGACCCAGGAGTTTTTAGTGTGTATTGTGAATTTAGTCTTTTCTTTAATTGGAAGGTATGAATCATTTTGAGGACAACTGTGTCTTTATATGCCAGATCTGAGCTCAAACATTCAGGCAGATTGAGCCAGGATGTCTTTTGTGACTGCGAGGGGACAGCAGGAAGACTGCTCGGGGTTCTGAGGAAATGAGCAAGTGGAGGGAGGGAGGAAAGAAATGAGGGAATGTGAGCAAAGGAGAGCAATAAACTGTAAGTCAATGCAAAACTATGCTGAAAAATAACAGTATAAAAAAAAAACAGCATGTTATTATTTGTATTTGAATTGTAATAGGAACAATATGCTATCAGCTCTGCATTTGAAGATGTACACAGAAGATGCCTCATCACAGGAGAGGTCATTTGGAGATGAGGTTGCTGTAATTGGCAGTGACAGTTGCGGATGACTTATCGGGGAAGTGTGGCATGTAAATCACCATCTTGCTACCGCAACTTCGCCCTGAAGTACTGAGAGCCGCTCAGGGGGAGAGGGCCAGGGTGCAGGGAGCAGCTCGGCGGGCAAGCAAGGGAAGCATGGACACACAGAGATATTTACATACAGTCAGACAGACTTCCTGGCATTGTCAGCCTGAGAGCGTTGATGTCAGATCCACTCCTTCCTGAGCAGGAGGGAGAACGCCATGCGATGACAATGGGCCCAAAACAGGACAAAGAGGAAATGTTTAAATTTAGGCCTCTTCTTCCACCATCTCCTCTTTCGTGGCTATGGAGCTCTGGAGCTGTTTAGTTTTGTGAATTCCTTCAGTTCCCCCTCCCAGAGCTCCCTCTCCCCATTGTGTCATTTCAATAGAAGGATTTTCACATTCAGAGCAAATCCCAAAGGAGTATTAGCTACTGAGACCAGAGTTCAGTCAATCACTTGTTTTCACTGATGTTCCTTTTAGAAATTATGAGTGCTTTCTTATAAATCCATCCAACAAATGGATGGAGAAGAACTTGAAGAGGCCCATGAGAAAAATGAGCTGCAGCAGCTATAATGGGGATTTAAATGAAGTGATGGGAAAATGGGATTAAAGACAGTAAATATAATGCAGACTTTAAAAAATATAAATAAGTTATAAAGCTGTAATAAATTTGTAACTGGATTAACATAATGTAGATTATAGTGTATTGTTTAGCAGAGGGGAGTGTTTGAGTGTGTGTGGGTGTGGGTGTGTGTGTGGAGGATGTGTTGGTGTGTGTTTCTCTGTCTGCGTGAGAGCTTTATCACAAATCAGAGTGTCGGCGTCTGCAGAAACTACAGGGCAAGAGTTCACCGCTCCGTCTAAACTCCAGTTTCTCAAACTTCCATGAAAGCTGACAAAGTTTTTACAAGCGTAAAACCCAAACACATGTGAGCTGGGAGTCGCTGTCCACCCCGCAACGTCCGCCTCCCCCCCCACAGGACAGAAGCGGAGACAGCGGAGGAGTCCGAGCCGGGCGGAGGACTGCAGCGGCGGTGTCCTGCTTCCAACCGCGGGTAAGTCGACAGCTTTACCGGATAACTTCATTTTACGTCCCCTTTCCGGGTTTGGAAACCCCTTTAAGCACGTTGTTTTCCGCGCTGGAGTTGCAGACTTTTTAAAAACTTTTTCGCCAAGTTATGCGGACGGAGACGGTCTGACACTTTCTAGAAGAAGCGTCATTTCACCGTTTAAACTGCATTAGCGTCATTTTTAATACGCGAGATTTCTCTTAGACACCCAACTTGACTAAGAGAGGGAGTGGAGAGTTTTTATGTGGATTTTGAGTAGGAAGTTGGGTAAATTTTATGGCAAAAACATATAAAAGAAAAAAAAAATCCCAAAATATCTAAAAACACGACATTAAAATAAATACAAGCTTATTTAGGTCCGTGAATATACTGGGAAACCGACACTTACTCATCTCTTAGCCCATTTAATCTATAAATTAAGACTTAATTTAATTTCAGTGTCCTATTTAAATGGTAAGAAGAGTTTTAGGGATTACAGCTCTAATATAGCTCCCCCTTTTTCTGAAATATAACTGATTATCCATAAATAAAAAGTTTGTCCAGAGTCCTTGGCAGGCGGTGATTGCCAGAAGTCTGAAGCCCACAAAACATCATCAAAAGAATGGGTTTCCTCCTTTGTGATGCTTTGCCAGGCCTTCCTGCAGCTCTCTTCAGCTGTTGTTTGTTTCTTTTTTTCCCTTAGTTTTCGTTGTCAGCAAGTGAAAAGCAGCTCCACTGGGCTCAAATCAGATGGCTTGTTTCACTGGAGGATATTCCACTGCTTTAGCTTAAAAAAGAAACTTCACAGCTGCTCTGGCAGAATTATTTGTCCAGCTGTATGCTGGGATGTTCCATCTAGTAATATCTCTGCTTACAGCACAAGTCATCTGTCTTCTGCCACACCATCAGTAAATGATTAGTGGAAGCCCTGTTTGGACATGTTTTTGTTTACAAATGGTGTTTGTGTGATTTAGATCGTGTCATTCTGATGCAGGGCGATCTTAGTTTCACCTACAGCTCTGAGGAATGCTTTCTGTTTGGTTCCTCTTTTTTTATAAGCCATTAAAATGATCCTTTAATCACTTATTACCGTTAACTTCTTGGTACATACATGCCTTCTTATTACTCTTTCAGGATGTGCTACATTGTTATGGCCAATCTTAATCTTGCTGCTGTCATGCTTGTGGATTTGTTCTGTTTTTCCATCAATTCACCTGCATTGAAGGCTTCTCTGATAATATAGCCTGCTTTTGAGATTTTCCAGGAACACCTAAATGCAAATTCCTCACTTTTACATACTCAAATGAAGAGGATATAAAAGAATAATATCTCACACGTGTCCACAAAACAGTTTCTGCCGAAGTTGTGAAACTCGTTTTAATTTCTTGTGCTCTACAACTGAGGTGTCACTTGATAAACTGTAAGAAAGTCTGGAATAGTTATCACATATTTACATTTAGATAACACTTTTGTGTCAATTTCCATACATTTTCTGTCATGACAAAATGTGCGTCTTTGTATTTTTGATGCTAAAGATGCTATTCCATGGTATTCGAAAAGGTTATCAGTAAAAAAGCTTAAAAGTTATGACATTCTATTAAAAGACCAGTGTAATTGAAGCACATCTTTGTATCTGATTTCATGTAACAACAGTGATGTACGCTGCAGGCCCCAATTACACAAGATGCCTCTATACATTAAAGAGATTACCAAACAAGGGCAATTAGCTTGTGGTGTGGTAGCACTCTCTAAGCATCTTCCTCCCCACAAAGAGCTTATCTTAGCTGTGTGATGATGTCACAGCTGGAGCAGGTCTGAAATAACCAGACATCTCTGTAGTGAGTGTTTCCATGACAACACAGCCTCCCGGTTTAAATGGTGGACGGGGACTGTGTCTCAAATAATTACTTTGGATAATATGCACCAAATATGAGGGGGAGGGGGCTGTGGGTGCTAACTGGAGGTACAAAAGTCCTTCTCAGAGAATCACAGGAGATATCTGAGGCTGCCACTGTGTTTGGAAGCTGAAATGTCTTTGAAAGTCTGTTACTCTCGAACAGTTGACCTACAGTGTAGATAAAGCAGAGCTTAGAGATTCAATTTAGACTTTAAAGAGATACAACACCCATAGAATGATGTGTCTTCATTTCTTACTCACCCTCATGCTGAGCAAGACTCTGGAGCACTTATTAATATCTCAAATGCAGCCGGAGATCCGGGGGGTTTCGTTATCCTGCAACTTTCATATAATGGGGGTCACCGGTGCTAAAAAAAAAAAGGTCCCGAAAAGTCCACAAAAACTTGGCAGTATTCCTCCATGCTGCTCGTCCAATGTAATCCAAAGGTCCTGAGTGGGTAGCATCCATAATTTACACAAAATGACATCATTTAGTAGATTTTTATAACCTCATGCGAGTTCACAACTTTATTTCTTTCTTCGTTTTAAATCAATAGCCAACCCCTTTTGTGTTTGACCGGTCGCTCATTTCACAATGTAAACAGCAAATTTCCTCTTATATGCCTGCATTTTCGGCAGAGTAGGTGCTGAACGCCTACCCTACGCTGAACGCTTCCGTCGTGTCGGGAACTCGCATGGACTCGCATCGTGGAAGTAGGATGTTCTACTGTTTAGGCTATGAAAATATACTAAATGATGTCGTTTCCAGTAAATTCTGGACGCTACCCACTCAGGACACTTGGATTACATTGGATGAGCAGTATGGAGGAATATTAACAAGTTTTTGTGGACTTTTATGGACCTTTTTGTTTTGTGCCGGTCACCTCCATTATATGAAAGTTGGTGGATAACGAAAAACTCCGGATCTCCAGCTGAATTTGAGATATTAAAAAAGTGCTCCAGAGTCATGCTCAGATTGCGACTGTGTAGAACATGAAGGCACATCATTCTGTGTATGTTGTAGCACTTTAAGGCATCCATGGCGTAACAGAATAAACATTTTGGAATGACAGTGTTGTTGATTATATGTCAAACTACTGAAAACAAATGTGTTTTTTTTCCTCCAGGTGTTTGAGAAAGAGAGCGGGCCTAAACATGGTGTCTGTTGGAGCTGATAGCTGACGCCGTAGAATGAGAGAGGATGGAACAGACAGACAGTCCTGCCCCTGACAGCAACAACCCTAATGGGTTTGTCAACCGAGTGTTTAATGTTTCTCTGGATGTGGAGAATGAGACTGGCAGTGTTTATATTCAGGAGACCGGGCCGGGGCCTTCAGAAGGGCAAGGAGAGACCCAGGCCGCCTGTTCTCAGACCCCTGTCAAGGACAGACCGGAGGTCAGCCGGCGACCCCGTGCCACAGGAGGCATCTGGAAGATCTTAAACCGAAAAAGAGCTGTCTCAGAGCTGGAGAGGAGACCTCACTCCATGATTTTGCCGGGGGAGGCTTCCATCCCTAAACTCTCCTTCGCTGACAAAGTTCGTTCCTTTAAGAAGCTAAAATCGCCGGCTGTATTCAGAGGGAAGACAGGGAAACTGTCCACGGCAAAGTTCACCAGCTCCCTGGTGGACGAGGAGTCTTTCTGCCGTGATTTTGGCACTCCTCAGCAGATCAGCAGGGGCACGCTGAAAAACCGAGGAAAGAGGCATTCATATGCTGGTTTTTCGGCAGAATTCGATTGCTCATTTGAAGACATTGACCTCTCCTCTCAGATGGAGGGCCATCAGCCGGCTGTAATGGGAGAGGCTGTGACCCAGAATGGCTGTAAACCCTCTGAAAGAGTTTCCTACACTAAAAGAAGCAACAACAATTCAAGCAATTGTAGCAAAATCACTGCAGGCTGTGAAGAACCCGGCATCAGGACCAACCCAAGGACCAATCACAGTGGAGGAAGGAGGCATAAAGATGTGTGGAGTTATCTGAGGAGGATTTCCCTCCTGGGGAAGACCAATCCTGTCTATGCAGAGAGGAGTTTTGACTCTGAACTTCACTCTCTTGACAAAACCATGGACTCCGACTATGGTTCTGTAGACTTTGAGAGTGTCAGAGACTTTCAGCCGCCACCCCAGAAACACTCGGACGCTAAAGGAACATTTGGTGGCCTGTTCAAATTTTTCAACAGTGTAGCAGAATCCGCCAGAAAATGGCGAACAACCTCACGCTCCTTCTCTCCTCCAGAGGGGGAGAAGACTCCCATGAGCTCCCCACGGGCCCAGCAGCGCACAGTAGACAATGTCCACAGCGTGTCTCTGACGCTCCACAATGAAGGACATCCAAAATCCGAGCCTGCCCCGTCATCACCAATCGCTGCTAAACCCTCACACTCCAACGGCTTTGACAGCGAGATTCAAACACCTGGGACAGTTGGACGATCCCCTAATGTTGTCCTGAGGGCCTTCAGGGCTTGTCCAGGACCCCGAGCCGTTAACGGCCTTCAGAGTTCAGTCAAACCTTTAGACAGAGAGACAAACCACAAGTCCACAGCCATCGTGGAGAATCATATTCCTCATTCAGGACCAAACATGGAGGCGAAAATAGAAGCAGAGGTTGACAGGGATCGACTGAGCTGTCTCTATCAGGAGGAAAAGGTAAAGGGACAGACGGGAAATGAGCAGGATTCCAGGGATGCTCCACTTGACTCCCAGCAGATGCAGGAAGTGAATGTCCAATCACAACAAGGTGATAAAGAGAGCACGACCAATAGTGTTCCACCATCAGATTCTACAGAAGAAATATTTAAGGTACGTGAATTTGAATCTGCTTTCATTTCCAGCTAATTGATATTAATAAATGCATTTAACATTTCTTTTTTAATGGAGCAGCATATCCATGTAAAATCTGTTGCATATTTATGCCATAACAACATTCCATTGCAGGCTTTTTCCACATCATTAACATTACCAGAGGCATGTGTCATGTAATTACTGCATAAGTGCTCAAAAGATTATTTATGCATCTGCTTTAACCATGGCCATTCTTTTGCTTCTTTAAAAAGCATCAACAACAAACTAGAATGTAGGTGGGCCCAGAGCTGTTACTCATTTCTTCCTGGTATGGTCTTAGCCAGTAGGTGTGGATTTCAAAGCACCATATTATGAGGACACGATTTGGACAGCAAGTCTGTTGTTGTCCTTTTGCCCCATCTGTTGGAGAAAAGAGGAAATAGTAATTACAAAAGTACACAACACCACACTACAAGAGTTTGTCCTTTCCTGCATAGCCAGCCCTTTGTAGGCTGCAAGGAAACCCTAGATTTCCCATCGAGGCAGCTGTGTGTAAGTGCAGCAGCCCCTGTAGGTCTGTGACGTCAGCGCTTCATGACAGCAGCCTTCCCTTTCTCACTCCATTGGAGGAATTAGTCATCTCCCTTCTAGTCACACCAACGAGTCAGGACACGTTAACCCCAGCTCCTTTTGACTAAATGAGATATGACAACTCAATACTCAGCACACTTTCATAAGGGATTTATTATGCAAAGGCAAGGGCTTTCAGAGAATTTGTTTTGGAAAGGGTGCTAATCTGCAGTCCCACAATAATTTAGCAAGGTTCTGCTGTTACATTTATCTTTAGAGGCGCAAAGAAACGAAAAAGAACAAGGTCAGGGATATAAATGAAGAGGCAAACAAACACAATGTTAAACAAACAACACTGTACATGTATCATACAAGAAGAGAAAAAGTGGCTTAACTAAGTGTTAACTAGCTTTTATGCAGAAAATGTACTTTGGAGATTGAAAAACAAAGAATGTGTTTTGCTTGACTGATGACTTTCCCAGCAGACAGCATAGTCATACAAACACTTTTTAGTCCTTTTAAGCTTAAATTGGGTTTTTAGAATTGTGTCCAATCTAAATCCTGTTTTGAATTAACTTTTTAATCTGAATCCTGCCTGATTCAGCCTTGTAGCTGAATTATTTTTCCTCTTTGTTCTCTAAACATTACTGAAGTTCATAACAACTAAAGCTAAAAGACAGTTTTGTCTGTATGTAATGTGCGCAACATCTAGATCTCTGCGTGGTACAAAATGGGACCAAATGTAAAAGATGTGAAGTAAGTAAAAGTAGTGTACAAATTTTATTTATATAGTACCTATAAATACAAAAATCACAAAGTGCTTCGCAAAGGAATACAATAAAGAAGAAAATATAAAACACAACAACAAAAACGAAGCACAAGCATGTAAAAGATTGTTTTTTAGCTGTTTTTTTTTTTTTTAAAGAAACCATGGATCTTTGGCTTAGAGTACAAGAATCCCAGAGAGTTTAGAAGCAACTGTTGCAAAGGCTCTGTCACCTTTAGTTTTTAACTGTATATACTGCACAACCAGCAGACTTAGATCACATGACCTCAGAGACCTGCTGGCGATACAGTTCTTTGATATAAGTTGGTGCTTGACCATTCAAAGCTCTATGTTAAAAGTGAACTCTGTAGTGGGTGAGGAGCCAGTGTGGCTGAATTAACAATGGAGTGACATGAAAATACTTGGCTGATTTTGTTAGGACCCTTGCAGGAGCATTCTGAACGGCTTGAGGATGATCCAGGGATGTTTTACTCAAACAAATAAACAATGAATTACAGAAATCTAGGCGTGATAAAATGAAAGTATGCCGAATATTACTAAACTTGGGGCGAAACACAGTGTGACTCAGCTTAGCAATAATTTTTTTAAATGATACTAGCAGGAGCAAATTAGAGATTAAACATAAGCCTCCAGAAACCAAGCCAAGTCAAGAGTTACACCAATGTTCCTAACTGAAAGTTTAACATAAGACGTAAGTGGAGAGACTGTACTGTCTTATAGGAAAGCATATCAGGGGTACAGAGAGGGACTTCAGTTTTCTCATTGTTAAAGCAACCTTTACCGATCTGCATTTCAGAAAGCACAGCAAGATTATTTAATATAAACAGTCCCGCCTCCTCCTAAACACACCCCTTCATTCCCTCCACCTCCCAATCAAATCAAAGTCTACAGGCAGGTCTGTTGACAATCCTGAGTCACCCCACTTCAAGATTGTGAGTTTTCATTAATATTTAAGATTAATAATATTTTATTTTATTAATGGTGGGTCTGTCTTGTATTTTAGAGTTCCATTACCTCATTCATAGCATTTTACCCTGTTAGAAAAATAGTGTAAAATGCAACATCGGTAAAGGTTGCTTTAAGCTGTAGAAATTTTTCAGTCATTCACTTTCTAACTGTCCAAGCACCTACGCAAGATTTGACACTTTAAAGGCATACCGTGTAACTTTTGACCCAAGCATCAGCCTAATGTAAGTGATAATAGATGATTTCTGGGGTCAGTATACGGCACTTGAAGGAAGTCAGTGTTTCAAGGGGGCTACCCTCCTCAAAAACCAGACATTGTAACTTTGCAGGAGCGGATCCGTCTCTCATTGGATCATGTGACCTGGAGCGACTTGCTTAATGGCTGGATGACTTCGCTATCAGCTGATCAAAGTGGTCTACGTACACGATTCCAAAACACGGATAGAGACTGTTTAATTTTGCGCCAGTCGTGTGGCCTGTACAAAGTTACAAGTTTAGTGCCCCAAGTGGCCAAAAGTTACACGATTTCCCTTTAAAACTCACAAGATTTAAAAGAAATATACAATGAATATCTTCAGCATGGAAATAACAAGAGACATCACTAAAAGAGCTTAAAATATGCTTATATAAAATAAATAATAAAGGCCCCCAAAAAGACCCCTGTGGGACACCATGAATAAGGGATGAAAAAGAGTAGCTGAATTTAGCTGCACCCACAGAAAATGATCATCTAGTCACATACAAATGTAACCCATGTACACTGTAAATGTAATTCAATCACAATATGTAAACTACTGTGTACAGTTAAATAACAGTAGTACCATGGCCAAAATTATTTTATTAAGCCACCTGATCCTGTCGATTGGAGGTTTTGAAATGCTCAGGTGTTGCAGTGATGTCTCTCTGACCTCATGCACATGGTTGAGCGATGCTGTTTCCCCCTCTGGCTCTGTAAAGTTTGTTTTGGCCTGTCATCAAGATAGGTTATAGAATTAATATAAGTCTCATTCATAATCCTTCTTCATAATCCACCAAGTGTTTAAAAATTAAATCCGCCTGTGTCTTATGCTTAATTTAAGTACCAACAGGCTTGCCACTTGGTTATCTGCTTATGAATTGCAATTAGGATCACAGGCTTGTGGCTGCTAAAATCTGTTATAATGAAATATGAAGTATATTTTCCCAAATCTACAGAGATATTCTTCCTTTTCCCTACACAAGTAATGCACTGTTGCACATTTTATCTGGGCCAAACTGCTGAGTATCTTTGCCAATCACAGCTGTGTGAGCAGATTGCCAGCCAGACAGGCTGCAGTTTAAGACAGCCGGGTCCAGCCATGCCCCACTCTAGCACAGAGAAGACCTCTGTGCCGCACAAGCGGCTGCGACCCCGTCCTCGCCCGGCCTCGGCTGTGCTGGACCTGTGGAGACCCAATCCAGATCGAGAGGTCTACAGCCATTATAGTGAGGTCGGCTCACTGTCCCGACTGAGACGCAGGCCTGCTCCCACCATGCAACTTTCTCCAGGGCAGAGGCGGATGGCTGCACGCTCCAGGCCTTGCTCTGTCATAGAGAGCAGCACTAAAGAGGCGCAGTCGACGGAGTTGCACCACAGAGTAAGATGCTGAACAGATAACACATATTCATGAATAGATTTACTGAAAATGGGAACATGGGCTTTTGAAAAAAGTGAATGTATGCATATGCTTTCAGAACACAAATATATCTCACCTTACTGTAAGTGGGATGACCAAGTCTTACTAGCCTCCACCAACTCACTGATAAATATAGCCCCAGCCCATAATGAATCAAACACACTCCAGACTTTGAAGGGCAGCCCAGTACTAACCCAGTATTTATATAGCACTCACTGTTTGCTGCAACAATGCCTGCATGCTCTGCCTCATTTACGGACTTGTATTACTGGATGCTGCTTCTCCCTCATTCACTTCCACTATTTTTCCTTCCCTCCATCTCAACCCTTCTTTCTTTGTGGCTTCTCGTTCCCCCTCCCTCACATCCAGTCTCTCTCTGTGGCCAATTTTCTGCCTCATCGCTCCCATAAGCTTTACCTCTCATTGCCCTAACTCAGAGTCAGTTCATTTTAACCTGAGAGAACGCCTGATTGGCATGATGTATGGTCTCTCATGGTTTTGCTGCGGGCCACGCACTCTGGCCAGTGCACCAGAATAGAATTGCTGGATGCAAAATACTTAAATTCACGGCAAAAATAAGAAAACGGGACGAGGCAGTAAGGAAGATTTCTGTTCATTTGAAGGGCAGGAGAGTGTGTGCGTTGAAGCTTGTGTGTGTGAGTGTTTGAATTGGAATATATGAGATGTCCTAACTACTCAGTACCCTCTAGGCCCTGTCTCGCCCCCCGGGTGTGTCACCGCTAGAGCCCCCACACAGGGCATCTCTGCAGCGGTGTCGCTCCCTACCACTTCCCCCCAGCACGCTCACTGCCTTGGCACTGCTCCTTCCTCAGTCAGGTATTATTTCATATTCTTATTTGCATAAAAATGTTGATCATAGGGAGGTGTATGTTTGTTAAGTTGTTCATCTGTGTGTGTCTGTCTAGCAGTCATGGGCCAGTCGTCGTCATCGGTGCGTCTGCGGTCTGGAGGCTCCAGCAGCTGCAGGAGGAGACGGCTGTTAAGACCTGGCTCAGAACCGCTACAGGTCAACATAGTGAGTCAAACATTTCACTCAAACACAAAGGGCTGGATCTGTCAAAGGTTTGTGTGTATAAAAACGTGAGTTATCTCATTGCTCACGCAAAGAAATGTACAAACTGATCTACGAACAGCGTGCTAAAAGGGTTTGATCTTTCAAACGTGCTAAATAGCGCCTCATCAATTTTGCACTTCTGTTGCTATGAATATGCAATATGGAGTGTTTACACGCAATTGTGTGTGTGATGGGAGGAGAAAATGTAAATATATTGATTTAGCATTTGCAAAGTGATTTATCAACCGTGAGACGCATTGCCTTGCTGTATCTTTGTGTCTGTTTTAGTACGTCTGAAAAGCAGGTGCAAATTGCAGCGTTGCGCACAAAAGGCTGCAGCTTCTGAAGAGGACAGTCCTGGAAACGCACACATCTGATTCAAAATCATTTTCATGAGCAGTGAGGGCAACGTGGTTAGTTCTCATTGTTGAATTCTATAAAAATCACCACAGAAAACACCACTATTTAACACGGGTGTAAAATATTCTGGATAAATGAAACAGAAAGTCTGCAGCTGCTGTGGAGCTTAATGAGAAATAAAGCTGCATTAATTGTGTCACTTTTTTTTTCCCCTTTTTGCCAACGTCACATTTTAACTTGGATTTTAGCAGCTGGACAGGATCTCAGTCATCTGGCAGCGAAAACTCTGAAGCCGTTTGCATTGTGCCAAACTTCACACCTCGTACGTACAGTAATAGAGATCATGTCAGACCTACAGACACTTTCATTTGTTCAAAAACTCCTGATTCATGTCCTTATAAACTGGCCACTTCAGAGACTCTGCACAGATACCTGTTGTACCATTTAAATTTTTGTATTTATCATAATTATCTTAAATTATATTTTCATGTCCTTCCTCCACTAATATCTCCCTTTGTGGGTCGTATTTCCTTTTGCGCTGTCGTCTCTTGCAATTTGCCACATGCAAAACCCTCATTAATATAGGGGTGTTTCCACCATGTTTGCACCCACTGTCATTTGCGTGATTACTCTTTGTAAATCACCCGCAAACTGTGGTTCAGCCCCTTGTGCAAAATTCTAGATTGCGTGGGAAAATTGCTACACGCAGATTTGGATCTTAATAAATCCGGCCCAAATACAGCAAACATGAGAACATGTCGTGTTACTGTATTGAGTAGGAGTATTACTGATAGATAACCGATACTGGCAGTGATACTAGCAATGCATGGGTGGCTGTTTCATCAGTTAATGAAGGAACTGATCCGTGTGGAAGGTGGCCATGTGGATTAATTTCATGCTCCACTCTTGGGCCATAACTCAGCCTGAGTCAGGCGGGTGAAACGTGGGTTTTGTTGTTCAATCTGACGAGTGCACATGCAGACAAGTCGATTGGGCTTGCCACAGAGAGAGAAGTCATATTAAATAATATCCATATATAGCACCCACTGTGCTCTGGAAGCCATCGACAAGACTGTGTCTTTGTCAGTTGTGTAAAATTAGCTGCAGAGTATGTTGGAGTAGTACTACGCAGGAAGTAAAACCAGGCATTTCAGAGTTGATGCTTTGATGTGCAAGTGGCCTCAGGGGGACTCCACTGAAAGGAGATGCAAAGTTTTTCTAAAATATCCCTGACAGGGAAGGGAACATTTCTGGGGCTGTGTCCAGCTTCTATATCTGCAGCACCTGGATGTATATATCCCACACTGGGTCTGTATTTTTATACTGTCTGATTCTTTTCTTATAGATTTATTCATTGTGCATTTTTTTTATAATCATTCAAACATAGCTATAAATTAATAACATTCTTCATGTGCAAATCACATAATGATTTGCATATTTTTTCTATTAAATATCAGGAAAACATAAATGACATTCATGAGAGATTTTCTCTTGTTAGATTTTTAAATAATTAGCTGTATTTTTAACCATATCTATACACAGATATGTGTAATATCTATAAAGGAAATGTATATTGAGGTCACATTTTCTGCTGCAGACTCAAATTCAAATGATTTTCTATTTATAGTCAGTGAAGCTGTAAATATATGAAGTACAATCAGCAGCCTGTTGTCATAGCAGTGATGCTGCCTGGTGAGTTAGAGCCCACACTGTGGCTTCCAAAGCTGGCACGTTTTTTCTTTTTTTTCCTTTGGATTGGAAATTAAGCAATCTAAATCCTTTAGGAAATGAGATTGCTGCATTTCAGCTTTGATTATAACTTTTTCTCGCTGATCTGAATAGTATTTGCGAGCCGCTGCACGTTGTTGCCATGACACTTGGCTGGCTCCTGTTCAGCTTCTTCTATCTTTAGGCTGCCTTTTTAGGCATGAGCTAAATCGAGAGAGTGTGTGGGTGAAAGAGAGAAAAAGAGGTGGGAGAGAAAAGAAGAGAGATGCTCCCATTGTCATGGCCCTCCCCTGGGGTAGCGAGCATGGACACGTAACACTGTACATGTCTTGCGTGCGTTTGAGCAGCGAGGGAGGTTCAAATTTGCAGCAGGCTCAGATGCTGGCATTGAGATCAGATAGGAAAATATATTTATGTGAAGTCAAATTTGATGCAGCCCAGCATCAGCAGCAAAATATCTATTTTTTTACGCTGAGTGTGGCAACATTACAAGATAATATGGCTGTAGTGCAGGCGAATGGGTGCAAACTCTCTCATGAGGCTGTCATGGATTTGCTGTTTGTGGTACCGCGTAGTGTATGTTACAGTCTTCCTGTTCTGATGACGACTGGAGCCCAGAGGCCTCAGGCAGAGAGAAAGCATTCTCACTGCAGTGGATTAACTGCTAATGCTGACGCCTCTTTTCTCCCTTTCATTTAAATGGATTTCTCCCCCAGTCACTCTCCTCTGCTCTCCTTTCTTCTCCTCTCCTCTCTTCTCTCCATTTCTGTCCTGCAAAGAGCTCCTCTCTCTTCCCTTTTTCCCTTTGTCTCTTCTTCCGTCCTGTCCCATGCTTTAACTCCGACAAACTGTGGCAATAGCACTCTTTAATTCCTACGCAGATGATGCCGTGTGTTACTAAAGCTGCGCCTGAAGCTCCGCTGTCAACTTGTCAGAAAAGGGGGGGGGGTTGTCTTATTAAGAGAGTTTAAGATTAAGAGTTTCAACAGAAATCTTATATGATTAAGTTTGGACCAAGCCTTGGACTGGCTCTGGCTGTAATTATGCAATGGTATCTATTTATTATGAATGTATGAGTCAGCAGGCAGCCGCTGGTCGACTAAACAGGGTGCACTTACTTCCACACATGCAGGCAGCAGCTGATGTGTTAGAATTGTTAATTTAACAGCATACACCTGGACTCTGGATGATGCTCTCACTAAATAACACTCTGATTCGCACATGCACAGAATTCGCATGCCCTTATGTTGCATTCTGTATTAATCCGTCAACTTGCATGAGTCATTGCATTGACAACTTCATTATTTGATGAGGAATGAGTAACAGCAGCCTGTGATATCTCTGTCTAACACACTACGTGTCGTTTCACCCTGGGCTTTATTTTAGGGAAACCATGGGAATAGGTCTTTCTCAAAATAACCATATGCATGCACGCTTTGCACTATGAACCGCAGGCGACCTAGAATCCTTCATCAGTGTTCATTCAGCATTGTTCACCTGCCAACGTGCCAACAGCTAAAGCTGTTTCAGAGTACGTGGAGAGCTCTGATAAATAGTAGCGCCTCTCATTGAATCAGAGCTGAATCAGAGCTTCTCTGAGCTGTTTCTTCCGTAGAATGGGTTTCTCTCTGTAAGGTGCATGCATGTTATTGTTGATGGCGTGTGTGCGACTCTGCTGAGTGTGTTTGTGTGCATGCTAGGTAAGGAGAAAGATAGGCTGGGGGCCTTTCTCTTATATAACTGCAGAGAAAGATTCCTCTGCTTCCTACAAAAGGCGTTTTCAGTTTTCTGATTGCTGCATGTTCCCTGGGACTGGAAAGGCTGTTCTCACTGGCGGATCCAGTTTTACAGCATCTCCACATTATACTCTGTATTTTGTCAGATCATGCACCCCTGTGCATGCATAGACTTGTGTCTGTGCAGCTCATCAGGGCCAGTATATCTATCATCACTGACTCGAAGTATGCCGCTTCTGCCACAGTGGGACACTGGGGTTATTATGCAGGTTAATACAGTAATATTACATCAAGGAGATTTTTTTTTAAATCATGAGACATTTAAAAACCTTGGATATGTATATGACAGGTTTTATAGGGGATGCAGGTTTTCTTGGGTGGCGGGTGCTGTCTGTCAGCACTCTCTTTTAGAAACTGTTTTTGTTGCTTAAGAAATTTACATAAGTATAGTTTATTTCTTCTAATATTTGATGATTCCTGATGTTTTTCATTTACTCCTTTAAAACTTTCCCTTTTTTGACTCTATCAATGATCAGCCACATAATTAAAACCACTTAGAGTTCCTACGTCCCGCCACACATGCCACATGCCTAACTTTACAGACGAGTGCACGTCCCACATATAGCAACAGCCCTCCCCTACAGTATCAGCCTTCAGCATCAGCCTCTGGCGGGAAACGGCGGGGCGTGCTCGGGGTGATTACTCTATTTAAGAAGTGCTGATCAGGTGATTCTAATTTTAAAAATGTGTTTTTATAGCTCATTTTTGTGATGTATTTTCCTTGGAATAACATTCTCCAAAGACCCAGACTTGCCAGCAAAAACTTTGTTTTAAGACTGGGTTGTCCAGGAATAAATTCCCGAGACATTTTCTGCCCCAGTCCACACCTATGATACCAGTTCGCTAGCTGTGCCGACTGCTGTGTGGTTGCAGACTCCAAAACAATAAATCCAGCCTGGGTCCTCACAAAGTTTTTCATACCCTCCAATTAAAGAAGGGGAAAAAAAATCAGCTGTCAGTGAAAAAGTTGAAATTGACAAAAGTAATAATAAGTAAAATTTTTATGAAAATCGTGACATTGATTTTGAATTGTGGTTGGAAAGAAATATTAAAAACAATTGATCACTCTAAATTGTCCCTAGGTATGAATGTGAGCGTGAATGGTTGTCTGTCTCTCTGTGTTGCCTTTCGACAGACTGGCAACCTGTCCCGGGTGTACCTGCCTCTCGCCTGATAATAGCTGGGATAGGCTCCAGCAACCCCCGCCACCCTGAACTGGATAAGCGGTACAGAAAATGACTGTATTTATTGCTAGGTTAATGATTAATTTTAAAAGTCAAATGAAATATTCACTGAAGAACATTTGAATACTTAATATCTTAAATTTGAAGTGTAGTTGAATTTTACGGCTACTACTTTCTGTTTTTTCTTATCAAATTTTGAGTTTTAGCTGTTTTAATAATGTTTTATGTTGGTGTTCAGCCCTGTGTTTCAACCAAGGGGCAAACTCCGCTGGAAAACAGTGAAGCCCAGAAGTTAAGTTAAATAATTGTAGTTCTTTCTTCATCCACTAGGGGCTCCAAAACAGAGCAAATCCCTGTAGACTTCTATGTTAAAAAGGCCAACTTCACAGCAGAAATAAACATGTTTACAGCCTGAGTCAAAAAATCATTTTAGGTTTAATAGGTCATGTTTACCTTCATGTCAACTGTGAGGGGGATACATTTTTTTATAACTCATCCGTTTAGAAGTTAGTTAATCTTGAAATTACACATAATTAGGGGCGTGTCCTTTTGATTGACAGATGGCAGACTGGGTGCCGGTTTTAGCCGTGAAGGCTAATAGTAAGTTCCCTGCTAGCTCCCAGGAAGGCCTCAGCCTGTAGCAGAGTTGCAAAACGGTGGTTTTTAGCTGGTCAAGAACAAGTCTGAGCGTGTCTTACCTTTAAAACAATTATTACCCCCGCGGCTCGGAGCAGCCTTGCCTTTACCCATTTTAGTATTTCCAGGAGTGACGACACACGCAACACGGCAAGATGGCGACAGTGGGAAACGCCCAACTGATACTACATCCATTTTTTTTTCTTTACAGTCTTTGGTTTCAGCCTGTGTTGTGTTAAAGTGCTCTACAAAGAAAGTCGAGTTGAGTTGAGTAAAGATGAATACTTTTTTTTGCCACAACAAATACATAAACAAACACAACCCCCAGTATGGGCTGTGAACATAGCATTGCTGACAGGGAGTCATATGGTTAATGTTGACAGCTTCCTGGATGTTGACTCTGTGAATACACGATAGAAATTCTCGCCTCCGTTAGTAAACTTGTGACGTGTCGTATGAATCTGTTTTTGATTTGCATTTACATCTCTTCCAGTTTGAGCATTTTTTCTGCTCAGAGATGATCAGTAAGCATCTCTGTCCTGTCCTGCAGCCATTTTCAACACTTTCACGAGCTCAGAACAAACATGCTGACAGTGAATCATCAAACGGTCAATGGGTTTGCTTTTTTCGCTGATAATTGGGGGTTGGAGAGGGTTACTAAAGCACTCTATTTTTGTACTATTTTAGACAGTCTGGTCTCTCTAACTACTCGGTTAAATTTTTGCTGTCTGAATAAAATGAAAAGCTCCATCCCTGGTCACTTTGTCCTGCCATGAAATAATGAGACAGAAGCTAACTGTCTGTGCGGTTTTCTGCTAGTTAGATTGTGTCCTGCAGGCCTCTGTGAACGATGGGCTAGATTTTTCTGGCAGCTGCCACTTCTTGTGTGCATTATTTAGCTTAACTTTCTCCCTCTGACCTCCCTGCTACACCACATGCGGCATCAGAGAGAACCCTCCACCACATACGCGTATTATGCAACCCCCTTGCTCTTTGTACTTATTCCTCATTCTCTTTCCGTGCACCTCCCTTTCTTCCTGACCTTAGAGCACGACATCCACCTGTTTTCTGCTCTTCAGATCAGCTTTTCTCCCACCCCACTGCTTTCCTTTCCGTTTTTTTAATGTTCCCTTACCTTGCCCACCTCCCTTCATCCGCTCCACCTTCCAGGCATGTGAAAACACCTGCCTCCTGCAGCCCGTTGTGTGCGTGTGAGTGTGTTTCTGTTTTCATCCATGCCTATGAGCAGTCATGTATTTAGAGGAGCTTGTTAGTGATGTTAGGATGGCACACCATCAGATGGACGCTGCGAAGTCTTTGATGGGAGGAGCTGACCCATCAACAAACTGTAAGGTGCTGAGAAAAACAGAAATAATCTTCCCCAAACAACTGCCTCTCTGCATTTCTAGTATTATTTGTGGCTCAGAAGCAGTGAAGATATAAAATCACGCATCTGTCTGCTAAAAGACAGGTGGAGCTTTTATAATTATCCATCCTGAGGTGTGCATTTCTGACATCTATGGTTGTGGATCTGGAAGTTGATTGGAGTTGGCAAAGTGGACTCTTCATCGTTGAGAAATTCTCTCTCAGAGGCTGCGAGTAGCCTCACCGAAAACGTAGCAGTAAAATCTAAATGTAGAGTTTTTCATTTCCTGAAGAGACACAGCACAAACAAACGCTGCGTGCAAGTGCACTCGGAAACCTCCGGAAGAATAAGAAGGCACCAGTCTCTCCATACCTCCCAGTGTTTTGGGCCGCAGGTGGCGGACAGCGCTCTGATGAGTAGTGACACTCGCGAGCACGCTCATGCTCTTCACGCTCACAGCCAGCGCAGTGCAAGTGTAGTAAAGCACAGCTGATTTAGGCAACCAACCAAAAGCCAGAACAGCACATCTGAGTGTTTCTCTCATGCCGCAGCTGTAGCCTCAAATGACCGATCTTTGGGTTTTATTTCAAGACCTACGGGTGGCGATTCTGAAGATAAACAAAAAAATTTTAAAAAAATTTGAGATTCTGTTTTTGCCAGTGCTTCCTAATGCTGACTTTTTTTTAAAGCTTGTAAAACAGAATAGTTTTGTGTTTGGTGAGCATACTGTAGCCAAATTTTCCAGTAAAAATCATGTGACACTGTTGGTTCTTTTTTCATCATCTGTAAATACACAATTTAAGAGAATATACGGTACGGGCCAAAAGTTTAGACACACTCCCATAAGAAAAGGCCAACTACACAGTAGTAATTTAATTAACAATATACTTAAAAAGCAATAATAAATAAAAATTTACTAAATTATAATTTAGTAAAATGAAACATTGATTTTGAAGAAAAATAATTAAAAAAACAAACAAACAAAACAGACAAATGAGATCACCTTGCTCATAAACAGTGGCCAAAAATACCTGTAAACGGTTGCAGACATCTGATTGGATGTTACAGAACACCTGATTGCAATGAAAAAAATTTAGTTCATGAGGCCCATCATACTTGTTTGCTTGTTTTTGTCTGTTTGTTTTTTATATTTCTGTTGAACCACAATTCAAAATCAGTCATGATCTTGTCAAAATTTTTATCTGATATCACTTTTGTCAATTTCAATTTATTTTACTGGCAGCTTATTTTTTCCATCTTTAATTGCAGTGTGTCTACTGTATGTTTTTTTTTTATGAAATAAGTAAACTTATAAGACATGTCTTTGAGATGAATATTAAGCTGCAGCTGATTTTATAACACCAAACAGTTTTACTAAGTGCTCCAAATATCTGCTGGATGTTTAATTCAGGTACAGGGAGGAAAGATTTTCTTGCTGTTGTGCACTTTCAGCCATTAACACCACAGCTGCACAAAATACCACAGTTGTCTATATCAAAGACGTGCAGAAAAACAAGTGAGGTGTCTTAAATTAGCTCCTGCCTCTAATGCGGTGTCTCCTCTGCAAGCATCTCTTCAGATGTTTCTGCTCCTCAAGAGACTTTATATACCCTAAGTTCATGCGGTGTATATTCAAAGAACTCCTCTTCCAATCAGCTACAGTTATAGCCATCCGCTGAGTTATGCAGTCTCTAGGGATGTATATCGTTATGATTTTATCGATACCGATACCAATATCGATACTCCTTATCGATACCGGTATTTATCGATTCTCTTATTGATACTATAACATAATTTAGAGTAAATAATAAAGACATTACAAGATGTTACAAGATCCCGTGGTGGAGAACATTTGTTCAGATGATGTTGAAGAAGCCTGGACATAAAAGTGGGTGAAGGACAGCTGGGAGAATAAGGGAATTGTGTCTGTCTTAGTCCATCATTGTGATTATTTGACTGCGTAATGATAACTTGATGGTTAGGTAGATGTACAAAAAGTATCAATAAGAGTATCGTTAGTCCAGAATCTTAACGGTACCCTGGTATCGTTAAGATTAGGAACCATACCAAACGATACCGGTACTCGGTATACATCCCTAGCAGTCTCACTAGGGGCTGACACAAAGAACACAGTCACAGGGTAGATTCATCTTGTTCCACACTCTGCAGAACATGCAGAAATTGCCCTGATTTTTTCATTAAAAAATAATTCATTTTTTCTGGCCCCATAGCGATTGCACGAGCGAGCAGGAATATTGAAGCCATTTGCTGCTGGAATGTGGCGATATCTCTGGTGTTATATGGTATTTAACCGTGATTTTTCCACTCTGCTTTCCATGACCTCCCTCCTCAATCTCATCTATCTTACTCTGCTCCTGGACTCTCTCAGTGTGCTGACCCACTGACTTGACTTTGCACTAAAAGCCAAATGAAGCTGAACGAATAAACAGCTGATGACCGAACAATGGTGACAAAACTGTGCTCAGGAAAAGTCCAGCGGTTTATTTTTAGGGTGCTTTGTGGCTGGAAGGCCTGGGAGGAAGCAGGAAGTCAGTGTGGTTGCCGTGGGGACGGGAGAAGAAGAGAAGAATTGGAGCAGACTGGAGGGGAAATGGGTGTGGTGGGCTTTGCCTCCCATTAGCCAAATACCTACTGACCACAAACAGATTCATTTGCTAGCTCTAAAAACTGCTTCTCTTATCCAGGGAAAGAATTTTCCAAATATGTAGCTACTCAGCTAACGGCCGGTTGGTTCACTGACCTCAGGGAAGACCGGCACTCTGGACTATGACATCAAAGAGCTGATCTCAGATCTTTTTATTTAGATGCCTCTTTGAATTTGCCCCATTCATTATGTTTTCCCACAATCCAGCAGTTTCGAAGAGTTTTCAAACAGAAATAAGATGACTCATGAACTCAGCTTAGAGAGTTTGATCTGTTCACGTGCGTCAGTTGTTGGAGTAAAGCTAGAGCATGAAAACCAGGTCAGAAACATATTCATCTGTTTGTCAGTGTGGAGAATATTATAGCAAACAAATGTTTCCTAAAGTACCGTAACTTCCTGCCTACATCCTACCAGGATACTACTATATATCAGGAGAGGAGATTTTCCTGGGACGTGAATTAGTTTTCTATGACATCATGCTATTTTGGTAGCAACAGGCTTTTTTTAAAGAAGGATGATCTGTAATATTGTAATATTGATTAGCAGGATATTGAGGCCTGCTTAAAGGAGCTGTATCAGCTTTTCAAACGTTCCAAAAGTCAAATACAGGCATATATAAGCTAAATATGTTCCCCACACCACTATAGAAACTAATCTGGGGTTAAATATTAGTATTCTAATTTCCAACACAGAAGTAAAACACCTGACTGTACTGAACCACCGAAGCTCTTGACCAATCTCGACATGTTTTACGCCCATTTTCCTGACGTCGCCCCAGAACAGACACAGATTCTTAAGGGTCACAGATTTGTTTTTAGCCACGGCTTCTTAACTCACACATTTGTCAATATTGATGGATGATCGGACTCTAACGGAATAAAATAGACCAGCCTGCTATGGAGCTGTAAGCACTCGACCCAGAGTCTGATATGGAGTTTGAAGTACACGCAGTACCACGGAAACCCTGATAAATAAGTAAATAGCTAACAAATCATAGGCTAACATTGAGCTGGTGGAGACATTTTCACTCACCGGTGTTGTTGTCTGTCCATGAGGCGTTTTTTTATGGGGGGGGAACTGCATCAGGCTTCAGAAGTAATCCCCGAGAAAAAAACGCTTTACTCCCCGAAATTCATGAAGTTGTCAGGAGTGAAGTTCACACACAAAGTTGAGGTTTTTTTCTGCTCCTGAAGATAAAATCGAGTCAAGTTGATTCATTGTCCAGTACAACAAATAAACTCCTACGCTGAACACAACCACATTTTTTCCAACCTGCTGTCCTTTAGAGCTAAAAAATTTTTTTTTTAAATTAAAAAATGAAAAAAAAATGAATCTTTTCTTTTGAACTATGGAGCAAACTTCTGTTAGCTGATGGCTGTCTCTGAGGAAATCTTCCTGCAGGCTGTTCGTTTCTTCTTCAGAGAGTGTGGATAGGTCAGGATTCTCCTCGAGTTTCGCTCAAACAAAGTGGGCGTCTTGCTACGATGTATTCGTCACTTCATGATTGGTGCAACCTGATTACATAAACCGGTGGTCAGTCAGTCATTTTAAGGGATCGCTTTCTTTTTTTTCAACCTGGACCTTATTTCTAGGAGTTTATACGTGAGGTAAAGTTTCTGAAATGAAAGAGTTTTTTCTGCAGATAAATGCATGTATATTACTCCTAGAAATAAGTTCCAGGTTGAAAAAAGAAAGTTATCCTTAAAGGGAGCTAGAGCTTGGCCTAAATATTCATATAAAGTTGTCCTCAATTAATCATAGCCTCCAGCTGAAGAAGGAAAAAAAATCCGCTAATAAGTTGAAATTGACAAAAATAATTATAAATAAAAATTCTATGAAAATCATGATATTGATTTTGAATTGTGGTTCAACAGAAATGTTTAAAACACTCACACAAAAAAAAAACAAGTAAACAAGCATGATGGGGCTCCGAAGCTAAAATGTTGAGCAACACTTTGAGGCAATCACTGCAATCAGGTGTTTTCTGTAATGTTCAAAAAGACTTCTGCACCTGTTGACAGGTGTTTTAGTCCACTGTTCATGGGAAAGGTGCCCTAATGTGTCTGGGACAGTTTTGTCTGTTTGTTTGTTTGCTTGTTTTTATTATTATTTACAACCATAATTTAACAGCAATATTTTTTTTCACTAAATTCTAATTTTGTAATTTTAAAAATAATTTTCATTATCAGTTTCTTTAGTTTCTTGTTATTTGAAAGACTATTGTCAATTTGTCCCTTTTTTTAATCAGAGGGTATGAATAATTTTGAGGATGACTCTATATTACTCAAATATGCATGACTTAAATGAAGTTTTTATGAGGAAATAACCTTAAAAGTCCATTTTTCCTGATAGATCTTTAAGGTCTGGAGAGAGTCCAGTTTGACGACATTAGCTGTCCACTATCCTCCCGTGTAGCTTAGTTGAACCAGCATTGTATTTGATTTTCACAGGAGCAATTATCTCCTGGGACAAGATAAATCCTGCATTTACAGCTGCTTTTACGGAGCAGATTCATGTTATCAAAATGATGTAAAGGTGTAAATTAATGAAGCGGCTACAATAATATAGATATCTGACTGTAATAAAGAAGTTATATCTTGCAAATGGTCAAATTTAAAGCCATTAAGTGGATTACATTGGTGAATTTTAGAGTCAAAGAACAACAGAAAGCTGCCAGAGCAGACCCTCACAATAATGCATCAGTGCTTGTCATGTGTACATTCAGTCAGTTTAATTTAAGGCTTATTTAACACAAACATCTCTGCTGGTGGGAGAAATTCTTTCATTTATATCCACTCTCCCTCCCTTCTGTATATGTATGAGTGCATTAGCATTTGGTGTCTGTGCAGATTTATACTTTCAGATGTGACCTTTGTTGTCTAAATGTCAGGGAGATTGGAGAGGGAGCCCACTGAGGTAGGACAGGCTTATGTAATCATGCTCACACACACATGCACACACAAAAGCACAGATGAGGAGGAAAAAAGAAAGAAAAAAAAAAGGCATGTTTGAGGACGGTTGTCATATCTCAGCTGTGATGCACCGTGCGCTCTTTGCTCACTGAAAGCCCAGCTTTCAGGAGCCATCGCTTTTATCAGCATGTATGTGCAGAAAGTGCCCTGGAAATTATTTATGGCTTTAAAAATACTGATATATTGCGCTTCTTTGGTGTTGTTCTTTTGAACTTCTTCTGAGGTCTTTTTATCCATTCTGAAGCTCTCAGGTGAATGTGAAGTGTATACTTTTATGTATCCGTGTGCTGGATGGTTGATGACGTGCTGGCTGGTTTGGGCATGTGGGAACTAAACTGCAGCTTCAGTATTCTCTTTGAAGGATTCATCTTGATTGTGTTGTGCTCCCTTCATATGAGCACCCCCGATCAAGGGGACAAGCACTGCTGCCTGGGATGTGCTCATGTGTAATACAATTTTCTCTTTAAGTATTCACTGTAAAAATGATGCGCATGCCAGTGGCAAAAACATGCGCATCAGATGGGAGCCAGGGCCATTTTGCCCTATCACTCACAACACTGAGCCTTTAAGGGTCCCTGCACGGAAAATGTGAATACCAAATACTTTTTTTTTCCTTTAGATTTGAGAGACAGCTCTGAAGTGTTCATATCTTGCTCCTTAGGAAAACGACTACATGGTTTCTCTGCTCCGGCTATTGATTTCTACAGCAGTGTCAAAACCTCCAGGGAGTTTTTAAGCACCCAAAAAGCATAACCCACTTTGCCAGCATTCATCAATATGCTTCATATGTTCCAAACAGTCATACTGGAGCCAAACAATATCAGCCCACAACTCTACTTGTACATGATGCACTGTGTTTTAAAAGGCCAGCTCAGAAAGCAATACATGCAATCTCTAAACACGAATGAACAGTAGCGTGAACGGTTTGATATTTTAAGTTGAAATGTTTGCCATCATGTCCCGTGTGTCAATGAGCATTATATCTGATCTACAGTGCAACCCTGTTAAACAAAAGACGTTATTAAAATATTAAAAGAACATTTTGAAATAATTCCAACTCATTTACTCGATTTTTAATTGAAAATAGTAAAAGGCAACTGGAAGGTCATGAACATGCAATAAAGATGATTGAAGTTCCTTCACTTTGAGAGATTGAACAGGTGAGTAATTCAACAATTAGGCAGGAATGCATAAAAAAAAGACTTTTTTCAGTTGTTTAAATCAGTGGTCTCCAACCTGTTTTCCCTGAGGAAAACAGGCTTGTTAAAGGCAGAGTCCGAAGTCCCCCCACTGTTTCTGTTTGCAAACAGCAGTATTCAAACTGAGCCCCTCCCTCTCAGGCTAATGACTGCTTCATTCTTCAGCCTATTCAGCTTCAAGCCTCTAATTTCAGAGCTCAGAAGCGGGTAAAAGCCAAACCAACATTAGCCCTGGTTTTCCAACGTGCACTATCTAAAGCTCTTACCTTTTGTTCGGTGCATCCACCGTTTTTCTTTCTTTTTTTCTTTGAGAGTTCGAGTGACTGGCGTCTGCTCCAATCATGAGCTTATTTCCACACAGCTTCATGCCCTTCGCTCTGTCATTGGCCGGTGATATGAACAGCAATCTCCACCCAGAAACGTCACGAACACACCAAAACAAAGCGAAAGAGGGAATTACAGGCAGGGGGAGAGAGTTGCATTCAAACTCACCACTGCACGAGGGTAAAGGCCCAAAGGCGCGGTTTGGGACTGATTTCACTTTCACAAGTCTAACGTTTATTTTCAGGGGAAACTTCAGACTCTTCCTTTAAACCTATGATGTATCCAAACCAAAATAATGAAAAACTTATGCTGATACACCTGAACTCATCTCTGTGTGGACATGAACTTCCTTCCAATTATACTGGAGCTACACAGCCAAAGCTTTGGCGACTCCCCTGTCGCCCTGTGCTCTCTTTCTTTCTTTCTTTGTTTCTCAAATGGGGATACTTTGAGGCATTGCAAGGGATAGGTAAATTATTTAAATATCCACATACGTTTCTTGTGTTTTTTTAAAATGATTTCTTTTTAAATTAATATTAATGCAATAAAGGTTTCAATAAATGTAAGTGTACATTTATAAACTGAATTTAACCTATCTTTCACTCCATTTTGTTATCCTAACCAAAAAAAAAACCAACCAAAAACCAAAGAAACAGTCTCCCACATAGCAACACCGTTTGACCCAACTTTCTACGAGTCAGGTGACATCACCCGACACTCACTGTCATCTTGTCAACACCAACAATGGAGTAATTGTTGAAGGTTGTAGAAATCCAACTGAAAAGATTACATTTATGTTCTTGATATCTTTGTCTTCTGTCTGTCAGGGATGCGTCCGGTCCTCGAGAGCTACTATCCTGCAAGTGAATGCCCCTTCCAACACACCTGAATCACATGGCTAATTCCCTCATGCACATGTCATTCAGCCCGCAGAGGCCTGGTAACGAGGATTCATTTGATTCAGGTGTGTTGGAGAAGGGACGCAACCAAAATGTGCAGGACAGTGGGTCTCGAGGACTGACTTGGGCACCCCTGGTCTATAAAGTTCAAAAGAGAGGACTAAAAGTTACCAGTGTTCTGCACAGTTCCATTTTAATAAACCTGACACAAATGACAACATGCTGTATTTTCTTTATAAATCTATTCTATCTAATCTTTCCAACCAAAAGTACTTTGCGGTACTTAGGGGGCACTTGCCTGTAAATATATTTCACAAGGGGTACTATGTTGGAAAAAAGGAGGAGAACTGCTGGTTTGTTTAATTTCAAATAATACAATATAATTTTATTATTATACACCACAAACAATAAGGAGCAGAAAGATAAACTCTGTGGGGATTTCTGGACTCCAGGTTGGGAACCACTGCTTCAAATGATGACATGAGCTCAGGAAGACTGAACATTATAAAACTAAGTTAGAATTTATTAAATAATAATTATTTTTAATTTCTTATCCTGATTTATCAAATTATAGATTTTATTTAACCTAAAAAAACCAATAACAACTCTGGTCATGCTGGGAGGGTTTTCCCTTTTAAAGGTTGAATATGGAACACGGACAGAACAGCGACCAGCAGCCTGCAGCACGTTAGCAAACAAGTTAGCTTACCGGTCCAGGAGGAAAGTTGCGATTTCCGTGTTTTGATGACATAGAAAACGTTTATGTGGGTCCATTTAGTGTAGTCTTCACCTAAATTTACTCCAGTTTTTGCTCTTCTCATGCCACTCCTCTTCTGTGACGGATAATAATATCTCCGAGGCTCTAAAGCAGCTGCTGGACTTGCTCCACTGTTTCCTCCTGTACCAGCCTAACTGTGTCCAACAGTTATATTTATTTTCAGGCTAAATATAATTTTTTTCAGGAAATGTTGTACTTTCATTCTGCAAACCTTCAAACAATTCATGGAGGGTTTTTTTTTTTTTTTTTTTTTTTTTAAATATAGCTTCTAATAAAAATGTTCCATATTCAACCTTTAATCAGACTTTCCAATCTTTACTACTTTAGGTTTGCTGTGTTTGACAAGCTAGTGCCCTGTCTTGCTGTTAACTTGTTGCAGTGAAGGTTTAACTTGACTGATAAATGCATTTAAGCATTTCAACCACAGCACTGAGGATAACTGAGAGGTGTTTTATACCCAAGAAAAGCGGTTCTACTCTTTATTTCTGCCTTGATTGTTTTTTAAGGCTAAAAATAGACTTTCACTTCAGCTAAGTTTAACTTGTAGTGTTAAATCCCAACAAAATTTATCAGAGGGAAAATCACAGAAAGAACTGAATTTTGATCCAATCCCCTGTCATGCATGAGCAGCAGGCACAGTGAACAGACTTCCAGCAGAAAGGCAGGGGACAGGAGAGGAGAGAGAGAGACGAGTGCCAACAAAAACAGAAGAGCCAGGGAGACCTGCTGTGAGGCGGATCCTGATAGGGAGTTAATGAGAGCGAGCCCCGAACTTCACACCTCATCTGAACCAGCTCATCATGGCCGCAGCTTCCTGACAGGAGTGATGTAGACAGGTCATGTCTTTGCCTTAATCATGAGCTTCTTTAACTATTAAAACACATCAGAGGTGATTCAGAATAAAGTATATTCAAGACTTACTGACAAAAAAGTGGGTATAACCTGCACCTCACTGATGGTTCTTTGTTTATGAAAAACAAAAATGTGTCTATAAATTCTCATTTGAGTGACTATATTTGTTTTCATGAATAGATTTGATGCTCTCTGATTCACTGCTAGATAATAAATAATAAAGCCTCTAGGCTTTGTCACAACTTTATGTCAAACTATATTTTTGGAGGTTATGCAGAGCAAATAAAATCTGTCACTTTAGTATCTTCTTTGTTTTTAAAGAAATTGAATCATCGGTACTTTAATTTGCAACAATTTTCCACTCTTTCTCTTTATTAATGAACTTATACTAATAAGTATACTTCTTGGGACTAAATTGGCACACTTTAAGTATTACTTCCAAGTATACTGAAAGTAATCTTCTTGTTATACTGTTAGTTTACTCCTAGAAAAACTTCAAGCTTACGTTTACTTTAAGAAAGTACATTTTTAAGTAGACTAAAAGTAATTTATATGATATGAACTGAGGGTTTTTTTAAAGTGTGAGAAAGCTAGCACCTAAATCTTACAAGATAGGATTTAAATGTACATTTTGCAGTATGCCACAAAGATACCAGTATGTGGAAAAGGTACTATGAATGTACTACTATTTAAGCATATCGTTCAAAAATGTAAATATAAGTATGGGCTAAATATACTATATTTATTAGTAAATGCAAAGTGAACTTAAAGTATATTTCTGATAAGTACATAAACTGAAAGTATACTGTCTTATTAAAAGTTTAAAATTAGTATACTTCAAGCATACTTGCAAATACTACTTTTTGGTAAGGGGCACACACCTTCAAGCTAATCATGACAATACTGTGTGGTGTAACTGATAACTCAGTGTTTGCCACCTCTAATAGCGATGATTACACAGAGTGTAAATTTTTATCATCATGTCAACTGAGCTTACAGCATCTGATTAATGTGCAAGCATAGATAAGATTGGCATTAAGGCTGACATCATGCCAGTGAGATGATAAGAGGATGATCACTTTGGGGAACATGCATCTATTATTGCTCCATTTATTCTCCCTCAGCTGTTAATGGTAAATGATAAATCACCAGAGCTCCGCCGCGATATTTTTAGATGGGGTGAGAGATGAATGAGGTTATGATTCTGGTCTCAGTGGTCGATGTAGGGAGAAAGGGGGCCGGCTATGCCCCTCCCCCGACTGTAGGTGATGGCTGAAGCCGGTAGTCCAGCAGCGGGGCTGTGATCACTGCAGGACCGCCTCTCAGCCTCTCAGCCCGTCTCTGGTCCCCGCTCGCTGGAAGGCTGCTCTGCAGCTGCGAACAGCCTGCGCTCAGCCTCTCTCTCTCGTTTGCTCTGAGAATCTATTGGCCGCACACTCGGTTGGTTTAAGGGAAGAGGCGAAACACCGGCAGGTGTTGACTAGCGGGGAGAAATCGCGGTGCAGACTGATGACGGAGATGATGGTGAGGATGATGCATCTCTTCCCGTGCCTTTATGAATTGCATCGCGTACTAGTGTGAAGAGACGTAGGGACACCTTTTTCTTTTTTCTTTCTTTTTTCTTCATCCCTTGCCCATCGGTTATGGTGGATGTACTGGTCGCTTTGTGAGCGACGCAGCTAAACGGGGGGAGCTCAAAAGCCAAGCCGTAACAGCGAGCGCATCTCAGCATCGGCCCGCAGCGCTGCGCCATGGCCTTGGACGTCCAGACTTGCGCGGTGTTTACGGTGATCGCGGTTCTGGTGCTTGTGAACGTGCTGTTGATGTTCATCCTCGGTACTCGTTAATGGATCTGCGCTTGGGGCCCGGTTCGCAGCGCACCACGCTTTCATACAGGAGAGGAGAGAAAAGCGGTGCGCGTTGGTCGAGAGCGGGGACACCCGGCGCTCCATCACGGCTACGCGTTGAAATGAATGACGTTGGTACAACATAATGTATTTCTGTTTCCCCCCTCCCCAATCCTTCGTTATGTCTTGTGTCCTCTCACCGTTTGTGGTAGCTAGTGTTGTCTGGTGGTGGTTGTAGTTGTGCGGATACAGATCTGTGATGCACTTACCCTTCTGTAGTGAATGGAAAATCATATTCCTCGTATAAAGCCCCAAATATGTCCCCCCACCCCCTTCACGTCGATCTACCTCTCTCCCCCCTTGTTGTATATTGTGGATTATGCGCATTGGTCAATATTGTGTGATAATAAGATTTTTTTTTAGATGAAAATGAATCTGATGCTGGATTTTAACCACATCCTCCTGCTGCGTCAGGACTTGTTTTTCTATTGTGATCCACTCTAGCCTCAGCCACAATATGGCAGCTAATAGCTGTGCAGTGATCTCTCCACAGAAGTTAATGTGATATTTGGAGCAAATAGTGGTGCAAGTGAGAGGTCTGTGCTGCTGTTCGTGGACTCTGGGGGATCATTGTGCTCTCAGCTGAACAGTAACCGGCTGCAGGCAGAGCTAGGCCTAATAAAGGAGGGCCTCCATCACTCCAGGTTTCCCCCATTTTAGATTCAGCTAAACTCAGCTCCCATTTCATTGCCCCCAATATTCCCATTTTTACACTTTGGACCATCTCAGTTTGGAACCTGTTTATAAGTTTGTCATTATGTAGTGATTAATAAAAAGTCTAATTATATGTGAATATTTCCTCCAGACAAAATACCCTCTAAGTGCAAATGCTTGTCAGGTAGAGATGGGGGTGTTGGGGCGAAAGAAAAACACATTTTTCCTTTTTCTTGCGTTTGCAGTGGCATAGTGTAATAAAGGATCAGGGCCAGGTGTCATGAATGTTGAATGAATGTCAGAAATAGATATGCTAAAAGCCTGTCCCAGAGCCGTCCATGGCAGTCCTATTTATAGAGAAAGACTGGAGGATTTTTTTTTTTTTTTTTTTTGAAGATACTGCATGTGCTCACTAACTCTCAGCTAAGTGCTGCATCTTTTCTGTGTTTGGAGTTAAGTGATTAATCTTGGATGTATAGCAAGGAGCTTTGTTTTATGGGCACTATACCTCCATCACATGCCATGGCATGTGGGCCAGTGTTGTCATCACACGAGGCGCATCACATAAACATCCTCCCCAGCAGGGACCCCAAAAGGGAGTGTAAACATTCATGTATAATTGTAATGACAGATCAGAGCGTATACACTGCAGTGGTTACGACTACGGCTCAGAACCCAGTTTCACATGCAAACATGTGAGAAGGAGAGCACTTTCTGAGTGGGTGTTATCTGTTGTTCCTCCTTGAATCGGAGTCCCCCACACGTTTCCACGTCTGTAATTCCCCCAGGGCAGGTATCTCCTTATAAACTTCTGATTTATGCCGTTCAGTCAGAAGTGTCGATGTGCAGATGGTGTGTGCGAGCGAGACGACAGCTATGTGTGAGGATGTGTGTGTGTTTCTCACCAGTTTTAGGCAGAGCATCTTTGATTGGCTCCCAGACTCGGGGTATAAGTGTATTACATAACAGAGTTGGCAGACACAGGGAGGACGGACCGCGAGACTCGCTCGGTGCATCGGAAAGAGAAACCTCTTTCTGGAATACAGCATCTCGTTACTCGCCATCTCGGTCTCAGCTCTTGCGGGAGGACCCTCACCTCGGCTGCTTCCAAAAGGAATTCCATTATCATGATCATATGAACCGGACTTCTCCATGCATACACTCTTTGAGCAGTTACATGCCACAAACATGGTAAGGCTGGCTAAAGGTGTGTGTGTGTGTGTGTGTGTTTGCTGGGGGATGCTATAGGTGCTTTGATGCAGCTGTGCTCGAGACAGGAGGATGTTGGAATGCAGTGGATCTGCCACAGTGCAGTGAATGCTGATGTGTTGCGCTGCAAAGATGATACAAGCTAGTGAATCAGCTTTCTATTCTTACATGTTTCCTTGTCAGGCTCCATGTCTGCTTCAACATGAATCAGAAAGCATTGTCGTGTGTGTCTATATATGGAGATACATTCCCCTGCATTCATTTGCATTGACCCAAATACAGCTTTTGCGGTTTAAAGACAGATGTTTAGCTCTTGATCTTTGATGGTGAACATGCAGGGTAACCATAACGATGACACAAGCCATTAGAGCTGGTAGACAAACAGGTAATGATGGGCATGATGCAAAGCCTCTCTCTGTGTTAGCGTGAGTTTACTGTATATCATCTGATCAAGCTAGGTATGGGGCTGTGCTGAGAGAGGATTGAGGAAGATTGATTATGTAATGCTTTTAATTTATTCAGACATGTGGAGGGAAAAGGGATGCAATATATTGAAGAGGGCAGTACTGATCTCATTTGGGAGATGGAGGGATGAGGCAAAGGAGAGAGCAGAGAGGGGGAGGAACATTGGCTGTGAATGCATGTCTATCTCTCTTTCCTTTGCTATTTTGTAAGTTGTCTGTGTTACAGATTGATTGGGGACTAGAGACTCTGCTTGTAGTGAGGGGACTTTAAATAGATGGGGATGGTAGGTGGAAGGACATGAAGCAAACCTGACCTCAGTGCCGGTGCTCATCTGTTCTGTGGGGTGTTTCAGACTGATGTCAGATTTTGTTATTCCTGCATGGGTTTTTAAACTGTATGTTTGCATTGAGCTGCTTAAAATCATCTTTCTTTTGCCTTATTTGATCATGTTTTTGAGCACTATTGATTGGTCCCGTTTCCATGGTAGCATGACACATGTTTTTGCAGTAATCTTCTGCTACTACTGTATTGGGGAGGTTTTAGACATAAGCTACAGCTCCTGTTATCCCAGCTCTCAATCCAGTGACACCGGATTGACGGGATCCTCTCAATGTCATCTTTGATCGTGTCTCACATGCAGAGGTCAGTGCTGTTCATCTTTGCATTTAAATGCAACTTGTTGCCGTGGTAATATTCAATAACAGGTGTGTGGCGACTCACACACTCCCAAATTTCAAAACTGTTCTGGTGCAGCCTGAACTGGCCTTGCCTCAGCCCATCAGCTTGTCAATACCAGTGAAGCATCCTCATCTGTCACCATGACGACGGCCGTTCTTTACCCTCCAGGCATGGACGGCCCTCCTTGTGCTCACTCCTCTGTCCTGATTGGCTTATATCCCCTGTAGCTGTCTCAGCGAGCCATCGGGGAAGCAGGCTTGTGTACAGGTTGAAGGGCCAGCAGAGCTGCTGAGTCTGAGAGCTTAGATCCTCATGGGGCATTTGGATGAGTACAAGCAAACACACACACACACAATCTGCTGTTTCTCATGGAAATTCATAAAAGCACTGCATAAGCAGGAAGGAATAAAAGAATTATGGAGCTAGAGAGATGAGGACTTCAAGAGGGTTTGCCAGTTTATTGTTACAAGATGTTATAAGATGCAAAAACATCTTAAATGATTAGAGAAAATACACCGTTTGCACTTTTTTTTTTTTTTTAAAGGGACTAAAATAAATAAAGTAGACATCCCTGTCTTCAGGCCTTTGATAACTCCCTACCTGGAGCTTAAGCATCGCCTGTCAGGCTTGGTTAGCCCTGGCTGCTCTGCCCACAGCCCCAGGGAGTGGATGCATGGTTAGCTCTGGACTGCAGAATGCTGATGAACACTCCGGTGGAGAGAACGAACTGTTGGAGATCTGCCACAGACGGTGCACGTGGGTTAATGCACACAAAGCTAAAAAGTGTGGCTGAACATGTGCATGTATGGAAGGGTGTGTAGCTGTCAGGGTAACAAAGCTACAAGTCGTCCGTGTGATGGATGGTGAAGCTGCAGATTGATGATGTCAGACTCGGGTGTCTCTGGAGAACATCGTCTGCTGTCGCTTGTCCTTTAATGAGAACAACCTTTCGCCTCTTCAGATCTCCTTAAGAATACTCATAACCCCCCTCCCCTGTGTGTGGTTTACACAGCTGTGCCGTGTAAACATTTATTTTCAATGTTGCGTTATGTCCACATTACTTATTCATGATTTTGAAATCAATAGAAATAATCTGATGACTCACCCATCCTTTTTTTAATGCTGCACATGAAAAACAAGCCCTGATGAGAGCATGATTTGTTTGCATCTTAGCATTTATGTCACATTAACATGTGTAATTATTATGTTATTATGTGAGATTAGTGTTGCCGATGAACACTGCTGTTGTCTGGTAATGGCCTCTGCCTTTTTTGTGTTATTGTATTTGTTTTGTTGTGCCATGGACTGTGTTAGCTATTGTGTGGTTCTATTTGCATTGCAATCCCTAAGCGGAGCCTTCGAGGGTGTGTATTTGCATCCATTAGTAATCTGAGTGGGTTTAACAACAACGATTCACACAAATTTGAGGCCAAAATGAGGCACGTTAGTGTATTAAAATGGGTCTCAAATATGATTTATATGCTGTTATAAATCACGAGTCTTTTCTTTAATTAATCAACGTCTGCATGCTTCCCGTTCACTCCTGTTTCAGTGGTGTTTCCACCGCATTGGCTTCATGAAGTTAACATAAAACATTGAAGAATAGCCCGTCTCTTCCTCCAACTTCTTCTGTTTTAGTTGATAAGTGGAGGTTCAATCGTCAACGCTGAGGCGGTATGGGACCATGTGACCATGGCAGATCGGGAGTTGGCGTTTAAGGCCGGCGACGTCATCAAGGTGCTGGACGCCTCCAACAAGGACTGGTGGTGGGGCCAGATCGATGAGGAGGAAGGATGGTTCCCTGCCAGCTTTGTACGGGTGAGTTAGGTGCAGCCACGTCTGGCCAGCGACCAAAGACACAGCCCCCCCACTCACACACAGACGGTGGCACATGAGCACACGCCCTGGAACACACGCACAAGCGCACTCACATGTGCAAACACACATTCTCATTTTAATGATGCATAACTCCCAAGAGAACAGAGAACAGTTAGCTAAGCGCCTTTATCGGGCATTCAGGGACAATGAAATAAAGATGCTGATAACCCAGCCCCCCCTTTTTTTTTAGCGTGGCTTCACCTTCAACTCCTGTCCTTGATTAAATTAAATTTACAGCGGCTTCATATTATGCTGTGATTGTATTATATCTCTAATATCTTATTTCAGCTAATGCAAAAGTGCATTTGCACATGAGTACAGTGCAGCTACTGCATTGTAATAATTTCTCTTGGATGTTGGACTTTGACTGCACAAAATGTATGTTCTGATTTTGACACAAATATTTTTCTTACATGCATCTGCTGAAGGGGTAAAGATTCTCCAAATTTGTCTAAAATGATATTGAAAGTCATAGGTCTGCAAGTACTGTATGCTTTTTGAGGTAGGATACTGTCATCATACAAATCCGCTATTTTGTATGTTAAAAGTACTCAAATTAAGTGATGTAGTGGAATTGCACACAATCTTGTTCATTTTTAAAGCCTGAAATAACCCGATTGCAAACAAAAGATGTTTTTTGTTGGTGATGGTGGATAAAATCTGAGGGCAAAACTGAATCTGAAGAGTTTAAAAGTAAGGACAACCATGAAAAGCAGGTGCCCAACAGTATACGGTGTTAAGTTATGGAACAAACTTCACGAGGAACTGAAACAATGTCCAAACATCGTCCAATTTAAGCGAAAAATTCAAAGATAAGTTATTCAAACACTATAAATGAAGAGAATATCAGTAACATGATTTTTCATACAGTCGTCCTCAAAATTATTCATACCCTCAAATTAAAGAAGGAAAAAAAATCAGCTGTCACTGAAATAATTGTCAAATAATTGACAAAAGCAATTATGAATAAAAATTATATGAAAATCAAAACATTGATTTTGAATTGTGGTTTGAAAGAAATCTTAAAAACAAACTAAACAATAAAACAAGCATGATGGGGCTCCAAAGCTAAAATTTTGTTGAGCAAAACTTTGAGGTAATCACTGCAATCAGGAGTTTTCTCTAATGTTCAAAAAATTACTGTTTTGTTTTGTTTTGTTTTTAATTGCAATATCCAACCACAATTCAAAATCAATATTTTATGTAACTAAAATATAATTTTAAAATTTTTTATTCATTATTTCTTGTTATTTGTATTACTATTGTGAATTTAGCCTTTTCTTTAACTGGAGGGTATGAATAATTTTGAGAATGACTGTATGTATATGCAGCATGTCTATACATTTTTTGTCAAATTGTGAAACTAATTTTTATGTGAATTGTGAACTAACTGCAAGGAAGAGTTAATTGTGACAAGAAAAAGGGGCAGAAATATACAGTATAAGTATTTACTTCATCCTGGTCCTTTTCGAACTCTCATTCAATTGTGATTTTTTTCGTTTTGCGCAGCTGTTCAGTCATTTAATATACATGTAAACAATATTCTTTAATGTTCGAATGAAAGAAGAAAGAAAGAGATATCTAGTTTTTGAGGCAAATCCTGGTCCACTGAGAAGCTCATGAAATTGTCATACGGCAGCTTGAAGTTTTGAAACTGAGAATGGATTCATAGTTAAAGGTATAGTACACCCACAGAATGATGATCCTTCATTTTCTCCTCACCCTCATGCTGAGCAAGACTCTGGAGCACTTTATTAATATGTCAAATGCAGCCAGAGATCAGACAGGTTTTCGTTTTTCCCCCAACTTTCATATAATGGAGTTCACTGGCGCTTAGCACAAAAAGGTCCATAAAAGTCCACAAAAACTTGGCAGTATTCCTCCATGCTGCTCGTCCAATGTAATTAGAGACACACCGTTCCAGTTTTTTCTGATCCAGTTCAATACCGATACCTGAGCTGAGCGAATCGGCCGATACCCGATACCGATCCAATACTACTTTTGAATGAATAAACTGCATTCCTTGTTATGTGAGTGAAGGCAACTAGTTTCACAAAAACAGCCTTGTTTAAAGAAATGTAACAAATGAACACAGATAGAAATGCACTTAATTGTATCTTTTAATCAAATAAAGTGCACATTTATTATGATATTAGTAAAAACAGAAATGACTGGATCGGAATGCTGGATTGGCCAGATTCATCCGATATCCGATCCAGCTAATTTGTCAATATCAGTGCCGATTTTCCTGATGTCCTGAGTGGATAACGTCCATAATTTATTGGAAACGACATCACTTAGTAGATTTTTATAGCCTAAACAGTAGAACATTGTACTTCCGCGATGTACGCTCATGCGAGATCATGACACAACGGAAGCAGCGGCAGACGAGATTGAGCTTTCTTTCTTGCTTTCTTGCTTTCTTTCTTTCTTTGTCTAAAATCAACAGCCAACCCCTCTCATGTTTGTCCGCAGCTCGTTTGCTCTTAGCACAATGTATACAGCAAAATTCTTCTTCTACACTTGCATTATCGGCAGAGTAGGTGCTGAACGCCGCAGCTTCCGTAGTGTCGTAAACTCGCACGCATGTGCAAATAGAAACTGCAATATACTACTGTTTAGGCTGTGAAAATATACTTAATGATGTAATTTCCGGTAAATTCTGGACGCTACCGACTCAGGACACTTGAATTACATTGGACGAGCAGTATGGAGGAATATTGACAAGTTTTTCTGGACTTTTCTGGACTTTTTTGTGTTGAGCGCCGGTGAACTATTAAAAAAATGCTCCAGAGTCTTGCTCAGCATGAGGGTGAGTACAAAATGAAGGCACATCATTCTGTGGGTGTACTGTTCCTTTAAGGAGATATCTTGGATGTAGTAATTAGGTTTAAGACTTAAAAATGACTTTCATCACCATACAGTATAAGATGAATTATTAAGTAAGAGAGGAGGCTTAGATGCCATTTTAAGAGTTTCTAATCAGGCATTTGGATCTTTTATGTATGTGTCTTAACTGTATTAGATCATATTATTGTAAGCATAATACTTTTACATGACTACCACAAGCCTGGAGGGACTCTATCCTGAAGTGTTGCTGTAGGTGGAGGCCTTCCCCTGTAGAGAACCCCCTACCTTCAAACTCTTCTCATGGCCATTCCCACCTGTCCACCCTTCCATATTCACTCCTGAGAGGGCAGGGCAGACAGGCTGGCTGACTGTCAACCAAAAAGTATCTTTCTGTTCTGTCATTCTCTCTCTCCAAGGTGGAACCCCACCCTCCTCAGCCCCAAACAAAACAGGTTTTCTATATCAACCCCATAGCAACTCCACGGTTCCAAAACACCACGTCAAAGGTGCGTTTTCCCAGCTTCATCTACCCATCCAGCCTGCCCCCGCTCACCCGCCCGCTCCAGTCTGTCCACGCAACGTGCCCTCGACATTACCAAACATTAATGTGCCCATGACGTTTATCACATCATTTTCTCCGAGGGGTCGATAGAGAGGCAGAACTGATGAGTCAAAAGTAAAGATATGAAAAGCCCCCATCATGGCCTAAAATTTTATAAATGTTTTCCCATTTGGACTCTTGGTAACATTAATGGTTACTTCTGTTCCAAATATGAATCTTTTTTCCTCAGCACTTTATTTACTATTGACTCTGAGTATTTTTCAGTCTTACCGCTGCGCTACCAGTTCTCGTCTGCAGTCAGTGCTCTACCACCTGTCACTCTGCTTGTCTGTGGCGCTACATTTTCCATCTTGTCTTTGGCATTCTACCCGTCGGTTCTTTGATGTTCTCTTGGCAAACTGTGTGTCATCAGGTGTTGGCTGCTGGACATCTGAAACCACGCTCACTTGGCCCCTTCGATGAGCGAGAGTGGAATAAACTATATATATGTGGGTCTGCGCGAGTGTGTGTTGGGGAGTGCATGCTTGCGTGAGGAAGTAATGAGGTGGGGTGTGCGTGTGTGTAATAGGACAAGTTTTGTGAGTCACACACAGGGCCGAAGTTGAGCATTAAATATCCTCAGAATATTTTTAGTCTCAGAAAAAGGCTTTTTATACTCTGGGGTGTTTTTGGCAATAGTTCCTTTACCCATTTTGTGCTCATTGTTCAAACGATCAGAGAACCTTTAAATAAAGCTCTGTGTGTGTGAGATGACTATTGTGTGTGTTTGCGCATTCATGCTCAAGCTGAAGAGTTTTCTTTTTTGGGGGGAGTGTGTTAAAGAAAACAGCTTTTGTGATATTTGTGGCCAAAACCAAAGAAGAGACGATACTATGTGAATCTGTTCACTAAAACTTTCCACATGGGTGCACCTTTCTTATCCAGCGGCTTTGTGTGTTGCTGTGTTTGAATGTATTTGTCCTCAGCTGTGGGTGAACCAGGAGGACGGGGGAGCAGAGCCGGCCGAGGGGACCAGTGAGGTGCAGAACGGGCACCTGGATCCAACCAATGACTGCCTGTGTCTGGGCTCACCCCTCCAAAACCGAGACCAGATGAGAGCAAACGTCATCAATGAGATCATGAGCACAGAGAGACACTACATTAAACACCTCAAGGACATCTGTGAGGTACTGGACACGAGTACACATCCACCAACATGCACATATTCATCCACACAGCTGTTACTACCTTCAGTAAGAGCCGGACAGGTAAACTATAAGAGGGTGACAAATGTGTAAGCGGCAAAGCAGAACTTTAAAGCGACGCAGCAGTCTGTTTGAAAATTTGTAACACTCCCACACTCACACTTTGATTTTTTTTTTCCTGTAGATTGCAAACAGCCCAAAGACAATGTTGTGTTTCGTAGATGTAAAACCACAATATGTCAGCTTTACACTGCAGACCTGGAGGCTGTTATCAGACTTATCATTGTATTATGAGTTATGCAGGAGAGATATGCTTCATTCCACAAAAGCTGGAAACAGTATACAATATAAAACGTTTATAAAATGATTTGCAAGCTCAAAAAAATAACATAACCTCTTCTCAGTAGGAACCCAGCCCTCTTCAACCCCAAACAAAACAGGTTTTCTATATTAACCCAAAAGCAATGCCAGGATTCCAAAACACCACGTCAGTGGAGCATTCGCCCAGCTTAATCTGCCCATCCAGCCTGTCTCTGCTCTGGTTTGTGCGTGCAACGTGCCCTCAGCATTACCCAACATTGATATGCCCATGATTTTATCATCATTCCCCCAAGGGATCAATAGAAAGGCAGAACTGTTGAGTCAAAAATAAAGATATGAAAAGCCCTCTAAATGGTCCAAAGTGACTTTATGATTGTATTCTCATTTTTAACAGCAATCTGTAAACATCTGGGAGCTGAGGAGACAAGCTGCTGGACATTTGGGAGAAGAGTGTTGTCCCATTTCTGTCTGAAACAATATCTTTGTTGTCTTATTTGCACTTACGCCCAATTCCTATTTTCATCCCGACCCCCAGCCCTTCCCCTTGGTCTTAGCACGTAAACTCCGTTTCAAGTCTGTTTCCCCTAAGAAATGGGACAACCCTTTGAAACCCTCATGCGTCACCAATAGTTGTCCATGGCACAGTAAAGTGACATCACAGCTATCTCTGGAAGAGTTTGCAATGCCGTCTGCAGCAGCAGTAATCTCCCTTTCCTGGGCGATTTCGGCTTTGGGCTGAAAAACGTAATAATGAAAGGAAAAGAAGACACCTTCGACTCAAGCTGAACATTAACAGACATGAGCAGATGCGCGTAATGTTAAGAAACTAGCGATTTTTTTTCACATTTGTAATTAAACTGTCTCTAATACATTAAAGCAATCTTAAAATAATGATTTTCATATTTAATTTACAAAGAAATACTCACATTTGTGCGTTTCTTTGGGCCAAGGAGGGAATTGGAATTCACCGTTAATCATGCACCAAATAACTTAAGGTATTGAAAGGTCTGGACTCCCGGCAGGTCAGTCAGCGCCTCACATTTTCCACTATGAAACACTGTTGTTTTGATAAATTCACTCCGCCGTTGATCATTGTCCTGCTGAAATATGCAAGGCCTTCCTTGAAAAACATGTCACCTGGAAGGGAGCATATGTTGCTCTAAAACTTTAATAACCTTTCAGCACTGATGGTGCTTTTTCTGCAGTTTCCAGTTAAATTGTGACAGTGCAACCCCATATTATCAGAGGTAAAGGCTTGTGAACTAACCTCTGACAACAAACAGGATGGTTCCTTAAAGACACACAACGGAACTTTTAGCAGTTTTCTTAGTGACACGCCCCCTAATCAACGGCTAAACTAGCATCCATCTTCATCATTCCTGTACTGTGATTCCCTCCAGCCAGTAAAAGACAGTCTTATCTGGACTCTTGTTCTGTCCCTTCCTCTCTTTCTTTTCCTCTCTTTCTGTTCTGTTTCCTTGCATTTCTTTACAGAATCCGATATGATGCGCATTCAAAACACCTGCAGTGTTCATATCTGGTTCATATCCGTTTGCTCTTAAGTGACGCAGTGCGCAACCATTAGTCAGCTGCAATGTAACATAATGTTGCTTCTGAGCCTCGGGACGCCTCTGGCCAGTGACGGCTCGAAAATGCGTATTATGAATGTTGGTGCGGCATCAAAACGAGTCAGAAACACATATTTTTAAGGTCTGAAAGTTACGTTGTGTGTCTTTAAGGCCAGAGGATGTTCCGTCCATGAATCCACGATTCAGTTAAAAAATGCAAGGCCATGCAACACTGATTTTCAGCCATATAGAGATATCTCCAGATTATTGGAATTTTTTTATGTTATCTTATACTACACATATGGAACTGCAAATGATGGAAAAATCAAATTACTGTAGCTTTTTGCAAATTGCTGAACCTCTGTCCCTCTTTACCTCTGAGAGACTCTGCCTCTTTCAGGTGCTCTTTGTATGTTACTTAATTAGTTGCGACATATTTTTCCCACTGTATCTCTAACTTTTCCAGCTTTTCATGTTGCCCTTTTGACGACTTTTCCAAGGCACGTTTCTTCAGTAAAAATTCAAATAGAGCTCAAATTTTTCATGACATATCTCTCTTTCAACATTTACTACTTTTTAATGTTCTGTTGTCAGTAACATTTTGGTCTCTGATATTTGTATCCCAACATTTTAGCACTGGATGACTGAACCAAAAAAGACATGCTATTTATGATTTTAGGGAGTCTCTCATATAACATAAGACACAACATGCATAGAGATAAAATGCAAATCTCAATCTTAAATGAGATCATTTGCTTCATAATCATTTCAAATTACTATGCAGATCTAACTCTCAGAACTTACATATTTTAATCAATTTCATTTGAGCGTTTCTGTAAAATGTGTGCATTAAGAGCAAAGTAAATTGTGTCTGATTGTGGTTCATATAAATGTGTTGAATTACAATAATATCAATTGTGTAAACAGTTTTATCTAACACATTCATAGCTTAATGTGTTGGACAGAATTACTAATCCAGCTGACTCACTAATCAGTGATATTATGCACACAAAAGCTCGTAATACATGTAAATAATTTACATAGACTAAATGAAAACAAGGAGTCAACAAGAAGCAGTGCCACATGATAATTAGATCAACAGAAACAAATAGTTATGGGAATAGAAGATAATTAATATCAAACTGTTAGGTCCACAGCTACCAGCTGGTTTATGCTGAAAATATACTGAGTCAGACTCACGAGAACACAAAGTAGTTCAGGTTTGATCGTCTAAAGTGCTGTTTGTCAGCAGAAGCCTGTTCATGAGTACACAGCGGTCATATCAGAACTCAGACCAAAAAAAATGTCTTTGCTGCACTGACTTTGGGTGGCTTCAAGTGCAAATTTCTGCTTATCTAATCATCTTCTCTTAATCCTCTGTATACCCTTTGTTTATACTGTGGATGAAGCATGATTGTTTGAAAAAAGTGGCAATAAAGCATAAATTTCTCCTCCCTACCTCTTGCCAATGAAAGCATTCTTTGAGTTTGTGTAAACATGCACAGGCAAGAAGTATTTGGACTTAATGCACATGACAACCAGTCATGAGGGAGATTTAGATCTTGCCCATAATAATTATTAAATAAGGTTTGTTAAATGTAAAGGGTTTTGATAACTAATTAGAAGAAAATGGCTGCTTACCTGATAGAGAAACTGAAAATCCCTTTCTGTGATTGTTCAGATTAAACTTTAGTTTTTAATCTTTGCTGGGGGGGGTTCTGTGCAGCCCTTTGGCCCATTGTGGTTGCTGAAAGTGCTTTAGCGACAAAGTTGGATCAGATCAGATTTACACAAAATGCTAAATTTCTGTGACCTTAAGTTAACTACAGTCTACTACATCACAATGTTTTGCACAATGTATGGCTGCACTGTGGACCCCAACCTGCCCTGATCTGGGGGGAGCTGTGATCATGGGTGGGTTGGCTCCTGGTGTGAATTGAGATATCCTTTCCTTGCAGTAGCGTCAATCCAGATAGTTATTACTGTTAGGGCTGAATTCATTGCAGATGCAAAAAAAAATGTACAAACTGATTTACTAACGGTGTGCAATAAGGGTTGCGTTTTTCAAAGGTGCTAAATAGCACGTCTGCATCCAGTTAGTAAGTCTGCTGCAATGCATATGAATTATGGGGCGTTTACACAATTGCGCTTGTCAGGAGGAGAAAATGTAAATATATTAATTTAGCACTCAGAAAGCGATTTATCAAACATGAAAGGAGTTGCATGGCAGTTTTTTGCATCTAGTTTTAACACATCCGAAAAGCAGGTGCAAACTGGCAGTTCTGTGCACAAACAGCTTCAGCTTCTGAGGGTGACAATGCTGGATTGCATACATCTATAACTCTGACTCATGAGCAGTGAGGGCAACGTACATTTAGTTTCATTCTTGAATTCAACAACAATCAACACAGCAAACACCACAATTTAACATGGATGTTAAAGCAGAACTAAGTAACTTTTTTACCTCAATAAATGCTTTTCAGAATCCCTGTGGGGCTAAACAAAGTGTTTACAGAGCGATTCGATAATTACTAGCCTCCCCCCGGTGTCTCTGGCAATTGCAAGTCTGCCTGAGCGACCCAACACAGATCTTGCAACAACAGAAACTGCTGTACAGCATTCAGGTCCCCTATCCACCAAGCTGCTTCCAGTGCTGGTTGGAACCAGAACCAGACTAAAAACTTGTTCTTTAGCTTTCCACCACCTAAACACCGGCTCCTGGCTCTAAAACCAACTCTTTGCTGGACCAGCGTGAAGATCGGTTCATGAAGCTTGTGCTGTCTGGGCGCCGGATGAAGCAGCACCGAGCCTCACGGCCAAATAGGCTCAATAGTCACTTGTCATGTCCAGAAAATGTAAATAAAAGTTTGTATTCTTACCTGCTAGCAGAGAAAAATATAATCCACAGCATAGTTACCCGCAAAACGCGGGTTAAACATTCTGCTACTACCAACGTAGCAAAGTAGCATCAACAAGCTAGTAAAAGCTTAGAAATATAATCAGGGATCAAAATAGGAGACGACAGAAGACGTCTGTGAGCTGTGGGGGTGCAGGGGAGTACAAACTTTTCCATAGTGAAAGGAGACCAGTAGGGGGAGCACCGAGCTGAGGTTACTGAGTTCTGCTTTGAATATTCTGGACAAACCAAACAGAACATTTGCAGCCACTGTAGCTTAATGAGAACTAAAGCTGGCATTTATTGTCTTCTTATTTCCCTTTTTTGCCAGTGTCACATTTAAGTTGGATTGCTGCAGCTGGACAGGAGCACAGTGTGTCACAGAGCGCATCTCGTGTGTAATAGATGTCAGACCATCTCCAAGGCTGCAGACAGAAGCAACTCCTTATCCATGTCCTCATAAATTGGCCACTTCTGAGGCTCTGCAGGGATTCCTGTTGTATCATTTAGATTTTTATATTTATCATACTTATTTTAGGTTATATTTGTATTTGCGCCTTCCACTGATATCCCCATCTCCATAGGGTCAATTTACCTCTCTTAAAATTCTCCACTCTGCAAACCTTGAAACATGCAAAACCCTTATTTACTGTACATAGGGCCGTTTCCCCGCAGCCATTTGCACCTTCACTTTTGAAGGTCCCTTAGTATAAATATATATATATATATATATATATATGTATATTTTGGGAGGGTGGGGGGTTACATGTGTATGTGTGTGTTCTGTGTTATATAAGGCTTATTTTAATTTTAATATGCATCTCTTTGTATTATGTCACGCATTTTGTGCTGCCCATGAGAGATGCTTTGTAAATAAAATTTGATTTGATTTGAATTTATTGTCCTTTTGCTTTGCACAAGGTCTTCATTTCAACTTCTTTGAGTCTTACTTTTGAACCCTTCACATTGGTTGCATCCTCTGTTGTTGCAGGGCTACTTGCGCCAGTGCAGGAAGCGCGTGGACATGTTCAATGACGACCAGCTGAAGGTCATTTTTGGGAACATCGAGGACATCTACCGCTTCCAGATGGGGTTTGTCAGGGATCTGGAGAAACAGTACAACACAGAGGAACCTCACCTTTCTGAAATTGGGCCGTGCTTTTTAGAACACGTGAGTTGGGTTGTTTTTTCCACACACACTGAAGACATGTGAGAATGAAAAATGGACTCGGACACGTTATCTGGCCCAGGGCAGCTGTAACGGCTAATGATTTTGTTGGGTCCATAATCTCAAGATCTGAGCTAAATTATATTGCGTGGAGATAGTGGAGATGATTGAGTCACCAGCAGACTGTTTAAGATAATAGATGATTATGTCGTGATCCCGAGGAAAAAATTCTAATGAAAGTTCTAGAAATTCACTTATCTGTGTATCAGCAGCCCACTTCCTAGTAGGTTTGATTGAAGATGTTACTCATTATCCTTTCTGATCACATCTCTCTCTGTGTCTCACTACAGCAAGATGGTTTTTGGATCTATTCAGAATATTGTAACAACCACTTGGATGCCTGTATGGAGCTGAGCAAACTGATGAGGGATGGCAGGTACCAGCACTTCTTCGAGGCCTGTCGCCTCCTCCAGCAAATGATTGACATTGCCATCGACGGCTTCTTGCTCACTCCTGTCCAGAAAATCTGCAAATATCCCCTCCAGTTAGCCGAGCTTCTTAAATACACTGCACAGGAGCACAGGTACTGTACATCGACTGCGATTACATGTAAGCTATTGAATTTGTTCCTGTTTTATGCTAATTTGGTTGTTTAAAATGAAGCCATCACAGGTGCGTCATTATGTTCCAGATACATTGTGTTGTTGGTGTTGAAGTGGTATTCATGCATGAACTGAAACAAATGTTGCTTTGCTCTGTTTTACCAGCTTGTTCATGTTGAAGAAGAAAACTTTTCAGAGAATATCAATTATAATATGCTGCAGCGCTACTTTTCAGAGGCAATCCATATCATTTTTACTGCAGCACAAGCCCAGGAGATGATTCCACAGAACTGTGTACATAAATAGATTATAGATGAAATATAAATTGGGGTTTTCTCTGGCACATACTGTGTGCAAGACTCCACATTTTCTAAAAACTGCATGTGCAGCACGAAACCAGAGTGCACACTGTAAACATTTGCAGATGAGCTCTCGTGCATAGATGCATACGTGAGCATCCAGATGTGCAAACTCATGCGTGCGAGCTCACAGAAACACGGTGCGAGTGATTCAGCGTGTCTCAGTCAGCTCCAGGTCATTCACAAACCAAGCGCTCTCAGCCAGAGAGGGACAGGTGCCAACTCTGCCGGCGAAGCTTGCCAGATCACAGTGTTTGACTGTTGGGGAGCTGTGGAGAATCTGCCAGATATAGGCCTGTCATTGTCACACTTGTACATACAACACCGTCTCTCTCTCTCACACACACACACACACACACACACATGTTATCTTCCAAAGTGAGGCTTGGATCCATTGCACATCTAAGCCAGAGGGATAAATCCAGCTCAGTTAGCACAGACGCTATCAGAGTTAACTGCGAACAAAGAGACTGGCTGATTAAAATTAAATCACAGTGCTATTTTCACTGCATTCCAATAGAGTTACGACTGTTGCTTATAACCAATGCCTTTAATAGACTGCTGTGTATTATTCTCCTGCAACATTACATGTCACTAAGTGGTCATCCTCTAAGGGCTATAACTGAATAATTGCGTCTACACTGTGTGTGCAGTGACTATCGATACGTGGCAGCAGCCCTGGCCGTGATGCGAAACGTCACTCAGCAGATCAATGAGAGGAAGAGGAGGCTGGAGAACATTGACAAGATTGCCCAGTGGCAAGCTTCAGTTCTTGATTGGGAGGTATGTGCTTAATTAAAGAGTCCCTTCTCTAAATCCTGTAATTCGTCAAACTAAGACTTAAATCTCAGACTTTCAGACATCGACACGACCCTGTGCCTGACAGCCTTTTGTCAAAATCGCTGAAACCCTTTCGGCATTGTTTAAACCAGTAATCAAACAATGAAGGTTGTTTTTTCAGTGTTATGAACTGAAGCAGCAGCTATCAGATTAATCATTCCCACGATGCCGCTTGATATAGCGTCTTTTGTTACACCACCAGCTTGATAAACAACAATGTTTTCTGATACGTTTCACCTTGTAGAACTGGCTTTCTGTTTCAGAGCGTTCCTATTGTCCAAGCAAAAAGCTGATAGACCTGCAACAGCATATTAGACGGCGCTGCAGTGTAGAGGAGCGAAAGCATTACCAGAAAAATGTGTATTTACTGAGAGATTATATTGAGTTGTGATTTTGAGCACGAAAACTCCCAAGTCTGTCCACTATTTTCCTAAGATGATGTCTAATGTGCATGCTGGTGATTTGAGATTAGAATAAGCACATTATCCCAAGCATCCAGCATGAAGAGACATTGCCACGATGTGGGAATATTCAGAAGTTAGAGTGCTGATCCGAATGATGTGATTGGTGCATTTGTGCATTTGCAAGTGCAGCAGCATGCACTGACGCTTTGCTTTTTCTGTTCAATATGATCTACAACATATAAAAAATTATTTGGTTCTTCTCTTATAGTTACTCGTAGGAAAAATGTGCTGCTCGTTTGTGGTTCAATCTCATCTCTTGAGATCAGTTTGAGCTTCTCATTTGTTTCTGACGGACTTCTCCTAAGAGTTCCTTAGGACCAAGAGGTGAGCTAAAAAAGAGAAAAGACACGACTGAGGCAAAGGAGGTTGAGTTCAGATAACTATTTGAGCCATACCTGAGAAGTAAGATAAACAAAAGAGATCTCATAATTATATGAAATCTCCTCTCTTTCTTTTATTTGTCATATTCATTCTATCACTAATAAAATTACATATTACTTGAATTTGTCTTATCAGTCAATTAACTGCTTTAGTTTTCAGTAAGAAAAAGGATTGTCACACAATTATTACTGCCAATTCTTGATTATAGTGGCATAGTTTATCAAAACACTACAGCCACTAATCTGCAGTGTTGTATAAAACCGTCTGTGCAGGTTTTTTCTACGCTGTCCTTTCAGAACTCATCATTGTCAGTTCCTTCAACAACTTTCCGGGTTCACTCCATCCTTCAGATGACAATTTCATTGGCTATTATTTTGTTTTAGATGCATTAATCTTAGTTATCCGGAATACTTAAAACAGTATTTAATCCCTTTTAACTCTTCTTATAGTTTGAGACATGCAATACAAAATTTTCATCTAGATTTAAGGCACCCTCCAACTGGAACAATCTTCCATCCTCGATCCGTTCCATAAATTCTGTTTATGTGTTTAAAAGTAGCCTTGCTCGCCACCTTCAGAATGTATGTAATTGTTTTTGACTCTTCTCCATTATTTTGTTTTCTTCTCTTCTCTCTTCTTATACTGTTTGATATAATGTTGCGTCAATTTGTAACTGAGCATCTGTTATAACTTTAGAGATATTTGTAATTGTGTCAATGATCTGATTGGTTTTGTGTGTGCACATTTGTAGGTATTTATTTGTTATTTTTTTTCTTTGTGTCTTGTTTTGTCTGTATGTTTGTGTACATATATATATATAGATATATATACGTATATACTGTCAAACATATTTGTTCAGCTAGTACCTCTGCAGCTGTCTTGTTCATCTGTTTTGCCTTTTTTGTGGGAAAATATTTAGGACCCCTTGGTTTATCTTATAGATAAAACTGAAATTGAAATATGCCCCTGATCTCAGTTATGATACCTCAGAGCACATATTTTCGCTTTCCATTGTTTACTTTCCTGATTTCTGTTGCACAGCTGACATCATCAACAGTGGGGAGAGAGGCCACGCAACTTGCCAGCACGTGATCAGACCTTTTTTTTTTTCTTTTCTTTTCTTTTTTTTGTCAATGGAAAAGGAGTGAAACGCCGATTACGAGCGGGTCAAAACGCATTTGAAAAACCCACGTGAACGTGCTAATTTCAGTGGGAATGCAGCTATAGTGTCTAAAATAAGAAGGGAAAGTGGTTTGGAAGCAGCTTGTGTCTCTGTAACTGCATAAGCGCCTCCCAGTTATTTTTTAAAAATGTATTTATTTCTTTGTTAAAGTATGTGACCCCTGCATGTGACCCACGTAGCTTTGCCCGTGTCTCAACTTAGACATATACCTAGATCCCTTCTGTTTATCCCATGTCTCAAGTGTGGCATAAATAGTTATCTCAACTCAGCCTCCTCTGTCTCAGTCATGTCTTTTCTCTTTTAGCTCACCTCTTGCTCCTAAGGAACCCTTAAGAGAAGTAATTCAGTAACAAATATCACAGAATGATACCATTATGAGAAGCTCAAACTGATCTCAGAGATGAGATCGAGCCACAAATGAGCAGCACATTTTTCTTTAATCTTTGACTCTTTTACGTATAACTTCAGAGAAATACCCCGATAACATAAATAGTGACATTAATTGGGATGTTTAACGTGTCAGACTTCTGAAAGGTCCTTTAAAGCCACAAAAAACATTACATAACTCTTTACAGAGACCAAACTATGAATCATAAATTGACTGTGCTGCACTGAGTACAAGTGTCCCTTTAATTGGACGCGTCTCTCTGTGTTTATGTGTAGGGGGATGATATCTTAGACAGGAGCTCGGAGCTTATCTACACTGGGGAGTTGTCATGGATCTATCAACCATATGGACGCAGCCAACAGCGAGTCTTCTTCCTCTTTGATCACCAGCTGGTACTCTGTAAAAAGGTAAGCTCTTTCTGCTTCGGTTTTGTTCATTTCCTTCCGTTTATTCCGAGACTCGGAATAAAAAACGGAGCTGGTAGCTAAAGTAGCTCATTGCATTCCTGAAAGTTGTATCACATGGCTGGTGACAGTGATGCTTGAAGACAATGTGACTTTATACAACCTTCATGAGGAGTTGAAAAGACATTACATAATGCTGTATGAGACACACCAGTTCTCTGTGAGGAAGCATTCAAATCCTCAGCGCCTTTCACAAAATGGAGCTGTGGTGGTTTGGGCTTTTATGCACCAAGGCAGCACTCTCTCTTGTCAGACGAATGTTCACGCTTGGCTTGACTCAATACACGCACACAGAGATGGAGACACAAATGCAGACAGACACTTAGACGCAAACATACACAGAGGCCATATAACACCATCATCACACACACACACGCTGAGGATTTCATCTCCACTAAGAAACACACTGAAAAAACTAACAAAGATGTATAGCTATATGATCTTTCTGCTTTGTTTTGTGCTTTTGTTCCTTGGTTTCTAGATGTTAACCTCTCTGGCTCCAGAAATGAACTCCTGTCTTCATCATGTCTTCAGATCTCTGTGTCCTGGTCCACCGTGTAGTTTCAGCATCACGATGCTCTAAATTATAAACTCCAATCTTTGGTTTTGCTCATGCATATCCAACATCCTCAGTACAACATGTGTACGGGCTCCTACCAGCCCTCAGGGTGTCTTACAGTAGAAGCACGTTGCAAGTAGTCCTCCGTCTTATCAGTACATAGATCCATTTTTATCTCTGCAGGCTGATTTCATCTTTATACCTTTCATTTGTGGTAAAAAAGAAAGGGACAAGCTGCAGTGAGGATTGTTTTTTGTAACCATAACGCTCCTGCATGTAATAAAAGTTACATTCGATGGTGTTATAAATGTTTTATCCACTAGTTTTGACCCAGATTGCTTTTTTGATCTATAAGCTGAAGGACAAAAGCAATCATGAAGCTTTCATGTTGGATAAAGACTCATTTTAGATCTTAGATGTGTTGAAGCTGCTGGTGGTGTTCAAAGAAACGGCTCGTGCTTTGGCGCAGTCTATCACAGCAGTAAAAATTGCCCAGTCAGTGAGTCAGTTAATCCATGTTTAACATTAATAATTAATATTTTTTCTGAGAAAATTTTCAGCTTCATAAATGTGAATAATTGCTACTTTCCTGTGATCATAAACTGAGATGTGTGAGAGCTGTTGATGGAAGAATACTAATTATTTCCAGGATAACGGGGGAAACTTTTAGTTTGTTTGTTTGATAGAAAGAAAAGATCATTTATAAACTCTGAACAGAATGTGCACAATAACCAATAATGGAAACCATAATTGAATGCAAAGAAATGCTTTGCAGTTACGTGCGGATGCATAATACGCAACAGATGATGTCATATAACAATATGTTGCACTTTTACAGCAAATTGTCACTTCAAAAAGACCAGTTAAATTAACATAAATGATTCTGGACTGTGGGAGGAGGTTGGAGAGAAGATGTGCAGGCTTATGCATGAAGAACATGCAAGCTGCACACAGGAAGACTCAAGTTAAGGTTCAATCCAGGAGCTGTGAGGCAACAATGGAAACCACCACACCACCGTGCAGTCTGCACATTTTTAACCACAAGAAATATACACTGCTTAATATTTTCTTTTCTTTTTGCTTCATTCCCACCAACAAACATTTACAGTGAGAAATCAAAAGTACAAAGCTCAGGTTAGATGTTATACATGTCAGGATTTACATAACTTTACATGGTGACACACTGCACCGTTGGTGGCAGTTCCCACCACGAGACGCGACACCACAACTGCCTAAACAAAAACTACTACTCTGTGCATATAGACAAACATTAAAGGCCCGATTGAAAGCCTGAGCAGGAAGCAGCCAGTGAGGGGAAAAAAAGACAGGATAAAGCAAAAACAGGACTTAACTAGCAAAGACAACAGAACCGAGGCGCTTGCATCAAAGCAGGATTAGTTATCAGACACTAACGCAGGTGTGAAACACAAACAGGTGTGAAAGCAACTGAGATAAAGGACAGAACAGGCTCAACAGATTAAAACAGGGAGTAAACTAGAGTAAACACCACCTAAACAGTATACAAAAAGTAATGAGCATAATAGACCAAGACCACCTTAACTAAACTAGGACATGATAACAAAAAATGGCTTAAACTAGGGCTGTGCAATTAATCAAAATTTGATCGTGATTTCAACTTCAATGTCAAAATATCTCCAAACTAATATAATCAAGTTGCAATGATTTTTCCTTTCAACAATTTCTGATTGAGACGCGCACGTGCGATATATTCCCTTCCATGTGGCCCTACTGCAGCCAACTCTCACGCAGCTAAAGCATTGCTCTGACACTTAACAAAGTTTATTTTGGGGTATTTTTTTATATAAATATTTATTTCATTCTTCAAACATAGAGAAATTGCAGAATAGCTGTATACATAGTTTATTTTGGATGCATTTGTGTTCATTTATTATCAATGCCTTATATTTATTTTATTCATTTAATGTTTTTTACATTGCATAACAGCTATAAGCTTCATGTTTGTAGCCTATTCTCTGGTGAAACTGGTCTGTAACAACCTGAGAAAGATACAGAAACGACTACAACACTTTGTGGACTTTATTGTGACATCCAGTGGAGATCAGATTCACTGAGAAATATGGCATTCTGCAATGTGTTTGAAAGTGTTTGCATGTTTGGGCAGCAGATGGACAGGGCTGTCTGAGACGGACTCTCAGGACACCAGAGGAGGAACGCTTGTTGACACCTCTGAGGTTCAGCACACACACATTCTTACTGGCATCTTCCTCTCCTCTCCTCTTCTCCAGGATCTGATACGCCGGGACATCCTGTACTATAAGGGCCGCATCGACATGGATCGCTACGAGGTTCGGGACGCCATCGACGGGCGTGACGATGATTTCAACGTCAGCGTGAAGAATGCCTTCAAGTTGTGCAGCAAAGACAGCGAGGAGATTCACATTTTCCTGGCTAAAAAGCCCGAGGAGAAGATCCGCTGGCTCAGGGCCTTCCACGAGGAGAGGAAGATGGTTCAGGAGGATGAGAAAATCGGTTAGTCACACTGGCACGGAAACGTTTACATTCATTTGCACGTTATACTGGAGCTTTAGGATTTCAAAACTTACCATTCACATGTACAATAAGCGGTGTAACACTAAAGTCAAAGTATGGAAGGGAACAAAATGGCCCAACTTCAGCTCTGAATGGCTAAAAATGCATCATCATTAGAAACATTTCCACTTATTTGTGTTTATCTGTCAAAGTTTTATAGTTACAGTAACTAAGACTACCGAAAAAACGAAAACTAAATTGAAAAAACATTTTTAACTGAAAAAAAAATAAAAATGAATAAAAATGAAAACGATAACTAACTGAAACTGTGTTGTGTCTTTACAAAACTAAAATATTTGCAAAAACTTACTTAGTTTTAGTCTTTGTAAATTTATTTAATACATAAGCTTTTTGGTTTGATATGAAATCTATTTACTTTGCTCTATCGATGTTACTCTGAGTGGCTTCTGATGTTTTTGAATGTCACACCAGACAAATTTGTATAATTTATGAAAAAAAACCTAAGACTGAAACTAATAAAAACTAAAATAAAACTAAGCATTTTCCAACAAATAAAAACCAGTAATGCTGCTCAAAAAACTAACTAAAATCATTGCAAAAACATTCTTAGTTTTAGTCTTTGTAAATTTGTTTAATACATAAGCCTTTTGGGTTGATGTGAAATCTATTTCTATTTAATCTATTTACTTTGCTCTATGGATTTTATTCTGAGTGGTTTCTGATGTTTTTGAATGTCGCACCAGATAAATTTGTATAATTTAGGGAAAAAAACACTGAAACTAATAAAAACTAAACTAAGCATCTTCCAAAAATAAAAACTAGCTAACCTGCTCAAAAAACTAACTAAAACTAACTGAATCGAAAAACAAAAAAAACAAAATAAAAACTGAAACTGATTAAAAAACTTGGATGACGCTCCAGCTGTTCTTCAGCCTCAGTAAAAGACAACACTTTGCAATTTACACACTATATTGTTGCTGTTTAGGTTTTGAGATCTCTGAGTACCAGAAGCGACAGGCGGCCATGACAGTGCGAAAGGTGACCAAACAGAAAGGTGAGGCAACAAGAAGATATCAGGTGATTTCCCTTTTTTGTTCTTCGCTGGTGTGCTCTGTCTTCTCATCGCTGTTTACTCTTCCCTTAACCTGCTCTCTTTTTTTACTTTCCACACTTTTTTGAACACATACTTTGTTTATGAACGGACCTAGGCCTGTCTTGTCCCAAGTAAGGTAGAAAAGTCAAGAGGTTTCATGTCTACTCGCTATTTTCTGTCCAATATTTTTCCTCTCAGTTAACTGTCTCTCAGCCCGTACATAAGAATAACCAGAGATTGTTAAGCAGCTGTTAAGCATCAATGAAAAGACAGAGGGCTGTTTGCATGAAGTATTGAGTTTAAAGGACGATACCGGACTTGAGGACATGTGGGTTCTTTGTCACGCTTGTCTTGAAACTATTTAATACTTCAGATTTTTTTTGCTCTCACTGACTTAGAGTAGTTGTTTATGCTTTCATTTCCACCCGTACGCAGATTGTCAAAACAATAACCAGCTCTTTGTGGTGACACTGAAAGTCTTGGTAGTCATTTTTCAGTCGTCGTCAATTCTTAACGCATCACCAAACATGTAGGGCAATTAGTCATTAATTGTGCAGTACTGTCTCAGACATTAACTTAACATGGCAAATTGGAGTCAGCAGATCTGTGAATTTTTCCTCAAAGTCAGCGATGTGTCCTGCTTTAGTGCCACATATGCTCAACAACCTCCACAGCAGCTGGGTTTCCATCAACGTTTTGGATTTTCTTTTAAAACATGTGGAATAGAAAGGTCAGTTATGATTTTATGTAATCATAATTTCCCTCAGAGGGGAATAGAAACATCTTTGAAAACCTGGCAAAGGCAGAAATGATGTGACTCATCAGCTATTTCTGGTTTGTGCTTGCAAGCAAAACATTCACGTGATTGAGTGGTGTCCTCCCAGACAGGACATCATATTCCAGGTATTCCTAGAGACAAAAGCAATTCTTTAAGTGTAGCGCTCACTTTTCCCTCTTAGTTATTGTTTTTATGTCCTTCAAACTTTGGCTACAGTTCAGACAACTTCTTATACTTGATTTACCACCTTTAGCAGCATTAAACGTACCAGCAATCTCTGATACCACACAGCTGAGTTTATTCCCATCAAACCAGTCAGTGGAGACGTCGCAGTCACCGCGTTTCCATCGTCCATTTTCATTCACATCTCAAAGAAGTAGATGCAATAAAACTTTAAAAAAGTTTTAATTTGATCTGACAAATCAACAGTCATGTTTCCATGTATGACACACTATCACACATATTACCAGAGGTGAAAATAATTGCTGAAGAATTCTCTCCATCGTTGTCCTGCGGACGTGTTTTCCTCCTGTAGGCTTGTTCCAGCAAGGAAAACTACTTTTTCTACTGAAGAAGTAGTTTTTTCTACTTTTTCATTAATATCATACACAGCCACACAGTAATAGCCATCTAGTCACTTCAACTCTATGTTTGCAATGCTGGTTACATCATCACCCAGAGCAGAGGAGTGTTATTCATTTATTTTTGCTGAAAATATACACTTTATTTGCTAATAATATTAAGCACATTTATATATGTGTTCATTTGTTGCCTTTTTTAACAAGGCTAAATGTTTATGTCAACCCTGATGCCCCCACGCACACGGAAAGGTATACAGTTCATTCATTCAACAGTACACTGTAAAATGTTTTACTTAAAGGTACAGTGTGTAAAAAACCAAAGTCAATGGAAGAAAATTTTTATATATATACCAAAACTGTGTTTCTATTGATGTGTAATCGCTTCACTAGAATAGCTGTTATGCATTTTATCTTCTTAGAATGAGTCATTTATATCTACTTGCTGGGGGTGCACATACATGGAGGCTGCCATATTTGTGCCGCCATTTTTACTAAATGGACAAAGCAATGTGAGTGAAGTGAGAACCCTCTGAACTTAAATCTGCTGTACCAGCTTTGTTTAATGGAGTTAGAGACTGTTTGGGATCAGTAATGCCTTAAAAGACATTAAAAGTAGTTACTCATAGCTACACCTGAGACCACTGGATCCACTCACACATGAAAACATCTGTATGTCTGGGAGAATTCTGACCACTAATGGCCACCGTACTTTCACAATAGTGCTTGGAATATGAAGTTATTTGAAAGAAAGCATCTTTTCTTTCAAATACCCATCTTTACCACTAGATATCAGTAATTCTTACATACTGTACCTTTAAAAATATGAGTTACACAGCTACCTTAAAATGTTTTTGGGGGTGCTTAAGGTTAGTTTGATTAAGTATTTTAATTTATAACAACAACATACCAGAAGCTTGTTAATTTGACATAAAATAATACATTTAGACAACAAAAATCCCCAAAATGCAATTTACAGTGTAGTATCGGATCAGTATCTGGTATCTGGTATCTATGTGGGCTATTCTTAGCCCACATATCTGATTGAATCTTAAAAAACTGGATTGGTGCATCTCTAATTACAGCCGCTAGCAGCATAGCTCGAGCCTAGTTTATTGACTCCACATCATTTAATGGAACATTTCTGTTTTTGCAGCTTTTTAAAAGATCGCTATAGATGTGCTGTCTGGTGAATGGAAACCCAGCTCTTTACAGGTTTAGCAACATCTGCCAACTAGCTCAGTAACAGAGGAACACATCAAACACGATTCAAGATGCCTCATCCCGACAGGACAGAGGACCCACATGTCCACCGCGCTGCTATCATCCTTTAAGATTTAGCCATTTTACCTCTAGGCTAGATGTTTGTACATTTACCATTACTGATGTTCTTGCCAGTTTCACAATAAGCATGACCATCCATTAAGGTATTAATGAACTAATGATCACTGCTGGAATGTTCTCTCTGACGTTAGGACCCCTGTAGATGTCTGTCAGAAGTAAATGTTGTGTGTTTCTAAGTGCTGTATGTGTACATGGCTGGCACAAGGTGAAGTACTCTCTTGAATTTCAGATTCATTTATAGATTTCATCTTGAGAAAGAGGGCCATGTTGTATGGACATGGTTTGAAAATGATAAAGGTATATGCATTAGAGTTCTCCTTAGAGCTAGCACAATAAGATGCCATGGCAACTGCTAAGCAGCATTGGGAGGTGTTGTGTTTAACGTTGGCATTGGAGCATGCAGTCACTGTCCAATCTGTTTACAAGCATTATCTTGACTATCCAAGATAAACAAGCTCTACTAACACAAATAGATCAAACCCCTTCTAACTGCTAAAACAGTGTTTGACTAAACATCTGGAACAGAAGACACTGTTTCTCATCTTTTCATTTCTTTTATAAGATGCCATGGCAACTTTTGAATATTTCATCTCCAAATATGATCTCCTCCTTAGCAACACTAGCATAGTTGTGATGCTTGTAGACTGTAGCTAAATGACATGGTAGACTGTAGTTAAATGCATATTAACGGCTTTCTGTTGCCTCTATTTTCGCCACTCTTGTGTTCTCAAATGTCAAGGGTGCTATTCAATTAAATGTGCTGTTAGCAAACATGGAAGAACAATGTCATGTGTCCAAATGCCTGGTTTCATCGGGTATCAGGTGTAAACTGTGGGTTCTCTTGTTTGCCCGCTACAGTTTGATTGAATAGCATCTCCAGTCTCCCTTGTGTCATTGCAAGAGCTGAATTCCACTTTTCTGCCAATTCAGCGTCCATCATATGATCACACTGTGTCATATCTCAGGATTAATATGCAGGAATGTCAACTCCAGGCTCATCTCGTCTGTCTACGTGCCTGTTTTCTGTGGAAGCATGACTTGATGTTGTGTTGTTGTGCCCGTCTCATATGAGATACTGACGATGTTTCCTCTTTGCTATCCACCTCCCTTTTGTCTTTTCTGCTTCGCGCTTCTCCCCGCACTGCCTCCTTGTCCCCCTCCCCCCTCTTTGCAACCCACCCTTGCTCTTTTTTTGCGCCTGCCTTCCCCAGGTGTAAACAGGTGCACGCCCCCCTCATACCCGCCCCCCCAGGACCCCCTCAGTGCGGGGCAGTATGAGGTAACGGAGGACATGGCACAAGGAGAGGTTTTTGAATTCAGTCAATCCAAAAGAGGCCAGGCTCCTTTCTGGCAGAATTTTAGTAGATTAGCTCCATTTAAGAAATAGAGAAACACAGACTCTTCTGAAGGACCAGCTATTTTTCTTAGAAGCACTAAACACTGGATGATTATGTCCCATGATGAAGAAAATACAAAAACCACACACACACACGAGACTTTGAAGTTAAGGACCAATGTTATAGCGTTTGATTGGAAGCACCAAGAGGACTGAAGACTTGGATTTAAAAATAAAAGAAGAAATTTGAGGAAAAATGACAACTTTACAACTCATATATGTTAGTAACGTTCTTAGTTATCATGCTTCTCCAGCTGAGTCAGCTTTCATGAACTCTTTCCCCTGGATTCTGCGTATTCACACCATCTGAATGTTCTGGAGTTATTCAGATTGTTCTATGATTTCATTTTTAATCCATCGTCCGGAGAGAAAACGCGAGGCCAAGCCGGGCCGTCCCTCGTCGTGCGATTGTGCCCAGAAGCTGAGATCTTGCTGTGCTGCTATGTGAGATTGTTTGTTGCATTCTTCTGAATGACGACCTCAGCCGCGGGATGTTTTGTTCGTCGGACCCTCAGACTCGACTGTCGGCATCACCTCAGAGTTCGGACGATCCACCACCAGTCGGACTCGTTTCTGCTCTAATGTCTGCATCCGGACTCTGATTGCGAGCAGTCCACATGAAATAAACACCCTCCCAAACCATTTTTTTTTCTCAAATCAAAGTGTTGCATTCAGTCTTCCTTTCTTTCTTTGCATCCCTCTTGTCCTCTCTATCTCTCTCTATCCACCTGCTCAGCTTCTGTGAGCCAACGGCTCTCAGAGGAAGAGTTTCATTCTTTCGGAAACCTGCCATTGGCCATGATATGATGGGTCAGGGAACAAATCAATAGTCGGGACATCAATAGAATATTTACATCCTTTCACCGACCACTTGTGACAGGGTATTCACATCCGCTCAGGCCGAGGCTCAGCGAGTTGCTTTCTGACGGAGAGCTCGCCGCTCAGATCAAGCAGCTGGAAGCAGGAGATAGGCAGGTTATGGTCCACCTGCTTCGTGTCCCAGCCCCTCCCCCGCTCTCCCCAGAGACCACCCCTGTAGCACTGTGCTGGCAGCTCACCGGGTGTAGGGAAAGAGCACAGCCTACCTCTGGGAATGAGCAGTAAAAGTCAAGTTGATGCATCGGCCAAGGTCTGAAATCTCCTTTGCTCCCCTCCCCAGTGTGCCGCAAAAGACGACTTCTTCAGTTACCTTAATGATTTTGTAGTGTTCACACTGTAAAATACATTTAGTCTTTCATTTGAGTACGAGCGATACAAATATGCAATGCAGTGTGTTTGAAATTAGTGCGAACTCTAACCAGCATAGGGATGAATGGTCGAGCATTTCAGAGCCCGTGCCACGGCAGGGTAGAGAGGTGACTTTAATCTGTAGCATGCAGGTGTCCTCTGACAGATTCATGCTCCTCTAAAGACCGCAGCTTCAAATCTTGGCCGAGCGCCCCGTCACATCGTTTCCCAGATCTGATCCATGTTTCTGGCAGTTAGCTCCGGCTCTGTTAAGTGATTTACAAAGGACTGCGGCCCGATCAGATTGATTTGTTTAATCAACAAAGTCCCCGAGGCTGTTATGCGAGCGATCCCGCCGTCGAGTCCCCGTGCCGAGACAGATAAAGAGAGGATCTGAGGGATTGAGAAGAAACTATCCGATTTACACTGATCTCGAAGGTGTATCCTTTTCTACTCTTGGAATGTAAGTGAAACGTCTGTCCACGGTTCGTGAGCATATTTTGACCTCAGAAGTACATTTTGTGTTAAATTATCACCTGATGGACAGTACATACACAGTATGACAAGTTGTGCAATGTGATATATCATTATATATCTTCACTATTCACTACAACGTGATATGAAAGAGTTATATATTGTTCTATGTCATTTGTTTGCCTTTTATAGGCCTTATAACCTATTGGAAAAAAGACAGTAGAATTGCTTTATATGTTGTGTAATTTATGTTCTGTTTTCAGTAAAGAAAGTTGAGAAACGGGTGAGTTGGCTGCTGGTGTCTGTAGAGATGGCTCCCAGTGAGATTGTTTTGGAAGATAATTCTCTCGCCTGGCACAGCAAAAAGATATGGTTCCCAGGCCATGATAACCTCAGGTCCCGCGCTACACCCACCCCTATCCCTGCCTCTCCCCCTCAACTCAACACTACCATCAGCACCGAGCATGCAGGCAAACACACACACACAGATGCACAATCACGCGCACTTGCTGGCCCGTTCTGCTGCGGAGAAGAGAGATGCTATCTAACAGTGCCTTCCAGCATTCCACTAGTGATTATCTATTCAGTTTCACAGGCAGATTTGAATTAGTCATGTATTTTCCCTTCAGTGCATTTCTTCCTTTCTCTCTCGCTCTCATACACGCTGGGAATTCCTCGTTCGCCAGTGCACGAGCTCCACTCGGACAGAAACTTGAGAGGTCAGGCCTTTTTCCACATGAGTACATACTGTGTTGTCTTTGACTGAAACACTTTAAAACACCTTATTATACTCTATCACATTTTATATAGCATAAATTTAATTGCACAAACAGAAGTTAGGTGTAATTTCAGACATTTAGAAGCTACGTAGAAATGATTTATTGTTATCTATTTATATTGCTGACAGATGGTTTAATTTGAATATATAGGAAGCAGATTTTCCGTTAAGTTTTGGTTTCACATTTCAAAGTATATTATTAATAGTGAGTTACGAATCAAAAGAATCGTTCTATTTTACCTTTATCAGCTACACTTTGTAAATACTGTAAAAAGGACAGATCATATATTTGGATATTGGTATTTTGCGTTGGAGACGAATGTTGTTCCAGTTCTAGCGTGCGGTAGACCTCAGTACCAGGTAAATGCATGCTTGTGGCATCCAATATTTTGCATGAGACTTTAGGCAACTCTTAACAGATTGTTTAGTTTCATTTAACTGATTTTTCCCCCCCTTTACAATATGAAAGCGTTCATTTGTGACCCCTCCTTCCCCTCTTACCCATGCCATCTCACTAAAGGGAGTTCTTTTCTCTGCCCACCTGTCTCCCGCTCACTTCACACCGCAGGTCGCAGCCTCTGTTTTCATTTCTTGTCAGCCAGAGCGGAACAGCAACTCCTCACGCCGCGCGCCCAGATAAAATGGGTACTATAAACTCTAACATCGTTCTAATTTTGTTCCCTTTTTGTTCCTGTAAGTCTTTCTTTTCCCTTTTACACTGTCGCGCTCCAGACTGCTGGTTATTTTCGGAACGCCATTATCAGCGGAGGCAAAACGGGTATAATTTTTCTATGACAACAGTGAACCAAATAGGAGTCAGCTCTGATCATGGGTGTTTGTGTATACATTTGTAGTCAAGCAGAAGAGCTGAATGCATTCGAAACCTCTGTGGATGAGCTAAAAATAAACAGACGCACGCAAACACATTCATCTGAATTCATATCATGCTCTTGTTTAAGAAATGAAGTACAATGACTTGACTTTACAAATTTGCTCCTCTCTTCTATTTATTGACATCAGTATTAAGTCGTAGCGTTTGGGCCAAACTGTTAAAAAAAGATGTATATATTGGTTTATTTTTCTTATATAATCATAATCTTTTATGGAGAGCGTAGAGGTCAGCTCTCTGTTCAGTTTGAAGTATTTTATTTCCCCCCCCTTCCCCTTGTCTTTCTAGTCATATAAGCAAGACAGCCAAGTTAGCAAACTGTCAACTGAATTGCATCAGATGATGCTCACATTTATGTAATTCCTTTTAGTCTAGGGTGTACATGAGCCAGTAAGCGCGTTCACTCACATTTAGCATCGCAGCATCTTCAGTAGGAGCTCCTAGCAAGTTGGTTATACAGTCCTGTGTTGTTTCAATAGTCAGGGTACAAGTCTTCAATGAGCCATATGCTGATGTGGTCAACGACAACAAGAAGACTGACATCCCACACTCGGAAACTCTTCATTGTATATTACCATCTAGTTTGAGGTCTGGATTTTTTTCCTGTCACAGAAAAATTTACTCACAGTATCCGCATCCTTTGACGCCATATGCAACTTTTTTTCCTCTCTCTCTCTCTCTCTCTGTCTCTCTCTTTCTCTCTCTCTCTTGCTGGCCTTTAAGTTTATTTGTTGTAGAAATGGAAAACCTTAAAAATAATGCCTATTCAATCCAGAAACTGTGAATGGGAGAGTGGAGATGTCAACTGTATGTACATTATATGTTTTGATGTAATCAGAAGCACTGGGAATATGTTGTACTTCGCTGTAAAAAAAAAAAAAAGAAAAAAATGAATCCATATCTGATATAGCTGTACTTTTTGTTGAAAATAAAACCTCTACAGAACTGCGTGTCGAGGCGTCAGTGTGTGAGTGGGAGCATTGTGCTGGCTTTCCTGTCGTGTGACATCATCTCCTGTTTGTAGCGGCCATTCCCGACAGCTGACACATCCATCCCAGGATGTATTACAGAGGAAAGATTAGAGATAAACAACATAATCACGAGTCATCAAATAAAAGAAATCAATAAACATCTGAATGGGGACGGGAGCCTGCCCTGACTGCGCTGTAATCAATAAGTAATGAGAGTTATGCAAATCTTGCTCCCACTTGGCCACGCTGAAGTGTCGGCTGTTCGCTCTGCTTCCTGATGTTTTGAAGTCCAAAGATGCGAGGCTGTTTTTCAGGCGAGATCTAAGGCATCCTGGTGAGATACAGGCAGACAGCCTGAATGTGTGCTCCTGTGTGTTTTCTGTAGTCGTGACTGAATGTAGCAGGAGTGCATTTGACTGTGTGAAGTCACCTGAGAAAAAGAACAGAGCAAAATCTGATGCAAAGAGGCATCAATAGATGATAAAAACTGCCCGTTGGAGGCTCAAATGGGGAGAACAATGTGTAGTGTAACTGTGGTCTCTAGTGGTCAGCCGTGGTGCTACACGTCCAATCACAAAGGGAATTTTCCAACACATCTATATGAGCTTTTTAGAGCCAAAACTATATAAACATTTTTATTACACAGTGTACACACTCAAATTGGTTGTTAAACGTTCAATTATTTTGTCCTGCTTGTGGGTTAGAAGTGGGAAAATCCAGACAGGAGCAGGCAGCACTGGCCACAAATCAGCTGTTTCTAACATGAACATTACACCAGTTCAGAGGGGTTGTGCTTTAAGTAGTTCTTCAGGATCAGGGGAATGTCCAAGCAGTCAATCGCAGGCTCCTTGTCAGCAAAAGGGAGGCATCTTCGAATCACCAGCCGAGTCTGCGACATCAGTGTTTTGGGACAAACTGGTGCAAAAACAGAAGCGATAAATGAAGGTGAAACATTTGCAGATTGAGACGTTTTATTGCCAAACTTGCAGGGCTGGGCGATATGGCCTAAAAATAAAATCTATAATTTTTCTTTATATTCTATTTACAATTTTTTTTTCTCTATGTTCCCCTACTTATTAAGGAAAGCAATACGTTCAAATGTCAGACAACTTAAAATAATTCTTGCTTTTAGTTAGGGATGTCCCAATACCACTTTTTTGCTGAACAAGTACAAGTACTTTCATTTGAGTACTTGCTGCTACCAAACACTGATCCAAGTACCTAATTAGTTGGGACAAGTGAGAGGCGTTTCTTTTTTCTTTCTTGGTTTGGTTGTTTTAAATAAAGAGAAGCATCTCTGCGTGCTCAGGTGTGATGCGGGAATGTTGCTGCCTGCTTACTACGACATTTAACTACCTCATAAGAAATAAAAGCTTACAATAAGTAGTTAGAAGCTTAAAACAGCCTCTGATGCAGCTGCCGTTTGCTGTATTATAGCAGCATCGTCATAATTTTACATTCAAACTTATAACAGCTTAATAGGCATATGCTTGGAAAGCGTAGGAGACAGAATAAGCAGGAAACTTCCCACCAAACAAAGTGAATCCTGAAAGAAATGTCCAAAGCTGTATGTATGTGGGGGAACCGCAGCTCCGGTGGGAGGGAGGGAGGGAAAAAGGTCCGCTCTGACCGCAGCCAACAGACATGATACGGGTCAGATGTTTTCTATCCTCGTGTAATTAAAAGCGTCTTCTAATCTACAAAAAGATGTGAACTTAAAGCTGCCGCTGCTCATACTGAAGAGTATTTTACTGCCAGCATGGCTTCGTAAACACAGAGAGTCACGTGACATCCGATATTTAACGAGTACAACCGCGGTGTTCAGCACCTACTCTGCCAATAATGCAAGCGTAGAAGAAGAAATTCACTGTTTACATTGTGCTAAGAGAGAACGAGCTGCGGACAAACATGAGAGGGGTTGGTTATTGATTAAAACAAAGAAAAAAAGAACACGCAAACTTGTCTGGTTTGTTCTGCCGCGGCTTCCGTAGTGTCGCGAACTCGCATGGACGTGCATCGGGGAAGAGCAATGTTCTACTGTTCAGGCTATAAAAATCTACTAAATGATGTAGTGCCAGTAAATTCTGGACGCTACCCACTCAGGACACTTAGATTACATTGGACGAGCAGTGTGGAGGAATATTGACAAGTTTTTTGTGGACTTTTTTAGACCTTTTTGGTTCAGTCGCGGGTGAACTCCATTATATGAAAGTCAGTGGATAATGAACCCCCACCCCCCACCCCAGATCTCCGGCTGCATTTAATATTGAAAAAGTGCTCCGGAGTCTTGCTCAGCATGAGGGTGGGTAGAGAAAGAAGGCACATCATTCTGTGGGTGTACTATTCCTTTAAGAATATTTAGCTCAACTTCCTCAAACGAAACGTTTTTTATCAGGGCTTATAAAATCTTTTACGTTTTTCTGTCCAATGTGCTTTTCTTTGTGTGTGTGTGTGTGTGTGTGTGTGTGTTTTTAATTAATCAAAACCAAGACAAATGTAACCCCCATTTCTGGGATGAATAATAAATAAATGAACACCCTCTTGGAATCAAAGTCCCAGCTTTTAAGTCACACTTTGTTCTCTCACCGGTAGCCATGTTGTCGCTTGTTGTTCCTGTTTCACGTGTGCTATGATGTAGTTGTTGCTTGCCATACTGCATAATAATGTGAAACTAATGCTACGGAAGCTCTGGGGAGCCCAAAAAACATTGATTTACTTATTTTTTTAAATCGCCCGCAACTAAAAATGTGAATGAATTCATTCAGTGGATTTGTCGCCCAGCCCTGCAAACTTGCAGGAACTTAGTCTCACCTCTTTCCTTAAGCAGCAGAACCAGAGCCTCATTCTGTTTCGTAGTTTTGTCAATGATGAGTGTGGGTAAGTACACGTCTGCCCCAAAGTCTATGAGAAGCTGAATGTACTCCACCCCGCAGCCGTAACGGAGGCACACCTCCAGGACTGTCTTCGGCTGCTTAATTCTTGCCAGCATCTTCTCATCGGTGCAGTTGTAGTTGGGGTTGGCCCCGTGAAGAAGCAGCAGCTTAAAGCAGTGCAAATGTCCGTAAACAGCTGAGATGTAGAGGGGCCCTCTGCAGGCCGTGGCATTAGACGCCCACTCTGGGACTTTGGGCCTGACATCCACCTCCGCCCCGAAGCGCAGCAGCTCTCGGAGGACGTCTACGTCGCCCTCTCGCGCGGCAGTCAGCACCGGGGAGCAGTTGTTGTACTGGCTGCCGTTGGGGTCGGCTCCGGCTTTCAGCAGGGCCACCACACAGTCCAGATGTTTCCCACTGACAGCTGTGAACAGAGGCGTCTGGGCCTTCACATCCAGGAGGTCTATCTGAATGTAGAAAGTAGCACATGTTAGCACAGCAGGAAACATTAATAAGGCAGCATTTATTTATAAGTGGGTGGGTTTCCGGCTCAGTTCAGCATGCATTCACTCATTTTTCTCAGCAATTCTTTAGTGGAGGTTCGCAGATAATAAAACAATCTGAAAACAAAGATACCATGGGGTTTTGTTGAGACAAGACTGAAAACAGCATTTTTTTTTTTTTTTTACAAAATTCAGCAAAACACTGCAAAAACTCAAATCTTACCAAGTATATTTTTCTAATTTCTAGTCAAAATATCTCATGACACTTAAGATGAGAAAAAAATGCCTAAAGAGAAACATTTCAGTGACATTTAATGCAGTGCATCTTATTTCAAGAAATCAAGAATATTTTGCTTATTACAAGCAAAAAATAAAAACTCTTGGCCACTCTTAAAATAAGTTTTTTTTTTTTTTAAATATTTTTTTGCTTCTGCCAATAGAAAGCAAATTTTTCTTGATACCCTCCAACTAAAGAAAAGGCTAAATTCTCAATAGTAATTCAAATAACAAGAAACAAATAAAACTAATAATAAAAAACTTATAATTCAGTGAAATAAAATGTTGCTTTTTGAATTTTGATTGGAAAATAGTAGTAGTAAGAGTAATAATAAAAAAAAAACTGTCCCAGACAAAATAGAGCTCCTTTCCCATGAACAGTGGACCAACATACCTGTCCACAGGTGCAGACGTCTGATTGGACGTTACAGAAACCACCTGATTGCAGTGATAGCCTCAAAATGTTGCTCAACAAAATTTTTATTTCAGAGCCCCATCATGCTTGTTTTATTTTTTGTGTGCTTGTTTTAAATATTTCTTTCAAACCACAATTCCAAATCAATGTCATGATTTTCATAGAATTTTTATTTATTATTACTTTTGTCAATTTCAGGCCAACTGATGTTTTTTTCCTTCATTAATTTGAGGTTATGACTAACTTTGAGGATGACTGTATGTTCCAGTTTTGCTGTTGCATTTTATCTGGCTCCTCTCAGGACCACCAGGGGTTGCAAAATGCCTATACAAATGTTGGTAAGTGAATGCATCGCTGCACAGATGCATCTGAATAAAGCAGTTTGTTTAGCCTGTTTGAGTTCGAGCCAACATCCTCTGTTCAGGATCAAATGAATCTACACCGGGACTATAAGATGAAGATGTCTGCAGCTGATAACTTATAACTGCTGTGGTATGACTTCAGCGGCACTTTAATCTGGTTTTAATGAGGAGGCATCATGCTGTGAATCACAGCTGAGCTGACAATAGCGCTCCAGTGAGAGGAGCATCACAGCAAGACATATGGAACAGGCACAATTCACTTTTCTTTTCATTCTGTTGAAGCATAAAAATGACAAATATTACCAGCTTTATTTAACAGCTGGGTTTCTTGACTTTATAAAACATAAATTTTGTAAATTTGCTGGAATAAATGCGTTTTTTCCTCCAGATGTAGTCGGGGAAAAACAGAAGGATCTGGCTTCCAAACAGTCAGTGGTGATAAACTGACTGATAAATCTCCTTCTCAACCAGCTGTGTCATAGATTTTGAGCCAATTCAAACAAAAAGAGATGAATGTGATAGAGTCAGGACAGAAAACTCAAAGCAAACGCAGCAAAATAAACAAAAACGTAAAGAATCACAAGTCAGTGTTGATAAGAAGAGGCATGGGACATCTGTGCAGAGACATCTTTCAAGAGAGGCATCAGCTCAATGTAACAGTCTGATTTCAACCCAACTTCAAATTTATGGTGTCAGTTAAAAGAAACGGTTCTGGACACGGCTCCATCAGTAGCCGCTACACCAGCTGGGAGCCATTCAACCACACCTACAGCAGAAGTCTTGTAACCTGTAATAAAAGCCAGAACGGGGGCAATAATGTCAGAATTATTCATCTTTTTTTGTATGTTTTGGTGCATGAATCCATGTTTCTCTACTTCATCTGTTAAAAATGATGTAATTCATTTCATATGTTCCTTTTTTTGTTTGATATGCTGTACAATGTTTTGCTGTTAAAACAGTTCTTTGACATCACTGTTTTTTTTTCTATTTTTAAATAAAATAACTCCAGGAACAGTTATTATATTTACTTTTCCATTTTTCTGATTCACAGCAGCATCTGTGATTTAGGATCATTTGTTCAGTGAGTCTGTTGTTAGAGATTTGTGCACACGTCTCTCAGATTGGTTGTAAAAATTACAAAAGTAATAATGACAATAGTTTAAAAATAGGGAAACCCACTGCACACTGATTTTTATATATTTGGGTATAATCATTTACCTTTTTTTAAAGGGATTGCATGTATGCACATATTTTATGCTCGGATAGGTACATGTATACAAATTTGTGTGCATGCACACAGGTGTATATGTTTATAAACATGAAGCAGTCAACATTATTCATACCTTCAAATTAGAGAAGGAAAAAAATCAGCTGTCAGTGAAATAAGTCAGTAAAAATAAATAAATTCTATGAAAATCATGACATTGATTTTGAATTGTGGTTTTAAAGAAATATTAAAAACAAACACACAAAAAATAACACAAGCAAATAAGCATGATGGGGCTCCGAGCTAAAATTTTGTTGAGCAACATTTTGAGGAAATCACTGATTTCTGCACCTGTTGACAGGTGAGTTGGTCCACTGTTCAGGGGAAAGGTGCTCTCATGTTTCGGCAACAGTTTCAAAACACAATTCAAAAGCAATATTTAATTTCAGTAAATTATAATTTGATAAATTTTTCTTCATTATTAGTTTCTTTAGTTTCTTGATATTTGAATTACTGTTGTTATTTTAGCTTTTTCTTTAACTGGAGGGAATGAATAATTTTGAGGACTGTAAGCTTATGCAAGATATGTTACGTTGTAAGGAATAATATAACATACCCCCATTTTTTTTTTTTTTGTATTATTATTTTGTGTTATGTTTTCAATGTTGGCTTGTTTTGTCTTTATTATTTTTTTTAAATAACAAAATAGGAAAACCATAATGAGCTCAAAGAAAACATTATAAATTAGTCTTAATGGTAATTCACTGATTCAAAACATAACTGATGCAGCTTTAATTAAACTAAATTTAGTGAAAATGTTGAGTTTCCTTTTTTCTAAATTTCTTTTGTCTTTTTTAAATGACAGAAAATTAACTTTATAAAAACTTGAGGTTCCTTAATTGCAGAACATTGAGAACAGATGCAGCCAAACTGTGTCAAAATGAGCATTTTGGGGGCCTCTATTGAACTTTCCACTAAAACCCCTTTAAATTTGTTCTGCACAGAACCACTTTTATTCTTTTATTTAATATTAATCCATTAAATGCATTTCGCAAAAGAACATAACAGGTGCAATTTGCACCCCAGTATATTTCTGAAAACCGTATGCTAATGTCTGCTTATATGTTGTGTTGTTCGTTAAAACCTGAACCATAGTTGCATCTTATGTTTGCTGTAATTTTATTAATTTATTGTTTTTAATACTGCACATTGGAGTTTTTAGAGAAACATAGTTTGATTGACGATAAAGTTGAGTTGACTTTTTTTCATCTTATCAGAGTCATCCTTTCCAGAGATTATAATCACATATTGTACTATAATTTGATAGAGATTTGGAGCTACAGCTGCATCACATATTTACTCTGAAAGTATATTTTTGTCAAGCCTGGAGTCTTTTTCATTTATGCAATGTGCCATCTTCATCTAGTCTCCACCAGTAACATGTATAGTGATATATACACATCTTAAAAGTGTTCCCTTTATTATGACTCCAAAAGTATTTAATAGACCTTGGGGTTGCAGACATTATGAGTTGCAGGCCTAAAAACAAACAAACAAACAAACAAACAAACAGGGGGCTCAGACCCTTTCAAAATAAAGAATAAGTTGTTAAATTAGCCACATCTGCTCAGCAGAACGCTGTATCTGCAGCTCACCTCTGCACCATGCTCCAACAACAGCTCCAGGCACCTCAGGTGTCCAAGGGAAGCAGCAGTGCGCAAGGGGGTCACCGGGACCCCCCACCCACTCCGAGCATTGATGCACCTCCTGTAATTCTCCTGAGAAAGCAGCTCAGAGAGCAGAGTGACGTTGTCGCTGCTCACGGCGCTGTTCAAGGCCTGACACAGCTCGTTGTCCTCGTCCTCCTCCTTGGGCTGCAGCAGGGAGAAGATCTTAGAAATGTCCATCAAACTCATGTTGACAGCTTGGCCCAGAGCCATAATGTAACTCCAGGCAAGTGCAAATCAAAACCCTTCCATCTGCAAAAGCAGAGACACGGACACTGTTGAGACACTCAGGTTATTTTTGTTATGATTGATTTTTGTTGCAGGCATAACGTGAAATTGGAGCTTGTTGCGACGGTGGTACACCTACCTCACTCTGTGTTTGTATTTCCAAAGTTAGAGGAGAAAAGTACAAATGAAATTAAAGGAAAAAGACGTCCTCCAGGGAGTGTGTGAAGCCTCTACAGCAGCTTTCAGTTGTGAAATGTGCAGTACGCAGTGGAAGTGCATCTGTGTGTGCTAGTTAACCTACAATAGGGGAGCAGTGATCCTTCCAAGGGGGTTGTGGGGGCTAATTTTAGGTCACATGGTGGGCCTGGCTGAACTTCCATTCTTGGAGAGTCAGAGCTCAGGGTTATAATTAGAAAGCTGATAGAGCTGCGACACTCATTCTGTGATTGGTGGGTGGAACTCGGTCTGTCCCTGTGTCAAAAATGACATAAATGAGCACACGGAGACGCGTCTTGAGTGTGCAGCGTGATGAAATGAGAAGCTGAATGTTGCATTTTCCCACTGCGGAGACGACTCCAAATCATTTGTTTAAGACGACAGTAATGAAGTTGGTTGTTATCCTGATCCCCTGCAAGGCAGTGGGTTCAGTTCGCGTCAGCTGTGTGGCTGTCTGAGGCTTTAGGGGAGAATCCAGTCAGCTGTTTCTCTACCGAACCCACCCATGTCTTCTTACTGTCCCCCCTCATGTTTGGACAGGGGGCTGAGACCACCGCATTCTTTCGGCAGATGGCAGATTGTCAGATTCCTGGCATCCTACAAATACATGATGAGGTTTTACTTATTTGTTTGAGCACACAAAAGGAATTAATGTGGATTTCTTTGAGTATTAATCCACGTTGTCCAAAAAATGTGATGAAATAAGGATCAGCACACATTCCTGTGTATTTACTGTTGTTCCTAATATTTATTTGGAGATTTTTTTTCTGTTAAACTAACAGACAACATCAATTAAAACTAAATTTTCAAAGATTTCGGATTTAATGATACAATTCTGTAAGTTCTTCTCATCAAGGTTATAATAGTTTTGGATTTTTAATTAGTTTCAGTTTTTATTTAGTTTAGACTTTTTTGTTTTTCAATTCAGTTAGTTTTTTTTAGCAGGTTTGCTAGTTTTTATTAGTTTCAGTGTTTGTTTATTTATTTATTTATTTTTCTTGTAAATTATAGGTATTTGTCTGGTGTGGCATAAATCATCAGAAAGTCACTCGGAGTGAAACCGAGTAGAGCAAAATAAATAGTTTAATTGAAATAGATTTCTTATCAACCCAAAAGGCTTTTGTATTAAATATATTTACAAAGACTGAAACTAATAAAAACTAGTAAACCTGCTAAAAAAAAACTAACTGAATTGAAAAACAAAAAGTCAAAACTAAATAAAAACTGAAACTAATTAAAAATCCAAAACTATTTTGTAAAAACACAACCCAGTTTCAGCTAGTTGTCATATTTATTTTTATTTCAGTTAATGAAAATATATTTTCAATTTTAGTTTTCGTTTTTTTTTGTTAGTTTTGGTTAATTAAAATAACCTTTTCATGGACAATTTCAACAACATAATATTAACTTACAGAAGCAGCAGATACACAATAATAATCACTGACATTAAATGTTGTGTTTTTATCCCTTTTAATGTAAACAGGGTGATCATTTCTGCTGTCAGTGGTTGTGATATTATGTCAGAGTAAATATACAGTTTTTTTTTTTTTTAGAATATTATTATTCTATGAGTTCAGTTATTTCAATTAATGAAAGATTTGTATAATTCTTTAATTATTTAAAGAATTAGGTAAATATTTTAATAAAATGGAAGATTGGTTGAATCCCTTTTGTACTCGCCCTGCAGTTCACTTGTCACCCAGCAGATGGCGGTGTAGGCGCAGTGGTGGGAGGATGTGCGGCTGAACGCCTTCAGAAGGTGGAGAATCTTTGTGGGACACAACTATTTTCTCAATTACTTGTGTCAGTGGTGTAAAACTGTTATTTGTTAACAATTGGGTTTCTCTCCTGATAAACTATCGCTTGATTTGCCTCCTAAGTGGATGTGTTTTATGTAAAATACACAAGGATGAAGCCTTTAAAGAGCTAGTTCAGAGAAATAATTTATTAGAAAACAAACACCTGTCCATTAAGATGTCCTTTTTAGGTAGAAAAAGAGAAGACGAAATACAGAGGAGCTACGGGGAGTTATAGGACCGGAAATGAAAAAGGAACGCTGCAGGCGCCCAGACTGTGAAATATCAGTTCTCCCTCTATCTGCTTTAAAGCCCTGTTTTAAAATGGAAAAACCCCGGTAATTCTTCCCATTCATGTTTTTACGGTGACGGCCGCCCTGGCGAAACTCGGCCTTTCTGCAGGGTGCACGAGCAGGAACAGGTCTCACTGGCCTTGACAACTTTTATCAGGAGGAAGAAGACACAACTGCAGCTCCAGCTCTGAAGGGCAGACTAAACACCAACTTTAGGGAGTCTCTTTAAGGCCACAACTGTTTGGTGGTGATATTCTTTTTTTTTTTTGTCAGTTTTTCCTGATCGGATCAATGATCTGATTGGCTGTCGGACAGAGGATCGGACACTTTGGGAAGAGTTGGCGCAAAATCTCCCAGTCTTCCAATGCCCCTGGCTGGATTTGGGAGGAACTTCTTTGGTGAAGATATGCGGGTCACAGCAACCTGGGGTTGCCTTAGCAACCACTAAGGAACGTGGAGTTGCCCTGGCAACAGATGAAATAAGGGGTTACCCTGACAAAAACGCTACTGGAACTCATTTAACAAATCCTCTCTGTCCTTTTTCAGGCAGGTAGCTGCAGACATGGCAGCGTATCACAGTATTAATAGAGTGAAAGGTACAATGATGTGGGGGGCTCAAACATATCCCTCCCTCTTTATTTACAAAACACAGGCTAAGCCCACCCATTTGCCCTGCCGAGGCACAGATATGTTCATGTGCACACCGCTAAATCCCAGAGACAAGGGTCCAGTCGCTGTTCTGAGCACAAACAAGACACGTTTAAACAAGGTTAATACAAAACCACTATTTATTTTTCCACTGCCATATTAAAGTTAAACACACATCAATATTCAAAGTTAATGAGTCTGGCCTTTTTTCTCCAGTTTTAATGCTCACTTGAACACTGTAAACATAAAAGGAACATCATAGTTGTAGTTAAGTTAGCACTTAAACCCTTTTTATGTTGGCACAAAAAATACACAACAGCCGTGGCAGCAGGCATGCAATGCAAAAATATCAAGTACATGAAGTTATCTAAGGCAATTAACAACAGCAACAGGGGCGACATTATTTGAACAGTGTAGCTGCATTATTGCACCTGCACTGTTCAGGGGTTAGTAAACTACTATGGAAGTCATACAGTTACATATAAACACATCCAAAGCACTGATAAACACAAACAAGATGACATCACCAGATCCTAAATCAACTGTTGACAGATTCTGAACAGTTACTAAGACAATTTCTTATTAAAGCAGAGAGTGTAGAGATAGTCCTGAAGCGAGGACCTGTTGTTGCAGTCTAGAGAGATTTGTACAGCTGATCCTAGATCTGTGTGCTGGACCAGCTGCCTCTAAATCCTACTGAAGATGGAGGTGTGAGTAGGATCTACTCATCTGGCTTCCTCTTGGGCTTCTTTGGGTTGCGGGAGCGGCTCTTGGCCTTGCACAGTGGACAGATGGGAGCGTTACGATGAATCTGCTGGTGGCAGGACAGGCAAGCCTGGAGAGAAGAGGAGGAGTTCAGAACAACTGTTTTGTTCATTTTCGATTTTGTGTTTTACTCATTTTACTCAAGTTAAAGGGAAAACTCTGTTTTTTCAGCCTGGACCTATTTTCTAGCATGAAATACGTTCTTTTACTCACCCAGACAGTTTTGGTGTGTTACTTGAATTCCTTCAGGAGATATTTAAAACCACTCCAGATCAGTGTATGTCTAATATAATGGATATGATGGGGGCAACCGTGCACAGCCTCTAGATAAAGCATTATCTGCCACAAACTTCTTCATTTCACCAATGTTTCCTTACGAAACATTAGTCGGACCCCCCGTGAGCTCAAAGCAGCTTGAAGTGGCTTTTATGTGGTGAACCATCCTTATTTACACTGCAAAAACTCAAATCTTAGCAAGTATATTTTTCTAATTTCTATTCAAAATACCTCATCAAACTCAAAATAAGAAAATATTACCTAAAGAGAAACATTTCAGTGAGGCACAAGATCTTGTTTGCTTCTTATTTCAAGAAATCTTATCAAGAAAATGTTGCTTATGCCATTGGCAGATTTTTTTTATTATTATTTAATTTTTTTTTTTTTTTTTTTTTGCTTATTACAAGCAAAAAAAAAAGTCTTTTTTTTTTTTTTTTTTTTTTTTTACTTATTTTAAGAGTGGCCAAGATTTTTTGCCTGTAATAAGAAAAAAAATCTGCCAATGGCAGAAGCAAAATTTTCTTGATAAGATTTCTTGAAATAAGATAAATAGGGGATTATCACGCTTTCCGGAAGTTTCCGCAATCTAGGTATTTTCTTTTCCGGGCCATTTTAACAATAGCTGTCCCTGCTCTGTTCCACTTTGTAAATCGGATAAATGCCAACCATACTTAAGTTTTCATTGATTCCTGACTGAAGTGATGCTAAGGAAGAAGTGGATCAAAGCGACCGATTCGTCGCGATGAAGGGACTTTATAATAAAACAACGTAGCACGCTTGTTTGTAGCCGGCAGACTACTCAGCTGGTGTTAGCAGGCTAGCATTAGCCAGCTCGATGACGTGCCTAACTTTGTGCGGCTGAAAACACAAGCATCTGAAAGCGTCTCCTTTCTTGGCAGTCCCCAGTTGTTCCACTGGAAACGGGAGAGTACAGACCCGATTTTCAGATGTTTGTGTTTTAAAACGCACAAAGTTAGGCACGTCAGCTAACGCTAGCCTGCTAATGCTAATGCTAGCTGTGAAGTGCCGGTGTTGTGCCGCACCGGCTACACACAAACGTGCTAAGTTGTTTTATTATAAAGTTCGGCCCTTCACGCTATCGAATCGCTTTGATCCACTTCTTCCTTAGTATCACTTCAGCCAGGAATCCATGAAAATATAAGTAGGGTTGGCGTTTATTCAACTTACAAAGTGGAACAGAGCAGGGACATTGAACTGGCCCGGAAGTGGACCGTCTAAGTGTTTCAAGTTCCGGAAACCGGAACACAGAAGCCTGATAATCCCCTACTGCCTTAAAACAAGATCTTATATCTAATTGAAATGTTTCTTTTTCAGTAATTTTCATATTTTGAGTGTGATGAGATATTTTGACTAGAAATTAGAAAAATATACTTGCTAAGATTTGAGTTTTTGCAGTGTACAGACATTTTCACTGCGGCAGCTTTGATGACTTCAATGCTATGCGACACCATAGCCATTAAATGTCTGTTAATAAGGACGGATCACCACAAATAAGCAACTGAAAACTGCTTCGAGCTCACAGGGGGGTCCGACTAATGTTTGGTAACCAAACATTGGTGCAATGAAGGAGTTTGTGGCAGATAATGCATTATTTAGAGGCTGCATGCGGTTGCCCCATCACTGCCATTATAACACACATACGCTGATCTGGAGTGGATCTAAATATCTCCTGAAGGAACTCAAGTTACACCAAAACTGTCTGGGTGAGTAAATGAACGTCTCATGCTAGAAAATAGGTCCAGGTTGGAAAAAAACTAACATCTCCTTCAAATCTGCATATGTTTTCTTCTTTTCCACCAACAATAAATCCTGGAAACTCTGGCTTTTCCAGTCTGTTCTTACATGCAACTGGTTTTGCAGCTACCTCATTTAGCATCTTCTTTGCTGCTCTGAGTTATTTTTACAGGTGTCCCATTAGTGCCTTTTGTAATCTCCACTGGTGCACCCGCACATGAGGCATTTAGGAAGCAGCCGTAAAGTTTATCAACAAAAACCAATCAGGGTTACACACTAAACTCAGCACTGCTCTCATTCATTTAAATAACAGGCCATGCATTTGACTGTTCATTTAGCACTTTTTTTAGTGGAGCAAATACAGTAGATGCAAGTAGGGATGCACGATATTGGAATTTTGGTCGATATCCGATATTTTAAAACTCATGGGGCCTTTAACCAATATTGATACCGATATTAAAGCTGAAAAAAATAAGCAGTCATTGCAAATAGCAGTTTTTTCATCTGATTTCCACACTTGAAAAATAGGGGAGGGAAAAAATATCAAAACACTGAAATATTGCAATATGTTCATATGCCCATATCAAATCGATATTTAAAAACGCAGCATCCATCTATTTTGCTTACAAAATCTCGTGAGATTTCATCGTTCTGTTACAAAATCTCATGATATTTTGTGAATTCCTGCAAGATTTCATAACAGAACGATGAAATATTGTGAGATTTCATTTGTAAAATAGATGGATACTGCGCTTTTAAATGTCAATATGATATCACCATATCAAAATATCGCAAAATTTTTGTGAATTCTCGTGAGATTTTGTAACAAAATGATGAAATGTCCTGAAATTTCATTAGAAAAATAGATTGATACGGTATTTTTGAATGTCAATATGATATCAGCATATGAAAATATTGCGATATTTCAGTGTATCAATATTTTTCCCACCCCTCATCTTTAGAAGTTTTAAAGCCCATAAAAAAGAAGTTTTTGAAGAAGAAGGCAACGGGGTTTGGGGATTTTCTTTTATTTTGAGTGGGCTGATCGTTTAAATATCGGTGGGGTGGCCGATGTCCGATACTTAGTTTTAAGGCTGATATAGGCCAATACCGATAGGGGGCCGATTATATCGTGCATCCCTAGATGCAAGAGTTGCAGAATATACAGATACTTGACAAGTACAGCAACATCTTGCTGTAAAAATATGTGGTAATGATATTCTTAAGTATCCTTATTCTCTTTATATATTTTCCCTGTTTAATTACACCAGTGTACCACACAGGATGCATGTGTGTCCAACACTGTGCTTCCACTTTGCTCCCTGCAGCTTTCACAGTGACAACACATGGGTGAAAATGCAGCACTGCCCACAGCTGGTTGCTTACAGTTTGGAAAGCCTACAAACCGAAACCAAGCGCATCTGCAACACTTATCTCTATTAAAATCTCCAGCTGAAGGATAGCATTCCAGTAGCTCAGCATCTCATAAAGAAATTCCATGCATGTAACTAACAAATCTACAAGACCAGATGATCACAATAAACTTCTTGGTACTTTGTTGTTGGTTGAGCACCTCTCCTGCACTGGACAGCAAAGCTGCTACACAGGAAATTCACTGAGTCACAGCTGTGACAGATATCGCAGAAAGATCAAGGCTTGCCCTGATATTTATGTTTTTACACAAACACAGCATTCACACGTCTACCTTTCAGTTTGCTGTAACTTGCCGGCATGGTCACCGGCTGGGACAGGTAATCATGACAAGTGTATTTCTACAAATGAAAGCTCCTCTCACTAAAAGCAGACTTTTCCACAGCAGATACGTTGACTTGTCACATCAGGAAATGCACAAGTGAATTAATTATGTCTGCATTCCTTCTAGCATGCAGGTTCATTGTTGAGGTTCACTGAACCACTAAAAAGAATTTAACTGTCATTTTAGTACAGTAGTGCTTTTCTTGCTTTAACCACTCAAAATGTCTACTTTGCAAACAGCTGAGTCTTAAAAAGTATTTCTACAATAGAAAAGTTGACATAATAACATCACACCACCTCTGGGGAAAATAGACATCAGATTACTACAGACTATTTGTAAGCTCACTATTATCCAGTTATTAAAACAATAAATGTACTCAGCCAAAAACACGTCTACAAGTGCAAAAACAACAAACAAGTACACACTTCACATCGCATAAACTAGAGTTTTATTGAGCATGAAAAACATAATGACATTAACTGTAAGTCTGGCGCACGGTGCTGATGAAGCTCTGGTCTGGGATTATTGGCTGGCACGCTGCAGTAGTGCACTCAAGTAGAGTGAACACAATTACCTCCTTGGCAGAGGCCTTCACTCTGCTGAGCTCATGCTCTAGTTTTCTGTTTTACTAAATTAGATTCAAAAATGAAAATCAGTGAGAACAGGTTGTCTCGGGAGTTCAAATTAAACTGAAGACGAGAGCGATTCAAGTTCCACGACGTGTCACTTTACTGGACGCCTTTTGATTTTGCTGTGATATCGTTTCAGTGTATTTGTTGAAAGCTATTTTTAGATGTCATGCTTTCTTTATCAACAAAGTATAAATTAACCGTTACTTGCGCTTTTGTTTTATACATGACTGAAAACTTGACCTTTTTCATCTTGTATATAGTAAGTAAGATAGAGATGCACGAGAAAATCGGCCCCCATAGGTATCGGCCTATATCAGCCTTAAAACTGAGTATTGGACATCGGCCACCCCACCGATATTTAACCGATCAGCCCGCTGTTTCTAAAGTCTAAAAATAACAAAAAACTTCTTCTTCAAAAACTTCTTTTTTACAGACTTTAAAACTTCTTAAGACTTGGGGTGGGAAAATATATTTATACACTTAAATATCGCATTATTTTCATATGCTGATATCATATTGACATTCGAAAATATGGTATCGATCTATTTCACTAATGAAATTTCATGACATTTCATCGTTCTGTTACGAAATCTCAAGAGAATTCACAAAAATTTTGCAATATTTTCATATGCTGATATCATATTGACATTTAAAAGCGCGGTATCCATCTATTTTACTAATGAGATCTCGCGATATTTCATTGTTCTGTTACAAATCTTGCGGGAATTCACAAAATATCATGAGATTTTGTAACCGGACGATGAAATCTTGCAAGATTTTGTATGTAAGTAGATCGATGCGGCATTTTTAAATATCGATTTGATATGGGCATATGAAAATATTGTGATATTTCAGTGTATCGATATTTTTTCCCACCCCTATTTTTCAAAGTGTTGGAAACGGATAACAAAACTGCTATTTGCAATGACTACTTTTTTTTTTCAGCTTTAATATCCGTATCGATATCGGTTATCGGCCACATGAGTTTTAAAATATCGGCATATCAGCCAAAATGCCAATATCGTGCATCCCTAAAGTAGTAGAGATACCTTCATAGGTGGTGGCTGCTGTCTGAAGGTGGCTGTCTGGCGGGCGTCTTGCTTCCTCGACACCTGAAGCTGCTGTGCTGCTGCTGCAGCTGCTGCAAGGGATTCTGGGATGGCGGGCTCGTGCGGTTCCTTCTGCCATTCTGCTTTCTGCTTCTCAAAGTAACTGTTGAAATCAAAGAGAAGAGAGGAAGACCTTATTCAGAGCTCATAAATCATAAGCCAGCCTGCATTACCCCATCTGCACTGTGGATCAGAGGAGCAGCACGGAGATTTAAGCTCAACATTACAGTCAAGCAAGTGTTTTCCTTTATCTTTTTTTTTTCTGAACAAATCTGAGCAAAAGCTAAAAGTTATTGCGAGACGATTTGTCTACGTGTGTGTGTGGGCAGGACAGGGCTGGGAAAGAAATGTGGCCTTGGACTTTATGCCTGACTGGCTCAATTTCAAAAATAAAAAAAAGAAGTGATATCCCGTTTCATTACCCTGTCTGGTTTCACTCAAAATAGGCCTGCGACAAAGTAGAACTGTGAACATTCACAGAGCAAATTCACTTTCACATTTTCTGTAAGCACGATCAACATTCCAAACACTGGGGCTTTACTATCAAGCACAGCGTAAACATAAACGTTGCTTACATATAGACTGTGTGTCGTCCTGCTTCTTGTTCAAGTGAATATTTCTGTTAAATTTTCCTTTAACTGAAGTGATTTTTGTGCTTATGTGACTCTCTCACATAGCATCTTAGCATGTACCCAACAAGCCTTTGAGGTGTGACTTAATTTTCTCCTTAACTGCTCTATCACGTCTCCCAATTCAATTACCCAGGACGGCATTATTATTAAGCACAATTACTCACAAAACGTGCAAATGATGGTTTTAACATCTCTCCTCACATCATCAGAAATCTCACTTTCACTCTGATCACTTCAGAAAAAGCGCAGCAGAGCATGAAGCTTTGTAAGCGTCCTCAGGAAACGTGGAGGAGCATGACACCACGATTGGAAGGAGAGAGGACAACCACCTGGCCAGCAATGAACTCATCAGTGGAGCTTCCAAACAATACGTGGCCAAATTGAGAGGCCGACCCGCCCCGCCAACAATGCTGTCAGCATACAGAAGAGAGCTGAGACTTTTGAATGGAAAAGTTCTGGAGACCAAAAGAAATATGCATTACAACATATTTTTGTTTCCTGTTTAACCCCAAAATTAATCAGGAATGTCACATGTTAAAAAAAAGACATAAGAAAACCCAAACAAACAAAGCAGACACTTGAAAACAAGTCATTCATCAACAAAAATCGCCCGTCAGTATCAGCCGTTGCCACTTCAGAGCAAAATGTGGATGATAAAACAAAGGCAGACGACTTTTTAACACAAGATAACCAAGGTCTCTTTGTCCGAAACAAAGATGAGCTTCACTTCTACAGTCTAGGATCATCGGCTATAATTTGCTCCACCAAATTGTACAATCATCCCCTGTTGATGGATGTCAGCCTGCGGTTTTGCGCCGCTGGAAGTCTACTTGTCAGACCCCTCTGATGTACCTCCAATTTTGTAGATAACATGGAATTTGTGAAGCCTTAAATGGTTTTCTCATCACAAGCATTTCTGTCAGGTTCTGAAGCTGCCGGGACAAATTGATGGAAACTCTAATTTGATGTGAATTTCTTCAAAAGCCACCAGATGAACTGATCCACAGAATAGCAATCAAATATTTAAAGTATTCAAGCCCTTTGCATGAACTTTTTCAGATACTAGAAGAACTGACTTTAAAGAGTGTTACAGCCAGTTATGGCAACAACATTTTACAGGTTGCAGCAAGTTAAATTTAAGACCTCTTAAGGCCTTTATGAACTAAATTTAAGACCAACATGATGCATTACCAAAAACATTCAAATGATCCCAGACATTCAAAAACTTAAATTCAAATTAGGGGTGCATGATAATTGTCGGTCCAATAACAGGAAATCATTACGTGATTACAATACTGTAAGGCCGATATCATGACGACTTGCCCCGATGACTGGGGATGGGCGATATGTTATCATGTGCGATATATTGTCAAAGAAATTACCCACAGTAATAATTTTTCATCTCACGATGAAAACAATAAATTTAATTTATCAGGTTGTATTTACAGTTTTTTAGAAAAAGTTTTTTTAATGGTTTTCTTAAAAGATTTTTTTTAGATATACTTTTTAGTTTGTTTTTTTTTAGATACAGGTTTTTTTTTTTTTTTAAAATTTATTTATTTTTTTAATAAAAATATTTTTTTCAGATATATCTTTTTTTTTTTTTTAATTTGCTAAATTTTTTTAGTTTTTTTTTAGACAGTTTTGTTTTGTTTTTGTTTAGTTTTGTTGCTGTTTGCACCATTTGAAAGAATGTAAAATTTGTTCTCATATTTCAGATGTACAGTTTTGCAGTACAGGTGTACTACTTATACTTACTGTAACTGATGTCGTTAAGTGGCCTTTAAAATTATGTCTGTGCTCAAGACAGAATGTAGGTATAGATTTATAATACAAAAGATTAGACTGATATTTTTTTATTGGAGCTTATTGTTATCGTGATAAAAAGCAAAAATTATACATAATTAAGTCCATATCGCCCACCCCTACCGATAAAATATTATGTATGTGTGTTATCGGTTATCAGTTATTGGCATCGGCCTTTAGGAGCTGAAGTTTATTGGTTATAGGTATCGGTTTTTTAAAAAAGTTAGCGTGCATCACTAATTTCAATTAATTTAGGAATTTTAAATTTCCTTGCATTAAAAAAAAAGAGAATAAATGAGTTAAGAACCAAAACTAATATTAAAACTGTAGCTTCTTAAAAAATAATCTTCCCAACACAACACTAACTATAATATATCCAACCATGACACTGAGGCTGTCAGCAAAACTGCAGGACATGAGCTATTTATAAGAAAAACAGAGACACGCATGATTTTGAAATAACTTTGCACCCGCTTATAAATGTATACTGTTCCATTTCTTACCAGTAGTTATCACGGGATTTGTACTTTAATCACCTGAACCAGCACCCAGAGGGATCCAAGCTGATTAAAAAGACGGACAGAGGCAACTTCTGATTGCAGTGTTGTATTCTATGTGTCTCGGGATCGTGTCTTGGGAATGAATAAAAGTAAAAAAAATTAAGACTAAGTCTAAATCAAATTTAAGACCTTGGATGGAAATCTGGCAGTTTTTAAGACATTTTAAGGCCTTAATTTTAAAGTTTAGATTTTCAGACGTTTTTAGACTTTTTAAGACCCTGCAAGAACCCTGACTTGAAGATTTACTCCATCTTTTACTTAACCGTGCAGGTCCAGAGTGGATTTAAAATCATGCTCATAATTCAATAATATATGCACTAAAATCAGACTGAGTGCAATAATATCAACTCTCACTACAGAGACATTTGCTCTAGCTGCAAGTTAGGAAATTCCTTGCTTCATAACTGCATCGTGCCAAATTACCCCTCTTAAAAGAATTTACAAATCCTCATATATAAACTTATGAGAAGGACAGACTGCACTTGTCAGAAAAAATATGACACCACTGAGAAAGAAGGGCAGGAAACTACCATTTGCCCTTGACATTTGAGTAACTTGATCTGAGCATGTAATCCAACCTGTGATCCAGCCCATCTGTATTAGAAAGAAGCCCCATGTTTCTAAGATCTGAAGAGGTCCATCAACTTTAACAGCTTCCTCTTCAGACTGTGGCCACTCTTCTAAAACATCCTCCTGCTTTCGTATTTGCCATTCCTCATCCTTCATGCTCCGACCAGATTGCTGTCTGTTCTCTGAATGAGTCAGAAAATTTAAAAGCTGTCTTCACAAATACACTTGCCAAAAAAAAAAAAAAGTGAGTTACAAGATTTCATACACACCCATTTTGTAATTGTTTTATTCCTCTGGTCTGGAGTAATAAGATAATAATGACAAATTTCAATTTGAATTCTGTAGTTGTGTCATCACTCTAAGACAGTAATGCTAAGACAGATGTTGCTGTCATGGTCATAAATCATATCTTGCTGAGTAATAAACGCACTGAGTTGAGGCCTGTTGCTGCTACTGCTGTTTGGCAGAAGAGTCCATATTCCCCCTGTTAGATGAACGCCAAGGCAAAAGATATGTTTCCGAAGCTGTTTGTCTGATTGCCAGAAGGATAAGTCAAATCTACCTGGCTGAGTTTCTTGAAACTAGGAGGAGAGTTAGGATACAGGCAATGAAAACAAAATAAGTTATTCTTAAAACAAATACAAGAAAGGAAAACCCTGGGGTGACAACTGAGACTGTTAATGCTGCATGCCACAACACTCCATTCTTGGACCATTTTTGCATGTGCTACATTTATCTGCAATAGATGTCCCCTATAAATAAAATGGACTCACATTATGATCCAACATAACTTTTTGCTTTGTAGTGTGAACTATTTGACCTTTTAGATACTTGTTTTATCGGCTCCACTTGAGACTTCATGCATACCATCTTGTTTTGATCTGTAAGATCATTGCAATGCACACTAGGGGTGTCCTAATAAATTATTTGATGCTGTTCTGATAAGATTTGTGATGTGCAAAGATAAAATAGTCTTGCCTGCAAATTATCGTGACAACAATGACAGCTGCAAAGCTTCAAGGCAGACAGCCATGGTTATGGGGAGAAAGGTAACTTGACATGCAACACATGCTTGCAAGAGTGGCTGCCAGTGAAGGCAATACATAGGAACACCATCCATCACTTTTCAATCAACTATAAAAACTAGCATGTCTAGCATTGGTAAAAATCAATTGCCTATTATGGATTTGCTACTGATTTAGATATCACGGTTTATTAACATCACTTAGTTTCCCTCCAAACATTACCTCAAAGAGCAGAAGCAGGTGTACTCTAGTGCTGCCATTAAATACTGTGTATGTAATATTACTTTTATACTCATTATACTTATAAATATATTATTTATTATATGCAAATTATAAATATTCCTACAATGATATGACTTGCAGAAATATGAACATGTTTTGCTTCTCTTTAGTGTATCAGCAAAGGCTGCATTCCAATTAAAGTTACATGGAGGTCATGCAAAAAATCAGAATGTGGAATGCAGCCCTCATTAACACAAAATGTTGATTATCTTTGATGGGCTGGTGATATGTCCAGGGTGAACCTTGCCTTTCATCTAGCTCGGTTAGGGCTGGCAAGTTTGGTTCAACACAGTCCCAGTCCTGCAAGTTTTAGATGTGCATCTGTTTCAACTCTTTAATCCAAATGAACCAATCATTAAGCAGGATTTGGTAAGCTCTGTCACCCTGTACCTGCATCGGAATCAACAAAGGATGGATGGAGCATTATTGCTAATATAAAAAGTGCAGTAATGATTGACTTTTCAATAGTGTGCAGTCTCAGCTGCAAAAATTGTACATGCTGCTTTAAAAATGAAGTGGAAACAAATTTGTTTCTCATGAATAAATAAAAGAGCTGCCATCGCAATACAGCATAAACAGTGATTCTCATGCTTAAGCACATCTCAGAACTTAATGTCTAGCTGCAATTATTTGGGGATTCTTAAATCTATGGTATAAACTATTAATAACCTACTGATTATAGTCTGCAAACACTTTACCCCACAAGAACTGAACGTCAGGGTGAAATAATACAAACAAGTTCAAATAAAAACATCTTCATAGTGTGCTTAGTGTATCATGTCACTGATATTGTTAATAATCAAAAATACCTAAAATTTTTCTGATTTACACTAGGATGTGTCAACAATTGGATTAGGCAACACACTAATTAAAGATGACAAACATGATCCTCAATGCAATTAAAGCCACATTGTTCAAGTCAAATCCTGCACGTTTTATGTATTTAGAGTGTTTATGTGTGTGTTTATACTGACTCCAGGGAGAGCTTTTCCTCCTCTTCGTTTAGGTTAGGTAGTCTATGCAGTCCTAAAGTCATCCTCAGGGCATCAACATGCTCCTTTAGTGGTTTGTACTCGTCATGGAGGCGGCGAGTCGTTTCTAGCAGTTTATTCAGGTCATTCTCCGACTGCTTGATGGTGCTCTCCATCTAAAAGGACAAGGTTTAAAGTTTTAGATGAAAACTTGTGGTATGGTGAGTGTTAAGTGGTTGCTCCCAGATGCAAGATCTTATACAGAGATAATAATACAATTTATGAATGTTGCTGGGATGTCTTCAACTCAGATTTTGCAGTGTAAATTCTATAAAACTGGACAAAAGAGAAACCAAATTGGTCTGTGCACCAGTACTGCTTGTGAACGACAGACACATCCAGTGACATTTAAAACCATTTTGACCACGACACCAGATCCACAGTGTCGTCTGAGGCCTTTTCCTTTCACAGGTTCAGAACAGGTCCTCTCATTCTAGTCATGTCAAATTTTTTAGGGTTCAGATTCAGCATGAATCCATTGCAGACATAATAACCAAGAGTAGTTTAGTCTATTAACCTACAAAAAACCAGATGTTGTGTTTTAATTGTGAATAAGCAGTTTCAAAGTAAGAAAAATTTAGATTCTGAACCTTTTTTCTTCTTAAATCACAACTTTGCAATTGAAAACAAAACAGGGTTCTCCACTGGTACAAGTGCATCTTGAGACCAGTACCTGGCACTCACCACATTAATATCTGCATGGATGAGGCGCAGCTCCTCTACATGTGCCATTTTTTTCTTGTAGAAGGAGATCCATTTCTTGTTTGTACTCTTTCAAGTGTTTCTCTTCGGACTCCAGAGCCTCAAACTCCATTTTCAGACGAGACTTGATCTTCTGCATCTGGATCGTCTTATTCCTGTAACCCATGAGACAAACAATAAAAAAATAATAAATCACAGCTGTCAGATTTTCTTCCTTCAATGAAAAGAAAGTTATATATATATCGTTCCCACAAGTCCTTAAAAAAAGGAATAAGGTAACTTTACACAATCTTTAACATCTGTGTTAATTGTTTATAATTAGTGTACATCTGGTTATAAGACTGATTAAACTCAGTCTTTACGATTTGCATTAGTACATTAATAAAATACAAACATATTCATTCTATAAGTATTCCTGAATAAAGTAACATCATTCTCTAAATCTGTTTATTAATGTAGTGACAACCTGCTAAGCTAACTGGCTAGCTCACACACCGTAACAATTAGCAGTGCACATCTGGCAATTGTAGTAACACATCTGGAATAATAATGCACGGGCCAAATATTCCCTGTAGCAACAGCCTGAGTATCTATCTCATAATTACCCAGCTTACCGACCCAGTCAGAGGCAAGCCTCTGTGAAACTACAACACAAAAAGCCTTTTAATTCACAGCTGAGCGGCTAATATTAGCAAGGTCAGTAACAAAAGCAGAGCAAAACGGCTTGTTCCTGAACGGCTAACGTTAGCTAAGTTAACGTTTCTCGCTACTTGTCAGACAGCTGGGAAAACGTTAATTTACGTCGGCATTCACGCTTTACCGTATTTCCAAGATATTCTCCAATTTGCACATTATTTCTTGTTCGTCCCCCATGATTTCAGCAGTATCTTGTCGCTTAGCTGGCCGGCTCCGTTATCCCACAAGGCCACGGTGGTCTCCTTGTTGATTGAGGGGGAGAGAAAAAAAAAATACAATAGCCCGGCGTGAGCGCGCAAAAAGTACGCGCCCGCAAAATGAAACCGTGGCAACGTTCAGCAAGAGGAAGCACGAGCCCCTCTTTTTGTCTCTTTTTTTCTCGTTTCAGCGCTTAGTTTTTTAGTTTTTTCCACACAGTCGGTAAATGTGGAGAAGCAGAAAAGAAAAAAAAACATCTAGTATTTTTCTCTATTTTTATTTTACAGACAAAAATAAAAATCAACAATTACTGTGATACTATGGTCATTTTCAGTGTATTAAAACGTCTAAGCGTGTAATGCTGCACAGATACAGACGTAACTCTAAGCTACTTTATCTAGGGTTGCTTTAATCTGTTTGTGCTGCCCTTTGGACTAAAGGTGAGGTTTCCTAGTGATGCTGGTGGACTTGAACTCCTCATAAGTTCATTCAACTATCTTCTTGTACTGTATTAGCTGCAGTTGCTAATCAGATATAAATACGGCCCACTTTATTTTTCCAACACAGGATGCTTGCATGATAATAATAGGAAACATGGCGTCAGAATCAGATTAAAAGTGTCACGGGTCAAATTGTTATCCAATTTAAAAGTGGACTCTTTAACAGCTTAGGAGCATTTGGCCATCTGATCCCAGAGGTGTTTAGAAACTGCTGCTGGTCCTCAGTATTTTTGGACATTACTTTGTGTCACAGTTTTGCATCCTGTTGCTTTTCTGTCTCTTGTTGAAGACATTGCAATTTACTCTCCTCATAATAGGTGTGGTCACTTTTTGTCCACCTGATTGTGTTCTGACTGCAACTGATCCTATTTCCACCAGGTCCCATGCACTGCCCATTTGGAGCCCTTTATTCTAGCTATGCTTTCAAGATGAAAGCTCATGTTTGCTTGGAATAACAATTTGGCTTCCGATACTTTCTCTTAGTACTGTTGCCATGTTTCCACTATCACAATGCTGCATCGTAGGCTATGTTCTGCAGGAGGCCCACCTATATTTATAGCAGGTGAACAATGGCTGCAAGTACATTTATTCGAATAAGCCTCAAATGAGTAGATTCAGTTCACCTGAACACGTGCTTCGATGGAAGGGATAAAAGTTAGGGTGAGCTGACCTTTTGTACAAGCAACGTAACATTGTCAAAGCCAGGAATTTGCTTAAATTTGACTGCTGACTCAGATGTCGTGCAGAATCTTAAACAATTCCTCCTCAATTTACAGTCCTAAAGTTTTTGGATTCTTGAATTCCTCAAATTTTAAACTCTATGTGAAATTAAATAAAACTTACATTCAATGTACTGGAAATTCAGCAAAGTAGAATAAAGATGTCTAATATGGAAATATGAATAACCTATTTAATAGAGCAAACCTATAAAGCAAAGAAAGTCATTACCTGCTTCAGTGTTTATTATTATGTAATTGTAGGGCTAAAAATAGGGATAATTTACATTGTAACTTGAGCATTTATTTGGAGAACACTACCTTTTGATTTGATTTTTTGAATGAATATTTGAATAAGCAAAAACATCCACATTGTTCTCTTCCCATTGTTGAATTCCTTTGTGAATTCCTCAAAATATCGCCTGATGGCAGTTCCAGCATCCCTACAACCCTGAACAAAATTAATTAGGTATAAAAAAAAATGAATGAATTCCTTGCTACAATTAGGTGTGCGTTTGTGTGAGTGTGTGAAGGCTTTTTTTTATATGCATTCATGCTTTGATTTGTGTTGCTTTTTGCATGAAAAGTTGGATTTGACTTGATTGGATGCAGATCAGGACTTTAACCAGAATCCATTGTAACATTTTTTGGTAGAACAACTTGTGATCTTGGGGTCATCATCTCATCATCAGTTATTATTTCATCAAGTTTTCCTAACTTACACTACATTGCCAAAAGTATTTGCTAACCTGCCACATATGAGCTTCAGTGACGTCCTGTTCTTAATCCATAGGGTTCAGTATGACATTGGTCCACCTTTGCAGCTAAAACAGCTTCAACTCTTCTGGGAGTTCGCAAATACTTTCATTTTCTAATAGGGCTGGACGATAATTCAATATCAATATATATCGATTAATAGAGGTTTTTTCAATATAAAAAAAGAGGTTCAATAAAAGTTCAATATAGAAGAACGGTTTTCTGCTGTAGCCTATTGGGTTTCAGTGTTATGCCCCTTTCAGACTTCCACTGGAAAGCGGCAATATTGCGAACTCTGTCCTTTATAACGCTGCATTCAGACATGCGTACCGGTCTTTTACCTCAGAGATGTAGCACACATGTACTGGCTGGTCTACATGTCACAAGAGCGGAAATGTGAAAGCACAAGAAAATGTTCTGGACAGAGTTGAAGGGAGAGCGGGGCTGTGCTGACTTTTCCGCAACATTTCCTGATGTATGAAAGCGCCGGGACACGATAAGTCCACAAGGAAGCAGCATGTTTGAAAAGACGAGTCTGTTTAAAGAGTGGATGGATTTTACCGCTCATGTTCCGCAATGCAAGTCTGAAAACGGCTTTAGTTTAAACTTTATTATAACACAGCAAAAGCTTAAATGGCCAGGGCTGCACCTAAAATAGCTTTTAATTTGTTAATGGCTTTTTTGATAAATATCGATATCGATTGATACAGATTTTTTTTTATCGATACTCTTTTTTTCTATATCGTCCAGCCCTATTTTCTAATAATACAGCTGACAGTTGACTGTGGAAAATTTAGGAGCGAGGAAATTCCACGACTGGATTTGTTGCACAGGTGGCATCCTATCACAGTTCCACGCTGGAATTCACTGAGATCCTGAGAGCGACACATTCTTTCACAAATATTTGTAAAAACAGTCTGCATGCCGAGCTGCTTCATTTTACACCTGTGGCCATGAAAGTGATTGGAACACCTGATTCCCATCATTTGGATGGCTGAGCAAGTACTTTTAGCATTATAGTGTATATGCACCAAAACAAACACAAACCACAATCCCACCCCAAGAAGATAGAGGACTTTATAGAAAGGCGTGATTTCCTTTCATCAGACACACTGTAATGCTATTTTGGTCTCTATCAACAGTAAATAAAACTTTCTGGCTTGTCAGAATAAAGTTTAGCAAACTGCAAACAGGTAGCCCCACAATGTATACCATTTTTATGCTCAGCTTATCCCTGATCAACACTCTGAAATTTGTAGCCTAAAGATATTTTGGCTGTATTGATGCAGAAATTGGCCCTGTGATGGGCTGGTGACCTGTCTAGGGTGTACCCACATCTTACCTAATAGCTGCTGGAATTGGCTCCAGTCCCCTTATTGTAAATCAAGGGTTTATGAACTCCTACTCCTGAATTTCTTTTTTACTTGTGTCCCTCTAAAAGTAGAAATGTGACGTACTTTCTATGTAACAAGTGATACAAGCTCAAACCTATGAGCATTTAATAAGAAAAAGTGTTCAGGCTGCCTCTTTAAATCGTCTGGGCTGGGGTTGCAGGTGGATTAACTAAACAAGAAGCACTTGGGAACAATACAATGGCCTATTCTCATTCACTGTAATCCTTGTAGGTATTGCAAGTACTTTCATATGACTCTGCAGAGAAAAGGCTACTACAAGCACCTCTCTGAAGAAAAGTTTTGGCTACTGATAAAAAACACAAATGTCAACTGTAAGTAGCTATCATTAATTGTTTCTAACCTTATTTTTATTGTGTTTCGTTCATGTTCTTGGCATTTCATTTGCAACTGAAATGTGTGAACCCGCAGGGTTAAGGCTCCACCTGTGTGTTTGTCTTAAACTTCCTAGCATAGCTGCTAAGATGAAATGAGTGTTCAGGAAAGCTGCATTGCTGTTGTTTCTGTTGACATTAAAATGGGCACCAATGGAAGCCTGCCTTACTTAGCACTTCCAAGAAATCTTTGGGGGGTGAAGTAAACTATTTATACACTTTGCTGCCATTTTCAGTCTGTATCAACTCCTGCCAATATGTGCTGTAAATGGTGTCACTGTTTTGACCCATCATGAATACTTTTGCATCACAGAATGAACCCCATGTTCTCAGTTAAGTCTAAAATACACTGTGGGCTTCATTTTTTGATTATAGTCCCCACCAACCTCTTGCGATTGGATGCTCCTGGTTGAACAGAAGAATGTAAGAAACACTCTTTTTGGTCATTTTGCTGTCAAGAAACCAAAAGATTTAGCATTGTTTTTAAAGAATAAACAATGTTATTGCAGAATTGGTAGTGCTCTTTCTGTCTCACCCTGCCGTGGATCTGTATCCCCTTGTGATGCTTCTCCGGTGACTCACATGTATGAACAGCAGGGAGCTTTTCTTCTCTTTTTCTCTGCTAGATAAATGTCCGGGTTACAACCATGGATGCAGAGCTGGAGTTTGCCATCCTGCCCAGCACGACCGGCAAACAGCTTTTCGACCAGGTTTGTTGTGCGTTGCGATCCCAAGGATTCCTTAACGGAAAATAAATCTGACCCTGATCATACTCGTTGATGTTTTAGGTAGTGAAGACCATCGGGCTGAGGGAAACTTGGTTCTTTGGCCTCCAGTATCAGGACAGCAAAGGCTTCTCCACCTGGCTCAAGCTGAACAAGAGGGTGAGGTGAAAGTTTGCACAGCAACTTTAAATCCTTCGATGACTTTTCTTAATTGCAAACAAACACTGTTTGCAGTTGTGATTGAAGTTTTTTTTTTGTTAATGCTGCTGTTTCACCCCATTGAGGCTAATTAGTGCCTATTTATGCGCTTCCCTGCTGTGGGGTATTAATCCCAGGTGACAGCTCAAGATGTGAAGAGGGATAACCCTTTGTTGATTAAGTTCAGGGGCAAGTTCTACCCTGAGGATGTTGCTGATGAACTGATCCAGGAGGCGACGCAGCGTCTCTTCTTCCTGCAGGTTAGAAATAAGATGGCACAACTTTTTTTTTTTCTTTACAGTTTTAAAGGGATTCACGCGCTTCGGTACCTTAAAATCATAATTATTAGGGAAAATTGATCTAAAAAGAAATAAATGTGTTGACAAGGGATGTCATAATATCAGCAACGCTATTTTAGTAGCCAACAGATGCAAAACTAAAAAAAGCAATATTGATGAAAAACAAAATGCAGAACTAGTCTTAATCACCAGTGGGGGTTTCAAGGTGACTCACACACACTCATGGGTTTTTCATAAGGGATTATACATAAACTAGATCCATGTGCAGGAAGTAAACACCGGAACAGAGATGGCGTGTCCTTCTCTGTGAGATCTTGCACAGTATCTTACAGAAATATTTTTATTTTCATCCTCTGCTTTAGGTGAAGGAGTGCATCCTTAACGACGACATATACTGTCCACCTGAGACTGCGGTACTCTTGGCCTCATATGCAGTTCAGGTCAAACAGGGAGACTACAGGAGAGATTATCATGTACCGGGATACCTGGCAAAAGAGAAGCTGCTGCCACAGAGGTAGAGCATCCTGCGCATATAAGTATTAACTAAAGTGCACCTTAATTCCAGTTTCAGTCACTTGAATTCTAATTGGTTTGTCCTCTTAACTGATAAAACCAGGGTTTTGGAGCAGCATAAGCTGAATAAGAATCAGTGGGAGGAAAGGATCCAGGTGTGGCATGAAGAGCACAAGGGATTGCTGAGGTACTGAAATCCTGCTACCAAAAGTATTTGGGTGCCTCTTGCTAAGCAGGTGTTCTGTATCTGATTAAACTATGCCACATTACAGAGAGGACGCCATGGTGGAGTATCTGAAGATAGCCCAAGACCTGGAGATGTATGGGGTCAACTACTTCAGCATCAAGAACAAGAAAGGGTCAGAGCTGTGGCTGGGAGTGGATGCGCTGGGGCTGAACATCTATGATAAAAAAGACAAGTAGGTCACATTTGGATCATTTAAATGTCTCTGGGAAGTTTAGAAATCTAAGTTTGGATGGATTGCTAAGAAGTTTGTGCAAATATTCTAACATTTTTGGAATTCCCTGATTTATTCATTCTCATTCTCGCTCTACAATGTGAGTTAAGTTTGTAATTATGATTGAAAAGTCTCTTAAACTACCCTTTTTTTTCAATATTTGCGTTAATATACATACCGTATACCGTATTTTAACTGTCAGGTTTTGCACACTGAAAAAAAAATTTGGCCCAATTACATTTTTCAGTTAGATAACAAACTTCCATCCAACTGAATTATGTGTCTTTAACCTCAACCAGATAATGAAAAGTATGTAATTCAATCAAATAAAATTGAGAAGAATGGATGACATACAGTAGAATTAAAGTAACAACTAATAGAAATTACCCAATATACTGTATTAACATGATGCTGTTAAAAAGGTTTATGTGAAACTGTTAATAAAGTTTATAAACTTTATTTATAAACTGTTAAAGCTCGTAAACTTATTAACAGTTTTGCATGAACCTCACTAACAGAATCACATTGACTCTATTATATATATATTGGGTAAATTCTATTAGCTGTTGTTACTTTAATTCCATATAGTCCAGTCTTCAAAGTTTTATTTGATTGAATTACATAAATCCCATTTACGTAGTTGGGCCAAATATTTTTTTCAGTGCAGTTTAGGGCATGATGAAAAATCATCTGGCCTTTGAAGGCCTCCGTATGAGATAAAAGCAGCCTGTGATAAATGATAACACATGACATTTTACTGTGTCTTTATTCCACTGAATTAAATTAAAATATGGAAGCAGTTCTTTAAAGATACACAAAATTAGACTTAACTTGATGTAATTACATTTTTATTGCTCACGTCCGCATTGAGGAATTTTGATCTACTCATTTTTTACAAAATAACCTCTGTTCGTTGAGGTTTGCATGTATTTCTTTATGCTCAGGTCTCTTCAGGTCCCATCTGCATTTTAGGTGGGTTAAGGTCTGGACGTTGACTGGACAATTAAGACAACTTGATTTTTTTTTTTTTTTTCCCCAGATACTACTGTAGATTTACTGTGGTGTTTGGGAACATTATCTTGTTGACCCACTTTCAGAAAAGCTTTAGCTGTCAGACAGATGGCGTCACATCTGACCTGAAATGACTTTGGTGTAAAGAGGTGTTCATGGTTGACTCAATGACAGCAAGTCGCCCAGGTCCTGTGGCTGCAAAACGAGCCCAGACCATTCACCTTCCACCCCCACGACTGGCAGTCAGTATGGATGTTTGTGGGTTTAGTCAAACTTGCTTGTGCATTGTGACATATCCACTTTGGTTTCGGTCTCCAAAAGACGTCTTGTGGTTTGTTCAGATGCAACTTTGCACACCTAAGCTGTGTCGCCACGTTCTTGTTAGTGGGTTTTCTTCTGAACAAACCACACTGAACTTTGACATTTGATTTGTTTGCTGAGGCCTGTTGAGTCTGAGACATACAGTTCCATAATGTTTTTTTGTAGTTTCCTTCTAGGATACCATTTCCTGAGAGGGTAGCTCACTGTCTAATAGGGATGCACGGTGTTGGATTTTTGGCCAATATCCATAATTTTACAACTCATTAAGCTGATAACCAGTGCTGATTTTAAAGCTGAAAATGATCTAATATTCATTCAAACAAAAAACCCCTGGGCCAAACTGCTCGGTTAAAAAGGGACCAAAAAATTTCTGTGTTATTTCAACCCAGACATTTGGGTTGTTGGGTTGTTGACTCAACCTCTGGGTTAAAATAACCCAACATTGCAGACAACATAACCCAACTTTTGGGTCAAATATTCAACCCGAAAGTTGGGTCAATAACTAACCCAATTTTCTGGATCAAAGTAACCCGGAAATTAGTTGGTCCATTTTTTACCCTGCAGTGGGTCAAAAATAACCCAGCGAGTTTTAAGTGTGTTCCCAGTGAAAATGATGAAAATACCTCTGCTGCAGGTCCAGCACACACTAAAAACTCTGCTGGGTTGAAAAGGGACCAACTAATTTCTTGGTTTCTTTGACCCAGAAAATTTGATTATTTTTTTGACTCAACTTCCAGGTTGAATATTTGACCAAGAAGTTGGGCTTTGTTGACTATAATGTTGGGTTATTTTGACTCAGAAGTTGGGTCAACAATCCAACAACCCAAATGTCTGGGTTGAAATAACCCAGAAATTAGTTGGTCCCTTTTTAAAGGAATAGTACACCCACAGAATGATGTGCCTTCATTTTCTAATCACCCTCATGCCGAGCAAGACTCTGAAACACTTTTTTAGTATCTCAAATGCAGCCGGAGATCGGGAGGTTTTCGTTGTCCACCGACATTCATATAATTGGATTCGCTGGTGCCTGAAACAAAAAGGTCAACAAAAGTCCACAAAAACTTGTCAATATTCTTCTATACTGCTCGTCCAATGTAATCCAAGTGTCCTGAGTGGGTAGCATCCATAACTTACTGGAAGCCACATCATTTAGTATATTTTTATAGTCTAAACAGTAGAGCATCACACTTCATGCGAGTTCACGACACTACCGAAGCCACAACAGACGAGATCACGCATTCTTTATCTCTTTCCTCTTGTGTTTGTCCGCAGCTTGTTCGCTCTTAGCACAATGTAAACAGCAAATTTCTTCTTCTACGCTTGCATTATCAGCAGAGTACAGTAGGCGCTGAATGCCACAGCTTCCGTTGTGTCGTGAACTTGCATGAACGCGCAAATAGGAAGTGTGATGGACACTACCCACTTACGACACTTGGACTACATTGGACGAGCAGTATCGAGGAATATTGCCAAGTTTTTGTGGATTTTTACGGAACTTTTTGTGTTGAGTGCCGGTGAACCACATTGTATGAAAGTAGGTGGATGACGGAAAAAAAACCCGACTGGAACTCTGGCTGCATTTGAAATATTAAAAAAAGTGCTCCAGAGTCTTGCACAGCATGAGGGTGAGTAGAAAATGAAGGCACATCATTCTGTGGGTGTTGTATCCTTTTAACCCAGGAGTTTTTAGTGTGTAGGCCGACATTAAGGGGCAAACTCCGCTGGAAAAGAGTGAAGCCCACAAGTTAAGTTTAATAATTGTAGTTCTTTCTTCATCCGCTTGGGGCTGGTTTCAAAACAAAGCAAATCCCCACAGACTCCCACGTTAAAAGGCCAACTTCACAGCAGGAGTAAACATGTTTACAGCCCGGTTCAAAAAATTATTTTAGGTTTAATAGGTCAAGTTTACCTTCATGTCAACTGTGAGGGGGGTGAATTTATTTAATCTTAAAAATTACACATAATTAGGGGTGTATCCTTTTGATTGATATGCCGCAGACCGGATGCTGGCTGAGTAGCCGTTGGCTAATAGTTAGCTCCTTGTTTGCTCTCGGTAAGCAGAGCAGCAAAATGGTGGTTTTTAGCCAGCTAACAGCAAGTCTAAACATGCCTTACCTTTAGCCCGCCGCTTATGAGGCTAATCTTCCTTAGCTCTTGTTAGTTTGGAGTTGGCTTGGTTAGCATTTGGTCCAGAGTATGTTAGCTATCAATCATTTGCCCCGAGGCTGCGCTTCGCCCATTTTAGTTTCTTCTAGGAGTGACAACACACATGACATGGCAAGACGGCAACGGTGGGGCACGCCCAACTGGCTTCACTTTCCCCTAGTCACACGTGATCGGATACAACCTCCATTTTTTAACAGTCTTTGGTCAACATCTAGCCAATATTGGCCAATATCAAAATTCGATTTTAAAGTGAATGCTGATACTGATTTCAGGCCGATAATATCGCACATCTCTACTGTTTTGTTATCCACTTGTAAATTATCTTTTTCTAATTGTCTTTTTTTTTTCATGCTGAACTGAAGCTCATGTTTTTGCTCATCATGCCAACTTTGTGAAATCTGCTGCATGCACGATATTAAATGAATAAAACATGCTGATATCTCTACAGGATGACCCCAAAGATTGGTTTCCCCTGGAGTGAGATCCGAAACATTTCCTTCAATGACAAAAAATTTGTCATCAAGCCAATCGACAAGAAAGCACCGGTATGCATCGCTTGTATATGATGCTTAAGTCAATGAATACACTGCAAGGGTGTGCCATTTGAAAGGGTGGATTATGTTGTTTGAGTTTTTTATGGCTGGTCGGACGAACAGCTTATCATGGTTTAACTCTCTTAATGGATGCTTGTGGATTAAATAGTTGTTATTTCTCCACTTCAGGACTCATTATACTAGCATTAGTAGTTATATGAAAACACTTTCACAACTAAATTTACGGCTTTTTTTTAAAAAACATGAACATCTTCAAAGCAGATTTACATGTTGCTCAACTGCAGCTGTTAGATGTGGCAGAAAGCCATTTGTTATTGGTGAAGTAATCGACTCTACAAACCCTTAAATTACAGTGAATGGGGTTTTGACAGCAGCTGCTACTTGGCCTCATTTAAAAACATGAGTTTAGACCATCAAGTCCAGCTTCTCACTCCATGCCCAGATTGTAGGAAAAAAAATCCTCATCTTTAAGGGAAAGAAAAAAAAACAGATATCTTGTGTTAAAGGCATGTCATGGATCAACTCTTCTCATTTCTGTTTTTGTTTGTTCAAGGACTTTGTTTTCTATGTACCTCGTCTTCGCATCAACAAACGTATCCTGGCATTGTGCATGGGAAATCATGACCTGTACATGCGCAGACGCAAACCTGACACCATTGAGGTGCAGCAGATGAAGGCCCAAGCAAGGGAGGAGAAGAACAAGAGGCAAATGGAGAGGTGCAAAAAGGGGGAATAATGGAGGCTTATTTTTTTTACAGTTTACACTGTGTTCTCTCTGCTTTAAGAAAGAACTGTCAGGAGATAACTTTTTTTTATTATGCGTATTTATGCACAATTCTCCTTGTCAGGGCTCTGCTGGAGAGTGAGAAAAAAAGCGAGAAAATGCTGAGAAGGAAACAGAGAAGATTGCTCGTGAGACCATGGAGCTGATGGAAAGATTGAGACAGATTGAGGAGCAGACAAAAAGAGCTCAGGATGGTCTGACAACTCTCTGAATACAAATTTTTCTTAAGTACTGCTTTATTTTTTTCTGTTAAAGAAAGTCAAAAGAATGGCTGGATGCATTAAAACAGTTTTGATCTAAAGCTTATACCATGCGGGCTGCATTGGATGGGTGTGTGGTGGGTATTTTGTGCACATGTGGATTATATAACTTACTTTTTTCCAGAGCTTGAGGAGCAGACTCGTAGAGCGCTTGAGTTGGAGAAGGAGAGAACAATTGCTCAGGAGGAGGCTGAGCGTCTTGACAAGGACCGTAGAGCTGCAGTGGAGGCTAAAGCAGCCCTGCTACACCACTCTGAATCCCAAACCAAGAGCCAGGAAAACCTGGTACTCATTCAAAAACTTCATTCTAATGTTTATTTTCACTTTTACAGATTAAATCAAACAAATGAATTCTCTCCAAACCCCAAACTTTGCTTAAACCCACTCATTTTAGGACCTCTTCTTTACCTAATGTGAAAATGTAATATTTTCAGTTAAGAGTCATTTACCTGAGCCACAATGCCACGTACAAACATGCATTGTGCGTGCACACATGAACACACACACACTCATTTTCTCTGGCACACTTCACACGCACATACAGAGCACAATGACCTTAGATCAGAAGCACTCTTAACTCTCTCTCCATTTGTGTGCATGGTTGTGCAGGCCACTGAGCTGGCAGAGCTTACCTCTAAGATCTCCCAGCTGGAAGACGCCAAGAAGAAAAAGGATGAGGAGGCGAAACGGTGGCAGAAAAGGGTGAGAGAAAATGTGAGAGCCATGAGAGGGATAAGGGATGAATCAAGCCTGAGCAAAGAGGGAAGTCTGAAACCAGACCTGTGCAAAATACAATCAAACTATTAGCTGAAGACGTGAGTTTGGAGTCAGATACAACGCTGTCACCACAGAGTTACACAATGTTTCACCTCCGGCCACGAGACACCATCGTTGACTAAAGGAAACTATTAAATTTGGATGCAAATTTCACTTAGGGATTATGTAAAAGTGTCTTCAAACCAAATGAGCTTGCAAATAAGGAATACAACTTGGAACTTGAATGCATCATTGCAGTGATGTGCATTGTTATTTCTGCAGTGAGAAACTGTTGCCTTTAATACACTGCAAAAACTCAAATCTTACCAAGTTTATTTTTCTAATTTCTAGTCAAAATATCTCATCACACTCAAAATAAGACAAAATTACCTAAAGAGAAACATTTCAGTGAGATATAAGAACTTGTTTTGAGGCAATGAAACTTATTTCAAGAAAATGTTGCTTGTTCTATTGGCAGATTTGTTTTTTACTTATTACAAGCAAAAAAAAAAAAAAAAGTCTTGGCCACTCTTAAAATAAGAAAAAAAATCGTTTTGCTTGTAATAAGTAAAAAAAAAAAAAAATCTGCCAACAGAACAAGCAAAATTTTCTTGAAGAGATTTCTTGATATAAGATGCATTGCCTTAAAACACGTTCCTATATCTCAATGAAATGTTTCTCTTTTGGTAATTTTGTCTTATTTTGAGGTAAGATATGAGTTTTTGCAGTGTAATCTTTCTGAATTCTTTCTTTTTTGTGTAAAAGCTGCATCTTTTTCGAATATGGAAGAGAAAACGGACAGCTTATCCCAGATTAAATATTTGTTATCATGCTTTTGCCAATGTTTACAGATCTCATAGGAGCTAGGTTTCACCAGAGATCATCTATTTTTGTGTTCTTTTTGAGAAAAAACTAAAGTGGCTTATCCTGATTTTGAAGAAAACCTAGCAGGCTACCTGTCAAACCCCATTAATATCCAACCACAGCACTTCAGAGCAAGTCATGTGTGTTGACAGGCAATTATGGCAGAGGCTGATTTGGACCGAACCAAAGAGGAGCTGAAGACTAAACTAATGGGTGTCCACATCCAGAATTCAGTCCACACTCACATGCATGAGCACGATGAGACGGACGAGAGCAGCGCAGAGGCGAGCGCCGAGCTGACTTCTCCTGGCATGGTCCGAGATCGCAGCGAGGAGGAGAGGATAACGGAGGCGCAGAAGAACCAGAGACTGCAGAAAAACCTCAAGGTGAGATTATGTGAATGTAGCCAGGTAGGCTTTTTTTCCATGTAATTGGAGCAGCTTTTAAAAGAGCATAGGAATTAATTAAAATGTCCTGAATTTTAAAATGAGAAAAGTTTTAATTTAACCTGTGAATAATGTTTTGCAAATTAAAAAATGACTCTGAGTGGTGGGGCTAATGGAACAGTGAAGAATGGTCATTTTTCTTGCAGCCAAGCAAAATAAGGTCATGGGAAGATGAACTTATATCTCTACAGAAAGACTGACCGCGATGTTGGAAAATAAACTTATGTAAAGATGACCTTTGCCATACAAAATGTCTAATAAACTGCCTGCTACTGGCTAGTTTTACTGTAAGAACCAAATCATATGAAAATGAAAGTGTTTAAATGAGAAGCTCCCACTTCTGTCTCCCACTGGATTCAGTTTGTGATCTGAAAGCCAAATTTTCGCTGGCATTTGTAGATGATTTTGCCAAATTTTCTTTGCTGTTTATTGTCATAGAGGTTTTCAATCACCCGTGCAGATGGCAGAGTAATTACCTTCACCAGAACTAAGTGCACTTCCCATAATTAAACACAGTTGCACCACTGCATTATCATTGTTCCGGTTTTCAATCAAGGTGCAAATTTCGTCCGTGGTCTCTGTCTCAAAGCTGGAATCATGCATCTTGTTTGTGTGTCTCCATACAAAAATACATTCAATAACTATTGACAATAGTGTTTTCAAATGGGGGTTGAGGGGAAAGGGAGGGAGTTAGGCTTCGGTATAGTCTCCCAGTCCCAGGTAAGAGGATTTTATTCCATTCTGCTCTATTTCAGTTCCTGAGCACCGAGCTGGCCAGAGCTGTAGATGAGAGCAAAAAGACCCCCAATGACCTGATCCACGCTGAGAACGTGAAGGCCGGCCGGGACAAATACAAGACCCTGCGTCAGATTCGTCAGGGCAACACGAAACAGCGTATCGATGAGTTTGAGTCCATGTGAGGCAGCCTGCTGTCGCCCCGCTCAGACTGAAGGTGGGATAAGATAAAGGAGGATGAGGAGTTGGAGTCTCAGAGGAGAAGCAGCAGATTAGCTCTTACGTAATTAATTTGAAGTAACTGAATGTGACAACAGATTCTATTATATATCATATATCACATTTGTTGTCTTTATTACTGATTTGAATACAGTTTCATTTGAGAAAATAAGAACCGTCCTTAGAAGTAGGTTACATTTGACTGATTACAGGAACAAAAACAAACATCTCAAGTCTAGTCCAGGGATGTAAACTTTTATCATTGTTGCCCTCATTTATTTCGTCCTTGAAGACCTGATTACACATAATTTAAATTTTGATGTACTGAACTGAAGACTCTACCAGTGTGAACTGATTGAAGTAGTGGCATTTAATCCTCTTTTCTTTATGTGAAAATAAATACAAAGAAGCAAAAATCGGTGTGTTGTGTGTGCATCAGTTTCCATATGAATGAATGAGCATCACCATCAGTGTGTGGAAGGATGGAAAGTTGCATTGCCACTGGTTTTACATAATCCATCACTTCATCTCCCATCGCTGCACTTGCAGTTTCAGTCTCTTCTGTTGCAGAAAAGTGGGCTTCCCCAAACATCCCAGTTTCCTTTCTGTTCATTTATTCAATTTTAATCCATTTGACTATTTGCAAACTGTATAGATTTACTGGAGATTCATTTTAGCGTCCAAAAACAAGTAGATTAATACTCTACTGCCCCAGCCCGAATGTCAGTTTATTTTTGCATAATTTTTACAGGTATAAATATAATAATTTAACTCTAAAATACTAAGAAATCTTTTCTAAAAAAAAAAAAATGGGGGGAAAGGGGAGTACTTTATTCTGTCAACAGCTCTCACAGCTGAGAAACATTACTGCTGCCGCCAAGGGAAGAAGAGTACAGAAGAGGATTAGGGCCACTGAAGAAGAAAAAAGGAGGATTCTGAGGGGGAAAGTCAGAATTCTGACTTTAATCTCAGACTTTTTTCCAGAACATTAAAAAAAAAAAATTTCATAATTTTTTTAATTTCTGAAAAGGCAGAAGTGACTTTTTTTTTTTCTTTTAATGTTCTCGAAAAAAGTCAATATTCTGAGATTAAAGTCAGAATTCTGACTTTTTTCCCCTCAAAATTCTGTCTTTTTCAGAAACTGAAAAAAAAAATCTCAAACTCTGAGATTAAAGTCAAAATTCTGACTTTTTCAGAAATTGAAAAAAGTCAAAATTCTGAGATTTAAGTCAGAACTCTGACTTTTTTTTTCTCAGAATTCTGACTTTTTTCCATAACATTTTTTTTTGGTCAGGATTTTTTTTTTTTAATTTCCAAAAAATTCAGAATTCTGACTTTTTTCCCAGAACATGAATTTTTTCAGGATTTTTTTTTTTTCAATTTCTGAAAAAGTTAGAATTTTGACTTTTTCCTCAGAATTTTGAGACTTTTTCAGAAATTGAATTTTTTTTAAAAATCCAGATTTTCTTTTTCTATGTTCTTGACCTTTTTTCCCTGCAGATGGACTTTTTCAGAAATTACAAAAGAATTTTCCTGGTTTTTTTTTTTTTTTTTTTTTTTTTTGTAATGTTCTGGGAATAAAAAGTCGAAATTCTAAGATTAAAGTCGGAATTCTGTTTTTGGGAGGGAAATTGAAAAAAAAAAATTCCTGAAAAAAGGTGTTCTGGAAAAAAGTCAGACTTTTTTCTCAGAATTTTATTTTATTTTTCTTCAGTGGCCCTAATCCTCTTCCGTAGAGAAGAGGGGTGTTAAATGGCTTTAGCTTTGCGTTTCTCGCGAGAGTTATTTATTTAAGCATCCAAATAACAGGGGGAGGGGGGGTGAACCGCCTCCTTTCCAATTGACATAATAAGTTACATTACGGTTATTGTTCAGTGTGTAAAGTGGCAGTGTGGCCAGATAAAGTTCATAGTCCTCCCACTCGGTCTATCTGTTACACTCGAGGTTAATTTTAGTCGCCTGAAGCTCCGGCGCTGAGAATGGTTACTAAAGAAAAACGGGAAAAAGTTCAGCAGCTCTTTCATTTGTGGATCAGGTCGGCGGGACGTCCCTTTCCTTTCTTCAACGACGTCGTCTCCACTGAACTCCCCATCCGCTAAGACGCATGAGTGGACGCTCATTGGGTAGACGTTTTCTCGCCGGGAAAGTGTTTTGTTTGCTCTCCGCGCACTCGGCGCACTGCTCGACTCCAAGGACGCGAACTGAAGATGGCCTTTCACTCGAGCTTATCCGACAGAGACCCGTCCAGCTCTTTAATAATGACTGAGAGGGATCGTTTGGACAGAGCTGATAGCTACGCGTGTTCCACTACCGAGCTCAGCAAAGCCGTGTCAGTGTCTCTGGGTCTGGATTCACTGTCGTCTCCGCTCGCGAACATGAACCAGTGCCCCAGCAGCGCCTTTGCGGACTGTGATCCCACTTGCGGCGGAAGTGGTTCCAAGGGAATGCTTGAGTTGGGAACGCCTGGAAATCTGAACTCGGAAGGAAGCGGGGTTGTTCTGGCTGACAGCAGTGCGCGAGAGGACGACTTTGGAGACGTGTGCCATGGCATACGGCAGGTGAGCTGCATGGATCCGTTCAGTTCCGGCGAAATGGACAGCGCGCAATCGGTGACGCGCAGCTCGGTCATATCCAGATATGTCTGCAAGGAATCAAACGTATTCCTGGGCCCGGTTCCAGAGCTCCCCGCGACCGCTCAGGTAACCGAAGTCCTACCTCTGAAACCCTACTCTGCTTACGCCAGTCCAAGCTTGTACAGAGATGCCCAAGGTGTGTGGTGCGCAGCCGAGCGCGCGTGCAGCAACCGATCCGAGCCCCACAGAGGCGGATCCGATGGACATAATTTCTTGTGTAAATACTGCAACTGCGGGCAAAGCTCGCTCGGATCCAGGCCGGAGTGCAGCTGTGTGTGGTACGGCAGAGGTGAGCGGGGCGGCAAAGGTGGCGTGCAGGCGGTGGCGGCTCAGGCGTACGGCCAAGTGGAAAGTTACCCAGACGCAATTCGTCAAGGGCAAACCACTTTTTCCACTATCAAGAGCGAGCCTTCAGCTTGGGTGGACTACACAGATCGCTCTTTCAGGTAAAGTGTTTATTTTGATTGTTTGTTGCGACTTGTTGGGCGTTTTTTCCCCTCATTTGCGTCAGGCAAAAAGGTCAACCTTGTTTACTGAAAAGTCTTTACCACTCTCAGTCACTCATCTGTCTTTTCTCAGAGACAAAAGAACAGACGCAGCGGGAGCTGTGTAGTGGTCATGCTTCAACACACCAAGCTTTTACAGTTTGGCATTTTCTATTAAAAGGATGTGATGATTAGTTGTGACTTAAACTCTGTAATAGCCTTTTACTTAGAGTGCATTCCACATTTCTTGCTCTGGACATGTGCTCCATGTCAGCACCCATAAATCAAACACAAATAAAAGTCATTGTTAGGTATTGTTCATGGCCATGCCCGGATTGATACATTGTATAATCACTTGGGTATCAAGACTAAATCATTTGAGCTGTAATAGCCACATGTGCTCTTCTTGGCCTTGGCCAGGCTGTTTCAACATGCAGCCAGAGTGAACCAAAGTTCAACCAATCCCCGACTTTCCATAAACGTCCTTATTTGTGCTGTGACTAGCTTCACAAGCCACTACCAGACATGAGTTAATGTATCAGTGTCACTATAAACAAGAGATACAGCACCTGTTGCTGATTCTGTGCTCAGAAAGGAAGAAAAACTTGGGTCAGGAGTTACTGATTCCTAAAAAAGCAAAACTGACTCTGGTATTCTTTAATCGCAAGTTTGCTTGTCTGGGAATTGACTTCTCTTCTTATGTAATCACTTATGAGAGAGGGGAAACGCTCAATATATAATTGGATGGGATTTAGGGAATTAGTGCTCCAAATCTCTGAGTGGGACAGACCCAGTGACCCAAATCTCTTAATATGTCTGTTTTACCAGGTGCTTTAATGCTTTTACACAGATATCCGAGCTGGGGAAGATGAAACTGTTATTAAATCTCTCTGCTTGTATCTTCTCCCATTTGAGTCCTTTAAAAACAACACAGTGTTGCCTCTGTGTGTGTGTGTGTGTGTGCGTGCAGGCATGAGGATTTTTTTCCAGGCGTGTACCTGTCAGACAGGAGAGTGTGTCAGGTGTGTGGCGATGATGCGTCCGGTTGTCACTATGGAGCAGTCACCTGCGGCAGCTGCAAAGTGTTCTTCAAGAGGGCCGCTGCAGGTGGGTGCAACACACAAAAACACCAGCATCCACTTAATCCACACACACACCAAATTATCCATCTGCTGATTTAATTTCTTACACCCACTTGCTCTCTCATGCCGACAGGGCACAGTGACCTAACATTACGAGGGAGAGTTATTTGTTATCAGTAAACACCCACATATCGTTGCTATGAGTAGAGGCAGAGGCATTGTCCAACTCTGATCCTCCGGGACTGTCTGTGTGCCCCCAGGTAAGCAGAACCACCTGTGCGCCAGCCGGAACGACTGCACCATCGACAAGCTGAGGAGGAAAAACTGCGCCTCGTGTCGCCTAAAGAGGTGCTTCATGTCGGGAATGAGCCTAAAAGGTGCGAAACTGAGGACAGAAAACAGAAAAGGAGGCACTTACGGTCAACTTGCTTTAATACGGAGTAACAAATGCTTTGTTGGAAGAGTTTTTTTTTATTTGTGGTTAGTAATAACATGAAATATCATTTGGCTCCTGCATGCTGTTCATAATCAGATGATGCAAAACAAATTGGTCAAAACTATTTTTAAAAAATGAGGAAAACAGCTTTTTACTTGTTTTCTTTACCCTCTAAGAAATATATCTTTATGTTTTCACATGAAATCTTGTTCTTGCAAAAGTATTCTCCCCTATTTAGAACGGACCCCTATTCATTTTCTATTTTAAAACATTACAACCTGTAAATTAATCAGGAAGTTACATGATGAACCTTCATAAAATAGCCTATGTTATTATAGTTGTCCTCAAAATTTTTCATACCCTCCAATTACAGAAGGAAAAAAATAATCTGTGTGCAAAATAAGTTGAAATTGACAAAAGTGACCGAATCTACAATTTTGTAGAGCAACATCTGAGATAATCACTGCAAACAAGGGTTTTCTCTAATGTTTAAAAAGATCCAATGTTCATGAGAAAGGACAGTTTATTTTTTATTTCTATTATTATTTCCAACCGCAACTCAAAAGCAATAATTTGTTTTACTAAATTATAATTTTTTAAATTTTAATTTATTATTAGTTTCTTTAGTTTCTTGTTGTTTAAATTGCTATTGTGAATTTAATCTTTTCTTTAATTGGAGTTTATGAATAAATTTGAGGACGACTGTGCAGTTGCATAGCTGCTACAGATGCATGATATTGGAAATTTTGGCAGATATTCGATATGCCGATATTTTAAAACTCATATGGCTGATAACCGATATCAATACCGATATTAAAGCTGAAAAAATTAGCAGTCATTGCAAATAGCAGTTTTGTTATCTGTTTCCGACACTTTGAAAAATGGGGGTGGGAAAAAATATTGATACACTAAAATATTGAGATCTTTTCATCTGCCAATATCATATCGATATTTAAAAACACGGTATCTATCTATTTTACTGAAAAATCTTGCAAGATTTCAGCGTTTTGTTACAAAATCTCACAATGTTTTGTGAATTCCCGCGAGATTTCGTAACAGAACAATGAAACATTGCAAGATTTCGTTAGTAAAATAGATTAATATCGCATTTTTAAATGTCAGTATGATATCAGCATATGAAAATATCGCAATATTTCAGTGTATCAATATTTTTTCCCCACCCTCGTCTTTTGAGTTTTATAGTCTGTAAAAAATATGTTTTTGAAGAAGAGTAAGATTTTTTTAGACTTTAGAAACAGCGAGCTGATCGGTTAAATATCGGTGGGGTGGCCGATGTCCGATACTCAGTTTTAAGGCCGATATAGGCCTATACGGATGAGGGCCGATTATATCGTGCATTCTTAATAGCTGCAACTACTTTTAGTTGTTAACTCAATTGCTGTGATGAGCTGTGAAAACAACCCTTTTACAAAATGATGTCAGACAAACCCCCAACCCCGTTTTCTGGGGACAAACCTGCAGTAATATCATTTCCATGACCCCTAACACCAACCTACAGCTTAAACAATATAAAACTATTCACACAAGCCACTTCACCCAAAAAGAAATGTTTAAAGTAGGACTAGCCACCGCAGGTATCCGTTCTCAATGATTAAGAAAAAAAAGGCTTTAGATACTTGAATAAAAATCTGGTCTCATTTCTGATGATTACATTTAGCCAGTTTGCTCTTTTAGCTGCTTCTCTGTAATTCATGTGGCCAAATCAGGTCGCCGGCTGAAGGGAGCCGGACAGACGAGAAACGGAGAGGAGGAGCAAGGGCCTGCTGCCTGGGGGCACGGAGAGATGGAAGAAAGGGCGGGGAAGAAAGATGTCGTCTTTGAGCCGGGAAATGCCGCAGCCAGGGCTCAAGGTGGGTGGGATGGGGGGGCGCAGAAGCTCTACACTTCACATCTTTCTTTATTTCTTTTTAAAGAAATACTTGTATCTTTAACAGGACCCCAGGCCCCGCCTCAAGGCATCCCCCAAACTCTGCGCTCCTGTTTGTCCCTGCTCAGCATCCTGCAGTCCATCGAGCCCGCCGTGGTCAACGCCGGGCATGACCCCGCCCAGCCGGACAGCCCCGCGTCCTTGCTCACCAGCCTCAACGAGCTGGGCGAAAGACAGCTGGTAACCGTGGTGCGCTGGGCCAAGGCCATACCAGGTAAACTAGTCTGAGTCAGAATGCTCCAGATTACTGCCATAGTTGTTTCCGGGTCAGTGTGTGCAGAGCAAAAACAACGCAAGCGAGCTTTACTCACAGCCACAGCTGCAGGAAGGCGTGTTTAAGCTATCAGAAGCATCTAGAATGTCAGTGCGGGGCAAGGCCTCCAGATCTGGCTCAGAAGATAGGAGTCAGGATTCAGTGCCTGTTTAAAACGGTTCAAACATTAACCACTAGAGGGGGGTGTGCTCATATTTAAACCCAGAATGGAGCAGTGAGGGGCAGCATCATGCCTCCTCTGTCATCTTTGATGTTAATAGTTTCATTGATCTAATAGAGCTGAGAGGAGTGTGTTCAGTGATTTATCACCTTATATTGAGGATGATGTTTGTTTAAAAGGAGTTTTTTCCGCAGGGTTTCGCGACCTGCACGTGGACGATCAGATGTCTGTGATTCAGCTGTCGTGGATGGGGGTGATGGTGTTCGCTTTGGGCTGGAGGTCCTACAACTTAGCAAACTGCTCCATGCTCTACTTTGCCCCGGACCTGGTTTTCAACGAGTAAGTGGTGGAAAGAAAAAAAGAAAATGGAACTGTTTCCAAACTCAGCAGGTTGTCTGAGAGATCTCACATCAAGAAGTTGTTTTCTTTGTGAATTAGAGTTGATAAAAGTTTGCCAAACCCGACGCGGCGCCTTCATTCCAACAAAGAAAGTTTGTTTGGGTGTAATCAGCTGTAATGATCGCAGTTGCGAGGGTTTTGGCGGAGCATCATGAGGATTCACCTGTCATCGTCGCTGGAAAGAAAGGCGCTGTGGAACGCCAGCTTCAGAGGAAACCTGACTAATCACACAATAAACATCTCTTTTTAGGCGAGACAGTAAACAAGCGTGTTCTGTTCTTAACATTTCCTCGGCGCCTGATCAGCGTGGCCGCAGAGGAATCACCTCAGATGATTTATTCCATTTCATCTTCGCTGAACCAGTCACAAGTCCCCAAGAAGTGCGGCGGCATTGAGACGTTCCTTTTTTCACCCTGATAAGTTCTGATTTGCGACTTCACTCTTTTGTCTTTTCTTTGTACTTTTAAAAACTTCACTCAGACTTTTGCGGCGTGAATGCGCTGCTGCTTCCCACCGGTAAATTGGTGGGAAAAGGCGACACCCAGAAGCGGAAGCCGGTCGCAGGCCCGCCGGTGTCGCTCTCGATCGTCTGGTGTTTTGTGCAACATTAGCAAAACACTGCTTCTCTCTGCATTAGACCTCTGTCGCTCTGCGGGGCTGCTTCTGACCTGCATGGTAATGGATACGCCTGCCCTCGTTGCTGACCCTCATTTTTCTCTGCCTCTCTGCCGCTCTCTTTTTCCATTATCCATCTAACTCATTTTTCTCTCACCCCTGCTGCTTTCTCTTCCTTTTTCTCCTCTCTCATCTCTGCAGCTATTAATTGTCTTCCTCTTTTCTATTTTTCGCTCTGTCTGCCCATCTCCTGGCTTCACACTTCTTCTCTTGTCACACCTTGTGCTCCCTCTTCGCCTCTCATCTTTATGTTTTTCTCTCTTCTACCCTTCCTCACAGCCAGCGGATGCAGGTGTCCAGTATGTATGAACACTGCGTGAGGATGAAGCTGCTTGCCCAACGCTTCTGCAAGCTGGAGGTTACCGAGGAGGAGTTCCTCTGCATGAAAGCCCTCGTCCTCTTCAGCATCAGTGAGTGGGCCGGCGTTGTGTCTAAACAATAGTTTAAATGTCAACTCGGCAAAGTGATGTACGAGTTTAAAGGAGCACCCCCATGTTTCAGAGGGGTGATGGGATGGATAAAGTCTGCGAGACTTATTGTTGTGTTCTGGCTTTGCGGTCACAGTGCCAGTGGAGGGCCTGAAGAACCAGCGGTGTTTTGATGAACTGCGGACCTCCTACATCAAGGAGCTGGATCGCCTGGCCAGCCACCGCGGGGAGACCACCCGGACGCAGAGGCTGTTCCAGCTCACGCAGCTGCTGGACTACCTCCAGTCGGTAATTCAAGTAAAAGCTCATCTGAACGCATCTGTAAACTGTCACTTCAGCCGGTGTCGCTTCAGTAAGAAGTAATGTGGATCAAAGCGTCCTTCATAAGTACACAAACACTGTATCTACCCAGCTCCCAGCAGTGTTGACTTCTCAGTAACTAACCAGGCAACATATTAAAGGAATAGTACACCCACAGAATGATGTTCCTTCATTTTCTACTCATCCTCATGCTGAGCAAGACCCTGAAGCACTTTTTTACACTGCAAAAACTCAAATCTTAGCAAGTATATTTTTCTCATTTCTAGTCAAAATATCTCATCACATTCAAAATAAGACAAAATTACTTAGAGAGAAACTTTTCAGTAAGATATAAGATCTTGTTTTAAGGTAAATGCATCTTACTGTATTTCAAAAAAATTTACTTACTTGCTTTACTAAATTTGCTTACTACAAGCAAAATATCTTTGCCACTATTAAAATAACTTAAAAAATTATACTTCTCTTATATCCTACCAAAATGTTTCTCCTTAAGTAATTTTGTCTTATTTTGAGTGTAATGAGATATTTTGTCTAGAAATGGGAAAAATATACTTTCTAAGATTTGAGTTTTTGCAGTGTAATATTTCAAATGCAGCTGGAGATCGAACAGGTTTTCGTTTTCCACCAACTTTCGTATAATGGAGTTCACCGGAGTTCAAACCAAAAAGGTCTATAAAAGACCACAAAAACTTGGTGATGTTCCTCCATACTGCTCGTCCAAGTGTCCTGAGTGGGTAGAGTCCATAATTTACTCAAACCGACATCATTTAGTATCTTTTTAGAGCCTAAACAGTAGAACATGTAGCTGCCGCAAAGCATGCCCCTGCGAGTTCACGACACTACAGAAGCCGCCGCGCTCAGCACCTACTCTGCCGATAATGCAAGAGCGAGCTGCGGAAAAACACAAGGGGGGTTGGCTGTTTATTTAAGACAAAGAAAGAAAGAAAGAAAGAAGGAAGAGAACTTGCAATCTTGTCCGCTTCCGTAGTGTTGTGAACACGCTTTGCGGTGATGTGGTTTCCAGTAAATTCTGGACGCTACCCACTCAGGACACTTGGATTACATTGGACAAGCAGTGTGGAGGAATATTGACAAGTTTTTGTGGACTTTTATGGACCTTTTTGGTCCAGTCACCGGTCACCTCCATTATATGAAAGTCGGTGGATAACGAAAACCCCCTGGATCTCTGGCTGCATTTGAGATATTAAAAAAGTGCTCCAGAGCCTTGCTCAGCATGAGGGTGAGTAGAAAATGAAGGAACATCATTCTGTGGGTGTACTATTCCTTTTAATGTCCATCAGTGCTTCAGTTATTGCATTTGGAATTCAGGCGAGCATTTCTAGCAATGCTTAATCCTCGTTAAGCTTAAAAGAACAATAAAACCAGATGAGGGATGCTTAAAAACTGTGCAGTGAACTGCATTTCCTTACAATTTACATCCACTGTGATTTTTCCTTTTTAATATTTTAAGTCGAAGCAATAGGATTTGTTACTTTAAAACCTCAAATCACACTCAGAATGTGCTTCCTTGCATGTATTACCACATGAAAGGGTCACAGGGCACGTTTTTCCCCCATCCATCCACTGTATCATTATTTTTGCTCCAACATCTGGGCACATGTGTAGCCAAGACAAATAACACCAGTGAAACCGGAGATAAATCTTGCTCCGAGAGCTTGTTCCACAGACGGACATGTCGAGCTGTCTCGCAAGCTTTCTGTTTGATATTTATCACTCCTGTATTCATCATTAAGATTTGAGGGAGCTTAAGAACATGATAATATTTGCACAGTAAATCATAGATTTTTCATTTTAGCATAAAAGACTGGGAAAATTGGGGTTTTATTCTTTCTTTTTGCAAGAATTTCCTTCAATAGTAATAGCAGCAGCACAGCCATATCTCATAGATTTAAAATATGAGGTTTAATGGAGATTCCCAGCAGGTGTTCCACCACTAGAGGGTGTAGATCAACCACTTTCCTTCTTAAATAGCTTAAGAACCTCAGTGAGAACAATTAACTGTCAGAGAGAGAGGCCTGACATCACAGATGGGGGCGGGACCAGCGGAGCAGCACACTGTGAAGTTTCCCTCCTGCAGAGAGCAGAGCTGCAGCAGTTTCATCCTTTAAATGCTCAGCCTTGTGCCTTATGAGCTGGAGAGCAGCCAGAGATTGTCTGGCAGGGCCCTTTAGGCAAAAGACCAGAGTCAATCGAATTTTTGCAGTTCAGGCTTTTTTTCCCCCCTTTTTCTGTGGAGCTCAGTGTCAGGTGTTCCCCCCTAAGCCTCCCTCCCCTCTCCCTGAACAGAAGTAATTCCATCTTAGTTGCTCATTAACTCATTTATTATTTTTTTTCTACCCGTCTCTTCGTCTCAGGTCGTGAGGAAGCTCCACCAGTTCACCTACGACCTGTTCATCCAGGCTCAGTCCCTGCAGATGCGTGTCAACTTCCCGGAGATGATCTCAGAGATAGTCAGCGTCCATGTACCCAAGATCCTGTCGGGCATGGTCAAGCCAATCCTTTTCCACAACACAGCCTAGACAAGCGGAGCTTCCCCCTCGTCCTTACGCGTCTAACGTCCAGAAATTTGACCATTTCCAGCAAAGCAGAAATGTTAAAAGAGGGTTTTTGGCTTTTTATAGTCCCATCCACTCTGCTCCACTTGCTCCCTGTCCTCCATGCCACACACATTGGATTGTTTTGGAGCTGTTTAAACCACTTGCATGCATTCCTCCACACGAGCCATTAAAACCTGGCATGTAGACGTCTTCAGCTTTTCGTACCAACTACCATCAACCGAGAGAGAGATGAGACAGCAGTTAGAAAAACCTGTTTGCTGAGCTCACATCCCCAAAGCTTTCTGTGTGCATGTATGATGACGTTTGAACTCGCTTTTCCACAATGAATGCTGTTGTGTGCACCTGAGATGAAAAAAAAGCTGTTTGATTGGCACTTAATAAGCGGTTGTGACTTGCATGCTGAGAGGCAAAGCTGTCTCGCCTGAAGGCATAGAAAAACATTTTTGAAAGCTGTTTTCATATCTTGAAAAAGATATTTGTCTAATAGTTTTATGTGTTGTTAAAATAAGCACCTCTACAGTGCAAGTGACTACAGTCAAGTTCATTTTAAATGTATATTTATGAATTTTTTTAATGTTAAAAGTCACACTAGAGACAATAATGAATGTTCTCTGCAGCTTTTTTTGCTCCAATGACTTGTTCATCCACTAAAACACTGAGTGACTTAAAAAAAAAAAAAAAGTTTTTGAGTGCCAAACACTGTTCAAGTACAATTTTTTCCAAGATGGATATTTCGTACTTGTGTAACTTTTATACAATTTCTTAAAGATGTTCTTTGCAAATGCTTTCCAGTGTATCATCGTGTATTTGCAGTAGCTTGCGTAAACTTAAAATCTTCATCCATGAATCTGCTCATTTGTTGCCATATTTACAGCTTTATATGTAATAAAATGAAATAAAAGTGAAGCATGAGCCTGTTGGTTTAGAGTGAAGAGAGTTACTGCTGCTCTGGAGTGTGTGTTTAAAGAAATATTCCCATCTTTCAAATGAATTTACTGTAATGTGAGAATGAAAGTACAGCTTCTTTCAGTCCTGTGGTTTTATGTGTGAGGACATCGGGGGGGGGGGAGAATAGTCTTAAAATGAGGCAAATACATTCACAGATGAACAACAACACATAACATATTACACGCTGGAATAAAAACTGAACTAAAGTGCAGAGAAAGTTTGTGGAAAAACTCCACAGACGCAGTGATTTGATAGCACGCTATTGCAATTGTTCTGTGAATGATTATTTGTTCAGTCTGTCATTATTGTTCAGGAATTTAGCCCCATCCTTCTTCACAGTGTTGCTTCAGTTCTTTAAAGGTTGCATATAAGGTTGCATAAAAAAAAAGTGGCACATCTGATTTCCCCGGGTGAAAAGATTTTTCATTTCATTCATTTCATTTCATATGGACAGAACAGTGATATCAGATACACACCACAAAGTTGGACATGCCCCCAAAGCCCCACATCCATTCCTGAAGTGGAGGAAAGAAGCGCGACTCTGCCAATCAAGTATGCTTAACTGGCGTTTTTCATTATCTACAGACATATTTCAATAAAACACCACAGTCTGACAACAACTGTAGACAAACATATTTTGTTGCCAACATATGTGGGGGTATTGGGGGCGTGTCCAATTTTGTGGCGTGTATCTATGAGTGTCTAGGTTGTAGTTGCAACAGCAGAAAAATGACTCAAGCCGTCTGGTTGCGATGCTCACTGCTGAAGCGTCACAGACCAGCAGACTGCATCATGTCCAACCAACGGGCAAACTCCGCTGAAAAAGAGTGAAGCCCAGAAGTTAAGTTTAATAATTGTAGTTCTTTCTTCATCTGCTTGGGGCTCCAAAACAGAGCAAATCCCCACAGACTCCCATGTTAAAAAGACCAACTTCACAGCACAAATAAACATGTTTAGAGCCTGGTTCAAAAAATCATTTTAGGTTTAATAGGTCAAGTTTACCTTTGATTGACATGTGGCAGACCGGCCGCTAACAGTTAGCTCCTTGTTTGCTCTCGGTAAGCATATTCTGCAGCAAAGTAGCAAAACACAGCAAGTCTAAACATGCCTTACCTTTATCCCGCCACATAGGAGGCTCATCTTCATTAGCTCTTAATTTTGATTTAGCTTGGTTAGCATTTAGCCCAAAGTACATTCGCTGTCAATCATTTGCCCCGAAGCTGTGCTTCGCTCATTTTAGTGTTGTCCAACAGTGACAACACAAGACACAGCAAGATGGCGACGGTTGGATGTCCACAACTGGCTTAACTTTCAGCTCTTCAGACGTGACCGGATACGTCCATTTTTTTTAGTCTTTGTGTCCAAAACATACTGCAGAGGAATTTATAACTAACAGCTAACGTTAGCTACATTAGCAAGTGAGCTATCTGACCGATCCAGAAGAAAAGTCGCCATTTCCGCGCTTTGATGGAAAGTGTTTATGTGGGTCCATTTAGTGTAGCTTCACCTAAATTTACTCCAGTTTTTTTCTCTTATTGGGTCACTCTTTTTCAGGGACGGATAACAATATCTCTGGGCTCTGAAGCAGCTGGTTGACTTGCCGACTGACTCCACCAGTTTTCCCAGTGCCAGCCTAGCTGCGCCGAACATACTGTTGCCACACAGAGATGTATCTGGCAACCTGCAATGGCGGCCTGTATATTTGCTTGTAGATGTAAACATAACACCATTGTCGAACCCGTTAAAATGTATTTTATATTTATTTTCATGCTAAATATAATTCTTTTAAGGAAATGTTGTACTTTCATTCTGCACATTCTGTGTCATTATTATTATTATTATATTCATAATTCTTTATATTCAACCTTTAAATCTTGCAAACATTCATTTTTACACAGCTCACACACAGTCTCAACACATTTCAGTCAAGTCGGGGTCTGGACCTTGAGGTACTTTGAGACACTTTCAGATCTGCCGCTGTTTTTGGGATCATTGACCTGTTGCATGACCCAGTTTCAGCCACGCTCACTGCTGATGTCTTTCCTCCTTCACAATGTCTTCACACAAACCTGAATGCTCCAAATCAGCAAGCTACTTTTATAGAAATGCTCGTGATTGCTTATAATGAAGTGATTATGTGTATTTGATTAGCACCTTGCTGATATCTACCCTCTTAATTCCTATGGAAGCAGTAAGGGTGGCCTAGTTTTTATCCAATGAATAATAACAGTAATATTTCTTGTGTTGTTCATCTGAGGTTGTATTTTACAAATCTTCAGATGCAATAAGAACCAGATAATCTTTATTCATGTAAAACCTTTGAATAAAAAGAGACTTCTATGTTTTTTTTTTAACATGACTGTTTGCTTGTGATGAATTCATCAGGCTTAATGGACTTCAGAGGGCAGTCTCTGGAGAGCTGCATAACACAGACAACGTTACACACTATACATCACAGTAGGAGCCAGAACACATCCGAAAGCTGCTTGTTGCAAGAAGCTGAGTTATTGAATCATTTTATCCTATTAAAAAATGAAAAGAAAGAAAGGAAATACATGCATACTGATCTAAAAAATCCCTGCCTGTGTTTGAGTGCCATCTAGTGCTGTCTTTGGTGTGTGCATCAGATTAATGAAACTGCAATAGGTAATAAGCATAAGTAGGACAACATCTGCTGGATCCATTGACATTTGCCTTGTGATGTAATTGGACACGGATTCGCTCCATATTTTGAGTGAGGGCACCATTAAACAGTGCGAGTAGTGAGAATCGACCTCACTGCATCAAGGACTAACAGTGCATATAGAGTATATGAAATAAATTGATTCAGGATTCTGATGAAGGCTGAACTAAAGTCAGCTCCTTTTCTCTTGGATAGTCTGGTCAAACTGTTTTTGTAAAAGCAGATATGAGAAAAAGTCTGATCTGTAAAAACAAAAGTGCAGTCGTCTCTAGGGTTAGAGAGTAAACATTATTCTAAAAGCTGTCTCCTTTTAGTAACATTTTAAAGCCCAATCTATATAAAAAAAAAAAGCAGCCGTCTGGGCAACCTCCTTCAGCATTTTAAGTTCCATTTCCTGAACAACCTCTTTCAACAAGTTTTTGTCCCTCTCATAAATGAATTGGAGCTGAACGAAGCCGGGACTGAAAGACACGCTGAAATATCATTTATCTCTAAATATATTCCTTGCTGCACAAATGCCCCTGTGGCTTCCCTTAAAAGGGAGCGGCGTCCTGTAGGCTCGCAAGGATCAAAAATGTATGTGTTGTTGTCGACATTTGAACTTAGTTTAGATTCCATTTGATTTCTGTGTTTCTGCGAATCTGCTCTGCATCAATATTACATGTCTGCTCCGGCAGGGGAGGGATTTTTCTGTGTTGGGTAAGGACGACCACAGAAAGCACAGTCATGCTGACCACAGACAACAAAAGTTGAAACTGTTTCCTTATGTTTAGATGGAGGGAGGATTAGCATGAGGAAAGAGTGGGAGAAAATGAACAGAGAAGTGGACTTTTAGTAAAATTTGACACCAAAGTAACTGGGCACGCACGGTACGAAAATAACGAGGGAGTACGGCTGACACAGGGTGCAGCATTTCTTAAATAAAACCCAAGGAGTAATGTTTTTAACACCGGGTTACCACAGCTCAGAGCTACAGTGACCGGAAACCAATTAGATTAGAAAGGTGGTAAGATGACACCCCTGAATGGAGTGTTGTGGGGTGATCTATCTAATGGAGGGCGATTTCTACCCAAGCACCAGTCCATTAACAACCAATTAACTTCCTATTAATATTTTACCAGACAGGGCCTCTCATCCTGACATGTTTTAAGGAGCTTTTCCCAGGAGTGTTTGAACATGAGCAGCTTTTAGCGCAGCATAAAGAGGCCTGTGTAATGGGCTGAAGGAGGAGGAGTGGCAACCTGATAGCACTGAGAGCAGAGGAAGGGGGGGTGGGGGGTGGGTTCTGCAGCTGGTCCGAGCCAAGCCAAGCCAAGCCATGCCAAGCCCGAGTCGGGCCAAACACACCCTGTTTGCAGTGTTGAGAAAATCCATGGCTTTAAAAGTCTCAGACACAAGATCAGACATGAATAATGACTTTGCGTCATGTGTTGAGCCTTGAGTGTGTTTTGATGGGTTTAAGATATGAGTGTTGAGTGCTCTGATGCTTGTCCAGAAAAGAAAAGAGAAAGCTGAGGAGAGCTTTTTTGTCCTCCAGGAACCGAAAGCGCTGGAGTTCATGGTGAAGTAAGCCTGGAACGGGAGTTGCCGGAGCTACTGATCTGCCCCGAACAAGCTATATGCTGCGTAAGGCTGCTGCGTGTGGACGTTTGAAACTAGTTCAGGGGAAACTCCCTGCCTTGAGAGAAAAAGGAATAGAGAGGCTGAGGGAGAGAGAGGCCATTATGACTGTAGCCTGCAGCTACTCCCCACGGATGAGGCATTTGTCTTCACTTGAAAGTATGATTTATTTTTCCACCAGTCGGAAGGGTTATGTTTGTCACCGCACACTGAAAGGACTTTTGGAAATAGCAGCAAAAACAGAAATGGAAAAGAAAAAAAGAAAAAGTACAGAAGTGTCCAACAGTTTCTAAAGGGGGCCTAATGTTTTCCTCAAATACTTCCCTTCCCTTCTACAGTTACCATGTTTGGGATCACTTTCAGTCTTCATTAACTCAAGTTAATCATACTGAACCTTGTGTCTAATTTATCAGCAGTGCGTGCGTGTGTGTGTGTATGTGTGTGTGTTGATGATTAAGAGGAGGACGGGAATGTGGGAAGGGGGATAAGATGTGGTTGTATCAGGTTCCCTCCACTGGGTGTAGATGTGGTCTTAGATTTCTCTCTGGGCTACTGATTAACCGTGTGTGTGTGTGTGTGTGTGTGTGTGTGTGTGTGTGTGTGTGTATCTCAAAGCTGGGAGTGCAGCAAGGAGGAGAAGAACTTCAGCTTTAATTTCCCCCAGCTCCAGATATTACACCCCCGCGCGCTCTGTTTTTATTGGAACAGAGACCAAAAAACACCGAGTGTTTATGATGCATTAAAACATGGTGGGGAACTAGAGTGTGGAATTGTAAATCTATACATTTGGCTCTGTCTCTCCAAAGCAGAATTAATTCTTTTACAGAGGATTTGGTGTGTTTTATGAAGACCGATGACTGTAACGTGCTGTGAAATCTTGTTTATCATCTTGATTTGAAGCACAGAGGGTAAAGAAAAATTTCTGTCGAGGGGAATGGGAGGAAAATGGAGGGAGGACTTTGGGGAGGAAAAAAAATGTCGACGGGCACATGGGAGGAGTTGTTGAGTTTTGGGTTGAAGCAAGAGGGAAGGAATTATTCTGCATTACCCTAATGACCATTTGAACAAACGGATGGTTGAGGAAAGCACATTACATTCTATTAACTCCGCTTTTGTTGTCGGTGAACTGTTAATGATGTACAAAGGGAGCGCTGCAGCACTCTTTCTGGACAATGTGAGCTCTGTGCTTCTAATTATTCTCAGGAAAGCACGGCAGCTTTTATACCTGGAGACACATTAGCTGGCTCTAATTAGAGTAAATATTCTCCTGGTAAAACACCAGTGTTGCCTCATCACTAACCGCGATTAACTTAGTGGTTTTCTGCAGGGCTCTTCATGCATCCCTGTCCCTTCTCTATCTCTCATTTTTTCCCCCTTTCTGTCTTGATTACTGCCTTTGCCTCTTCCTCTCTTCTTTTCTTCTCTGCACTCAATTTACTTCCTCTCCTCGCTCCCTCCTTCCTCCCAGCAGCAGAGCACCGCTAGCTGTGACAGAATCGCAGTGTCTGCCCATGCTCCAACCACCTTCCAAGTTCATTATATCTGTACACACACAGACAGTCCATCCCTTGTAGCCCCCTCATAGCCCCTCATAGTTCCCATGCTCCAGCCAAATGCAATGTGACAGCGCCGCCACAGCCCTCATTTACAGCCATCACAGGACAGATTTCCCCTTCCAAGGCTCCCCCGTCCGCAGCCTGATAGATGGCACCCCTGCTTTTTTGCTTGCGCATGCATGCAAGCGTGTTGTTATTTTGTGTGTACACGCATTTAGGTCTCCCCATTCATCTACGTCTGGCATGTGTGTGAGGCTTGTGTTTGGAGGAGGCCTAAGTTGGAACAACAAGGTTTCCTCTGTCAGTAGTGATCTCTAAAACAATGTGTTATGATATTACTTGGCTTTGCTTCCACTTACTCACGCACTGTTTTTATACTTAATGCACTCTGCATACATTTTGCTGATTTTCTGCTTAACTTTCAGAGTGCTGCTCAGGTTTAAGTGCATAGTTTTTGTAGGACCTTCCACTTCTACGGCGTGCTTATTAGAGCACCCTCGAGGGCAGGCGCATCTCTAGTTTGGGGAATGGCTTCCACACACTTCAGCTATCTCTCTCACACACGCACTCTCTGATATTCCGTCTCTTTCCTCCCCTCCCTTCTAAACATTATACTTGTAGTTGCAGCCTCAGGCTTCAGTTCTGTCATGCTGGGAAGGTCAAAACAGACACACATATACATGCCACACACACTCATAGATTTCAAATATCTCTATCAGCCCTCAGAGGATCAGATTGTTTTACGGGAAATCATGTCACGGGTCAAATGATTGAATTATTAATGGAACTTCGGTGCAATAACAATCGGCCTTTGTCTATTGTGAGTCCAACGTGATATTCACAGGCCCCTCTCAGCCTAACTTGATACTACAATGTTACAATCCAAATCCAATAATGCAGACTCTGCAAAAGAATGTTTCCCCTCCTCCTCTGGTATTGTTTCATCAGTCGAAAAGAGCCTGCAGTCTGCTGCCTTCACAGTCAAGAGTAAGTCTCCAGAAACATATTGACTGCTGTGCCACATTTCCAAGGACAAGGCAATACGCTCCTCATCAAAACAGTCATGGTAAAGTAATCCATAATCATGGGACTCTTTTACAAGACACCGGTCTACAGCCTGTATCTAATAGGACATGTGTAGTCGCTTTAAAAATATAAAAAAACATCTTCTTTGTGCCTTTTTTGCAAATCCAAAATATGGATTTTGTTTCTTAGCAGAGCTTGAAATCAATCAAGCAAATCTGAGGCATATTCATGACTCACATTATGGAAATGAAAGCAGACAATTCAGTATTCTTGCATTTGCATATATAAAGAACCACGCTCACAGAGGTGCAAGTAGTTTAACCTAATTTGAAACTGGAGAAATTCAATAGAAAGCCCTGTGGTGCCTCATGACGTTAAGAGTGCAGCTCGCTACAACCGAGGGCAGTTCTCATCTTTTCCCTCAGGCTCGTTTCTTACCGAGCCAGTATGGAAATGTGTGTTATTGTACAAACCCCGGTGATGGATTCGTGACCTCAGCTGAGGAGGATTTCTCGGTCTGTTTTGAGAGTGACCGCAGAGCAACACGCTGTAAGGAGACATAAGGTCAACCCTTTAGCATTTATTATCCGCCCGTGCCAGAAAACACAACTCTTTTAGACATCCTAAACATAGCATGCTGGACACATGGGCTGACAACTTCACTGAGGAGAAGCAAATCAAACAGGCTTGTTAATGCAGCTGCTGAAAACAGTCCCATTAGGAGCAGTCACTCCTATCCTTGCTTTTTCACCATTTGTATTTCCCTTTTCATCGTCTTTCCCAATCGGGTATGACTGTAAAAAGAAAAAAAGAAAAAAAAGGAAATGAAACAGGAATAAAATATATTCCCTGAAACATTTAATGAAGACATTTCTCTTCCCCTTATGGTTTGAAATGGATATCATAGAGAATAAAACCAGAAAGGAAGAGGGGGAAAAAACGTGTAATAGGTTTTTTTTGGTTTCATATTCCTCAGCGAAGGCGCTGCTATGTCGAGCTCCATCAAGCTCATTTGAGTTATTATGCATTCTCATTACAGCTTAACAGAAGTTTCCCATCTGGAGAAGCAATGTCCCTGTTTACAGTCCTCTCTTCCCCCTCCTCGCCTCCCATTTCAAACCCCATAGACATCCTCTGAGGCCTAAATGAGCTTGAAGACAAAAAGAGCACTGTGTAGTATTACACAATGCTGCGTAGAAATTAGCTTTTTTCCCTCATTATGTTCCCCCGCTTTATGAGAAATAGAAAACAAAAGACGACATATGTAATTACCGTACGGCTGGAGCGTAAACATGAGGCTGCGCTTTCGGCAGAAGGCTAATTGTAACTTTCCTCTTCTCCTTCAGTGCCTGAGTTATGTGATAGCTCAGGGTGAGACCTAGGAACATGCATATGTGCTAGCATGCGCACACAGATGGACCCATGCTGCGCGTGCATCCACAGCAGTTTCACTTTCAGTATTAGATTTAAAAAGGGACAATAAACGAAGATGTTTCTCAGTGTTTATTGCTTTATAGATGGAGCTACGTGGTCTTGGTGAAGGGAGGTGCTGCTATTTTCTCAAGCACGTGAGAGTCATCCGGTCATGTGCTTTGCACTTTGTACTTATTAAAAAGACACGGAGGCATTTTATTTGATTGAAACAGCATTTTGAGGGCGTGCGTCAAAAGTTAGTGTATCATACTTGCCAGTCACAGCTTTAAAGCCTCCTTGGGCAGCTAAAACCACAACACTACAACCATGAATGGCATCTCGGCCTTGGACTACACACACACATCATTCCACACATTACTCCCCTCAGCTCTTCTTTTGAAGTGTCAGAGGGAGAACTAGCCACTGTTCCACTGTTTTTTTTATTGCTCACCCTGCAATGTGTGTGTGCATGTGCGTGTACATGTACTGCATGAGTGTGTGTGGCTAAGCTAGAGAGTGTTTGCGCTTCAAAGGCAGCAAAGGGGCTGTGCTACTTAAGGCCTATTAAACCTGGAGCTCTGTTCGTTGTAGCTTGGAGAGGCAGCGCTGCGTGCTGAGGCAGACAAAACGGGGAAGGCATACCTTTGAACTGGAATCATGTGGGAGCTCACATTTTCACAAGTGCTGCAGAACTGAAAACAATGTTTTGGCGAGTCCCTTGATATGTTTTTTTTTTTGCTTTTGCTTTTTTTCCTGCTAAGGGCCAGCTAACAGAGAATCTGTTAGGACTTTGCTCTGATGGTGTGATATTACAAGCCCACAGTACATAATCCAACATACTGCAAGTTATTAAAATATGACCATAGCAGCTCCCAGAGGCTATATAACTCGCACATAAACTGTCTCTCCCTTTTACACACAAACACACACACTCTAGTATGCATTCCTGTGGCACAAATGCAAGCCTACTGTCCTCTATTTTTCTCACTCGTGCAGACGTGAACATATATTATCTAAAGCTGCACATAAGTTTGCATCCCACAGCGAAATGAGTCAATTTAGCCCACACAAATCAGTGTTTTAATGGAGTTTATTCTACTTTTTATGAAACTTTGCAGTTTTTAAGGTGAAAAAAGACATGGACACCCAAGGGGCAAACTCCGCTGGAAAAGAGTGAAGCCCCGAAGTTAAGTTTAATAATTGTAGTTCATCCGCTAGGGGCTGGCTTCAAAACAGAGCAAATCCCCATAGACTCCCATGTTAAAAAGGCCAAATTCACAGAAGAAATAAACATGTTTACAGCCTGGTTCAAAAAAATAATTTTAGGTTTAATAGGCCAAGTTTACCTTAAAATGATACCGTGTAACTTTTGAACCCAATGTTAGCCTAATGTTATGAAACATTACATTCTAACATTATTATTAATATAAGTAACTATAGCTGATTTCTGGGGTCAATTTAGAGCACTTGAGGCATGTTGCTGCTCCGAGGGGGCTGCCATTCTTAAAAACCAGGCATTGTAACTTCTCAGAGCGGGCCCGTCTCTCACTGAATCATGTAACCTGGAGCGCTTTGATTAATTACTTGATGACTTAAAAATCAGCTTTTCAAAGTGGTCTGCAACACTTTTTCCAAACACAGACTGAGACTGTTTAATTTTGAGACAGTTGTGGCGCTTGTGGGAAGTTACAGGTTTAGTGCCCGTAGTGGCCAAAAGTTACATGGTATAACTTTAAAGGTTGAATATGGAATACGGACAGAACAGCTGCTTGACTTGCCGACTCCTGTGCCAGCCTAACTGTGCCCAACATACTGTTGCCACACGGAGATCGTATTTGGCAACTTGCAATGGCGCCATGTATTGGCTTGCAGATGTAAACATAACACCATTGTCAAATCCATTAAAATTTATTTAATTTATTTTCAGGCTAAATATAATTTTTTTTAGGAAATGTACTTTCATTCTGCAACCCCTCCAAACAACCTGTGGAGGTATTATTTTTTGAAAAATATAGCTTTCAATAAAAAATGTTCCATATTCAACCTTTAATGTCACCTGTGAGGGGTGAATTTTTTCATAACTCAGTCGTTTAGATGCTCGCCGGTGGCTAACTGTTAGCTCCTTGTTTCGTCTTGGTAAGGTCTCAGTCTGCAGTAGAGAAGCAAAATGATGGTTTTTAGTCAGCTAATTGATAGTTTTCAGTCACATGACCTGCCAGGAGCCCTGGTGGGCAAAAGATGACGGGGCGCCGCAGACTCTGTACAGACAGACTAGAGAACAGTTGTTTAGATCAGCTGTCAGTCGCCGAGAAGGACAGATACTGGAATAAGATACAAGTGTTGGACTCTTGTGACCCGTATAGAGAAGCGACTGCTGTATACGAGCCGTTAAACATCACCACGTCCCTGCTGAGCTGCATTCAGGGATATTTACATCTGTCTGGTTGAGAAGCGTCACCATACACCGCTGCCAGAATGAAGGTATGTAAGAGCACCGACAGTTCTCACTAAAAACTACTATTCAAACAGAAATAACAGAAATAGAATAATTTCCTCTCATTTTAACTTGTTACAACATCAGTTTTAGAAAGGATGGAGCGCTAAAAAAACGTAAATAAAAAGCATATAGGACCGGTGTGAAGGAAAAACAAAGAATATTCTAAATATCAGTGTTACGTCTGGTCTTTGTGCTTTTCAGCTGAATATGAGCGTAACAGAATTTCCACATTCCTCCTTTAGGAGTTTATTTGCGTTACTGCATCCCTCCGTTTTAGCTAGCAGCTAATGTCAACTCATTAGAATGACGGCGGGCGGCTGGTCGCCTCGATATGACAACAAATCATGCCAACAAGTATACATGAGGTATTATTTATGGCTAAAACTACGCTAATTATATACGGATGAATGTAGGTGTGGGCATTACTGACCGTTGATGAAGTGTTCGCTGCTAGAACGTGCGGGTTTGGGGCTGGTGGAGGAGCTGCATGGTTTACTGCACCCGGGACCGAGGTGCGTTTGACCGAGATCCATTTCTCCTCTCAGGATATCTTTACAGGACGGAATGCGGTAAAAACCATGTAAAAACACAACCCCAGCTGCACCCGATCGCAAAACAATCGTCTGGTATTTTCCAGCAGCGTAACTGTGTGTTTCTCAGGCTTGTTCTCAGCCTGCAGGTGGCGAGCTAGAGTGTTTTTTGCCTGCCAGGGGGGCGTTCCCTACAGTCCGTGACATCACAAAATAACTATCAATAACATGTCGAAACATGCCTTACCTTCATTCCGCCGCTTAGCCCTTTTAGCACTATAATAATAGATATTATGGAATAGATAATACAGAAAAACAGAATTAGATTTTCTTAAAATTTCTTTTTATAAATTCTTGAAACGTGCAGACTGAACATTTCTGAGATTGCAAAAAATCTAATTCAAACTATTTTACAACTCACACAGTTTTACTGTACATTACATTTGAAATACACATTTGCAGGGGTGATCCCTGTGGTTTTAAAAGGGTTTGTTAGTTTCGATTTAGCTCGGTTAGCATTTAGCACAGAGTACGTCAATCATTTGCCCCGAGGCTGCGCTTTTCCCATTTTAGTATTTTCTAGGAGAGAAGACACACGCAACACAGCAAGATGGCAACGATGGGAACTGGCTTCTCTTTCCCCTATTCAGCCGTGACCGGATTCTACGTCCATTTTTTGTACAGTCTTCGTGGATACCAGAGCCTGTGATAGTCTGAAATGCAGCTGATAAGAATGTCAGGGTTTTTTTTTTTAGAAGCAGGAAGAGAGAAAGGAAAAATAAAAAAACAAGAATTTATCAACCTGCCGGGGGGTTTGTCCAAAGCTGGATTTATTTCTGAAACTCATTCGAAATAAAATGAAGTGAGTTGAATGCAAGTTCTGCAGTAATGATAGATTTCCCCATACTGGATTCATTTATAGAGTGGGAGAGGAACACTATTGTTGGACCATAATTCAGACAACCTGCTTCTTTCAACTATCGTAGATGAGTGGCCCAGGAGGGTAGAGTCATCTGCATTATGTGTGCAATAGCATGCACGCACCTTGCACATATCCACATGCACACACTCACATTTCGTGGCTCATACCGACACACAGTTTTGGTGTTCATGTGGTCTCCAGGGTGCAGAGCAGGACAGGAGATTTATGTTCTGTGTCGTCCATGCGCTGTTCTCCCGGCTAGCTCACCGCTCATTAGAGCTCCTACACGGTCATACGTGTTACTCTAACAAGCTGGAAGGAGCCTCCCTCCAAAGCCTGATGGATTCGTGGGGATGGAGTGAGTTTCCTCTCTGCAAGGACCCGAAGGAGACGTCACTACGCATGAATCCTTGCAGAAGTAACTTGTCTCCATCCAGGCAGGAAGAGGACTGTGGAGTTGTGAAGCCATCCATCATGGTTAGCTGCTTTTATTAGGCCTCAGCTTAATGATCCTTTCACAGGCATGATGTGCTTTAAAATTAAAATGTTTGCTTTACTTTGTGTGTTTGGGTGTGTGCAAAGCGAAGGGAAGGAAACGTGTTATCGCTGCTGCAACGGCTACTGAAGCGGGAGACTTTGCTCATCTCTATAGTTACCTGATACCAAATGAGTGTCATTCTTTGCTGGCAGCAGAAACAGGAGTAAATATGAAAGCCAAATGAACAAACAGATGACTTGTTTGAGAGCTGATGTGCTTGCAGGGTTTATCAGTTTCGCTTCTAATCCGCTTGATAATGAATCCAGAGTCTATTTTGCAACTCACGCCTGGCTGAGCATGGTATGTGCACAAGTCTGTGAGAGCTTGTGTGAGATCCGAACCGGTGAAACATCTCCCCGTGAAATCTGTATTTGTCATTGGAACTTACCGCCAGAGCAAAAGGAGCTTTGCTTTGTTAAAACGTAATTTCTTGTGAAAGCTTGAGCAATAAATGGTAATATCGCTGCCGATGAAACTCATTTAATCTGAGTCTGCACCTTGGGATTTAATCAGAAATCCTTTAGCTGTTCACTTACAAGTGCTAAGATCAGCCTCTCCATTCCCCAGGAATACATTAAAATGATTTCTGCAATGAAGACATATTGCACTTTCAGATCAACCATTGAGGCTTTAATCAGAAATATAACAGAACTAACTAACGGCTAATAATCTCCCACTAGACCAGTTCATTTTCTTTTATAGTGCAGACGACAAAAATGCACTCAGGTGAAGGTTGCATTGAGCGACGCTTTGCATTATTTACAACCTTGTGAGTGCAGTAAGATACATTGAAACGTTGCCCCTGCATGCTCCTCGCAGCCCATATTTCAAGCACAGCTATCAAGTACTGGCAAATAAAATGTCTGCAGTCAAATTTTACAGACCAGTAAAGTGTGGGCGTTGAAGTGCATGGTGTGTAGACTGTTTTTGCAACAATGTACTGATTCCAGAATGATGGAGGATGTCATTAACAGCATCATTAATGAGCCAGCTCAATGCCTTTGTAATCAAATGAATCCGCTCAGCAGTCGAACTTATTTAAACAAACAGTGGGAAGAGAAAACAGTGGTGATAGCACAGCACAGTCCTCCTGAGCCATTTCTGATTAATCACGCTGCAATTTTTGTGCGCTAGGTCATTCACCTCAGCGGCTTTGGCAACAGCAAGGAGTTTGATGGCCCTTAGAAAGAGGTATTTATCATCCCACCAAGTACAGGCTTTTTAAATGTAGGACAGGTCAATTCATTCTACCTAAAACTGTTTGAGTTGGCTTGCTGCGTAGGTTTTTAAAAAGATATTTAGCGATCTGGAGAGGGTTTCACTTTTCTAACACAACATCCAAAGTAAACCTTTTCATTTCCAATGCTACAGAATCAGAAAGGCAGAGACGGAGCGCAGTGCCATTGTAAATTAATCAGCCTTGTGGAGGAGAAGCAGGAAACAGCATTCCACAAATTAGACAGACCCCAGCCCCAGCTTGGTGCCTGTACACCCTAGCTGTGATATGGCCAGCTTCCACATTTCATGGAGCGCCAAGGCGAGTTCTGAGCTGATAACGCTGGCCAGGCCTGTTACGCTCAACCTCCATGTTATCTGCGCTCCGGCCAATTATCTTTTCAGATGCCACCACTTGTGCATCATCAATCCCTGCAATGCATACGCGAGATGACAGCACATTGATGTGTATGAGTATTTCTGATGTAGGGAAATGGCAACAAAGTCGAGTGGTGGCTTCTGGTTATTTGTTTCCACCGCTGAGTCGCTGTCAGATTCGTGCTCTCCTCTCCGTCTGGGGAACGCAGTGAGGGGAGACTTTTGTGTACACAGCCTCAATCTAAGCTGCACTGTCTGGGGGGACTCCAAGCCAGCCTGGCTGCACGGCCCTTTCATGGAGACAGTGCTGGGTTTAATTATCCCCAGCTGTGCCTCATCTCCCTCCCCAGCTGGGCTCTGTGTCCCAGTGTCCTCTGCAAGTATGCCACATTCACACTGAAGTCAAGGTGAGACACAGATATGAGCACACACACACACACACACACACACACTGAAGTGGTGCAGACTGACACACGGCCACACACGGAGACTATCAATGCATTGATCAGTAAGAGCCACATGGAGATGAACACCTGTGCATTTAAATCAATCTTTTATTTGACTATGTCAAAATGTAAACATAATAGTCGTCCTTAAATTATTCATACCCTCCAATTAAAGAAGGAAAAAAAAATCAACTGTCAGTGAAATCAGTCAAAATTGACAAAAGTGGCAATAACTAAAAAATTCATGAAAAGCATGTCACTGATTTTGAATTGGGGTTCAACGGGAATATTAAAAACAAACACACAAAAAATAAAACAAGTAAACAAGCATGATGGGGCCTACAATTTTGTTGAGCCACCCTTTGAGACAATCACTGCAATGTTCAAAAGGACTTTTACACCTGTTGACTGGTATTTTGCTCCACTGTTCATGGGAAAGGTGCTCTGATGTGTCTGGGACAGTTTTGTTTGTTTGTTTGTTTGTTTGTTTTTTTAAATATTATTTTCAGCTACAATTCAAAAGCAATATTTTATTTCACTAAAGTATAATTTAGTAAATTTTTATTTATTATTAGTTTCTTTAGTTTCCTGTTATTTGAATCACTGTTGTGAAATTATCTTTCTCTTTAAGGATTTTTTTTTTTCTTTATTTAAATAGTACCTATTTTAACGGACTAAGTTTGGCTGTTTAAAGGTATTTGCTCAAAATCAATTATTTTTCAGGGGAAATCCTTTGCAGTTGAAGGCTGCCTGAGGTTTTTAGGTCCACAAACATTAAATGCGAGTCCTATCTTCTGTATATTGGCTCTTTTCAGGCCTCGTCTGCAGACACTTTCACCTCTTAGTTGTTTCTGGGGACTCTCCCGCCTTAAGTCTGCTTTTCAGCATGAGGAATGCAGCCCGATCCCAGAGAGGTCAGGTGACTGACTCAGCCAGTCGAGGATTTTTCACCTTCTCAAGCTCTCGGGCTGTAGGCTTAACGTTAAGTTCTTTGTTCCACAGAATGATTAGGGGTTGCCGTATAAGTTTAAATGCATTTCTTTGAATGTGAGTAAACAGGATGCGAGTGTATAGATTTGCATTAGTGCTGTTGCTGCTGTCAGAAATGGAAAACATCAATAAACACCACTGTTCCATTTCTTTTTACAGCTAGTGTACATGTGCAAGCCCATACAGAGAAAAATTAAATGAGTTCTTTTTTGCTTTCTTTTATTTCAGTTTATTTACAACCTTCATTCATGTGTGTTTTTATTTATTTATTTTTTCAAAAATCTTTTCTAAAACTTTTTCCCCCAAACTGCAGTCTTATTTTGGGGCTAACCAGAAGTTTGCATCCAGGTTTTGTTCACAGGTCCTCTTTTGATTGTTGACAAGGAGACACCTACGCCTACATCCCAGGGAGCATGCTTGATGTGCAGCCATAAACGGCTTTTTCTCGTTTTTCCCGCCCACCCACAAGACTCGTGCTGCTTAATACACCAGGTTGCATGCCATTTTCTTTTCACACGCACACACACTTTCATGGCATGAACCCATCTGTTAATTATAACAACAACCTTTGATATCTGTGTTGAATTTCCATCTTGTTATATTTTATTCTCGTGCTTAATCACCCAATTTCTAATCCTCATATTGACAGGCTGCTCTGCTCAAATATAAATCTCGGTCTACTCTGGGCCATGTGGGGGCTCCAATATAATGTAAGTGATGCGGGCAACCTCTTGCAGCCTCTAAATAAGGCATTATCTGCCACAAACTCCTTCATTTCACCAATGTTTTGTCACAAAACATTAGTTGGACCCCCCTGTGAGCTCTAAGCGGCCTGAAGTGGCATATTTTTGTGGTGATTCGACCTTATTTACGGACATTTTTACTGCAGCGGCTTTGATGGCGTCACTGTTATGCGACACCATAGCAAGTAAATGTCTGTAAATAAGGACGGATCACCACATTTAAGCAACATTAAAGTCGCTTGAAACTAATGTTTTGTAACAAAACCTTGGTGAAATGAATGAGTTTGTGGCAGATAATGCCTTATTTAGAGGCTGCAAGAGGTTGCCAGCATCACTTATATTTAGGGCTGTAGCGGCATGTGTATTTGTGTCAAACCAATCAGTGCGCTACTCTCAGTTCAGCACGACCCTGTACCGAACCTTTGAGCGCAGAATTTTGTTTATTTAGCTATTTATTGTTTCATTAAAGGAATATGCCACCCCTGTGTGAAATTGAGCCTCCCCCCACAGTCCCCTGAGTAGAACAAGTGGGCAGAAGCGTTTTCTCACCGACCCAGTCGTTCTCTGAATCTGGCACCACTGACTTTAGCTTAGTTGCTGTAATCTGGTGTTTCCAACTAGCACCGCCTGGCGAAAGTGGACTAATTAACTCGAGATTTTTTCCAGTTAAGTTTTGTGACCTGCACATTCTGATCGAGTACAAATTACAAGCCGATTTCACATCAAAGCACTGATTAGGTGGCATTCAATAGGGGATCTATATGCTGTGGATGGTTATTTTTCTTAGTCAAACAATACGGCAAAAAACCCCAAACAAAACAAACAGCTTTGATGTTAACTTTTACTGAACTTGTTAATAAAACTTGTTTGTATTTTATTCTATTACTGTACCAAAAAGAAAAAAAAAAAAGAACTGTGACTTGTGTACCAAAGTATATACCGAACCGTGATTAGAAGCCCTACTTCCATTATATTGGACATATGCTGATCTGGAGTGGATCTAAATATTTCCTGAAGGAATTCAAGTTACACCAAAACTGTCTGGGCGAGTAAATGAACGTATTTCATGCTAGAAAATAGGTTGAAAAAAAACCCTAACTTCCCCTTTAAAAAATAATGTTTTTATGTTACATTGTGTCATTATGTGTTATGTCTGTTTTTTGTTTGTTTGTTTGTTTTTTATAGAATTCTGCTTTGCTTTTTATTTTATGGCGTAAGTTATAATATGATATGAATATCTTCCAGGATGTTTTCTATTTCATCTGAAGCAGATTTGTTGACAAGACTGAATATATTTTTGGGATATTTTGATAATCCTTTGGCCTTTTTTTTTTTATTATACCACCTTAAAATGTGCATCTTATGAAGACTAAAGAAAAAAGGGTCAGTTATTTCTTTTTCATCCTCTTTCTTTATAGAATACGCTTCAGATCAAATACATCACATTTATTTACAAGTTTTTTCCAGATAAAAGAGAATGCAGTGTTTAAACATATCAGAAAGTATCTCTGATTTTGACCTTTGCTTTTACCTTGTTTAACGCTGCAATATTATTTCATGATAGTTTTTTCCTCCCTCTTTTTGTTCCTTCTTTTACCTTAACGGTTTAAACCTTCACAATATAGCTGTTATAACCAGGGATACAGTCTCCAATGAGGACACTGAGGTCATTTCTGTGAAATTGGATAGTTGGATTTTATAGAGCTGAGAATATAGAGCCAAAAAAGACTCATTATTCCTCCATCTGAATCTTATTAAAATTGATTTCCAGTGTATATATTCATATTGGGAAATCAAATTTAGCACATTACACAAAAATCAGATCAGCAGTATGTACAGTATATAAATATATACAGGGTTTAAGTTTGCTCAGGGTAAGGTCAGAACATCCCTGCTGTAGACCAGTTTATTATGCATGTTACCCATTTATGAACATAACTTGTATGAAACACATTAATCATGCACAGGTTTGTTTTAAAACAGATGTATCTACTGGTATAGCACAGCAGCGCTCCTCCATACTGTTTCCAGAATGAGACAAATGCTTATGAAAGCTGTCCCTGCGTGAAGCTGTAGCATGACCACTGCTCTGGCAGTTTTGATTGAATCCCAGTTTGACTGGGTTTGACTTGGTCCATCTGTGCAACTGTCCTTGGCCTCAGTTTAGGGTTTGGGGTGGAAGGGAGGGTGCAGAGTTATCACACTGAGAGGCTGTTAGGGTCATTACAACCCTCTGCTTCGATATTTCCACTTTTTTGATGGGAGCCAAATGTTGTGCTGGAATCCCTGTGTCTGTCTGTCTTTGTTCCCGTCTCTCACCATCCTGTCCGGGGCTATGCCAGCACAGCTGTGAGCGGCAGCGTGTAATAAAAGTCTAATGCGAGCAGCTGCTGGGGGTTTAAACTGTAATGAGATGGTGTGTGAGATTACCACACTTCGCTAGTCGCTGAGAGAAAGCTTGGCACCCCGACAACACTGTCCTCCCCCCAACGGTACAATTACACTTTAGATATGGCTAATAGAATACGCACACAACGCCTGTAAGCAAGACGCATAATGAGCTTTAGTTTAGCCTCTTCCCTTTCTTTTCTTCTGTCTCTCCATCCCTCCCTCGCATGCCCACAGCTGCACAGAGAACGTCCACCCGAAGGAGCTGCTGTAAACCGTGAGGGGCTGATGTAGGAAACAGAGACAGTGTTTTTGAAATCAAAGGCACGCCTAGTCAGAAGATTCCCACAGAGGGGGACAGTTCTTTTTTTTTTACAGGGGTTGATAGCTGGAAACAGTTTGTCTGCTTACATCATCCCAACAAATAATTCAGGCCTCAAGTCATGAATAGCTGAAAGCCCTGTGTCAACTTCATTAGTCATCATGAGGGTGTTTGTAGTCGCGGATGTATGCGTACCCGCATGGTGCCCATACATTCAATGGCAGGATTACAATTGGAAAGAGTCTTGCTATTGCGTTGCCATGCAGCCTTTGTTATGTGCTACTTTATCATGCAAAATCTTCTCTTCCCTTTTTTCTCTTCCCCCTCTCTCATTGTCTTGCATATTTTCCTTTGTTATCTCTTTCTGCGTCTCTCTCCTGTTCTCTCTTCTCTCTCTGCCCCATCCTCTTATTGGAGCTCTATCGTCGGGATGATAGGATGAATGTAGGAACATAAAAGTCCTTGTTATGATTCCGACACCTTTTCTGAGGTTTAATGAAAGTTCAGGGTTTCTGGGTGTTAGCCGTCAGTACCTGTCATAGCAGTGCTGCGATAATAGGCCCAAAGGTGCCGCTGCTTCAGCGTGGTGGAGGGGAGAACCCGCCTGAGTACGTTCTGCTCTTCATTACCTCATGCAGAAAGCTAAACTGGATTCTCGGCTCTGCAGGGTTGAATATTGTGAATGTAACCCCAGGGAGCGGAGCAGTGGAATTTCAATACGCCACTGGGTCAGTATTATTCCACACCTGAATGCAGAGCCTTCCAGACAATTAGTGGAGAATTATAGAAGGGGAGCCTTTGGGTAATTTACGGAGCCCGTCTTGCCTCTGCCTTAGCCTTGGCCTTGCCAGCCTGCAGGGATACTTCACATTTGCACAGCAGGGGGGGGTTGGCTGGGAGGAGGAGAAAAAAGGATGCTCTGAGAGAACTTTAAAAAGGGTCAAGCTTAATTTCTTTAGGTAGTTTGGAGATGTCAGACGGGGAAGCATCCATCGTAGCCAAAAGTTGTTGTTCAAGTCTCCCTCCACTACAAATCAACTTAACATGTCTATAGATGTTTTTTATGTGTTGCAAGAAATCAGGAAAAAAATTGAGGAATGCTTTAGCTGAGGGTTTCTGCTTTTCATCTGCAGAAGACCACCTACCGTCTCAGAAAGGCCAGGTCAGACAGAGCGTATGTTTCACATTGAGGATGAAATGAGAAGCTAGCTATGAGGAGAGGTTAGCTGGGGGATAGCGGCCATTCCCCAGATTAAGTGAGCAGGCACTACTGGCTAGCCCATGGGACTCGGGTCGAATGAGTGAGGAACTACTAGCTAATTCTTGGCTGAGTGAAGATTCGTTCGCCAGCTGCTAGCTGCCGGGATGCTGCCCAGGAGGATTGCCCCAAGAGCCACAGACTAACTTCTTACTGTAGCTTGCACTAGCTTCGCATTTCATGTTCATTGGAGATGTAGACAGGGTTCAATTAGCACAGATTCCCCCATTCACTGAGTTCGGAAAAATCAGTGAATAGGGTTAATATGTATTTTTATAGGGAAAAAATCCAAATGCATAAAGCTTTGAGGAACATAAATGAGTTTTTAGGGTAATTTATATATGCTTGAGTGGAGCTTTAAGTGAGTGCTCGTCAGGCAGATGTCTGCCTCTTGAGCTGTTTTAACAGTATGTCTGTGTTTCGCTGCAGGTACAGCTTTGAGATTTTATGTTTAGCAAATGGCCTGTCACTGTTGCACACTGTAAGCGTTCATCATTCCCCTGCAGATGAGTCCTGTCCCATTATAAATGCAAAGGATCATCAAGTCATTAAAGTAGTATTTCGGTCTAGACTCTGAGTAGGCAGCCTTATCAGTACACTCCACCACTCATTTCATTAGCCCACCTCATCTTGTTATCATCATCAGGAGCAGATATCGTCTGCTGGAGATAACAGTTGTCATTTAACCACACTACAGCCCTTGATTAAAGTGATCTATTAAGTAACACTGTTGTCATTTGGTGATGAATCCATCTCTTCATCAGCACAGAAAAGGGAGAGATTATGAGATGACATGATTGCAGTAGAAAGTTGAGCAGAATTTCCAATCAGTGCATCAATGTGAAAGAAAGCAACAAAAAAAGTCCCACCAGGCAAACAAATTATTCTGTTAATGCATCAGTCAGCGCAACTCTTTTCTTCCTTGTCATCTTCTTGTCATGCGATGCCTCAGCGCCGCAGCTCACCGTTCAACGTGGAATGCTTATTGCCACATGAGATCCTCATAGTATCTCAGCTCTCTCCCTCTGAAACGTGTGTTCCAGCTGTTACCACTCTGTGGAGTTGTGAGGTTATAATGAGCATGGAAGCAGCTGCTTCCTCCTACAGTAGAGGCCCCAGCCTCTCTAATCCTGATCATTAAGAAAGGAAAGGGTGTGGGGAGCCAGAGTGCGCAGACTAGTGGGCCTCAGCACCCCAGGACAGGCTGCGGAGACTTGAGTTACCCGACCATTTTATTAGTCCGACCAGCAGGTATGGAACCCTATTGATCTGCCTAAAGTGGTAAAAAGAATTAACTTATGCAAGACAGCTGGAGAAAAGACTACAAAGGGCCGCCGCTGTTCTAGTGTTCGCCCATCTTTGTCCAGACTCTGATCTAAGTTTAAACGTTCAGCAAAAAAAAAATTGCTGCCACAGTGTGAACCCGTGTAGCGAAGATGAAGACACATTGGCCTGATTGTTATGTATTCTCACCGCCTTATGATCACCACACATAAACCCAATCTTACACTGAAAATATCAGATGATGAAATATTTATATTCTGACCTTTCTCAGTAATGATGCCATGATTTAATTTTCTCTGGCTTTACCTTAAAGTGCTGAGAGAATACAAAAGAGTCCAAAGCACCCGGCAGGAGGGAAAAATTTGATCTATAGAGACGATGACATTTGCATTCAGCTTGTAAATACCAACAACACTCAGGCAGATTATTCATAGGCCCAGCCTTGCCTGCTCCACAAGCCTTGATGACATTGGCAAAGGCATCTCTCTCGCTCTGTCTCTCTCTCTCTCTCTCTCTCCCCCCGTGTGTCTTCTAGTTTCACTCTTTAATACTTTGAGCTGAAACAGTTGAGTGAGTGAAGTTTAAAATGGAATGATATCTGATACGGGAGTTGTAAATCACAGACCATGAATACGGCACCATTTACACAAAATATATGCAAGCACATACCATGGAATGTACCAGTGTAAAGTTAATAGTGTTACATTTAGAATAACAAGCCAACTCAACCTTGTCACGGTTCAGGCGATGTGAAACTGCACCCAGAGCTGTGACTCTAATAAGACTATGTCTTTGGAGCAGTTTTATGTAGATTAGTAATATGCTAATTTGAAGCATGACCTCGCTGTTTGCCAGAGAAAATCTGTCTCTTTTTTTGATCTGCATATTAATGACCAAAGAATAGATGGAAGTTGAGACATGAAAGGGTTTAATAAAATCAGCAGGTAAAACGCAGCCTCATAATTAATCCCACAAAGAGGAAGATTTCCACAGACAATGGTCGCACCTCTGATTCATAATTGGGCTCTTTATTGATATTCCACAGCCTCTCCTGCACATAACCTGGAAAAGTGATTAATCTTTCACACTATGGGAGGAAATAAAATAAAAACAGCAGTTAGATGTGCTTAACGTCTTTTAGGTACCTCTAACACAACAAGCTGAATCCTGAATTATCTCAGCCAGAGTCATCCCCAAACCCCCCAGTCATAAATACACAAACTAGCAAAATTACTAACCAAACTCATTTTTCAGCAAGAAACACAAGTGTAGGTGCAGTTGGGATCGACCGTGGCTTCACGTGTGATAGTCTGTCATTACATTTGCTCTACCTAACCTCTCCTGACACCTGGAGTCGGGGACCCCCCTCTAAATGTGTAATATTCAATCTTCCTGACAGCTCTGCTAATGACCAGAAGGAACCAAAACAGAGGTAATAGGTGAGCCTCAAAATTGCTTGCAAATTATCCCTGATAATGATTCCCGTCCAAGTAATAAACTCTGCAGTGTGTGTGTGTGTGTGTGTGTGTGTGTGTGTGCGTGAGTGAGTGGCAGTGTGTTTATGTCAGGAGAATGTAGAATGGCAGGGCTAATTATCAGCACTATTTAAGGTAAGTACATCCAGCTGCATCCCGGACAAGTCCTAATGAAGGACAGCAGACAAGCTGGACTCTTTCATCTGTCTCCCGTTGTTGTCTGATACCCACACCTCCTGGTTTCGCTTCGTCTCCGCAGAGAAAGTTGCACGTCTCCTGGTGAAAGTCATGTTTTTCCTTTGGTGTTTATTTCACGAGTCTGTAGAGGAGGAGGAGGGCAAACCCATCCAATAATTCCTCAACCCATTTCTCTTTTAGTACATGTTAAACTTAGGTGTCAAAAAAGAGGTGATTCGTAAAGGTTGTAAAATCTTAAGATGAATTTTTCTCCTTTTTTCATGATCTAACAAGAAACAAGTCTGAAAAGTTTATTGCACTGCTGTCATTCATATTCCAAACATTATTGTAAGAGAAAACTAGATTGTTTTACTACATTCAAACAACTTAAATCCCAGTTTGGTCTCCAGATGTGGGACTTCATAAATCCCGAGGAAGTCTCAGAATTTCAGCAGAAGTGTTAAAAAGGGAAGTTGCATGCTCGTACTTTTCCACGAAGCTGTAAATGTTACAAATGTGAACTTTTAAAGAGGCAAAAACAAAATGTTAATATTTAATCATTACAACCCCGTTGATGAGAAAATTAGGACACGATGCAAAATACAGTCAATCTTGCATGAATTACAGCAATTATTTAAATGATGTAACTGAAAACACAACAACAAATTAGAGTTTTGTTACTGTTAAACTCTGAAATCAATGGCAATCCACAGCTTGCCAAAGGCTGTTTTTTTTAAACAAAATACGAAACACACTTTTCCTTTCTAGCCATGTGCCTGTTTTTTAGGCTTCGGAAATTGCAAACCCATCATAAAATTTGAATATCTCTGCAGTCACAAGGTCTATTTCGATACTTTTAGAGTCATACGAAAGGAAACATTTGTAAGACTTTTTAAGATGTGTAAACATATGAATGAATGAATGAATGAATGAATGAAAAATACTTTATTTATCCCAGAAGGGAAATTCAACAATGTAAAAAGCTCTCTTTTTTTTTTCTTTTTTTCTTTTCTTTGAATAATATGAGTTATTGGTTAAGAATAAATGCAGATGGCACAAATGAAAACAGGTTCAGGCTTGCTTACAGGATGAAAATTACTTTTAATAACTTAAAAACTACTTACTTAAAATCACTTAATTATATGTTTCCATTTATTTAAGAGAAGAGAAGGGACAATGCATATTAATGAACTTTCTAACAAAATAAATGTACCAGATTATAGCCATATAGGCAAAGCATCTGCAGACCCCCTGACAGGTTGATGTTGGACAAAATAAACGGTAAAAAACAAAAAACAAAACAACACCAACAAAAAAATCTTAACAATCTATGTTCATACAATATACAGACAGACAACAAAGATAAACCATGGCTTACAGTGACATCAGAGCTCAGAGAATGAATAAAAACTTGTAAATGACACACAGAGGAAAAAGAGCCCAAGCAGCATATATTGCAAAACCGATTGCACAGTATTTTAACACTTTTATCATGTAGCACACGCCACCATTACAAAACTTATCCCAGTTGCACCGATTTAGAGAACAGAGCTCCTTTTTCTATGCACCTCATACAATTAACAAAATATCACAAATATCACATATCACATACAATTTGCAGAATGAGCTAAACAAAAAAAAAATATTAGTCAAAACCACAAACAAATTGATATAAAAAAAATCTTGATACAAGGCAGGATGGATCCATGCTTTCATGTTGTTGACACCAAATTCTGAGCCTACCATCTGAATTTGGTAGCAGAAATGGAGACTCATCAGACAAGGCAACATTTCTCCATCTTCTATTGTCCAATGTTGGTGAGTCTGTGTGAATTGTAGCCTCAGTTTCCTGTTCTTAGCTGACAGGAGTGGCACCCGGTGTGGTCTTCTGCTGCTGTAGCCCATCTGCTTCCAGGTTGGATGTGTTGTGCATTCAGAGATGCTCTTCTCCAGACTTCGGTTGTAACAAGTGCTTATTTGAATTACTGTTGCCTTTCTATCAGCTGGAACCAGTCTGGCCATTCTCCTCTGACCTCTGGCATCAACAAGGCATTTGCATAGATCAGCAGTTTCTGAAATACTCAGACCAGCATGTCTGGCACCAACAACCATGCCACGTTTAAAGTCACTTAAATCCCCTTTTTTTCCCCCATTCTAATGCTCGGTTTGAACTGTAGCAGATCGTCTTGACCATGTCTACATGCCTAAATGCATTGAGTTGCTGCCATGTGATTGGCTGATTAAAAAATATGCGTTGACAAGCAGTTGGACAGTTGGTACCTAATAAAGTGGCCAGTGTGTGTATGTTGGTTGTGGATTTACATAAAAACTTTTTGTGCAAAGAAAAAATAAAATACCACGAAGACTATTTCAGGTTTTGTTTGAAGCCGCTTTGTGGACTACATCTCTCGTTGCGAGCGAGGTGCGCTAGCATGGAGATTTCATGATGCACTTCACTGTTTGTTTTAGGACGAGAGCCGTAGTTCACATACCGACTTCAAACAAAATATAAAGTAAAGTTCTTCGCTTAACCTCCCTTTATTGGCCTTTATAACATCAGAGTCTAGGTATTAACTCCTTTTTGCAGCCAGCCCTGGTGGATGAGGGGTGAACTGCAATTTTTGCACTTCCACATAGGCTTCACTCTTCACCAGTTTGCCGCTTGTTGACAATCCTTATGTGAATCTAAGGTGTGAGAATGCATGTAGGGGTTTGCAAATGTGTGGCATGTTTTGCAAGAATACTGAAGCTGACTGCGTGCTTACTGTGCAACTCTGGAGAGGTGTTTTGCCTCTTGGGTGTAAGCTTTATTAACTGTGTGAAAATTTTCATTCTAGTTTGGAAACAGTTTAAAAAAAAAAAACCTGTAATATCCATTTAGAAAGATGCAGCTTTTAAAACTGTCAAATCAGAACAAGATGCAAACATTGTCTCTTCAAAGTTCAGCTCTGATAGAGTGAAGCAGGAAAAAATGAGAGTTTTTAGTTCAGACAGTTCAGACAAGGTCTCTAAAATGTCCATTTTGGCACAGTTTGAAATGATTTGGCACCATCTGTTCTCCAAGTTCCCCAACTGGGGAACCTCAGGTTTTAGAAGATTAAATATATTAGACAAAGAAAAACAACATAATGTTGCTGTCTTGCATTTCCAAACACTGCCTTTTATAAATTACTACCCATGAGGCAGTTAGTTTAACACAACCATCAGGTGTACAGAGACACTGGGGCTTAATTGCAAATGCATCAATCGTGTTCAAGCTCTGTAAAAAGACACTAGGTGACTAAACAGTTTTCATTAAAAATGGAAGGCACCACAGAAGGAGGGGGATGATTGGAGAGATCCTTGTAGGAGAAGAAGGAGGAAAATCTTTTTGTTTTATTGAGCACTGCACACATAATTCTTTACATGTAAATTTAGTGTGCTGCATAGCAGGTGGACACTGATATATTTTGCCATATTTGAGAGAGTTTCCCACTTGGTTGTTGAAGAAATCTTACATGAATTATTATCCATCAATAAGGCAGGGTTTGGATCTCTCAAAAGTCAGAAGAATTATTATCCTTTGTGCTTGCCATCTCACGGACAATACTGCTCTTATTATAACAATTTTAGATCAGTTATACAATATGTTCATGGCAGCAAATCAAACAGACCACATGTGATGTATTATTATAGGACAATATATCATTCTAACAATCTGCTACAGTCCAAAACTGGCTCCATCAACATTCATGCTTTATAGTCCAAAGCCTTTCAAACATCACCTTCTTAAACCCCATAGAAGACGTTTTTTCTTGCTGTGGTATTAAACATGTTGTAGTATTTAATCCTACAGTATGTGAAGATACCCCTCAAGCAAGCCATGGAAAAGGCCTGTGATTAGATTGATGTAACATTCTGTACAATGATGAATTCAACACTCAGGAGGGTTCTTCCTAAATTGTCTTGCCAGGGAGAATATAGCATAGTTTGTGTTTAAATAACTGTACTGAACAGAATAATTGATGCTTTCGTCTTTTATCTCTTTCTTTATTATGGTGTGTTCATTATATAAAAACTGGAATATTAAGCTTGACTGTGCAGTTCTGATTGCCTTGGAGAGAAGAAAAAAGATTTGTCCTTCAGTCTGCAGAATTTGGCTCGTGCTTTGTTTTGTTAATTTCCTAGTAGTATTTACATGTATCCAATTCATTCAGAATATAAAAATGCTAACACTTTTTTAGAAGATTCATAGCTTTGTGTGACTCATTCAAACTTACCAATATGATTTTATGTACATATGCATATACATATACACATACATACTGACCACTTTATTGGGTACGCCTGTCCAACTGCTCCCTAAAACACATTTCTAATCAGCCAATCACATGGCAATAACACAATGCATTTAGGCATGTAGACATGGTCACGACGATCTGCTGAAGTTCAAACCGAGCATCAGAATGGGGAAGAAAGGTGATTTAAGTGACTTTGAACATGGTTGTTGGTGCCAGACGGGCTGGTCTCAGAATTTCAGAAACTGCTGATCTACTGGGATTTTCCTGCACAACCATCTCTAGGGTTTACAGAGAATGGTCCCAAAAAGGAGAAAATATCCAGTGGGCAGCAGTTCTGTGGGCACAAATGCCTTGTTGATGCCAGAGGTCAGAGGAGAATGGTCAGACTGGTTCCAGCTGATAGAAAGGCAACAGTAATTCAAATAACCTGTTACAACCAAAGTATGCAGAAGAGCATCTCTGAATGCACAACACATCCAACCTGGAAGCAGATGGGCTACAGCAGCAGAAGACCACACCGAGTGCCGCTCCTGTCAGCTAAGAACAGGAAACTGAAGCTACAATTCACACAGACTCACCAACATTGGACAATAGAAGATGGAGAAATGTTGCTTTGTCTGATGAGTCTCCATTTCTGCTACAAAATTAAGATGGTAAACTCAGAATTTGGTGTCAACAACATGAAAGCATGGATCCATCCTGCCTCGTATTAACGGTTCAGGTTGGTGGTTGTGGTGTAATGGTGTGGGAGAGATTTTCTTGGGACACTTTGGTCCCTTAGTACCAACGTGGTGGTTTAACCACCACAGCCTACCTTAGTATTGTTGCTGACCATGTCAATCCCTTTATGACCACAGTGTAGCATCCTCCGATGGCTACTCCCAGCAGGATAACACGCCATATCATAAAGCGTGAATCATCTCAGACTGGTTATGTGAACATGACAATGAGTTCATTGTACTCAAATGGCCTCCACAGTCACCAGATCTCAATCCAACAGAGCAGCTTTGGGATGTGGTGGAACGGGAGGGTTCTTATCATGGATGTGCAGCCGACAAATCTGCAGCAACTGCGTGATGCTGTCATGTCAATATGGAGCAAAATCTCTGAGGAGTGTTTCCAGTACCATGTTGAATCTATGCCAAGAAGGATTAAGGCAGTTCTTAATGCAAAAGGGGTCCAACCCGGTACGAGGTGTACTTAATAAAGTGGCCGGTGAGTGTATGTACACTACAGTAGGTACAGAAAGTATTCATACCCCTTTAAACTTTTTACTCATTTCATTGCAGCCATTTGCTAAAAATCAAGAGTTAATTTTATTTCTCATTAATGTCACTCAGCACCCCATCTTGACAGAAAAAAACAGAAATGTGGAAATTTTTTGCAAATCTATTAAAAAAGAAAAACTGAAATCACATGATCATAAGTATTCAGATCTTTTGCAGTGACACTCATACTTAACTAAAAGGCTGTCCATTTCTTCTGATCCTCCTTGAGATGGTTCTACTCCTTCATTGGAGTCCAGCTGAGTTTAATTAAACTGATTGGACTTGATTAGTAAAGGCACACACCTGTCTATACAAGAGCTTCCAGCTCACAGTGCATGTCAGAGCAAATGAGGATCATGATGTGGAAGGAACTGTCCAAGGAGCTTAGAGACAGAATTGTGGTGAGACACAGATCTGGACAAGGTTACAAAAGAGTTTCTGCAGCACTAAAGGTTCCTAAGAGCACAGTGGCCTCCATAGTCCTTAAATGGAAGAAGTTTGGGACGACCAGAACTCTTCCTAGACCCGGCCGTCCAGCCAAACTGAGCAATGGTGGGAGAAGAGCCTTGGTGAGAGAGTAAAGAAGAAGCCAAAGATCACTGTGGCTGAGCTCCAGAGATGCAGTAGGGAGATGGAGAAAGTTCCACAAAGTCAACTATCACTGCAGCCTCCACCAGTCGGGGCTTTATGGCAGAGTGGCCCGATGGAAGCCTCTCCTCAGTGCAGACATATGAAAGCCCGCATAGAGTTTACCAAAAACACATGAAGGACTCCCAGACTGAGAGAAATAAGATTCTCTGATCTGATGAGACCAAGATTGAACTTTTTGGAGTTAACATACCATGGTAGTGGCAGCATCATGCTATGGGGGTGTTTTTCAGCTGCAGGGACAGGACGACTGGTTGCAGTTGAAGGAACGACGAATGCGGCCAAGTACAGAGATCCTGGAAGAAAAGCTCTTCCAGAGTTCAGGAGCTCAGACTGGGCCGAAGGTTCACCTTCCAACAAGACAATGACCCTCACACACAGCTGAAATAACAAAGGAGTGGCTCAGAACAACTCTGGACCATTCTGGACCGGCCCAGCCAGAGCCCTGACTTAAACCCAACTGAGCATCTCTGGAGAGACCTGAAAATGGCTGAACACCACCATTCACCATCCAACCTGACAGAACTGGAGAGGATCTGCAAGAAGAACGCAGAAGATCCCAAATCCAGGTGTGGAACACTTGTAGCATCATTCCCAAGAAGACTCATGGCTGTACGAGCTCAGAAGTACTTCTACTCAGTACTGAGCAAAGTACTGAATACTTATGACCATGTCATATTTCAGTTTTTATTTTTTTAATAAATTTTCAAAAATGTTCACATTTCTGTGAATATATATATATATTTTGGCAAATATATATATTTTTTCATTTATTTTATTTTTTTTACTTGATTATTTAATCGTGTAATTGCTTTTCTATTTTACGTACCACTAACTTATGGACTTTTTTTCTATTCTGTTTTATTTTTATTATACTTTTATTTTTATTTATTGTTTATTTAAAGTTAATTGTTTTTATGTACAGTAGTCTCCTGTTTATTTTTATTCTTTTATTGCTCTTATCTGTTGCTATTGCTTTTGGTTATTTTGATCATTTAAAAACTTTTAAAACTCCATTGTTTTCCTCATCCTCCACCCCCGGAGCCATGCCTGCTCAGTCTGCAGGGTTGTTGCATGAGGACGGCTCCTGTGGCGGCCCTTTCACTGCAGCCTTATGGCTGTGGTGTGAACCCAGGCCTGCCCTGACCTGGGCTGTTCCTGTGGTGGAGCCCTTTGTGGTCATGGGTGGAGTGGCTCCTGGGGTGAATTGATCCCCATATGGTTTCCTCACCTCAGCATCAGGACAGATGTTTATATATTTTTGTATTTTTATATTTACATTTAGTTGAAGATACAGAAAATGTATTTTAGAGTTGTGTCATGCGGAATAGAATTTGGAGGTGGGGGCAAGTGTACTGTGTGTTCATGCATGAGAGAACATGATTGAGTGTGTGTTTTTATTTTTCATGTCAAATACTTTGAGGTGCTTTTTTAAAAAACAGAAATCTTGATTTGATTATCTCCATGCTTTTGTAACGTGAGCAAATGTGGTTCAGTGTCGTCTTGATGAAGTAAGCAAGACCCTCCCTCAATGAAAAAAAAGACTATCTGTATGAGAGCATGTTGCTGTGAAGCTTTTATATATAATTCAGCTTTAATAGTAAATGCATTAGTGCATATTGCATGGATAACTTGCTGTGTGCACTAATGGACTGTTATAACACCAAGGGTGTTGGCTTTTACATTTATTATTTCAAACCATTTTTTATTTATCTTGTATTCAAATAGTTTGTGAAACATAGGATCCTCTTTTGATTTACAGTACATTTTACAAACAGGTTTTACCACATCAAAGTTTTTCTGGACATAAAATGGCATAATGTAGCTTATAGCAAATCTGTACTCAAAAGTGAGGAACAGTATGTTCAGCATTTGCCATTTCTCTATAACTATTGTTCCCATCAACATTTCTGTCTCCCAAAATCACCACAAATCATCCTAATTAGTGTTTTCAGATTTGTCACTTTTCACCAAGATTGTAATTTACTTAGATGTGGTTTGGTTTAAATCCAGAAGGGTTTTTTTTTTCTAGTTAATTTGCACCAGCACTAACTTTTGGCATGACACTGCAAAAAAGAAAAAAAAAACCTTTGTTGGAAAGTCACATCTTACTCAGTCTCTGAGACAGAACATCCATTATAGCTAGTGAGAGGATGCCTGCAAGGAAGATGTAAACATTTCCAGTTTTAACAAATGGCAGATGCTGTAATTTTCTGAGTTTTCATTAAACAAAAGCACCAACCTGTCATTTCTGAAGAGCTACCAATAATCCCCCAGTTCCCTACCAAGTACAAAACGCCAATTCAGAAAGTGCCTGCCAGCACTGGAGAGTTCATGTTTCTTTATTTGTGGCTCCATGACATTCTGAGCTTCTCTGTGTGGAACACAAGTGGTTTTCATTTGGGTGCTTTTTTTTGTGTAGCCTGTTACAAATCCGATTTATTTATTTATTTATTTGTCTTTACTGGCAAATCTCAGTAGATGTTGGAACATTTTTCTTGCGTGCAGACAGGAATCTTTGTAGTGGTCGTGATAAAACAGCACAGTCCCCCCCCTTTAATTACTGTAACACAAGGAAGTCATGCTTTAACACATAATGTTCCGCTGCATAAAGGCTGCAGATCCTTGCCATACATTTTCTTGTTGAACGTGTTTAATGCCAAAAAACTAAGAAATGGTCTCATTTGTATATAACTCTTGGGCCACAGTTTTGTGTTTTTCAACACTTGAGTGCAGCACGCTTCATGCCAACGTGCAATATATCAGTTTCTTGTTCTCTTTTAATGCATGTAACATAGCAGTTTGTACATTTCTAATCAGTGTTGCGGAAATACATCATCGGCAACATGCAGCTCTCCGCCGACTTGCTTCTTCTCTCAAATTACAACCATTGGAAGTCCTCTTAATTTTCCGGAGCTTGTGAATTATGAATGGTATAAAATATTTAAGTATGAGCAAAAGAGCAACAGCAGAAAGAATTTTATAATCAGGCTAAGTATGTGGTAGTCCGTACTTAACTAAATGAAGACAGGGCTCCGCTCCAAAGTTTGACCTCCACGCTGCACATTCATTTTTCAAACATATGTTGGCTATTTCTGCAGCTCTGGACCCTGAAACTGAGACGGGGGAGAGAGGGGGTCTGCCGTACACGTGAGTATGATCTAACAGGCTGTGTATACAAGGGATCAAACATGCAGTTAGTAGCTGGAGAGGAAAGTTTGCAAGCTGAATTAAATGTTTGTGTGATTTGATGCAGATCTTTTTACCTCCGAGCAGCAATGCAGAGATGGGGCAACCTCAGGGCCTTCAGCTTTGAATCATTACCAAGGATGCACAAATGCTACCACACAGACACATGTAATTACAGTATATATCCCCACAAGCATAAACACTCATAAGGTACAGCTGTTTTACTGTGTCTGATATTAAATGACAAGATGACATGGTGTCCTATAGGCCACCTGAGAGAAGGGCCTCTGTCATCTATTCTCCTCTGTGCTGAGAGGAACTTACTCAAGCAGAGCAGCAGATATTTCCCCACTTCTGCTCTGCTTCGCTTCCAATCCCATCCCGTTTGCCTTCAAGTCAGCACCAGTTAGTAGGCCAATTCAAGCCTATGTGTGCATGAATATGTGTATGCAAGACTGTACACCAGGCTAATTTCCACTGCGAAGCACTGCAGTGTGCTACAAGCATTCTCCAGGATATTGATGTGCTGCATATTAGGCGGCAGACTGAATCAGCGCCGTGTGCTGTAAATATTCTATTGTCACTTTAATGCCTCTGTCAATGGCTTTGTCCAGGGTAATTCCGTCTGCTGGTGTTTCTGTCCCCTGTAGCCTCACCAGCAAAGTGCCTCACACACATCTGCACAGACTTCACACACACACTGAAACAGAGAAAATGAGGGGTGGAGAGGAGAGACAGCGAGGACACACACACACACACAGCTCAAACACACACACATTTTGCCTCGGGTTTTTTTTCTTGCCGTCACAGATGATCAGGCCCGGTTTTGGCTTTAGCTCATCTCTGACCAACGCTTGGTCCTGGAGCCAAACTGTTAAAAGACATTAAGTCAGCACAGAGACGCGCCACTGCTTCCTCTCTCTGCTAACCACAGGACACTAAGTGTGTGTGTGTGTGGGTCTGTGAAATGAAAACAGGGTGGCTCTGGGCTCAGATCTGCACACATGTGTATCCTAATGAGTCTTTGCCTGTACTGGTGTGTGTGCAACACTCTCCTTGGTGAGGTCAGATAAAGAGGGGCCAGAATATTTGGAGCAGCCTTTTGGTCTCTCTTGGCGCACCACATGCCAGTCGCAGTTCAGTGAGCAGACTGTGAAAAGCTTATGTAAATGACGAACTGCTCAGATGTGAAATCAGCTCTGTATTAAATTGTTTTGTTCCACTTGTCAGAGCTGATTAGTCCAAAGGTTCTCCAAAAGCTACACAGGTATTGTGTTGATTGTACTCATATAAGAGCACGGGCAAAAAGAAGTCCATAGATCACTTTGGGAAAGAGCATCTGTGTAGGTAGCAGGGTATAATTGCTCTCTGAAGTGTGATCACTAGTCAGTTATCCCATGACAGATTAGTCTAGTGGATTTTGAAGATGCTGGATGGCCCCTCATAGATGCACACTGATTGAGATCTACCCCCCAATATGTATCCAGACCCTCTCCACCTGTCTCTGCTGAAGAGGCCAAATCACAGGTTCCATTAGTCTAACCTTTGTCCACTGGCTTAAATGTCAGAGCTACAACCATGTTTCCCAAAAAGCTGACACACATGTAGACTTGCAGATCTTACACAGAATAGAGACAACAGAGGATTTGCTATGTGCCATCCATTTGCTATCTGGGTATGATACTGTAAAGCAGCACTCTTCCAGCCATCAGTACATGAACCTGCCAGTTAATACCTGCTTTTCAGACGTGCTAAAATAGGCCCAAAAATTGTGCCCGCTTTTCATTGCATGGTTGATGAATCAGGTTGCGCGTGTAAAGCTGAGTTGTTTGCATAGTCTCCTCCCAATATTTTGCATGTTCTGGCAGAAATGCCCAGATTGCATATTCATCAATGGCAGACGCGCAAAATAGTTTGCGGGTACTAATTTGGCCATTTAACAGGCGCAAATCTCCTTGCGCCCTGTTAGTAAATCAACTGCGGCCTATTATTGCATGTAAGGTTATTGCATTCAAGGTAGTGCTCGTTCTAGTACATGCAAACCTTTCGTAACTCAGGGTACTAGTGGCTGATTGGAAACCATAAATGCTATAGAATTAACCCCACTGGCAGAGAAGAAGAAGGCAAAGTTAGAAGCCTAAACTAAAAAGGCCTGAACTTGTCCAGAATCAACAAGTAATTTGTTTTTATAAAATGACCCTTTAACCCATAATACACCATGTAAAAAGCATTTTTCTTAGGTAGGTTGAAAAAAAAATAGAGTATAGTGCCTTTAATGCCCACTGTCCTCGAGGTGAGATATTTTCCTGTTGCAACACACCTGATTCAAATCAAATTGATCTCTGACAAGCGCTACGCAAGTCTGTTATTTGCTCATTATGAGTCAGGTTTGTTGCAGCAGGGAAACATCTACAGGACAGTGTGCTTTAAGGACCAGAGTTGGAAATCCCTGAACTACAAGACACTTGAAAAAGCTAGAAAAAGCTAAATAATACTTCCTTTAAACGAAGTGCCCAGCAGTAAGCCTGGGACAATTTAGCTGATCAGAATCAATGAGCAGCCAGATACTGAGTAATGAAACAACCTTGGTGTAGTCCAGATAAGAAATGACAAAGCAAAGAACTGCATGATTAAAAGCAGAGCAGAATTTTTTTAAAAATTCAACAAAAACTGTTGCTCTTCTGTGGCTTCACTCTGACTAATTAGCTCTGAGTAGCTGTTAGCATAGCTTACTCATTAGCCTTCCACAGTCAAAACGTTCTGGATGCTGTTGAGTTCAGGAATGACAATAGCCATGAATATTTCACACAAAGAACCGTTTAAGTGGAATATTATCCCCTTAATGGCCTGCTTCACTATTTGGTAGAACGAATGTTTCAGACAAGGCAAGTTTATTTGTAGGCTTTCGCACATTTCATGTAAAGTACAAGACAAAAGTGCTTTATATCAAACATTAAAAGCATTATTTACAGTTCAGTGCAGAAGATAAACTTCAGAAAGAAATAAAAGATATTCAGTAAAAACAGAAAACTCTAAAATAAATGCAAGAAATAAAATAGTTTTGATTTTAAAAAGCAGCACCAAATAGACAAGTTTTTAGCCTCGATTTAAAACTGCTGAGTTTCAGCAGACCCACAGTTTTCTTAGACTTTGTTCCACATTAGTGACTATAATTAATTTCCTTAAAAAAAAAACAATTACATAAATAAACCTGCCTGAGCCCCTTCTTGGCATGTGTTTTAAAAGGATAGAACACCCACAGAATGATGTGCCTTCATTTTCTACTCACCCTCATGCTGAGCAAGACTGTGTGGAGCACTGAGTGATTAGAGTTTGTCTGACCCAAATAATTGGTCAAACACACCTGGATTAATCAGTTTGAAAGACAGGAAGCAAAGGTTCTGTCTGAAGTTCAGGAAGTAGTGGAAGCGTGCATATAGCCCATTCAGAGAAGCGGGACATAATGACGCTGAAGTCCAAAATATGGTTGAAAATGTAAAAAATGAATCAGCTGTAAAAGGATCATATATTTTATGCTAATCAAAATCGGTGGATAACAACCCCCCCAAACTATCTCCAGCTGCATTTGAGATATTCAAAAAGTGCTCAGAGTCTTGCTCAGCATGAGGGGGAGTAGAAAATGAAGGCACATCATTCTGTGGGTGTTGTATCCCTTTAATATAAAAATTATTTGTTTTCCCAGTAGTTTAAGTTTTGATAATTTCCCTTTTGTTACTAATTACAGTTGCCCCTAAAATTTGTTAAATTCCTCCTACTGTTGTCCAAAAGAAAAAAAAATGCAGAAAAATTCACTTGCTTTTGTTTTATCTCAGTGTAAACAGTAAAGGGTAATAACTGGATTAGATATCATGGAGGAATATTATGGAACTTTTTATAGTTTTGACTTATTTCTCATATATTTCCGTGTAATTCATTATTGGGCACATTAAGTAAAATAAAAACACGGACATTAACAGTATATGGAATTAAAAGAATCAAATGGTTTTAAATATACTGTAAGTGTCTGATACACAATAAAACATATCTGTCTCTACAGGGGTCTTCCTAAAGAAACGTTTCACTCTGAAATCTCTAAACAACTGGTTCCCAGATGGTCAGATCAGATGAATATGCCCTGGCACAATTCTAGCAATGAAACATTGTCCATCAACCCATCAGTTTTCCACCCTGCATAGATTGCCAGTCCAACACAAGCCAACCCATTATTATCTTTTTTTAACTACAGTACATCACCTTTTTACACTGTTTTTGTTTTCATTTCTGAAATCAAAGCCAAATTCTTTGAAAATATATCAAAATTCTACTCTCGATGGAAACCTCTGGTTGTGTGTGAGTGGTAGGAATTTTTAAAGCATGATACATCAAAGGCCCTGACTGACAGTCCGGACAAAAACAAAATCTGTGAGGTCGGAAATGGATCGCACTTGAAGCAAAACACAAGTGACAAGGACAGATGACCCACCATCTAAAGGAAAGAAGAGTTAAAAGAAGACTGTTCATGGAAGTTACCTGTGTTATGGCTTCATGTGGACAGGTTAGGTCAACAGCCTGCGGTCCAGCGCGTCTCCTGTCGGCAGAAGTTGGCTAATACTAACATGATACCAAGTGAAGAGGCCCTTGGAAAACAAGCATCATTTCCACTTTGAAAAAAATTGTAAACATCTTCACAACAGCTGTAGATCTTAACCAGAGGCAGTAATATGCCAAAGGAGCTTATTGCAAAGCAAAAGAAACCCCACAGTAGCAGCCACATATCATGTCCAGGCATGGACGTGTGCTGAGCTACATATAAACCTCAGTTTATAGAAGTCCTTTTTAGCTGGAGTGAAATATTTCCCAACACTGTTACTGAACAATGACTGGTCCAAATGATTTAACTGTAGGTGAGGAAAATGGTGAAGAGTTTATTGAGTCTTTATCTAACAACAGGTCCTCCAAGTTGAATGGTCACATTTTTCATATGCTCATATCCTTAGATACATTAATGGCTGTAAAGTGTCACCCCTACAAAGTGGCATGAGGAAAATGTGACTCATTCGAGCAGACATTGTCACACCTCTTGTTTAACAAGCCACAAAATGCTCATAAGGAGCAAGGAGGTATGGCTGGATAAAGCAGCTAAGACCTACGCTTTCAATTACAGGCCTTTAGAGCGAGATAGAAACCATCTTATGTTCTGGCATGACAACATTTCAATGGTCCCACATGGAAAGGTTTTAAAAATATACATTTTGGTAGAAGTAGAAACAATCTTCCCTTTAGATAAAATATATTCTTTTTACAAGGTGGTCACCACCTATGTGTTTAATCTCATGACAATTGTGAGCTACATATTCTTTGAACATAGCAACAGATTACTCTGGTTTTGAGTCCTAATTATCTGATATCATGCATGGACAGCAGTATGAAAAGGTGGACAGACGAGGTTAGATAGTTTGGACTACAAGGAATAAATTAATAAAAATGTTATTAAAGTTTCATGCACACATGTGCCCAGCCCACATGGACTTATATGACACTAAAAGCGTAATATGAAAGATGACCATCCACTTTCATTACAATCTCACAATAAAACAATTATTTGAGCAAGATCATGAATCAGGATACAGTGTTCAATCTCAATGTCCATGCTTTTTCTACATATTTGGCCACAGCAAAGATTTAATTTTTGAAGAACCAACCCAACATATCACCTTCTGCCAACCAAAACAAATCTGGGTTACCATACAGATTTTTTTTCAAACAAAATAATTTTCAAATCCTTATACAGTGGACAATAAAACATAAAATGATATTAATCTTAAACCAAATTTAAGTCACACACAAAACATAATCTATTCTCTGCTGGCTTTGTAGCGACCCACCTCAATCTCTAGACACAGCGCTCCTGATCTGAGCTGAGCACATGACATCTGATCTCTTTTTTAAATTATGTCTGACAGGTTTCTGTGGAGAAACAATTCTTACATTGAACAGAACTTCTTAGTTTAGGCTTGTTAAACAGTTTAAAACTACAGTTAATGATTATCTAATCTGTAAGTTATTATGTTTTTCACACTAGTTGGCATCAGTGCATTCATGTAAACTGACACTCCACACTTGAATATAAAAACGCAAATCTAATTTTTATATTCAACTTTAATTCCTCCCTGCCCATCAGTGTCACTCTCGCTTACTCAGTTAGAATTAGCAATGTTGCAGACTCGGCTAACTGTTAGTTAGCTTTAGAATGCTTGACTTACATGTCCAGAAGTAAAGCAGCAACCTCTGTGAGATTTTTGAACCCCTTTGCTACCTTCATCCTCGCTTTGTTTTTTGATTGCTAGAAATATAATGCAAGGAAGATGCTATTTCTAGACAGGGCAATCAACCGAGAAACTCTTGAGCTAATGCTAATAGCGCAGAATCCTTTAGTGTTGACATTGGCATAGTAATCACATGTAAATATTTATATCTTTATTTTATATTTATATTCTATTTTGGACCCATCAAAACTAATAAAAGATTTTTTTTATATGCCTTAATTTCTTTTTCTTTTTTTTTTTTTAAGTAAAATTAATACTGTAATGCACCCCTAAATTGTTTTAATGAAAACGTTATAGCTATGGCCTTTAAGTTATCAACAGGTGGTGAAGAAATAGATTCAAACCTTTTTTTTAAAGGCTTTTCTGTTTCCTCTGTTATTTGATATGTGGCATATTTTTTATTTTATTTAGGCTGCAAGGCACCAATGTACATCATCCCTTTATGTTGCTGACTTATTTTTTTTTAACTTAAGGTCACAACATTGACCTAAAAAGAGTTAATAACCTAACAATTGTCAATATACCTAAAACCTACCTCCCCTACAGAACAGGTTTATACTTGGTCCTTTTACTGAAGCGATTAAATAGTCTAATGTTATTTGTCTTATTTACACAACAGCATGTTATTTCTCCTCTGCTCTCTGGGCAATGTTCCGTCCCGATGCACACATTGCCGCCAGCGGTCAGACAGTGTCAACCACTGCACCCCCCCCCCAGCAGAACTGTTCAAGTCCTTCTCGATTTCCTTGACATAGTTGAGAAAGTAGCACGACTGTCCTCTTTTGTGCTCTGACATGCATAGAAGCGTACTGCAACAACAGTGGAGGGTCTTCTCCATCTCGTCCCACATACACATCGCATGGGCAGACAGTCTCTACAGGAATTAAAACAGAAAACTGGACTTGTCAACCACCAGCTAACTGGCTGCTACATCGCTTTAGCTTTTCTCGCTGTGGTGCAATCCCAACCAGAGAAAATGTCTTTGAAGTTTTGTTGTTCTTCAGGGAGCTCACCAGTCCCCACAACCCTCATAAAGCCCCCAGAACTGTGTTTGGTCCAAATAAATGTCCTAGCAAAGCTCAAATTTTGTGAGGTCCCTCTGGATCAGTTTCAGATGACTTCTGTAACCATCTCAGGACAAGCTGTCGATGAACTACATCTTTTTCCTACATCATCCTGCGTGAGTTCACTTCTTTACTCTGGTTTATATAAAGTGCAACAGGAGGTTATTCCTCGCTGTTGAATGGCCCAGCTGTTAGTGCCAACAAATTTAAAAAATGTTTAATGTCCTGAGATTATTAACATTACAACTTGGAAAGCCACTGCTCTGGACAGTTTTACAACCACATTTTTATGTAAAAGCTTGTCAAGGAATAAAACAGCAACACAGTCAATGTTGGAGCAGCTTTCTAAATGCAAACAGTAGACAACGGTTGTGCTTTTTCTGTTACAACAAAATGTCCTGTCACGCTTCAAAAGCTTTTTCAGTCCACTTTTTAGGAGAATGCCAAACATAAGCTGCTGTTAGTTGGGCTACAATTGTAAACACTTGGATTTTCTGTGGACTTGTTGAGAGAGAGATGACTTCTGTCTGAATAAATTCAAACTAAAACGTCTTGTTCGGACAGTGTGAAGACAACTTTACCAACTAAAGGTCCCCTTCCTTTGGCTTTTACTTTCCTTTTACAGTTTGCAGGAGCTAATCTTTTCTACACTTTGGGCCAAGCAGATATTTGGCCTCAAATTTAAGTGAATCATCCAAACAGTCAAAATCAGATAAATCTTTTATCCAGGCTTGCAAAAACCAAATGAATGCATTTACTCAATCTGTAAGCTTTTAACTTTTTAAACAAATGGTGAGGTTTGAGTAGGATTGACGTGACCCCTCATTTTTCCCTGTGTTCATGGTAAATAGAGTCTGACTGCAAATGCTTTTGTACCTATCAATACTTTAAACCCAGATGGAGGGAGAGGAAAAATGGTGCTCAGGTTGAAAACTCCCAGGGTATTCTATTCAAATACAAACATTAGTTTGAGGAGGCATTTGCTGCGTGGGCTGAGGAAACCTTGAAAACCGTTGTGTCAGCAGCTTGTTGCCGCATTCGCAAATGCAAGTTAAAGCTCTAACATGTAAAGACCATAAGTAAACAACAGCCAACAACATTGGCACTGTTGGGAGAGGGCAAAGGTCAAAGTGCGGTTTTTCTCAGCCTCACCCAGCAGGTCAAACCGGGGTGGAAAGCCAAAACCATGAGAGAAAAAACAACTATTTTATTGCTGCAGCTAAAGGAATGCTTAGGTTCATTTGACCTAGTAAAAATAGGGCTTGTTTTTCTTTTTGGTGCTTGTTCTTCAACTGAAAGAAAGGGTTTTATCTAGGGATGTTTGATATTGGCTTTTTTTTTTTTACTGATATCCAATGTCCGACATTGTCCAGCTCTTAAATTCTGTTGTCTGATATCAACTGATACCAATATATGAAGACAACTAAGAGGCTGTATCTCATATTTTGAGAAATACAACAGAAGTTCATTTTGGACATCTGGCTGCCAGATATCAGTTACTAGCAGGTATTAGCCAACATTTGGCTAATTCTAATGTTTCTGACAACTTGGTAATTTAACCAACAACTTAAAACCAGACATATTACATATAAGCAGCTTCAAAGCAAGTCAGTCTGTAGTAGCTTGTAGGAATTTCTCTACATGCTGCACCGCTGCTAATGGAACAAGATCTCATGAGATTTCGTTGTTCCGTAACGAAATCTTGTGAGATTTCGTTTTTTAAAATATCGGTCCAAAAAAAACTATACCGATATTTTCCAATATGTGATATCACATTTTAATGCCAACATTGGCCAATAATATCCGTAGGCCAATCATATTGGACAGTTTTATGATTTTTTTGTCTTTTCTTTGCTTAAATTAAGGTGATGTTAGCTTCAACAGTTTTTTTCAGAGAATATATAAGTACTTTATTGATTCCAATTGGGAAATCCATGCTCTGCTCTTAACCCATCTCTGGATATCACTAGGAGCTGTGGGCTTCCTGCACTTTGGTGCCCAGAATGACTAATGTGGGTCTTTCCCAAGCGATCGCCTCAAAATACTGTGTTGAACTAACTTATTCTTCCAATAAGTTTCCAATAATAACTAAAGCTATATGTCAGGGAGATTAATGCCAATGATATTCGGTATGATTAATGATCAGAAACATTACATGAAAAAGATCTGGGTAAACTCTAAGGGGCGGATCTAATGAAGCCCCGTTACCACCAGCAGGTCCGAGTCGGGCTGAATTTTTTTGTTTCCACAGGCAAAACAGGGACAGGTACCCTTAAATCAAACCTGAGCCATCCTGCATTTTTGGCACCCTTCTGTTAGGGTATCAATCTTAAACCCGAAAAGGTGGAGCTTGACATGCTACACTTCACTGATTGGTTAAAAGAGTCATCACTTCCTGTGCGACTCAGCTCCAAGAACGAAGTGGCAGCAGTTCCATGATTAAATATGCAGTAATTTTTTTTGTATTTTAAAGCAACATGACAAGAATAAAAACTGCTGGATATCAGCTGTTTTCATCCTTCATTTCTGCTTCACCTTCTTCGTTATAATTCAAGGCCAGCATCGCGCCGCTTGACATCACACTACTACATAAAATAGCTGACGCAGCTATTCCTATCCAGCCGATACGCCGCCTACTGGCTAAAGGTACGGTTGGGTGATGGAAACACGACAGAGATCAGGATTTACTGCACTATCCTCCACTCTTCCATACCGACCCCGGACCCACCGGTGAAAACGGGACTTAAGATCTAAATGTGCGTGTAGTAATTATCGCGGGCAATCTTGAATTTTGCATGTGGGGGTGAACCACAGTTTGCAGGTGATTTACTACTGTTAGAGTGACGGTGCAAACGGCGGCAGGTGCAAACGTGTTGGAAACACCAATATATAAATGAGGGTTTTGTGTGTTTTGAGGTTTGCAGTACGGCAAATTTCAAGAGAAAACAGACGCGTATTTCTTTTTGCACTATCGAAATGGAGATATTAGTGGGAAAGGCAACTACAAATATAGTTTAAAGAACCACAGCAGAACTTTTAGCAGTTTTCTCAGTGACGCCCCCCTTTCGACGGTTAAACCAGCGTCCATCTTGCATCAAACCTCTATTGTGAGCTCACTCCAGCCAGTAAAAGACAGTCTTATCTTGATTCTTGTTCTGTCTCTTCCTCTCTTTCTTTTCCTCTCTTCCTTTGTAAATGTTTCCTTGTGTTTCTTTGCTGAATCCGACATGATGTGCGTTCAAAACACTCGCTGTGTTCATATCTGATTCATATCGGTTTGCTAGTAAGTGTGCAACCAGTAGTCGGCTGCAACGTCACAGCCACGCCCCAGATACAAAACTTACATAGTGCAGTTTGTGACCCTCAGGATGCTTCTGGGTAGTGATGGTTCGAAAATGCGCATAACAAATGTTGGTGGGCCATCAAAACGAGTCACAAACACAGATTTTTAAGGTCTAAAAGTTACGTTGTGTGTCTTTGAGATACAGTAAGTATGGTACATATAAAATAAAAATAATGTAACTTATATGACCTGGTTCAAAAAAATATTTTAGGTTTAATATTGTCATGAGGACTATTTAACATGGGGTGCTTTATAAGTCATGCATTTACATGTTATCTAACATTAAAATTATACATAATTAGGGGCATGTCCTTATGATTGACAGCGCACAAATGGGCTGTCATGCAGGTGGGTAGTGCAACTGCAGTTTTAGCTAACAGTCCACCTTAGCTGTTTAGCCCACATACCTCTGTTAGCTTCTGTTAGCTCTGAGCTAGCTCGGTTAGGTCTTAGCAACAAGCAGCTCAGAGTTTGATGGGTGTCTCATTCACTACCACACAGCGCCACCTTTTTGCCCATTTTTTAAAAAATTGTCTCGCCCATCAAGCTTCAATTCCACTCTTCCGACACCTATGGATGATGTCACAGAGGGTCTGTCCATCTCTTTATATACACTCTATAGGTTGCATATGGTCTTAGTAGGGTACACACTTTGGGCTCAAGTTGCTGAGGTAAGATAGAAATGTGAAATTAATTTTGAATACTTCCTGGCTAAAGAGGAAACCATCCATATTTTCCCCACACAGCTCAAAAGCCAGCATTAATGACGGCATGGGGTAGCATTTGTGCACATAGCATAGGTAAAAATAAAACAAACAAATGTGAAGACAAGTAAGATCTTTGTCGGGGATGGCATTGTTTATTTGAGTAAGAACATGACACAATTTTGCAGGTATTAGAGCAGCAAGGCTCCATAATGAAAGAGGTCAGGTGCTGAAGGGGCCTGTCACTCAAGACCCGCAGCTCACGGAAAATAGGACAAAGGAGTCCTGAATTCTGAAGTCTCATATCAGGCGACAATGGGAAGTCATTTCACCTTCAAAACTGCAGCAACTCACCTTGTCAGAGTGACAAAGCAGGAGGTGATGCAACACACTGGTAAACAGCCTGTCAAAAAAAAAAAAAAATTCTGAATGTGTTGGGGGCATTAAATTAAAAATGAGTCTGTAATTCAACTCAGTTTCGTCTTTCTTGCCTCACACAGAGTTTAATTAATTTTCAAATCCTTCTAATGATTTTTTACATTTTACACACTGTCCAAACTGTTTTGCAAAGTTGTACTCTTTTCCCCTCTACACACACACACACACTCATTTAGGATGCAGCAGCGCACACAGCACAGGTGGCATTGTATCTTGTATTCTGAGCTGGGATGGTTGAAGGGGGAAATTAGAGTGGAGGAGATAGGGGTGTAAGAGACATTATGTGGCTGTGAGAGAGAAGGCGAGGAAGCAGGTCCAGGAGATGTGTGGGCAGAGAGAGAGACTAAGAGAAAGAGAGTCAGTGAGGAGATTGCAGCACTACGTCTGGAGGGCTCCCAGAATAAAGCAGGTCTTTGAAAAGGGCAGACAAAGAGAAAAGGTCTTGGCCAAATACCTGAAAGAATGTTGAGAGGAAAGAGGAGCGCGGCCAGAGGGAGATAAGGCAGTTAGCCGCACACTGAGGCAGCTCCTGTGTCATTGGATCAGGTTACGTCTGCATGCATGCGTGTGTGTGTGTGGTGTGTGTGTGTTTGCATGTGCTCATCTGTGAGTTAGTCCATTTGAGGTCGAGGCTGGCTCTGCAGACATTCCGGAGCGGTCTGCCTCTGTTCACGGTCCACTGAGGTCGCTGACAAAGTTGTGATGGGCGAGGCCGTGTGTGGCGCCTCCAGGGCGAGCCCAGGTTAGTGTGACAAGACCTGGAACTGCAGATGTGAACCACAGCATCAGGCTGGACTACACGGGTAGAAGAAGCACGCTAACATTTGGGTTACATTCAGGGGAATTTTAGTTCCCATGCGCCATTTTTATTATTTTTTTTTTTCAAGCTCTACTCCAGGGCTTCAAAGCATCTTAAGATGAGAGCCCTGCTTTGAAAGTGATTTCAAGTCTGGGCTTTATCTGCGTGTGGGAAATCACCCTCTAGCTATTTTGTGAGCTTAGCTACCTTTGAATAGACTAACAGAGCCTTAGGATAAAGAGCTCTACTGAGCCACCGTAGCAACAAACCAAAATGAGGTGCAAACCAGCTTCAGTCTGTGTCAGTTTGACAACGACAACAAATCTGTCAGGATATTAGAAGTGGATAATATGAGTATCGAAACAAATCTAAGCAGTTATTAGTTGTGATTGAGGTCTGATAGCAATTAGTCTCACTCCGCCACACAGCCTGACTCCTCTAACGATGTCATTGGCCTTGCCACCTCCCAGAGGTCAAAGTGTCCATGTTAAACCATGCGTAATGGTTCCGTGTTTAGACTACAAGGGCCTGTCCAGCCAAATGGTGATGGATCGCTTCTTTTTGCCACTACTGGTGTGTGTTGCACCAGATGATACGGGCCTCAACATGAGATGCAGTTGATTAAATCAATACTCCAAGGAAATGTGTGGTGGGCTCAATTTCAATTCAATAACGCAAGAGGTTTAGGTGTGTGTGCACGTGCATAAGCATGTCTGTGAATGGCTGCAGAGCGCTAGTGCTCGCAGAACACAAAATAAAGGACAAGGACATTGTTTGTTTGCAATATGCTTTTGAAATGAGGTCATCAACAGAAAATGCGCTCCTTTAAAAAGGTTTTCACGATCAAGTGAAACACGTGAAAGCGGACATCTCTTCCCTATCAGTGATGACAGACTGGATGATTGTGGTAATTTTGCACCCCCGGTTTTTAAATTATAAGGGAGGGATGGAAAATGACAGATAGCTCAGTAGGCTCATGCAAAAAGTAAGGGTTTATTTTTCCATTTTCCCTGGCTCGCGCTTTAGATTTGGTCATCGAGGAAGTACCAGCTGCTACTAACTGTATCAGGGTGGTGGAGACATGAAGGGTGGCGGCTCTGGGTGCAGAGTAAAAGATATGAAATTATTTCCAACCAAATGGCCTCTGCTTTCTGTGGTGTGTCAGGGAGCGTTAGCGGGACAGGTGCTGCCCTCGGGCAGTGCACATTAAGAAAAACGCATGCATGCTGTTCATCACAGAAAGCAGAGCAGAGCTCAGAACAAGGAGAAGAATTTGTGCTGTTTTACTGCATACCTGCTTTGTGGGGGTTTTTCTCCTCCTTCCTTTCACTCTTCCTTTCTTTCTTTTTCTCCCCCATCAGTGACCCATAGCAACCCCCAGTCTAATGACCGTTGCAGTTTGACACTCATTAAAGGTGGTCAATTAACCAGCCGACCTGGAGTCACTTTCATTAGACGACTTGTAAAGGTCTATTTTAGTCTGGTTTTAAACAGAAACACAAGGGAAGCAGACAGACTGGGTGCTGGGTACCTGAAGCGGGGTGCTTGCATTTGTAGACGAAGAACATTGAGGGGGGGGGATTACATCCTGAAAGAGGAAGAAAAAATAACCTCCGGAGAGTCATTTGTTTTGTTTGTTATTTGTTTTGTTCAAGTGGAATCTGTTGATTTTTTTTTTTTATTTAGGACAAACTCAAATGGTTAAAAAAAAAGAAATTGCTGAACAGAGAAAAGAAAATTAGATCTCACGAGGGTAAAGATGAAAAACAGAGCCATCTGCATGGAGGGCTGGCTCTCTAAAAGAGATCTGGTCTCATTTCAGTCCTTTGTATAACTCCTTTACAGTAAATCAAGGGAGTCTTTTTTTCTCCCTTTAAGATTTTGTGTGCACGTGTGCTTCTAGATGAATGTGCATGTGTGTAAACACAGACACAAGTGCACTGGAGGGGAATGTTTTTCCCATTTCTGTAACATCTCAGCGTGTGTGCGTGTCTCTGGTTTTAAGCAGAAAGCGTCTCCAGGTCCCAGGCCTCTGGAGTCATCAGCCTGTGAAGGTCAAGTCTGATTCTGAAAGAGACAAGGCAGATTGGCATGGAAATGGAATCCGTTGTCTCCGTGCCAAACGTCCAGACTGACTGAGTGCCCTCAGCCTCTCATCACATCCAAGTCTCTCCTCTCATCGCACCGTCCACTCCGCCTTCTCCCGTGGCCGCCTCTGCATACCAATATGAGAATAACACAGTGGAGGAGCAGCTCTGAAATGGGCCTGTTTAATGATCATGATGTCAAACAATGTCTCCATGAAAAGGAAACATGAATCCAGCTGTTAGCTGCGGCGAGGAACCATCTGCTTAAAGCAGAGCTGTCTCTTCTTGTTGCTGTTTTGTGTATGACAGCCTCTGCCTTGAGCCATTTTTAAGCAGTTATTTTATAATGAAACAAGAAATGCACCCGTTGAGCTAATTGATTCATAAGCAGCTGCTGCTATGAGATATTGTTCAAATGTTTATTACATCTTTGTGGGGGAAGTCAAGTCAGATTGGTTGCATGAAGGCTAATCGCTGTGCGTGTGTGTGTGTGTGTTCTGCTGTTGTATGTAATGAGCATGCGCTTTTGATATGAATGAGAGCAGCGAGGCGTGAGATGAGTATGTGCTTGGTGGTATGGAACAAGTCCTTGCACTTCTTGTGTGTGCATGATTTTGTGACTGGACTGTGTGTGTGTGCACCTCAGAGAGGGAGGGAGCATTCAGCAGTCTGAAATGGGTCCCTGCCTTTCATGAATATTCAGGCACCCCCCACGTTCCGCTGATGTCCCACTGATGTCTGCTTGCGTGTGGGAAAACGAGTTGCCCCAGTAACGGTATTCTCTCAAAGCCGTTCTTACTGCTGCAAAAAGAGGAGAAAAATTGGGGGGGGATGTGTACTGTAGGTCATCCTATAAATGCAAAGAGAGCTGGTCTGCAGCTAGCAACAAAGTACAGATGAGTGAAATGGTCTTGATCTCATGTGGCACTCTTGGAACTAGGGCAGCACTTAGGTCACATGTTTAGGTCAGTCACCCTTCACTGAGGGATTCTCTAATGCATCCTGTCAACCACTGTGTAGCCACAGCATCACAGGGAGCAAAAAAAAAAAAGTGTGTCTGCACCCGCTCATGATGCTTCCCGGCTTCGCCGCTCGGTTTTAATTTCTCAGCTGGGTATTTGCTGTGAATTTGTCTCGTAAGCTGAAAGGCATTGATATAAAAGGCCTGTTCTGTGCGCTTTAAGTTGGATGACATTGAGAGATCCTTCGCTACGCCACTGACTGAGAGATGTTGTTATTCTGACACTGTCATTGTCAAACAGATTTCCAAGCAAGCGCACAGGCACGCACGCACACACACACACACCCACACACTGTCAGCATCCTTCAGCTCTGCCCCCACAGATGTTGCTCTGTATTTAGGTCAGTTGGTTTGCAGATGGGTGGTCAGCAACGCTTGTATCAGCTTGGGTTTCCACAAACTGACACAATAGGCCAGTCAGCGCTCAGCGGCCACCCTGGAGGGCCCGGAAGTGCAGCTCTTGGTAATCATAACCGACAGTGTTAACTTAAGGATAACAAACAGCATAAAGGGGCAGTTACTGTAACGATTGCAGTGACTGCATTTAGAAATGCTGCAGAGAAAAGATTTCTCATGTGATTATGCATCACTGCATGTTAATAATAGTAGCCTTTTTTTTAAAAGTATGACTCAGTACATATGCAGCTTACAAAGCAGTTGAACTGACACGCAATGATGTATTACTAAAGATTAAACTGTAACTTGCCAGAGTCATCTTTATCAGATATGCAGTTGTATTTGAAAGTTTACATACACTTCCATTAAAGGCAGAAAAAAATCAGCTTTCAGTGAAATAAGTTAAAATTGACAAAAAAAAAAAAAATGAATAAAAATTTTATGAACATCATGAATGTGATTGTGTATTATGCTTCAATATATATATTTAAAAAAACAAACAAAAAATAAAAAAGTAAACAAGCGTGATGTAGCTTCTGAGCTAAAATTTTGTCAAGCAACCCCTTGAGGCAATCACTACAATCAGGTGTTTTCTGTAATATTCATTAAGACGTCTGCACCTGTTGACATATTTTGACCCACTGTTCACAAGTAAGGTGCTTTAACTTGTCTGGGAAAGTTTTTTTTGTTTTGTTTGTTTATTTTCTAAGTGTTTTTTTAAACAAAAAAATCTAAATCAATGTTTAACTTTACTAAATTTTTATTTAGTAAATTTTTATTTATTATCAATTTTTTCAGTTTCATGTTATTTGAATTACTATTGTGAATTTAGCCTTTTCTTTAATGGAACGGTATGTAAACTTTCAAGCACAACTGTATTTATGTATTTCTATATTGGGGGACTGTGGTGAAAAACTACATTTTTACACAAAATGCATAAATATGTTACTCAAAATAAACACACATAAACAAAGCCACAATATTTTAATAAAATAAATAACAAATTACAGTCATTTTCCCCAAAATATATCTTTGGAAAATGTGCTTTCTGTTTAGTGGATAGTTATGTGGGACTGCCACATTGTTCTTTTTTTCTGTATTGAAGTGAAATGAAATGAAATAAAAAATACTTTATTTATCCCAGAAGGGAAATTCAATATTGTAATAGGCTCGTAGCCTACTCTTTTTTGTTCACCTCCAAGTAGTCACTTCCTGGTTGAGTTAAATTATTTAACTTTTGTAGGATTAGAAATCAAAGCTACTTTAGAGAACAAATTTTCAGTGACTAAAAAAGATACTAAACATTTCAGACATGTTGAACGGTTGTGGGTCATGTCTGGAAATTAAATAAAAAATAAAAATAAAGTTGAAAATTTGAGTAAGTAAACCTGCCTGGGCCATTTCTTCCACTTGGTTTAGGGTATGTAATCTTAAAGTAAGTGTTTGCTGTTTCAAGTTTTGATCATTTACAGTCGTCCTCAAAATTATTCACACCTTCCCATTAAAGAAAAGGCTAAATTCACAACAGTTATTCAAATAACGAGAAAATAAAGAAACTAATAATAAATGAAAATTTACAAAAATATAATTTAGGGAAAGAAAATATTGCTTCTGAATTGTGTTTAAAAAATCAGATAATAATAATAATAATAATATAATATACAAATAATATAATAAACAAAACTGTCTTAGACTAAGTAGAGCACTTTGTTCATGAACAATGGGCTGAACAGGTGTAGAAGTCTTAATGAACATTGCAGTAAAACACATTATTGCAGTAATTGCATCAAAGTGTTGTGCAACAAAATTTTAGCTCAGGATCCCCATTACGCTTGTTTACTTGTTTTGTTTTATTTTTTGTGTGTTTGCTTACAAGATCTCTTTTCAACCACAATTCAAAATCAATATCATGATTTTCATAGACAGAATTTATATTTAATATTACTTTTGTCAATTTCAACTTATTTCACGAACAGCTGAATAATTTTGAGGACGACTGTAACTTATTGTTCTCATTTTAACCATTATTTCAACCATTTGTTTAAAAAAAACTTATTGTTATCCTCATTTCCCCAAGTAAATAAATAATAAAAGAAAAACATCCAGGTTTTCTGTGATTCTTTAACATTTAAAATGAATTTCTTGTCCTTCACCTGAGCTGTCAGTCAGCCAGGTCAGTACACAAACAATTCCGCTTAAAAATAGGCTGAAATTAAATTTTCATAAACACCAACAATGCCCAAAGGGTGTGGAAAAAGTCATTACTTAAAAGTATAAATGCGTGTCTGTATTTGCAGAGGTGACTCTTTTATAGTGTAAAACATCAAGAGCAGTTTGAGTGAAAAGTAGGAAATGAAAGAGACAGAAGGAACCCAAGCTTCAAGGCATAATACTGTAATTGGAAAATTGTGCAAATGCTTTTTGGAGTCATGTTATATAAATGGCCAGCATAGATAATGCCTGAGATTGGAGGCATGGCCTAATTGAGAGCCGGAGATGGAGGAGGAGAAGAGAGGAGTGGTGATGCTGAGGGGGTGAATGAAGTGTGGGTTTTAAATTGGGTGAAGGAAATGTGGATGGAAATGGGATGTTTTCAAAGACATGGGCGGGAGGGAGGCTGAAAGGGCTGTTTCTCTTTAAAGGGAAGGAGGGGTAGCAAAAAAAAAAAAAAAAAAAAAAGATGGAATAATTCCCACTTTCTTTCTTGGTCTCCACACCTGTGACCCAGCAGCAAGCCGCCACGGCTATTTCTGCTGTAAGTGTGTGCCTTTCTCGTGTGTGCAAGTCTCTTTGGTTCTCTCACTCTCGGTATGATTGATGATTCGCGGTCAGACCTGGATCCCTGCCACGGCCCAGGCCTGATCAGGCATGTTCTGGTCATAACAATGCCATCAATATATGCCTGACGGCTGTGTGCCGGGGTGTGTGTATGTGTGTCCTTGCAGTGAAACATAAAATTGAAACATACCATAACCCAGACAAGCAAGATGCTTCGGTGGAATTTCCGTTTCCTGCTCTTCTGGAGGAATTAAAGCAAAGTGTTGTTTGGATCTAGTTTCTCCACTGATTAGAATTTGAATCGCTTTCATTAGCCCTTTCATGAATGATCTACAGGATATGTCACAGTTTGACTAATGAACTCTCCTTTTTGTGGTTTTTCTTTGCTAAGTTTCTCTTTCTTGCTGCCATCTCAGGTTTCCTTTGCAGCTTCACAGACCGGCCAAAAAAATCTGCTTGATATTTGATGAGCAGCATTTGATGAAAGGCATTAGTAGGCGTGCATTATTTATGAACGGGGAGAGATGCATTAACTCATTAAATATGTATATGTACATTACATGAGAAAGAACATGTCCCATAGCATGTCATATTGATTCTGGTGTGAATTACGAGACTCCTGCACAATCTTTTTGAAAAAACATTAAGAGATCGCACAGCAAATCACTTAGGAGCTATATTGACAGACTATCTCCCCCCCCCCCCCTTCCTTGGATGCCTGGTCACAGCTGAGAAGTTGCAGAGTTTGAACTTACTTGCTTCAACAGATCAAGAGAAGTGTCTGCACATGCAGCAGATTTTGTGTGGGAGCAGAGTGTGTGAAATAACGTGAAGGGGGGAAACTAAGATGTAGTGCCAGCTTTCACCGTCAAAGATACCAGTGTTCTTGAATTCTTTCCCTCATCTGGTTAGCTATATCACTTTACCTCTCCAACTTTATTTTCCGTTTGTGGCTTCGCAAGCTGTGCCGGCCGCGTCGGAACAGAAAATGCAGGCCTTGCGGGTGGAGATAATGCACGACCTGTTGGTGATCATTTGAGGCAAACGACCACAAGCGCAGTCTAAAAGGAACTGCTCGGTGCAGAAAAAAAGACTCTTTAATCTACGCTTCTTTACCTCAAAGGACCCCGTTTTACATTTGCATCACTTTGATGATTATGGTGGCCACACTCTGCAGCGTGAATTTACACGGTGGAATTATTGAGCGCTTAAAGAGGAGAGTTGAGAATTTTTTCCACAAACAGAAATGCAACTTTGGTCCTGACAAGCCAAAGTGGACAGCTCTAAGAAGGCGTGTTACCATCTGGCATTAAACTCCATCTTAAGTGACCTCTTGTGATCCAATCTCATTTAGCCAGTTTATATGCAGATAAGAAGCAGCTCATTGTGAGAGCATCTCTGTTGACTACACAAACTTAAGTCTGTAAAACAGCCTCTAAAAAAAAAAAGCTCTGCAGCTGTGCCGCCTCTACAGGACCAGACCCATCAGATCAAAGTACAGACTACAAGATTTAGCTGTAGTACACTAGACTATGTTCTTATCTTGTGATCAGGAGATTTAGGTCAAAGTGGATTCACAGTACATGACTGATCCATGTCAGAGTATCCACAACTATGAGATCTACATAACTTTACCCCCGACTCATCTGACTGATGTTTATCAAATACTTGAAGCAGACAAGTCGGTCTCTTAGCATTAACATTACAACGTTATACAAGTAGCTCCTGGTGATTCAATCTGTTCTGCGCATCTGGTTGTAGAGAACGTGTCTGTGATGATATTGTAAGCTAGAAACATCAAAGAGACACGTGTTTTCTCAATATTCAGCCAATTTCTGCTCAGTTTCCTGAGAAGAATGCTGTTTAATACTGAAAGATCAAATGAAACTAATTTATTAGTGTATGATTATCACAACAAAGCTTGTTAAACAAAGAATGTGAAGAAAGTTGATTGGAAAGGCCGAGAGTGTGGAGGCTGATAATGAGCTTTGAGAATGAAGACACCATATGAGGGGGAACTGGAGAAGGTTGGTGAGGAGGTGCGATGTTCAGAGATTGGATGGTCTAGAAGAAGAGTGAAAGCAGAAGTGAGAATTATAAGAACAGAAACCAGACCAATCAGTTGGTTTGAAAATTATTGGACCAGAGTGATGATGTCACAATTAATGTGGAAGTTTCGACAGCATAAGAAATAAGGGAATAGCAGAGTAGCAGATCAAGAAAGAAAGAAAACAGGATGGATCAGATTTTTTTTATTGAAATTTAGTTACATTTTCTTCACTATTTTTCCTGATTCCTGTTGCTATGTCCTTTGACCCTGTCTCTTGCTAGATATTTTGTGAAAGCTCAGGACTAAGGATGGGCAATAGTGACTAAAAAATGTACCATAATAATGTCAGGTTTTTATCATGGTAACAATAAATGACAATAAAAAATATCAGCCTAATCGTTTGTATCATAAATCTATAAATCTAAGAGCCCTAAAACAATACTAGAAGCCACCAAACTACATCAATTAAGTTTAAGTAGTACACCTGTATTGCAAAGCTGTTGTGACACCAAACAAACAAATATGAGAACAGATTGGACATTTATTCAGACGATGCAAACAGCAAAAATAACTAAATAACTGTAAGATACAACCTGATAAATTGAATTTATCTTTTTAATTGTGAGATGACAAATTATTACCATGGGGAATTTCTTTGGCGACACACAATAACATGTTGCCCATCCCTACTCAGGACATCTCTGCAAGCCTGATGAATTACATTAAAGGTATAGTTCCCCCAGTGAAAATAAACACTAAGACTTGAGCAAGTGAAATACGTCTCAAACCCCGCCTTTGGGCCAATACACACCGCTATTCCAGGTTGCCAAATACGATCTCTGTGTGGCAATAGTATGTTCAGCACAGTTAGGCTGGCACAGGGGGAAACAGTGGAGTTGGCAAGTCCAGCAGCTGCTTCAGAGCCCCGGAGATACTGTTATCCGTCTCTGAAGTGGAGTGATCTGAGTAGAGCAAAAACTGGAGTAAATTTAGGTGACACACATAAACGTTTTCCATGGCATAAAAACATGGAAACGGCAACTTTCCTCCTGGATTGCTAAGCTAACTTGTTTGCTAACGTGGCTAAAGTTAGCTGTCAGTTATAAACTCCTCTGCATTACTTGTTTGACATGCTGCAGCCTGCTGGTCACTTGCCGTATCAGGCCTGGCAACCAAACGGCTGGAGTTGTTTTTCTGCTGTTGCAACTACAACCTTAAATTTTTATAATTAATTTATATTAAATATTGTAGTTAATTGATATATAATTTTTCTTACTCTTCCGCCCCCCTCCCCCCCCGCCCGCCAGTCCCCTGCTTTCTCTCCTTTTAGTGATCTTTTTGTTTTTTTTTTTTCTTTTTTTTTTTCAGTTACGATTGTTTTTTTTTCTTTCTAAATTATCGAAGTTATTAGAATGTTAACCTCCTATATAGTTTATAACCATTTTTTTTATTTGTATTAAGTAGTTATTTTAGTTAATTATAAGTTTTATATTGTTAATATGGATGAATATAAGTTTTTAGTTATTTTTAAGTTTAAGTATGGTAAAGAGGAGAAAGATAATTTTATTAGAGAGGAAAAGTGGAAAGAAAAAAATTTAACCGCATTTAAAATTTTAAAACATCCCCGCCTCCGTGTTCTTTCTTAATATTTTTTTATTTATTTATTTATTAAAATTTTTTATTAAAAATTCATAAAGCTTTAAAATATTTAACATTAAATTTAAAAATTAATTAGTTTATTATTTATTGTTTGTATTTAATTGTTATATATTTTTTGTGTTTTTTAATGTTTTTATTTTTTTTTTTTTTTTTTTTTTTTTTATTTAAAATTTTTTTTATTATAATATTTCCCTATTACATTTTACCCGAGATTTTAGATTATATTAAATTATTTATTAGTATAATAGTTCCCCCAATTATTCCCCTCTCAAAATATTATATCAAAGAAATAATAAAATTTAAAATATTTAAATTTTGTTTATTTATTAAATAAAAAAAAAAAAAAAAAAATAAAAAAAAAAAACAAAAAAAAAGAAAATAATTAAAATAATTAAACTAAAGTTTTGATTTCCTATTTTTTTCATTTTTACTTTTACTTTCTGTTGTTTTTTTGTTGTTTTTTTTTTTTTTTTTTTTTTTTTTTTTTTTTTTTTTTTTTTTTTTTTTTTTTTTTTTTTTTTTATTTTTTTATTTTTTTTATTTTTTTTTATTTTTTGGTGAGATAATTTTTTAATAATTTTAAATAAATTTTTTTAATTTTTTATATTAGTTTATTTTTTATTTTATAGTCAGGAGGACGAGGCTGGGCCGTGGCCGGGCAGGTGGGTGGAAATCCCCGGATTTCCTATGAGCTTAAGTCCCTTGTTTGCTATTTTTTTTTTTTTTTTTTTGTTTTTTTTCTCTCCTAGCTTTGTTTCTTTACTTTTGTTTTAACTTTATTATCCAGATAAAAGTGTGGAAAAGCCTAAAAAAAGTTTTAAAAAAAGGTAATTAGTTTGATTTAGGAGGTAATTTAAGGTTTTTATTAAACATTTATTTTTATCACCGTCTAAGTCCTTCATTTTTTCAAAGTTTACTTATCACTTTATTTTAGTTGATTTATTTTTTTTTTTTTTTCTTTTTTTTTTTTATTTTTCTTTTACCATTTTCTTTTTTTCAATTTTTATTCATTTGAAATATATAAATTTTAAATCTTTTTTTCCCTCTTTTTTTTTTTTTTTTTTTTTTTTTTTTTTATTTTATCTCAACATAGTAGGCCTTAATTTTTTCTAATACTTTTTTTTTAATATTATATTTTAGTAATATATAAAAAATGTATTAAAAAATTATGTTTTAAGAAGTAATTTTAATTTTGGGTTTTCTTTTTTTTTTTTTTTTTTTTTTTTTTTTTTTTTTTTTATTAAATTTTTTATTTTGTTTTGGTTTATTTTTTTTTTTTATTTTTTTTTTTTATTTTTTGTATTTAATGAAACCCAACCAAAAAAATATTATATATATATATATATATATATATATATATATATATATTTATTATTTTTTTTCTTTTTCCTTTTTCCCTTATTATTAAAAAATTTAAGAAGAATTATTATTACAATAAAATGAATTTTAATTTTATTTTTTTTTATTTTTTTTTTTTTTAATTATTTTATATAAATAAATCAATAATATAAAAAAAAAGAAAAAAAAGTAAAATTTAATAGATGACAATATGAAAATGTATATGAATTTTTTATATTTTGTATTTGTATATTTTAAAACAATAAAAAGAAAAATAAAAAGATATAAAAAAATTTATTATATTTTTTTTTTTTTTTTATTTTTTTAAACTATTTTATTCATAATTTCTTATTTAATTAAAAGCATAAAGCAAAATTGATACAACTTAAAAGAAAAAACAAAACAAAAAAAAAAAAAAAAAAAAAAATTCATGTTGTTTTTGGTTTAATAATGAAATATTTATTTATTTTTTAATAAATAATTTTATAATTATTTATTTATTTTTTATTTTTTTTATTTTTTTTATTTTTATTTTTTATATTTTATAAATTAATAATTTTTTTTATTTAAAAAAAAAAATATATATTATTAAAATTTTATTATTTAATTATATTTAATTTATTAAAGGCAATCAGTTCCCCAAACAATTTTGAGTTCAACTAACTCATCGGGTTTTACAGTACACGTGATGTCGCTGTTCTGTCCGTATTCCATATTCAACCTTTAATTTGAGTCAGGTATGTTGAAGTAGAAAGGGAAAGAAAACCTGCAGGACAGTGGCTCTCAAGGAGACTTTGGACACCCCTTTAGACTTTTAGGCTTTGTTCACACACTGCAGGCAAATCTAACTTTTTGCCCATATGTGACACATATCTGAGTCTTTTATGACAGTCGAAGCATAAATGTGAATTTTTTTTCAAATCAGATCAAGTCGACTTTCATATGTGAGCCTAAAAGCTTTTCTAATCTGTTGTGTTGTGACTTTAAATAGCAGTAACAGTAACATTGCACTTTTTCCAACTTTTATGTCATCAAAGGAAGATCAGAATTCTGCCACAAAAGAAGGCAAGACTTAAGAAAATCAAATTTACATTAGAACAATGGACAACACTATATTATATCGTAACATTTTTCCACACATTTGCAAAACAACTTCACATTTCCTACAGACACTGACCCTTTATGGCTATAGACTGGTCACACTTAATTCTGATGGAGGCTGCCTTCAAGGGAAAGTTAGTTTTTTTTTTCAATCTGGACTTATTTTCTAGCATGAAATATGTTCATTTACTCACCCAGACAGTTTTGGTGCAACTTGAATTCCTTCAGGAGATATTTAGATCCACTCCAGATCAGCGTATGTCCAATATAATGGAAGTGATGGGGCAACCACGTGCAGCCTCTAAATAAGGCATTATCTGCCAAAAACTCCTTCATTTCACTAAAGTTTTGGTACAAAACATTAGTTGGACCCCCTGTGAGGTCAAAGTGGCTTTTTTGTGGTGATTCATCCTTATTTACAGACATTTACTTGTTATGGTGTCGCATAATAGTTACGTCATCAAAGGAGCCGCAGTAAAAATGTCTGCAAATAAGGACGAATCGCCACAAAAAAGCCCAAAGGAATTCAAGTTGCACCAAAACTGTCTGGGTGAGTAAATGAACGTATTTCATGCTAGAAAATAGGTCCAGATTGAAAAAAAAAAAAAAAAAACAACAAAAAAGAACTTCCCCTTTAAATTTGAAGCAAACAATCACACAAAAAACTCAGATCTCAGCAGAAAACAAAGAACTGAGTTTATTTGCAGAAGTCCAAACCTTTTTTTTGTGCATAGTTGTTGACTTTACCATTTAAATGCAACCTTCAACACATTTCAGGGTAAACTGCACATGGCCCTAAAGTGACTCACATGTGCAGAGGAAGACACAAAGTCACATGTGTTTCTGGAGGTGGATATAGATGCTACACTACACTAGCTAAAAAGAATTATGATAACATTGTTTCATCCATCATTTACATTCCATCATATCTACGTATCTTGTCTTTGTGGTCAGCTAAAAGGGCCAAAATTCACCACTCTAATGGCGTGTTTGTGTTAAGACAGTAGACAAAATGTAATTTCTTTCTTTAACAGCAAAAACATCTTTTAAAGGATAACTTTCTTTTTTTTTTCTACCTGGACCTTATTTCTATTAGTTTCTATGTGTATTTACTCACCAGTAAAATATCTGTATCACTCTGACTCCTTTGGGTGATATTTAGATTTAGTTGCCCTCCGGCATGCATACATATACTGTATTGGGAGAAAAGGGGCAGCCTCTCTGTAAGACAATATCTGCAGCAAAACTCCTTCATTTCACCAATACTTTAAAGACCCACAACGTAACTTTTAGACCTTAAAATTATGCATTTCGAACTCGTTTTGGTGGCACGCCAACATTCATTATGCACATTTTTGAACGGTCACTGCCCGGAAGCATCCTGAGGCTCAGAAACTGCGCTATGTAAGTTTTATATCCGGGATGGGGCCGTGATGTTGCAGCTGACTATTGGTTGTGCACCACGTCACTTAAATGGATATGAACCAGATATGAACACAGTGGGTGTTTATAATGCGCATCAGGTTGGATTCGGCAAAGAAACGCAAGGAATCATTATCGGAGGAAGAGCGGAAGGGACAGAACAAGAGTCAAGATAAGACTGTCTTTTACTGGCTGGGGTGAGCTCACAGTACAGGTACGATGCAAGAAGGATGCTAGGTTATCCGTCAGTAGGGGGGTGTGCCACTGAGAAAATCGCTTAAAGTTCAATTGTGGGCCTTTAGGTAGAGTGAACGAGTACTATTGGTCTGTGAGTTCAGAGTTTTGTGGATTATGGTTTGTTGGTGTTGAGGTAGCAACCTGCTGTTCTTAGCTGTGCTGCGGCGATGCATGTTGGGAGCGCATGCGGACTGTAGAGTGTAGAGAAACCACCAACAACTAAAGGAGAGCTAACTCTAAACTCACAGGACAATAGTACAAGTTTGTCTGTACATTCTATTTAAAGTATTGGGAAAAATCAAGGAGTTTTTGCTGCAGATAATGCCTTATAGAGAAGCTGCCCCGTCTCTCCCATGATATGGATGTATGCCGAAAGGTGACTCAGCGTAATATCTTCCAAAGGAGTCAAAGTGATACAGAAATTTTACCAGTGAAAAAAATGCATGTATAAACTCCTCGAAATAAGGTCCAGGTTGAAAAAAAACAAAGTTATCCTTTAAGATGCTGTTTGCTAAAGCCTTTGAAAACGGTGAAACAACACTGTTCTCTATGGTTGTTAAACACCACGTTATTGAACACCCCGAAGTGTTTTTTTCTGCTGTTTTAGTGGTTTAGATTGGCAAATTGTGTCACTTTTGGCTTGCCATATATCTTACCCTGTTGTGCCTTCTTTGACCCAGAATTGTCATGATTATCTCACTTCAATGACATGAAAGTTGGATGAAACGTGACACAACTGTTCAGACTGAGCTTTCTATTAGAACAGATTGGATACGTATCTGATTTAGCACCACATGCGAAAAATTCCTGGGTTGATAAAAAAAAAAAAATCTGATTTGTGCTGTTCATACTGTAATAAAAAGATAAGATATGAGCCACATAAAGGGGAAAAAAATTCTGATTCGAGTCACTTTTGCCTGCAGTGTGAGTGGAGCCTTTGGTATTTAAGTGGGTGGTCTTTTGATGTGGCTCAGGACAGATTTGTGTGCAACCTTTTATAAGATTTTGACCACAGGTGTCCCATACCACCTCTAAATCAGATCTGAATGTGACCTCTTTATGTTCTCCATTATTGTGCACTGCCCACATGAGATCCAATCACACACATTATATCATTACATGTTACAGCGCCAGGTCTGAACAGGGTAGATGAGTATCTCCAGTAATTTATGTCTTTTTCTTTTTATAAACTGTTTAAAGGAAGAAAAAAAACCTGAACACTTGGGACAAGAGCTTCCTTGGAAGTTCTCTTCTCAATTAGTATTCATGCTTATGGATAAAAAGGAATATATATAAAATTGCTCCCAAGTCACCACAAACTGCTGGCAGCTGTTGCTTTCCCAGGTGACTTCTTTCATCTATAAAGACATGAGCGCCGTCGTGCCACATGATTAGATAAGAAAAACAACGATGTGTAGTAATAATAATAGATAATAACTCTAGTTTGCAATATTTGCTTTGACTAGGACCTTCAGGTGCTGATGACACGACCTTAACTTCAAGTAACTTTGTAATACAACAACACACCAAGACAAAATAAGTAGTTATGTGCAGTTAGAAGTTAATCAGACGTGTATTTACGTAGGCGCAAGTAAGCGCTAATAGCTTTTCTGGAGCAAATCTAGCCCCCGAGACGTGACGTCAGCAAGATAAGGAGTTGCGGTCCGGTCATTGACTTACACGTATAATCAAAGCCGTGGAAATCATGAAAGATGCTCCAGAACAGCTAGTTTGGAACTGGTTTGTGTGGTGGATCATCAGCCAGTTCAGAAGAGTGATGATTCTGAGGAATTTGGAAAAATCACATTTTACAAGCTAGAACTGGACTAAGACTGTAGTCAGCTGCCTACAGTCTGTCTCCCAGCCTCAAGTCCACTCCGTTCAACTGAAAGCCTGTAATGCCGACACAACGAGCGGACTCAGAACTGTAGGGAGCGACCCAGAACAGCACAGGCAGACCCACAACTGATAAAGAGCTGCACCGGTTTAACATAGAGCCAGGCGTGACAGAGGAGAGGCACTCGTTCCCTGCGTTAGCTCGCTGCAAACCGGCCAACAAGTTAGCTCGTGGCGAAATAGTTTGTCTTAAAAATGAGAAGATAACAACTTACATGATTCCAGTCGAGTTTTAAATAGTTCCCGTTTATAAGCAGCTGTATGACTGATCTGAATAAGCACCAATGGCTGAAAAAGAATATTCCAGATGATCGCAGTTTCATGTGTTAGAAGTCTCAACACGTTGGTGGCTCAAGCTCCAGGAAACAGAAGATGTAGATAGGAGAGAGGTGCAGAGGCTCCTACTGCTACCCGGTAAGTCCACATGCTGCTTTATCCTCTTCAAAATAAAATTCTGGATCAGTAGGAAACGTAAATGAATAACGCTGGACTTACGAACTTTTAAACAACAACTGGCAATACAATCTGAAGGCTGAATTGTTACTGTTTGTCTGCAATACTGGAAAAGGAACTTAAAAACGTCTATGTTAAATGAGCTGAGTGCGTTCTCTGGCAGACAACACGTCCGGTTTCGGCCAGCAGCGCCGCAGTCTGGTCAGATGCTGAAATGCAGCGATGTTTTCTAAAACTCTATGCAGCTGCGCTTGTTTCTGTTACATAGATCATCATGAAGAACGTTTTGGTCTATAAAACATGGAGAAAAATGTCAAAAAGGTGTCATCAGCACTTTAAGGATGAATTTGAGGAAATGCTGCAGTTCATGCTGCCACACTGTTGTGATGTACACACAAATACAGTCACAGTCAGAGATGTTCAGAAAAAAATATCTGTCACACACAGTAGCTCAGTGGGGGGAAGGTTTTAATAAATCCACAGTAACGTAGATGTATGGGGGCGTCTTGGGATCGAGCCAGGAAACCAGATGAACGTATACCTGCCCCGGGGCGCAGAAAGAAACAGTGAGGGGGAATGACAGGAGGGGGGAGGAGGGAGGAGGAGGGGTTAGTGAAGCCACAGGCACATTATGTCTCTCATTGCCCTGACTTATTCTTTCTCCTGCCGTCAGTCTCTTCACTCGCCCACTCTGTCTCTGCTCACATCATCATCAGCATGAAAGCCATGCCCACAAACACTGACTGTGTTTGTCAGAGAAAATGCCCAATCACTTTAATAACATTTCATGCCATCTCCACTTTCACCAAGGACTTGGCGTTTGTTCTTCGGCCGCATAAATGCAGACTGTTAGTTCAGACAAACGCAATGGAAATGCAGAGTGCAGCCAATCAGATTTAATCATGTATGAAGAAATGTAATTTTTGAGGACACCAGGGCAGAGCGGGTTGATACGGGTATTAGTTACTATGCAAAAAGGCGTGTCCATATTCCCCGAATATGAATTTATGAAGCCTGCTTGTGATTTCAATCTGACTAATGTATCAGAACAAACCCATCTGTGCAGCACTGACCCCTGAGGTGATGGTTTTAGAAGGAAAAAAAGGGGGTTTCTGTACGCGTAGGAGGCTGGTTGATGCTCCCAACATGTACCAAGGTGGTCACTGAGATGGGAAATGAATTCTTTGGCTAACAATCATAAACCCCTGAAGAGAAAAAAAAAAAAGGGTGGAAGAGAAAAAAAAATCACTCCAAACCAAGTTCCATGGGAAAAATTTTATTTATCAATATGCGGTAGTTTCCAAACTGGTGGAACGTTATTTCCATTGTAGCTGGTGCCAACAGGTTACGCTGAGAAGCGGCAAATAAGTGAATGGCAACAAAATAGAATAAAATAACAAAACTTGACAGTTGTGATTCAAACAAAGGGAAATAAATTCAACAGGTTTATTGTTTCGCTTTCACATGCACGTTAAAAAATAATACTGTGGCTTTTTTAAAAGAAGAGTAGAAATCAACCTACAGTGAGGCTCGTACTATGGGCGACCAACATCCGTGTGCTAAATTAGGAAGGCTGGGATGACAAAGGAGAGGGGAGGAGGGAGAGAAAGAGGAAGAGAGAGCATCTTTAAAACAAAGGACCGCCTGGGAGATAATGAGTGGTATAAACCAAATGATTTATTGGCCAGCACGCTATGGTTATACACTCATACATGGCCTCTTTCCTTTTTTTCCCCTCCTGCTTCTCCCTCTCTTTCTCTACTTCTCTCCCCGTCTGGCCCTATGGACTTATTAAAACTGAGATAAGATTCATCTTCTTTTTTTTTTTTTTTGGACCAAAATTGGTTTTGTCACATCTTATAATGAAGTGGAGGGTGTAGGTAACTCAAGGGGAAGCGGAATAACACAGACTTCATATGCAGACTTAAGTGCTGTCTCCAACAGGGAAGGGGCCTTATCGCCATGGTTTCAGTGACCTATCCATTTTCAAAGCCACTTGGTGACAAAGCTTCAGTCCTGAACAATTTCTGAGCAACTACAGTTCCTGTTGAATGGCAAATTAAACAAAAAAGAAAAAAAAACACCTCTGAACCCTAGGGTTTGACTTATTTTTCTTTTAAAACACGTGTGGTAACAAAGACTTTTTGACAATACTGGACGCTGCGTAAAAGACAGCTCATGTGATTGCTGCAATATTCAGTTTAAATCTAAAGGAAAAGAAAATAAAAACATGTTGCAGAGACAAAAATGCAAGGATTCATACAAAACACACTTTAAAAAGACAGCTATTTACAAACGTCCTCCATTACAAAAATCTAATCTTAAATTTTTCTCAGGAGCAGTGTTCAGGTGAAATTACATCTTAAATTGGGCTCTATCCATATATTTACATTTCTCCATTTACTCCGTTTCAGTTTTTTTTTCTTCTTTTCACTTCAAATTTGAATAACATTAAGTGGTCACCAGAATGAATGAAAATGAGATATGGTTTGTGGTAATTTGGTAATGACTCCCTAAGCTGGTGTAGCTGAATGGATGCGCGGTGATCCGAAACAAAAATATATGCTCTAGATGTGTTTCGCAGAGGGCCACTGAGGGCTGCATGCTGAGTTAAAACACAGGACCACAAAAGCACAAGCAGCAGCTGTTTAGGTTGTTAACTCTGAGGTTAACGACACGCAAGAGCCACTGGAGTCTTCCCAGAGTCCCGAAACTGGACTGCCTTTTAACTCAGCAGTGTATGTCCGTGGCGCTGTGCGTGGCAGCGGATGATAGGTGCCTCTGCCAGAATACACATTAACCACCAGTCTGACCGTTAAAACTGGAGATAAACCTGGACACGTCAGTCTAGGTGTGTTTGCGTGTGTGTGTGTGCGTGTGCGCCGAACGACAGCTCATGTCTCGGTGCTGAAGAATGACTGTCCTTATCTGCTCCCCTCTCCTCTCACACATCATTAGCTGGGACTGCGGCGCTTTGGCAGCCGGGCCCAGAAACCAGCCGCATGTACACACACATGTACGCGCACACAGAGAGAAACTGCGATTGTAAGCACAAATAAACCCTGACGCACACGAGCACCTATATGTCCACACAGAAGCCGGCGCCTCCGTACACGTGCACACACCCAGCTGCAGTAAATCCTGCTTCGGTGCCGCTGCCCTGGGCTGCGTGATAGCCGGGCTGCAGTGTCCTCGCAGCCTGAACACCTTGACTGTGGAATATTCTGCGCAGCATTTTTATTCACAGCACAACTGGTGAGAGGAAGGAAAATGAATGCCAACCCCCGCCCCCCCCTGTACACTTCCCTCACCCATTACCCCCTCATCTTCATTCCCAACTGCCATCATCCTCCCAGGTTAAAGCCATGTCACAGGAACATTTTCTCCTTTATCTGCCACTCCTCTACCCGGCTGGTGAGTGTGGGCACACAGATTAGTCACACGCTGGTGAAGCCACCAACTGTGCACTCCACTGACTCATCTACAGATGGCAGCCAATTGGCATCTGACAGTACTGTATCCCAGCTCTCTATCCAACTTATATATAGGGCATCCTACCTATGTAGGCCAGCCAATCAGTGCCAGCCATCCAACTGACACCCACCTCCCTGTTTGATGCTCAAAGTGTGGCACCAGAAGACAGAACAAACAAATACCAACCTGCCTGCTGTCTTTAAAAAAACTCCACCCTGAAAGCCCATCAGACGGTAAGATCTTTTAATCGATTCCAAGTGGAGCGCGCTGAGGGGTTTCGTCAGATCGGGGCTCGTCTACTCGTCGGCACACCAGTCTGTCTGTCTTGTTTTTTAGGATACAGTAACGCAGTGTTCTACCGCAAAGCCAATAAAGTCTCCCCACATTGAAAACTGGTCCGGACATGCCCGAACACATACACTTCACAGAGGGACACGCCCTGAAATACACACAAGCAGGTCATAAATACCGGAGTAATGGTGAAACTGGTATCGGAGCAATGGAGCAGGGAGTGTTCACATACACACACATACACGCCTCGACTCCTACAGTCCAGGTCAAGGTACTTCCTCAAGGAAAAAAAAACAAAAAGACAAAACATGAGATCGATGGATGACGTAGGCGGTGAGGAGATGGAGTAATAATCATGATCTATTTAACTCTATACATTGTGCACTTGTAGGAAAAGTCTAACAAAATACAACTGCTTTGTGAACTGAATCGGGGTTCAAGGAAATCCTCCATCAAAAATAGTAAGTAAGGCAAACATCAGAGGTGCGAAGGGAGAGGAACACATTATTTCACACACTGTGTAAGATACCTGAGCTATCTGGAGAGTTTCCTGGCCCAGCACGGGGGCCCCGACTACCACACACGCACACATACACACACACGTTTTTTTCTGCTCGCACACAAAAACTGCAGGCTGGGTTGGCGCTCAGGCCTGTGTCCGCCTGCTCCTGGCTAGTGTGCTGGGATGGTGTGTTTAATTGGGTGTAGCACAGACTGTACTTCAGGGAGCTGCGATAAGTTATATCCCATCCGTTAAGAGGGACAGCGAACCACGAAGGTAGAGTTCCATCTGTTGGTTGGTTACCCCGGCCCCGCCCCCCTCTCTCTGTCAGAACACAGCAGGGGGATACGTATAGGTTGGGAGGTGAGGGGGGGGGAGGAAAGGGAGGAAGGAGGGAGGGTGGGGATTGTCAGACAACCCAAACAAACAGAATAAACCTCTCTCTCTCTCATCAGTCAGCTCACAACCCCGCTGGTTACTGGTCAGTGCGTGTTTTCTCCAGATTTGTGCAGCAGGTGGTAGAAATAACAGGGGCTCGAAGACGCAACAAGTCCCCAAAATGCAAAAGGAAAGTGTTCTTCCCCAAGAACGTAAATCAAGCGCTCCTCTTTCTTTTCGTTGTCTTCTCTCTCTCTCCTGACCGAGTCGCTGGCCGTGCGAAGCGCGTCAGACTTTGTAGTAGATGTTGGCGGGGCTTTGGGGCGGCATCTCCTGGACAATGTAGACTGGGTGGCCATAGTCGCCGCTCACCTTCTCATAGTGAGGGCAGTAGTTGTTCTCTGTCCGCAGCGGAATGATGATGTCACTGGGCTCCGTGCCGGCCGTGCCGCCCGGCAGCTTGGGATTGGACAGCGTGCTGAGCGACAGCGCCGAGGGGCGGGCCTGCGAGTGGGCGTTTTTCCTGGCCCGCTTGCGCATCTTGATGAGGAGGATGACGAGGAGGAGGATGAGCACCAGGAAGATGATGCAGCCGGCGCCGATGGCGGAGAACACGGCCACTTTGGAGCTCAGGATGCTGTCTGAATTTGAAGGGGTCCCAGGCTGGTCCTGATTGTGGCCTAAAGAGAGGAATAAAGAGAAAAAAGTCAGGCTATCATAACTTATAGTTTTGTTGAGGAGAGAAACATTTTTGGAAAAACAGCGATGGGTCTTTCAAGTTTCCTCTGCCTCGTATTTCTATTTCATTTTATATCTTATATCTCAGAGATTTATCATCTTTAAAAAAGATCAAATAGCTACATCAAAAACGTGGCTTTTATGTGTGCTGTTATGCATTTTGCCATGTGTAGAGGATTTGGGGTGGAGTAAAAACACTGAATATTCAGGTTTCCAAACTGTCAGGCACAAAGGTTCAGGTTGTTTTTTATTTATTTAAAACTATATTAAAAAATAGAGTTACTGAACACTTGCCATTTGTTTGTTTGATTAAGATATCAAGGGGATGGTTTTGATGGTTTTGCCACTGCCAGCAGAAAGGGAGGATCAAAAGAAAACATTAATAACACCGTCAAGTTAGGGTTTTTTTTTTGTTGTTTATTTGTAGCGGGAAATCGGGCATCCCTCCGCCTCCCTGCAGTCATTTTCGTACCGTTCTCTAGAGACCGCAGAACATTTACAGGCAGCCTTTGTCATGTGCAGATCTTACTAAATCAGCTGTGAGCGCATCCCAGTTTCTTGTTTGCTCAACATGACAAACAACCTCAGTGATGGGATCTAATTGAATCAGCTCAATCAAAATAGCCTCCTAATGAAATCTGCGCTCATCACTCAACATGACAAAGATTCCTGGCTTTGATAAGGTTTGGGTGAGGGAATGTTGTATAACATGTCGAGGCCGCGTTTGTGTGGCAAAGGCCAAGTGAGACCTGGAAAAAAAAAACACACACAAAAAGAAAGGAAAAAATACATGTGGAGGGCATATCTGAACATCTGATTTTATTTTATCCTTTTGTTTAAGGGGGAAGGGGTGAAGGGGGGGGGTTGCTGGATGGGAAAAGAATGACTGGCTCCTTCGCTGACTGAAATCTGAGAGGAACCAAATCTGTTTTCCATGTATGCATGCAGCTGCTGCCAAAGAGCAGCCCCCCCCGGCCATCACTCTTTTACTGTCCATGACCCCCCTCACCCCTCACCCCCCCACCAGGCACACAAAAGTCTCATACCTCGGGAGACTGCCATCCCCTGCTAATGGCTGTGTCTCCGCACACGGACGGCCACTTTTCCACTTAACCATTTATTGATAAAAGGATAACTGCGCCTCGTGGCTTATCGCCACCAAATGACATGACTGAAAGCTACCAATTCTGGCCTTATCGGGTGAAATCAGAGGCTGGAGGAATTTTTGTACATTCTGGGCAGTGGGGAGAGCTTGAAAAAGGGCTGTCAGAAATTTCATTCCTGAAATATCCGCCCCTCAAACCACAGCGACTTGTCCTTCATTCCACCCGCCACTTCTTCACTTGACATAATAACTGAACTCACAATGGCAGGCTGGTTAAAAAAAAATAATAAAATAACTCAGGTACAGGCAAAAAAGTGACATTAGGAAATCTTTTTTTAGAGCAACTAATGTCAAATAAGCAATTATTAAATAAGCCATGGCTTATCACATCGGGACAGGCTGAACAGTCTGAACTTGGGGGAAGTTTGTGGCATTCAAAGTTGTAGAGTAAGTCGAAAAGTTCATGCAGGGAAGTGATCTAAAAAGAGAAGAAGAAGCGGCTCCTCCTGTGGGGAGTAGCTATGAAAGATGTAGGTAAAAAACAGGAAATAAGGAGGGCCCTGAGCATCCGTGGAGGCTCGTGTGACTTGTTCAATTATCTTTCCTTTTAATCTTCGTTTATCTGCAATTCTAATGAGATTTTTAAAGATATATAATGAAGAATGCTGTCTTGGAGTCTCCCTTGGTTCAGCACACGCACTGTGACTCAGTTGGAGCTGTTATTTGTCCAGGGTGAGGTTTTACGGTGGTTTATTGTAACCTATATTTTGCACAGCGCAAACAAGGAGAATGTTTGAATGAGCCCCTGCCCCCACAAAAAAAGGAATGCCTGCAGTATGAAAAGACTATCTGATTAATTGTTAGGGGAACCCTTGGGGCTGTGAACATTAGTTATTTTAACCTGTTTTACGAAAATATTTGCTCTTTAAATATCAGGAAAAACAACATTAAAGGAACAGTACACCCACAGAATGATGGTCCTTCATTTTCTACTCACCCTCATGGTGAGGAAGACTCTGGAGCACTTTTTTAATATCTCAAATGCAGCCGGAGATCGGACAGGTTTTCCTTTCCCCCCAACTTTCATATAATGGAGTTCACCGGCAACTGAACCAGAAAGGTCCATAAAAGTCCATAAAAAGTTGGCGATATTCCTTCATACTGCTCGTCCAATGTAGTCCAAGTGTCCTGAGTTGGTAGCGGCATAATTTACTCAAAACGTCAAAATTTAGTAAATTTTGATAGCTTAAACAGTACTACATTGCGGTTTCTATTTGCGGGTTCACAACACTATGGAAGCTGAGGCGTTCTGCGCCTGCTCTGCCGATAATCCAAGCGTAGAAGAAGAAATTCACTGTTCACATTGTGCTAAGAGCGAACGAGCTGCGGATAAACACAAGAGGGGTTGGTTATTGATTTATAAGAAAGAAAGAAAGAAAAAGAGAACGTGCGATCTCTTCTGCCGCGGCTTCAATAGTGTCGTGAACTCACAAGGGCGCGCTTCACGGCAGCTAGATGTAATACTGTTTAGGCTATAAAAATATACTAAATTATGTCGTTTGGAGTAAATTCTGGATGCTACCCACTCAGGACACTTGGATTACATTGGACGAGCAGTATGGAGGAAAATTGACAAGTTTTTGTGGACTTTTATGGACCTTTTTGGTTCAGTCGCCAGTGAACTCCATTATATGAAAGTTGGGGGAAAAAAGAAAACCTGTCAGATCTACAGCTGCTCAGCATGAGGGTTAGTAGAAAATGAAGGCACATCATTCTGTGGGTGTACTATTCCTTTCAACTAGGGGTCTGCAACCTGCGTCTCCAGAGCCGCAAGTGGCTCTTTGGGCCTACCACTAGGGCTCTCAATAACTTGGACTAAAAATAACAAAGAACCAAATATTGTTTTTAAAATACTGGTATATACATAATTACAGTTGTAGGTTTTAGCAGTTTTTTCATGGAATAATTTTGAATTTCCACAACATAATGACACTAAATGCACCAAGGCAACAATATATTTCTTTAAATATGTTTCTTTGGCTACTACCTTGGAAATTAGGAATTTTTTTCTACATAATTTACCATGAATACCTACATTTTGATCAAACCCTTTTCATATAATTAAATCACATACTGTAGAAGACAAGATGTCCTCTTTTTGCAAATTTTTTTTTTAAATTTCAAAACCTAAAAGTAGAAATGAAACTGATTTCTTTAAAAAGACATCAAATTTTCGATAGTAAGCATTTATCAAAATGATCATTTGCCTTTTTTTTTTAAAAGGCCATGGAACGTCTGCAGCTCTAAACAACTTATATCTAGCTGGCTGCGATGAAGAATGGCTCAGACCCCTGCTTTAAGGAGTCTTAGATTGCCGTGAATGAGTAGACTGTTGGTCTCACCAGAGTTTCCTGGCATCACAGGCCCAATTGGACCCTGGCCGGGTGGACTGGGACTTGATTCTGGTATTGCGTTGTCCTCTGGAGTCTCCGGCGCCGCGGGGTTCCCTGCGTTCGGGACTAAAAAAAAGACAAACAAAACACACACACAGAAAGTCAGCCTTGGCCAAACTACAAGCACTGAAAAAGACTCGTTCTGTGCACCGACAGGGATTAGTTTTTATTATCTTTTGATATATCTTTTATGCACCAAGAAGGTTATCTGTGCATGTGTTGAAAGTGTGTCAGGAGAGAAGCTGAAAGCACAAAAAGAGGAAGGACGAATTTGCGAACGTCTGTGAAACACGCCAATATTCCTGTCCTGTCGTAAAAAATGAGCTCACATCTACATCAGCAGCTCCTTCAGCAAACACTCAGACAGGCATTTCCAACACTGACACATTCATGAGAGCATAGCACCCTCCCACACACACACACCTCGTGCACATTTACAAGCACACACCTACAATATACTTACAATACACTTAGGCCTGGCAGAATGGGGGTAAAGTAGTTATATATTAACTTTTTATTGTTTTACATTATTCATCACGTTAAAAGGCCATAATATGCCTTATTTATTGCTCCGGCTTTAACTCTGCATGGAAGAGGCACACTTCTTGAGGGGGAGATAATATGAGGACAGGAAGAGAATGGGGGAAGAGCGGGAGAGGAGGGGGGTGGCTAAGCTCTGAGGGGAACGCAAAGGAAACAGACAGTTTATCTGACTGTCTGTTGTGATTTCAGCACACACACTTTGAAGTCTTTGTGCGGTAAACACTGGTGGGTTTTTACAAGGGCAGGGCCGGCAGACACAAGACGGTTATATACTATTAGCGAAGCCGGCCAGATGGATTCCACAGTACTATATCAGATGCTCCTTCTACCAGGCTTTATCTGCATTATCTGCATCTGCCCAAAGGCCTGCTTGAGGGGTGTGTGCATGAGAAATAGAGGGGAGGGCGTGTGGGGAGGCAATTTGTATTGGAGTCCCCTGTGGCGAGCGTGTGTGTGGCCCGTCAAGTCTTTTTTCCACTATGGTTTGGCCAATTCTTGGATAGAGATGAGAAATAATTGAGACGGGGGATGACAAAACCAAAAAAAAAGAGAAAGGAATAGGAATATAAAGTGATCCCATTATTTTTCCTCTTATTAGTTTATTAGCATAAACCACTCTATTAACAATCTGATCCCCTCCATCCCTCTATCTTCTCGATGTCCAGACCACAGCAGCATCCATACTGATTGCAGCCGTGGTGAACCTAGCCGTGAGCTGTTGTGCGCTGTCAATAATTGATGAGAAGAGACAGGAGTGAGAAGTGGGAACATTCACGCATGACAGAGGATATGAGAGGACACACTGATCTGACTCACTCCGTGCACATAGCCTCAACACTGTGCCAACCACTGAGCATGTGCAGGGAGCGTTCTAATGTTCTGACCCATTTTTCTGTGTGTGCCGCTGACATTTCCCTTAGCTATGCAGACAGCAACTACCTCAGAACTGCCAACCCACCAGAAGGAGGGAGAGGGGCGGGGAGGAGGGAGGGGGGGTGGGTGAGGGAGATGATGATCGAGTGATAGAAGAGAGAGACAGTAGATGTTGGGAGAGGTAGGTGGAGAAAAAAACATGAGGGGGGGGAGAAGATGTGTGAGTCAACAGATTTCTAATGAACATGCTGACATGATGTGGAGGGAAAGCAGACGGCTGGACGGGACGCATGTATAAAATATGTGCTTTCCATTCCATCACTTTCTTCTTTACTTATTGTTTCACAGACAAAAGATGAGATAAGAAGCATTTAAAGCACTATTAACGTCAGAGAGTCATCCATCTCTGGTGCAAAAAAAAACCCTGCAAAGACAAATGATTCAATATGATAATGCCCCAGAGTTGTTGGCACGGTTAAATGTAAATGCGTTGCAAATGTAGCATTAAAAAAATGAGCACATATTTCACACTACAATGAACCACAAAAATAAACTCAATAGCTTAAAGTGCAAAGAAGTGAAAGTGGACATATGGGAGGGATCTTGGGGACTTGGCGAGCAGAAGGTGTTCAGCTGCAGAGATAGAGAATATGTGAACCAAACACACAATCACATCTGGGGTCAGAACAGAGCGCAGCTTTGCTTTTATTGTGTTTGCTGAGAAAAAAAGAGGGGAGAAAAGAAGAAGGTAGAGCCTTGGGCTGAGAGGAATCTCTGTTTACATTATTGATTAGTCTGGTGAGGATTTTTTCTTTTATTTGATTTAAATGTTAGAAAAAGAAAATGCTGAGATTTCCCCAGGGCACGAGTTCTTCAAATTTCCTCAAATAACTAATTAAACAGAGGAAAAAAGGGATTTCAGAGGTAGAAATATGTTCCTGAAAACTATATTTTAATGTTTTTTAAACTGCTTGATCAATGTGTTTGACCCATATGGTATCAGTAGCTAAAACTGATCTTATCTCAATACAATTTGGGGGAAAACATCTACATTTAATCATCATTTAAAGGTTTTTCCCAATTCTAGTGTATTCAAAAAAACATGGTATTTACATGGGTTATACTGTCATATATCATGCCATTTTCTTCCTTTTTTTTTAGGTTATTTCATGCATTTTAACTATTTAAAGGTCATTCTGTTCCCAGTTTGTCATCAGTGATTTTAATAGACAATCTTGTTGGATGTTTAACGATTGTGTGTAAGAGGATGTTTCTATAGTTGTTTTTTCTTGAGGACCTGTCTGTGCAACAAGTTTCCCAATAGGGGCAATAAGTTACTACTACTAGGATTATGTTGTTATTCATAGCTAATCAAAAGGATTAGCTTATATATAATACTTCACACAAATTCCTAAGTTTAGCCTGTAACGTGTTTTATATATGTAAAATTACTTTTGGTGTTCATTTAAATTGCAATCTCAATAAATCGTCATTAAATATACAATAAAAATAATGATTTTGCATATAAATTGAAAAATTGAAAAGTGGTGTAGAAGAAAAAAGAGAGGAGGAAAAAAAAGGCCATTAGGGAAAATTACATTTGATACTTCTCAACACTTTCTAAAGTGACATCAACCAGCAGATTAATGAGAAAAATAAAAAATAGAGGGCCTGTGTATGTTCAGGTGGTATAAATGGAAACTTCACTCATTTATAAGGAGAAACAGTCACTTAGAAATTACACAAAGCTGCCAAATCAAAGTCGCTGTCAACACTGTAATTTCTCAGAGCCTTTCTTCAAATAGCCACCGGGCTGGATGGGGCACATTATGCATCAAAAATTCCACCCACAGAAATAGATTTAAAAGTAGTAGCAGCTGGGCCTACAGCATCTTTTCTAACAGGGTTTTTAGGGCACATTGATTGTGAGTGACAGCTCGCAGTGAACCGTTTTGGGAATCGAGTGCATGGCACTGGCGAAGTTGAGGAACCGCCAGGAGCCACGGCAACAGACCCCAGCTGAGCCTAACGTTCCTCGAACTTCCCCTCGATCAAGGCATTTCCTTTCATGTTTCGTTAACGTGAGATCGTGGGATTGTTTTTCCACCAGTTAATAGTTTGGGGTTGAAGCCTGTGCCGCCTGCAGTCGGGCGGCCGTGTTGTCACTCTGCCGCGCTGTTGCAATCCCGGGCTGTCAGGAGCTCAAATTGACCTACATGGAAAGATAATGCAAACCCCTGTCTGCTTCCGAGATGACTGCGGGTATGTTTTCACTGCATCTGCTGAATCTGTCCCACTCACACCTTGCTAGCATCAGCAGCTTGTTAGTTTCTCCTGGATACACTGCTGTCATCCCGCAAACCAACATCCAAACAGCTGCACACAAATTTGCACTCATGCACACTCAAATTGCAGTTTCCTCAGCAAGACTCAGTTTATTTTTTGACATGGTGGGATCCAGCCTTTAAGGCTGGAATCAGATCACCGCGGTGGGCAGATGTTGCTCTCAGATGGCCCTTAGTGTCTGTTTGGATCAAAACAACCACACTGTGGATGGAAGAAATGTTTACTGGGTAACACATCTGTGTACTGTACTCTGTCAAACTCAGGATATGGAGGTCCACATGGTGAGTAAAACTACATATAAAAGTGAAATGCATGATGCAAACCACATGTTGAGTCCAAGGATATCTAAACAAAACTGGCTTGTTTACTTCCAACATTTTTAGATGATTTACCCCGACCATGCACTTACATACCAATTTCAAACACGTCTTCAATCTGTGATTACTGCAAAAGAATCACAGCTGAGGAACATCAGAGACTTTTCTCACTGCTGGGAAATGGAGTTATTCTACACAAGTCATCTGTCATTTGATTGTTATTTCTTTGGGATCCCTTTTCTAAACAATTTGCAAAAACTATTCATGGATATAAAAGATTTGTTCAACATGTCTGCATAACCAACATGGGTGGGGGAAAAGGGGGATACAATCATCTGTCATCATACAGGCCTATGTAATCTTATATCACAATGTGCGCCGCGGTGGTATATTTTCTGTGAGTACAACTGGAAACGTAATATCCAATATTACCAGACAGGAATTCAATGACTAATTAATCAGGTCACTTCATCGCAGTGACGCACAAATCCTGAAAATCGAATATTGCAGTCCATGAAGCAGCCCTAGTTATTGATTACTTGCAATTGCCTAATACAACCAGAGACCCAGTATTACACAGATAATTAACGCAGTATATCCCTATTGTCTTACAGGAAAAGGAAGGATCACTAGTTCCTGATTTGGAAAAGGATAGTTTAAACTCCTGAATTCTTAATAGGAGAATAATGGATGTATATCTAGTAACTTCTTTTCGTGCTCCTGTTTTGCTTTTATCAAGCAAAATGAGACAAAAGTCTTTGTACTCTTACATGAGAACATTATTACTTGCAAAGATGTTTCTCAGATGAAGCTACAAAACCCACTGAACAGTTCTTAAATTTTAAATGAACGAGGAATACAGGGTTTAAATCATGTTTAATTTAAACTGCATGAACTGAGATTCACTATTTATTTCAACAAGCAAACTCCAATCCGCTAACATGATGCTATTGTACTAAGAAACTGAATTCAATTGAACAATGAAAATTACATCCAACTTTTCACTATACCTGTTTAATCCAGGTCAGGATTGCAGACTGAATGTAAAAATAAATGAATAAATGTGGCACATAAAAAACCCATGAGTTGAAAAACAAGATTTTTCTCAAGCTACTGTATTTTTATGGCTAGGAATAAACATTTCTTATTGTTTTTTGAGCTCTGAACAGTTTTATAAACTGATTTCAAAGTGGCTTTGAATGGCTTGCATACATAAACACCATAAACGTGCATGTAACCACTTACAACAACAACGGCAAAATGTGTTGTCAACAAATTAGCGAGGGTTGTGAAACTGCTGACTGCGACTTCAAAGAAAAGTGCTGCTATTTTATTTCCTTCTAACTAAATATATCCAGCTTTTTAAAATAGCTGGTAACCAAAGTAAATATGTTTTTATCTTAGTATTTACAACTTTTTACATTTTTAATGGCAGGTCCACACAATGTGGCATAAATAAAAGTCACAGTTACCGTCTCTTCTGGTGCTTTTCATTATACAGTGGAATGTGAAAGTTTAGACACCCTAACATTAAAGAAAGAACATAATCAGCTGCCAGTTAAATCGGCTGAAATTGAGAAAGTAATAATAATAAAAATTGTATGGAAATCATGACATTGATTTAAAATTGTGGTTCAATAAAAATATTAAAAACAAACTAACAAAAAAAAAATTAAATAAGCAAACAAGCATGAAGGGGATCCTAAACTAAAATTTTATTGAGCAATAACTGCAATCAAGTGTTTTCTGTAACGTCCAATCAGGTTTCTGCACCTGTTGACAGGTATTTTAGTCCACTGTTCATGGGCAAGGTGCCTTACTTTGTCTGGGACAGCTTTGTTTGTTTGTGTTTTTTTAGATTCTTTTTTGAAACCACAATTAAAACTCAATGTTTTATTTTACTGAATTATAATTCAGTAAATTTTTATATATAATTACTTTTTTCAGTTTCATGTTATTTTAAATACTATTTTGAATTTAGCTTTTTCTGTAATGGGAAGGTGTCTAAACTTTCGCACCCCCACTGTATCTGAGAAAATAATACAGTACAATTTTTTTTTAAATAAAGAAATACTAATTTAAAGAAAGTTAATATAGTTGTGCTTGAAAGTTTACATACCCTCCCATTAAAGAAAAGGCTAAATTCACAATAGTAATTCAAATAACATGAAACTGAAAAAAGTAATAATAACCAAAAAAATCCTAAATTATAATTTAGTAAAATAAATGATTGATTTAGATTTTTTGTTAAAAAAAATATTTAAAAAACTAAACAAACAAAAATGTCCCAGACACATTAGAGCACCTTTCTCATGGACAGTGGGCCAAAATACCTGTCAACAGGTGCAGGAGTCTGATTGAATGTTACAGAAAACACCTGATCGCAGTGATTGCCTCAAAGTGTTGCTCAACAAATTTTAGCACAGAGCCCCATCATGCTTATTTGCTTGTTTTATTTTTGGTTTGTTCATTCTTAATATTTATGTTGAACCACACTACAAAATCAATGTCATGATGTTCATGAAATTTTTATTTCATGTCAATTTTTTCACTGAGTTGATTTTTTTCTGCCTTTAATGGAAGGGTATGTAAACTTCCAAGCACAACTGCATCAACCATATTTCATTTGTGTTTATTTCATCTAATCAAACAATAATTCTAACATTAAAATCTCATCACAATGTCAGTAAAAGCCGCTATGATGAAGTCAGAACACAAATGGGGTGTTTGGTAGAAGCACTTTGCAGGTCCAGAGAGCAGGCCTCGTTGGACGCTGGCGGCGGACAGTCATGCTAAGCACACATGGCGATAAATGAAAATGTCACACCAAAGTGAAACATGGCTTCAAGGCAACAGCGGCGGATCGTGTTCTACATGTGAGGTGAGCGCACGCTTACCTTGCCCGACTTTCATGATGACTTTCATGGCTCGGCTCTTGCACACACCTCCCTCCCGGTTCTCCAGGCCCTCGACTGTGCCGTTGGAGGTTGCTGAAGAGGGGGAGGTGGAGGAAGGAGGACAAGGGGATGAAGGACAAGGAGTGTGGAGGAGGAGGGGGGAGGAAGCAGGGGGAAAAAGAGGTGGAAAAAGGGAGGAGAGATGATGACACACCGGTTAATGAGCACGTCCATAACGCACAGAACTAATCAATATTTACGACAAGCACTGATTAGCTGTTCCAGTGATTAGCAGTTCTCACCCTCAATCAACCGCCGGCTCCTCTCAACAGTAACTCTCATTAACACAATAAAGTGAAGTCAAATGAATGGAACAACATCCCAGTCTACTGAGAGCTGGTGGGCGCTGAGGTGGAGAGGAAGAACATGGTCAGACCTGCAAGTGTGTGTGTGTGTGTGTGCTTTCTGTCTGTGCATAGTTTTGCAGTGAGGCACGGCGGCGGCAGAACTTCCAGCTGCTTGCCAAGTCCTCCAGCAGCCTGCTCCCTCTGGGCCACATGTGTCACTACTTGCTGGTAGTGCAGGGAGCTAAATGCCTCCCTCAATGTTTGCGTCCGTGTGTCCATTTATAAATTAGAGCCTGTGTGCGTATGTGTGTGTGTGTGTCGGCCCGTGTTCATTTGTTTTAAAGTGTGTGCTCCACTCCGACTTGAGCGACGAGCTCGGGGGTCGAGGGTTGTTTATTTAATGTCACAGTCACTTCACGCGCTGTGACACAATTGGCTGTCTATTTTAGGGCCCCTGATAATGACCTAAGGAGACAGAGTGTGACTCTGAACTTAACTCTGAGCGGTTGAGCACAAAGCTGTGGATGTGTGTGTGTGTGTGTGTGTGTGTGTGGGCACATGCGATGGCAGCTCTAAATTTGGAATTTCCCAAATGATCTCCATCTCCGCTTAGTCTGCTTTTTCAACGCACTCCCTTCCTCTGAAATGCTTTTGTTTCTCTTCCTTGCATTATCCGTCTTGGTCTCACTTCATTTAAGTTTTCCCTTTTTTCCCCCCGTTTTTATCAGCAATATCTGGCAGTTCCCCTCCCTCTTAACTCAATGACCATCTCCCAGGGTGATTGCTTCAGATGGCACCCTCATTATGATGAGATAATCTTGAAGAGGGTGCTTATCTGGTGATGACACAAAGAGAAGCAAACTTAGCTACAGGAGGGTGGGGGTGGGCGGTGCTCTAAACAAAGCCCTATAAACACTGGCATGGTATATCAATGTTTCTACACGCGTTTACTTGCTATAAACTCATGTATCAGGCTGTTTTGAAATCTGGCTCCGCAGCTATGGAAAAAAAGCTCATCTAGTTGATTCATGTCCTGTCATTCCTAAGTATTATTAATGTTGACATTCCTTTGCCCGGTGGGATTTCAGCTTTGTACTTGAGCGAAATGAAAGAAAACTAAATAATGAATTGGACTAATATTATGTTACATTATCAGATCACTCTCAGCCTCTAAATTACACGGAGAACCACAACATTTTGCTAACGTGGCCGGAGCGCGGGGTAATTTGTGAGCCTGGTTGTGATAACATCACGTTGGGAGCTCTTTGGGCGAAATCCCCGCCGCTGTAGACTCAACACTGCCGAGTGAGCCGGACGCTGAAAGATAGACGGGGAGCCGAGTGTCGCTCAAGAACAAAAAAAAAGAAAGAAAGAAATTTACGTGAGGCATAAATGTGACTGAACACTCACGGCTAAGTGAGTCTTGTGATTTATGTAGATTCTAAGCAGCGAGCATGTCTCGTTCAAAGGAAACATCTAAAGAGAGCGAGGTGAACAGGAAGGAGCGCCGTCCTCTCCCGGCCCTGAACGGCCCAGACTCTGCCAAAAGTGCTAACCTCATCTGGCGATTTTTCACCCAATTTCTTCTCTTCTTTCAATTCTTTAAATTTCCAGAGCGAGGTTACACAAAAAACAGCAAGCTCTTTGAAGATCAAGCTCAGAGGCGCCTGAATAAGCCCACTAAGAGTGAATTTTATATCCACTCAGGGAGAGCAAATCTTCTCACTGTTAACTTACTTCTGTCATCTAAATTAACTATTCCTTCAGGCTGGTTGAACAGGCCTCTGCATGACTGATGTGGCATGATGATAAGTTGGCCCTGCGAGGCTTCTGTTTAGCCGAATGAGCGAGCCAGAGCTGGATTTATAAAGACGGTCACTTCACATGTTGTTTGCATTCAGGCCATGTAAAATGTCACATAATTCAAGCCTTTACCGTACCGCTGGAAATTCATAATCCGATTAACTGTGTCCAATCTTAAGCACATTTCCTTATGTGAATCTGTCTCTTAAAGTACTATTCAAGATGGAGAGACAACTGTTGAGCACATTCAAAAATGTGCGGCGAATCTTTAAATAAAACTTGCAGATGGTTAAACACCGCACATTCCTGTTTGCTTTTTTACTGAAATGAGTGTATTCACATCTATCATGTCAAGAGATCACGTTTAAACTGTGCCAGCCACGTTTCTCCGGCTCCCTAACCCTTCTCAACAACAAGGACACGCTGCCAGCTTTTTTTTTTTTTTTTTCTCTAAATCTAAAAGCCTCTCACTCTATCTTTTCTCTTCCTCTCTTTCAATTTCTCCTCCCTCTCTCTCTCGTTTCATCCCCGCGTTCTGACGCTAATCCAAATCTGGATTTCCAGATATTAAAAGGCCGACGGTCATGTCGTGTTTTGGAAAGAGGAAACTGGGGAACTGGGTCTTCCTGTGTGTCTCGGCAGAGATAAAAACACAGGGGGATAAAGCAATGACAGGCCCCAGAACAAAGAAACTCCTGGTCTGCTGCTAATGATTTAGTGGAACAAACTGGTTCAGCGTAAGCGCTCCAGAATACCCAAAGAGCTGGTCATTGCATGAAGGAATGCTGCTTTTTGGAAATAAAGCAGTTGGCTCCAAAGAGGACTTTTTTGTATGATTTAAGGCCCTTTTTGTGGGTGTGGATCATTGGCCGCAGAGTGACTAGTGGGAGAACAAAAGCTCTACAGCTGCAGAAGCCATAAGAGAAACCAGGTGCCAAATGTTGATGTTGAGAAATATCTGCAGAACAAACACATCAGCTGAGAGGAAGTGTTACTTGGGAAAGAAATGAAGAAAGGCTCCTGGCATGAGGAAAGGCATGAAGAACGGCTCCTGTGCCAGCACAATGACAGCACATTACCGAAAACACAACATATTAGCATGCATATGTGAACGCACTCTCTTGCAATACACAGATTTCACAAGGACATTTGGGGTAGAAAGGAAGGACGGCTCCCTGAGGTGCTCCGAGGAGACGAGTGGGAGATGTGTGAGAGATACAGTGCTGACTGGCCAAGACAACACAAGCTAAGACTAGAGTGCGATGCAGTGGTCTATATTTATTCTCAGGTTTGCTAAATGAGGTCACTCAGGTGGTCCTGCTGAATACATTCCCCCCATCTCTATCATGAATCATCTACTGCTTATTATTCCTGTCCAGCCCAGGGGGCTTGCTTTCATACAGTGCAATGGGTTGTGTGAATGTGTGTCTGAGCGTGTGCGCTTGTGTCTACGCGCGCGAGCACGCGCAACATCTGCCCCAAGCACAGAACAAGGGGATGGATACAGCCCATGTGACAGACAGAGAGCAGGTTGTTTAATGAGAAAGTGGATGAGAGGTGACATTCATTGGCTACCTCTCACACACACACCACCACCACCCCTCCTCTCGTTCCCCACAGCATTCAGACTTCCACTTAGACGAGCAAAGCAGGCACTGGGTAGTCACAGTAACCACCGTTAACAATGTCTACATTTTCCAAAAAGAATTAAAAGGGAAAAAAAGCTAAATACATAAGCAGGCGCGACCGCCGTCTGATCAGTCGCTCTTAACATCAAGGAAAAACACCAGCAATACACAGAGCTTTCATCCATTTCAGGCGAAGCAGGGAGCTAAACGCAGCTGAGACAGGTGTGTGTCTGTATGAAACGAAGCGTTGCTAAAGAAATGGCTATTTCTCCATCCATCCATCTGCTTTCTATACCCACTTATTCCAACGCAGGGTTGCGGAGAAGGGCTGCGGCCTATCCCAGCTGTTATCAGGGGAGAGGCAGACTACACCCTGAACAGGTCACCAGTCCAGCACAGAGATTCCCCGTATATCCCAATCTTGGTTTTTGTTTACATTAGTGGACCTGAACTGAAGTGTAGAGGAGCAAAAGAGAGCCTATTTGCACAAAATATTTCACTCCTGAATGAGCACAGAGAGGGTTAGATTAGGTTTATGTGCCTGATTCCAGAGATAACCCTCCCTGGCAGATCTGGCATGCATGCAAGAATGCATGTGCACACACACGCACACATGCATAGAAAAACACATACAGACTGAGGTTGACAGACTGGAATAATACTGGGGGATCTGGATGTTTGCACTTTGAACCTTTTCTAATCCTCAGTACTAGGGCATAGCTAAAGCCTGATTATGGAGGAATGAAATGGATCTAAATAGATGTCCCAGCCCATCAGACTTCCATTTCTTTGTCCCAGAAATAGAAATGGAAATCGGTAATCAACCTCCAACCCCACACTCGCCGTCTCTCCCACGTAGCCTCCTCTGCAGGTTTGGCATCAGAAAATTCATTCAGACTTCTCATATCATCTCAGATAAATCGTCCACTTTCAGTTTGGCCGCTGTTTTTTTTTTTTTTCCTTTTCTCTTTTTATCACATGCTTCTTTCCCATAATAAGACCTGGCAGACAATATAAAATTGTCATAGCTTCATCGCTAGACGTGCACATTTTTCATGCTATTTTGTATATCCAATATTGAATTTAGGTCAGGACAAATGCGGTTATGAGTAATGAGGGTGGACACAGCTGATTTTCTCATCTCTCTGTGCAGCAAAACTTCTTTTCGCACATTTTAGTGCTGCAAATCACCACTTAAATGGGGTATTACCACGTGCTGCCTGTTTCTGGGGGCCACTCTGTAAGCAGGTAAGAGTCGAGGTTTGTGGTTTTCTGCCCGGTGCGCACAACTGTTGCTCGACTCCCTGCTTCAGTATACAGCCAGAGGGGGAGCTCCTCTCCTGTGTCCTGATTAAACTGCTCTCTCACATACACTCGCACACAGCCAGGCAAGACACAACAGCCTGCATGGCTACACACCGACATGTACAAGCAGACAAACAAATGCATGCTCACACACACGCATGTAGACATTGGCTGGATGTGTAGCCAGTAGATCAGGCAGGACTTAAAAGCTCCTCCGGCTGCAAAATTACAGGGTACCTCTAAATCCTCCCAGCAGAGAGCACTATGGGATAGCTGGGGGGAGGGGGGCTGGGGTGAAAGGAGGTGTGGGTATATGTGTTTTTGGTGGGGATGGAAAGAGGAGTGCAGGAGAGGACGAGGGGAGATTCCTCTTCTTTTTTTTTTTTTTGAAGGCCAGAAAGTGTGTGAGATGGAGAAGAGTGAGACTTGATCTGTCTGAAGAGCACTCGCACGAGAGAGTGTGTGTGTATGTGTGCAAAGGGGTGTAGGATGGGCGTGCGTGCATTCTGCGAGGGAATATGGAAGGAGGTGATGAAGTGAGGAGTTGAGAGGAGGAGGGGGAGGCGAGCTCAGTTTGGAAAGAAGAAGAGGTGGGAGGTGATCTCTCTCTGTGAAGCTGAGGAAGCATATGTGTGTTGGATTGTGTGCTTGTGTGTATGTGTGTGTGTGTGCATGCGTGCGTGCAAATGCCATCTTGCTTCTCTCACTCACACTCAGCATTTCTCTTAAACTCTCTGTTATAGTCTTTAGCTGCATGCGCTTTGGCCTCTGCAACTGTGCAAATCTGAGTAACTGTTGAGTGAGAATGTGTGCATACATTTGCATTTGTTTGGATGTGTGTGGAGTGGTATGTGATAAGTTTAAGTGCGTATTGCATATGCACACAACCTCAGGAATATGTTCACTTCCTGACTTTACATACTGTGATTGTGTTTGAATGTGTGTGGTCCGGTTGTATAACAGTCAAGATAGCCAAGCTAAAGGTTGGCTGTTATAGCCTTCCACAGCTAACACCGCCAGGCTAGTGCTTCAAGACTACTTATGACAGCTTTTAACCTCTGCAGAGGACCTGTCAGCAGCTCCCAAAGTGTCTGTGTGTGTGTCCGTTAGAGAGTGTGTCTGTACCGAATTCACAACCTGCAGTCACAGAGAGATTCTGCATCATTTAGCTGCGGGTGTCTGTGTGTCACCTCTATGGCGGATCCAGCGGGGCAGAGCTTTTACACCGCTGCACTTTCCACTCTCCATTTCCCAACTCAGCATGCTGCAAAGCCCCCCCGCTCTCCTGAACGCAGCACAAAACTTCCCCACACTCACACAAAAGACAGAGGATGACATTGTCCCGTACGCGCGAGCACATGAAAACACATTATGTGGTAAAAGTGCACAGGGTGAGTTTTCACATACACAAACAAGCAACCGCGCGCGCACGCACACACACATATGCAGCGCGGGGGCCGTCTGTCGGATCAGTTGGAGATAAAGGATGCAGAATAACAGGAGGACCTTGGGGAGCGGAGCAAGTCATCTGTCTCAAACACGAACAGACTGAGCGCACTCCAACATGACATGATGTGGACAGACTCATCTTAGAGCACATCGCATCCTGAACCTTTCTCTTGCACTCCTGCCCCCCCCCCTTCCACCACCACTCGCACAGCCACTGTCCCCACACACACATACAAACAGAAATACACATGAATGAATGGGGCCTGCTCAAGATGTGCAGGCATGCTCCTGAGCTGAAACCCACATAATCTGACAGGTGTACACCAGGGGAAGTGCAGAGTGGGGAATGCAGTCGATTGGCACATTAAAACTGTGTAACCTGAGGGTGTGGAGACTTGCAGCTCATAACGCTATAAGCTGATGCATACTGTATTAAAGTTATGGGAAGCGATGCCAGCACCCAAAGCATCAATATTAATTTCATAACCATAACAAGTGACTGTAAAATTTCAAGCCTACCATGACTTAACTGCTCCCCGACATGGAACATTTTCTGAGAGCTTTTTTCAGCTATAACGCATATTCTGTTGTGTGGAGAATTTAGCCAGTAGCCCACACAACCCTCCCTAATGACAGAGTAGCTAATTGGCAGTAATGGCTCTTCTCACCGATATCATCGAGCTGCAGCCACAGAAAACCTCAGCAGTTTAGCATAAATCACTTGCAGACTGAAAAGTGGGGAAAAGTGCCTGAAGACGGGGGCTGCAGTAACCATTAGCAGTTGCATAGGTGCAGCTGGAAGATGGAATAAAACACTCCAGATTGTTGTAACTGTTTGCTGTTAACATTGCTCAACATATACATGATCATTATTTTAGGAGGGGAAAAAAGAGGCACAGCCCTTGTGGGCGTACACACACACACACACACACACACATTAACACCCTTGAATACACAAAACAACCAGGTGAACAAATACGTCTTGAGCATCACTCAGACACAAACACCCGCACTTCACAAACACACGTTTGCCTCTGAACTCCCGTCTCAGACAGTGCACCATTTGACTAATAGCAGCTGAAATGTTGCGTGTTCAGAGAAATAAGTCGAGGAGAAACTGGGTCAGAGAGAGAAAGAGAGAGAAAGAGAGAGAGAGAGAGGGGAAAAAAAACGGTATTTCACCTTTCTATTGGTGCCAGCTAAAGGTTAGGAAAGATGCAACACATGCTGAGGAGAGCGCACACACTCACAAACACAAGCGCAAAAGCTAAAGGTTAATATTGCTCATGTGGGAGTCGCTGCGTCGCGGTTTATCTCACTTTCAGCCATTATGTGCACAAGGCTTGTTCGCTGGCTAACAATGTGTGTAGTTAACCACAAGCACACAGTTTTATCCTTGTTAAAGCCAGGGGGAGTTCTACATTAGTGTTCATTAATCCCATCACAGGCCCTGTTTTCTCCTTATCACAGAAACGGTGGGCCGAATGCCCACTTCTTCTTTTTTCCCTTTTCAACAATTACCCATTAATCCACTTCGACAATATGTCAACATGACTCCTACTCTCGCATCTCGGCTCTTACTTTTTTCTTACTCGCAGAGCTTCTGATCCATCTTCGTTTATTAAGAGAAACTTCGAGAAAGCCGGGCGATCGTTTCCTGTTGCTTCATCACATAAAAACTCTTTTCAACAGCTCCTCCTGCTCAAGATTGTCCAGGGATCATATTCATATTTCATTTTCTATTAACCCTCACTTTATAATGGGAAAAGCTGGGGCGACGCCAACATAATGAGCCATAAAAACGTCTGCTATTTCAAAACAGAAATCAGTCATTAAGTTAATTAAATATACGAGGTGAATTATATCAAATAAGAAGGAAAGTTTGGATGTAATTCTTGGATTGTCTACATTTTTATGATAAAATGAAGCTTCATTTAGTCATGAACTTGTGGACTTAGTTGACTCTGATTTTAACTGATAAAACTGCACCTGCATTATCAGGTCACGGTGCATGTTCCTTACAGAAAAACAACATTTTGCAATTATGTAATGGAAACTGGCTTTCATGGAAAGCCCAGAAAGTGCATCCTTAAACATAAAGCAGTGCTAATTCAGTGACAGCCAACCCATTTGGCTTGTGATGCCTTCAACTGAAGCTGAGTATTGTCACATATTTAAATATTAATGAGAAAATACAGAAAGATGGCATTTCAGTACAAGAGAAACACATTCTTCCTCGTTCCTTTAATTAGCTCATGGCTTCCCTGATTTCTCTCGAGGCCACTTGTTGGGTCTCCACCCCAGCTTCACAACAGATGCTCAAAAGATTGTAAATGTTTTTTGTTGTTGTTGTTGTTGTCAGGCTGCAGGAAAAGCTCTACTTGTAGCTTTATCTAGTATTTTATGAGGAAAAGCTACACCTTTTATTACTCTGCACAGATTCTAAGCATAAACTAACTAGAAAACAACTATCTGCTCCCAAAATGATGCATTAAAATTGTTCTCTATAACTCAACAGATAAACTTTTAATGTAAAGCAAAGTTGTGTTTTAGTGCTGCCATTATCCTTCCATTTTAGCCATGACAATGCTTTTGTGCAAAGCTGAGGGTGGAATAAAGATATTTCCTAGGTATTAGTGGGTGGTACTGGTATTGTCAAGCTACACATGCGTAATCAGCTGACAGATGTACACAGAAGGTCTCTTACTAAGCTTGTTCCTCAGCGGGAGGCTCATTGAAGTTTTCGTCTTGCTTCATTAGCACTGATAATCACATGAGGTGAACCTCGGTTCACTCGCTAAATCCCAGCAGATGATAAAAGTGATCCTCTTGGTCTTATTCTTTGGCCTTTGTGGTCATTTACAAAGGTGATACGGGACCCTGGACTCCGGAGAGGAGTCGCCCTCATCGATCCAACGAGAGATCCATGAGCCACAAATCAGCCTGCGCTGCCTGATAAAAGAACCGCTGGGATGGATCGGAATGTGGTTGGAGATAGTGGTGGCATGTCAAAGGCCACGAGGCTCCGAAAATCTCCAGTGACTGAGGAGGTAATCTGTGAGTAGACTCCTTCCTGAGGGAAACCAGAGCTAAAGCAATGGAACAAGTCAACAAGCAAGAATTGCAGTTGATGAAATATCCTAAAAGCTCTCACCAACTCCTGCTGCTGCATGTAAAATATGAGCTTGCGGGGGACCGATTGTGTCTGCGTGTGCATTTATGTGGTTGTATTTAGATGTCTAAGTGTGTGTATAAAGCCCTTGTGTTTCTGTGTGTGGCTCCTACACCACATCCATTCATCCTGCACAGAGAGAGGAGCTTCATTTTCACTGACCTTTTCAATCTGGCCTCCGGAAGAGAGTTATGACAACTGAGCCGGCCTTGTGTTGCTCAGCACAGTAACACACATCAATGATGGGAAACAAACAAACAAACAATAACTCTTACCGCAGGCTCAGGGCTTCCCATCTCAAACAGCAATGCAAAACAAAGCTGATGGGGTATACAAAGTGAGAGGAAGCGGCGCAGTGATGTGGGCACGGCTTTTTTCCCCCTTTTCATCGCACCAAAAACAAACAGCAAATGAGCAAATCCTCACATCTGAGAGGAGCTGCAATCAATGACTGACATTTTTGCTTGATAGAGGCCTCAAACAAATAACTGCCTAATTGTCTGAGGACTAAATCAGAGAGCAGACGGTGAGTAGAGACAGCGAAATGGGCTGAGAGACCCAGAGTGTACTTGTTATAGAGGAGAGAGTCGATGTCAGCCCATCTGTTGTCCACAGAAACAAAATCTATAAAAGGAGGAACAAAGACAGAGATAGGTGTGTGGGAGTGCACGTGTCATTTTGACTGTGCATGTGTGGGATTTTTCTCTTTTTTTTGCTACAGGGGGGATGCTTATCTGTGAGCCTGTACGTCTAAGCCCTGGGAGAATCTCCTGTACCTGCAAACATGGAAGAGATCTGACCGCAGCCAAGATAGTTTGAAGTTAGAGCAGCCCTAATGCGCAGTGACACACACACACACACAGATACCAAGAGACACATGTTGACACAGGCGCAGATATATAATGGATAGAGGGCATGATGAAGCTAATGTGTAAAGCGCCAGTGCTCCCAGCACAGCTCCAAACCGCAGCACGGCTTCACCAGCTCTGAGACCAGGCTGCAACGCAAGAAGCAGGAAAAGAAACACTTTCCCTCCCTTCCTCTGCTATTCACCAAAAACCCCAATCAGAGCACAGCAGACCACAGAGAAAATGCTCCTGATTACATCCTAATACACACAAAGCCAGCAGTTGACGCACGTATACAAACGCGCGAGCGCACACACACTGATTACATCCCCCCCGGTGCTCCTTCTCTCCTCATCCCTGGTATCGCTTACACGGTAAACCCACGCTGATCGGGGATCAGTGCTTTTTGGCACAAGACGGTGAAAGAGTTCAGGAGCTTAACCTCAAACCGGAGAGCGGAGAGGGACGGAGGCTCCGGACAACCCCCCCTCTCGTGCCTCCCCCCTCTCAGCACAAATAAACAGCTACAGCCCCAAAAAATGTCTGGCAGACTCGAAACAATTTCCTGCAGGATCTGTCACTGTGCAAAGAGAAGCAGGGAGGAGGGAAGAGAAGGGCGAGATCTAAGGAAGGACGAGAAAATAGGTGGAAGGAGAGAAAGACTAAGTTGCAGAGAAAATGGGGGGGAACGGAGAGGAAGAAAAGTGGCCCACAGGTTTCCCTTTTGTTTGAACAGGACGTTATGGAATCATCAAGTCGCTGTGAGCAGCGGCCCCAAACTCAAACACAGCAGATTTTTATTTGAAGACATGTTTCTTCTCAGCATCCATCCATCACGGCATGCACAATACCCTGACAGCACACACGTTGCACCTGTGGGACTGCTGGGTGAAAATATCTCGTGCTCAGCTGAGCCACAGTTCTCTTGAACGTGCATTAACGAATGCACAATGCTCACCCCGGCTCCTATTAGGCAAGCAAATCTGTGCACAGAGAGACGGAGGATGGATGTGCGAGAGTACATTGTGCTCTTGTGTGCGCATCTATTTGCATGCTAGTGTGAGCATATGAGTATATATAAATTTGAATTTGCTTATGTGGCTTTGTGCTTATTTATGCTTGCGTGTTTGTGCACACACACGCCTCTTGTGTGTTTGTCTGCTCCTGTTACTGTGTTTGTGAGCCTGTGGTTGTGTTGGAATGGAACATGGATATTTTGCCACTGAGCTGAATTCACAGAAACGGGCTTGGTCCTGGCCTGCAGAGTAGTATTTAGACTCTGTATTTATGCGTTGGACAACCACAGCAATCCCTATCACCGCCTTGTGATTCATGTTTGTTTGCTTTGCTCTGAGCTGATTCTACTCCATCAAGAATCCCCCCTTTTTTCCCCCCTCCATCTTCCTCTTTTTTGCTTCCCCAAAACGCTTTCCACAGAAATGTTCACGCCATACCCGGTCGGAGTTTCATCAGCCACCCCTCATCGTAGCTGACCAAGCATGCGGCGGTTTCCACGGCAAGGATGCGACGTTAAAACTAACAACCTCTATAATTATACATCCATATTTCTCCAATGAGTTTGTGTAAACAAGCCCGGGCTCCAGCTCAGGGAGGCGGACTTCTTGGCAGGCCCTGGCTCAGGGTGCCACTGAATGGCTGCCGGAAAACAAAGCCATTTCAGAGTGTGCCTTGGAAAAGACAAACCACTGTTCGAGGGATGGTGGAGAGGGAGAGTGAGCTCCATCTGACAGACAAGAGAGCTGTGATTTGAGCTTAGCTATTGGCCAGAGAAGAAAGACACTGAGAATATGTGTTGTTGGCAAAGCAAAGGGCAAACAACCTCAGACATCTCAGATGGGAAGGGAAATATGCATTTGCAGAGTGTTTTAGATTATGGGCTTCATTGTTTTATCCTGCATTTATATGGATTTTTTTATGGCCTCATACACCATTGTCCACTAGAATCTGCCTCATGGACAGTTATGCCCATCTTCTCTTGTCCTACATTTACTTTTCCTAATCAGCCCTGACTCCGAACATGCATCTATACTGCCGTCTTCAGATGTCTCCACTCCTTTAGCCTGAAGCTATTTCCAAGTTGCAAAAGCACAGACGGTTTCAGCATAAATCCAGGAACCTACTTTCAAGATTTGTAAATTGCTTTCAGAGAGAAAAAGTACTCAGCAAATAAGTTTGTGTAAGTCGAGGGAGGAAAACAAAAATCAACACCGCCGTTATTTCCGAGTTAGCTTTTGTGGTCTCTCGGGGGGAAGGGGGGGTCTGCGTACTGAGAGGAGATCTAAGTAATCAACAAAAATGACTTGAACACAGAGACCTCCCACGAGCACGCGCGAAAACGAAAAAAAAAGCCCTCTGAAACGTGAGGGCAGAATAAAGGAGAAGGGAGAGGCGGCTGGTTTGAAGAGGGGAAGCAAGGGTTGACACGGTGAGAAAGAGAGTGAGGGGAGGCCTCGCACGCCAGATCAAATATTCTAATAAGATAAGCACGGAGCACAGCCGAGGAGGGATGAGTGTCTGCGTTTGGAGCCCACTAATTGAGATGAATACATGAATATATCAGCTTCATCTAGCCGCGACTGGGCTCAGCCGTATCCAATGGTTACCGTTCACTTGTACAGCCATGTGAGCAACCCTCTCTCTCAAGCAGTCCTCATAACACCCCCCACCATCCCCCTCCCTCCACCAGCTCCCCTCCCTACTCTAAACAAACTCCTCTGTAATAAACGAAAGGCAATAACCAGCGACAATAACGCCGTGCCTGCAAACCCTCACTGAATGAAATATCCAAAGGAGAAGTAGCAGAGGCAGGCTGGATAGATTTGCAAAGCAAGCAGAAAGTCATATATTACACTGGCACACTAATAAACACTGGGCCATATTCACTCACGAGGGGGTTAAATCTCCTTATCCCAGGCCAAGCTGCTCCACCGGTGCTAACCTGACCTGTTGGCAGGGTTTACTTTGACAATGAAATCCGTTGAGGCTTGCTGATTAACCGCTTTAAACTTAAATAAGTAACATAAATAACACTTACTGAGTCAATCCACGTTATTATTTCTTTATTTTTTTATGTGAAATCCTTTTGATATCCATAACTGAAACACAATTTGTAAAATTATAGCAAATTTTTAATAAGCGTTTACAAAAATGTGGAATCAAAGGAAGTGACAGCATTGATTTCTATTAGTGTTTTCAGAGCTTTTGTTATTCTTTATCCCCCCGCTTATAAAACAGAATTTTCAAGTACGGCCGACAGCAAAGTTTACAAACGATGCATATCAGTATTTCAAGCCTCATCTATGTTTCTTTTAAATGTCCACAATCTGGCAATTATGTAATAAACCATGCATTCTTTGTTCTCTGCTCATAAAGCTCATGTGGGAAGGGCTATAATCGATGCAGAAGGAAAATCCTGCACAGTGTCTCTTGCTTTTAATTAAAAAATTTCAGTGTGATCTTTATTGATGTGAGGTTACCAGATGTTAACTGTTAGTCTTTCTCTAAGAAAACTCATTAAATCTGGAGTTAAAAATGTGCGAGCTATTTGCATCCCTGTAATCTTCGAATCAACATGCCTTTGACCTGACAACTGCCTTTTTTTCCCTAAGTGGCTGTGATTCGATTATGTTAATTTAATGCTATCTATAAAAGATGACATTTACACTTTTTTTCCAATCAGACTGCTGTTATTACGCTGCATCAAATCAAGCTATAACACGGCCGCTGTGTTTATTCATTTGGCTGGGTGCAATGCTTCATTTGTATGTCTGATGATAACTCCTTTTGCATTATCATAGCAAGCACCTGCGTGGGAGCGTGCATATTCGCCTGCGATGCAGTGTCCTCCCAAACGTAGGGCAAGGGAGGATCTTGAGATTGGCTGCAACCGGTGCAGGGGGTCTCATCCTTGACCTTTGACTCCCCTCGGGGCAAAAAGAGCAGAAGAAGCTGACTTGTACATGCAGAGCAAGAAAGAACTGGATGCATATTGCCCAATGGAATGAATTCCTTCGGGAGCTTTTTGGATGGTGGGGTGTATAATGTGTGGGTTGCTGAGGAGAAAATAACAGTGATAGAGAGGAGAAGCCATGCTGCTACTGATATGCTTCCTATACTTAATCCTATCAGGTCGGGAATACAGAAAAGGTCATACATACATGTCAGATATCATCTCAGGCTTTGTTTTTCCACATATTGCATACTTCAGAATCCAACTCGGGAAATGAATGCAGGAAATGAATGACTGCAGAGGAGCATATCAGGTCCTCTTTGTGTTTCAAATAAACAAATGGAGGAAGATGCAGGGGATTCACCTGAAAGTCACAGAAGCTAAACGTCAAGAATAAGCTCAACTTCAGTGTTTGCTGTGAGCGGGCATTATGATGTTCACTGAGGTGAGGCAGCGTGCGCTCCACTGCAGCAGTATTCTGGTGGGGAAGTCGGCGCATGTCAGAGTCCGCGGTGGTAGACTGCTATGGAGAGTGACAGCTGTCAGGAGGGATCAGGCTTACCCTGCCCGCTACTTGGGAAAATCAAGGCAGAGGAGAGGTGCATCTCGACAGGCTGCCTCTGTTTACTGCTCCGTGGCTTCAACCTTATACAAGAGAGAGTCACCAGCCCGGCTAACCACAGAAAGCCAATCACCAAGCAGTCATGCCACATTATTTCAATGAGGGCCGAGCATGAGAATAAAATGGAGGGAGTTTTTCTCTTCTTTTTTTTCCCCTTTCTTTTTGTTTGCTTGGTGATGTATGAAGACTGTCTTTGTATACACTCACCGGTCACTTTATTAGGTACACTTTGTACCGGGTTGGGCCCCTTTTGCCTTCAGAACTGCCTTAATCCTTCGTGGCATAGATTCAACAAGGTGCTGGAAACATTTCTCAGAGATTTTACTCCATGTTGACATAACATCATCACGCAGTTGCTGCAGTTTGTCGGCTGCACATCTATGATGAGAACCTCCCATTCCACCACATCTCAAAGCTGCTCTGTTGGATTGAGATATGGTGACTGTGGAGGCCATTTGAGTACAATGAACTCACTGTCATGTTCAAAAAACCAGTCCGAGATGATTCCCGCTTTATGATATGGAGTTATCCAGCTGGAAGTAGCCATCAGAGGTGGAAGTGGTCATAAAGGGATGGACATGGTCAGCAACAATACTCAGGTAGGCTGTGGTGGTGAAACCGCCACATTGGTACTAAGGGGCCCAAAGTGGGCCAAGAAAATCTCTCCCACACCATGACACCACCACCACCAACCTGAACCATTAATGCAAGGCAGGATGGATCCATGCTTTCATGTTGTTGACACCAAATTCTGAGTTTACCATCTGAATTTGTAGCAGAAATGGAGATTCATCAGACAAGGCAACATTTCTCCATCTTCTATTGTCCAATGTTGGTGAGTCTGTGTGAATTGTAGCCTCAGTTTCCTGTTCTTAGCTGACAGGAGCGGCACCCGGTGTGGTCTTCTGCTGCTGTAGCCCATCTACTTCCAGGTTGGACATGTTGTGCATTCAGAGATGCTCTTCTGCATACTTCGGTTGTAACAAGTGGTTATTTGAATTACTGTTGCCTTTCTATCAGCTGGAACCAGTCTGGCCATTCTCCTCTGACCTCTGGTATCAACAAGGCATTTGTGCCCACAGAACTGCTGTTCACTGGATATTTTCTCTTTTTCAGACCATTCTCTGTAAACCCTAGAGATGGTTGTGCATGAAAATCCCAGTAGATCAGCAGTTTCTGAAATACTCAGACCCCCTTCTCCACCAACAACCATGCCACGTTCAAAGTCACATACAGTAAATCACCTTTCTTCCTCATTCTGATGCTGGTTAGAACTGTAGCAGATCATCTTCACCATGTCTACATGCCTAAATGCATTGAGTTGCTGCCATGTGACTGGCTGATTAGAAATTTGCGTTAACGAGCAGTTGGACAGGTGTACCTAATAAAGTGGTCGGTGTGTTGCATATTTGTACAGGAATATGTTCTTTCTCCCGCTCTGGTTCTCTTTTTCCCATTTTGCTTTTCTCTTCCTGTCTAAAATCACCTCTCAGCTCAGTCTAACCCCAAAACACGACTCAGCCATTCCCCTCACAAACAGCTCATTCGATATCCTGTGTTTAGACAACGCAATGAAATATAACCAGTTTGTTCACTCTAGCACCAAAGGGGGTGGAAGGTGTGTGTATACATATATATACATGTGTGTGTATGAGTATGCATAGGGGTAGGAGCGCTGATGGACAGCACAAGCTGGTGCGGGTCTGGGGTTTAGATCAGTGCTGGGTTATCATTACTGACCCCCCCTGCGGTGTTTCCGTGACCCCCTCGGCTCTGCATTTTGACCTCTAACCTCCCCCCGCGACTCCTGTCAGAGATGGGCCGGGATGGACGGGACCGAGTGGATGGGACCCCCTGTGGTGACACCGGGGCACAAGATGCGCACACAAACACACACACACCATTTGTTGCTTACTTTACCCCACACCTTTTGTTGCTTATTCACATAGAAAAAGCAGGGGTGATGGGTGGGGGTTGGGGGTGTGTGGATGAGGAGCGTAGAGTTAAAAAGGAACAGAGCTGGAAGCCAGTTTTGGACGAGAAAATGACTGCCGGAGGATTCAGTGGAATGTCCGCTCCCTATGCATCTTCCTCTCGTCTCCAATGGTGTCTGCAACGTTTGACCGTTAATCAGAGCAGATAAGCCTGGTCTTTATAGGCAGGGCAGATTTACACCGCTCTGCTGGCTGGCTGGACCTCATTCCCAGCAGAGACGATGGGATAATGCACTCATGTCTTCTAGGGTAGAGGATAAGCTGGCCTAAAGGGGCCTCAACTCAGACATAAACACAACACCCGGTGGACCCTGTGAACTGCAGGTAAAGCTGGAAGAGGGTGTTAAGTGCAGCTGGTCACCGGCTCTCGTTTGCACTCATGATACACACAAACAGCAACCCCATAAGGCCATTATCTAAATGAAAGATGAAGTGTGTTATGGTGTATGAACAGGCTGCAGAGGAAGAGATAAAACATGCTCTTCCTGTTGCAAAGAACAACAACATTAGCATAATACCAAGACAAACACTACATCAGATTACTGCTGACGCGCAAACGTTACAGTATATGAGCCTAATAATGATCCACAATCAGGCTGGATCCTGTGAGACAAGCCTCCCATGTGAAGGATTTACAACCGGCTCTCGTTATGAGTTTGCAGTGTGAGACGCCGTGGAGAGTGTGTAAAGTATTCTTCATGTTTGCATAAAACACACATCAGCAAGGCTGCTGATGTGCAGCAGACACAAGACAGAGCGTGGTGTAAAAATAAATGAAGCCAAAATTGAAGTTGGCGCTGTGGCTTTAATGTTGAATCAAACTGCAGCCCACGCACGTGTCACGAATAAAGTTCGTTAAAATATTTATGATGCAATCAGGAGACAATATGCGGAGCAGGAAGGTCAAGAAATCCTTAAGAGAGATAAAAAAAATGTCCGGAATGGTGTTTTTTTTTAAACGTGGGGGTGTAATAAAGCCCTGAGAAATATTCCTTAAAGCCAACATGACATGTTGCCACAGGAGCGGCCCCTGAAAATTGTCATTTGATAACATCACAGGCTTCATGCTTCCCTGCATTCTGTCTGCGAGCGAGGGTTCACAAATATCGATTGGAGTGCAGCGGATGAAAAGAAAAACGTATATAGGATTTAATTCTGAGTGGATTTTTCTCTCAGAGGAGGATGTAAAAAGATGTTTTAGGTTTGGTCATTAAAGCATGTCCACATTTAAAATCATAACAACCAGACTGAGGAACATCTCACACAAAGAGATTAAGCCTGCACATTATGATGCTCGTGATGCTATAAAAATGTTTGTAATGTTTTTTATGACTTAAAATGGACTAAATAAACATAATTTGAAGAAATTTCTATTTTAATCTTATTTTTGGAATTCTGTGGGTCCTTTGCCATATGGCAACATTGTACAATAACAATACAAAAGTGAAAAAGGAAGTTTATTTTCCAATTTAAACATTGTTTATTTCATTAACATTTGTGAAGCAATAATTATTCCACTATTGTACAATGTTGCTGCATGGCAACACCTACATTTTATCAAATTTTCATTAAAAAATTAGTGAATAAGTTGGATTAAAACTATTAAAACTTAAAGTTTACTCATCTATTAGGGGTTAGATATTTTTCTCCAGGCAGAAAAAGACCAAGAAACATTTTGAAAGTCTTTTTTTACTATTATAATATATAATAATATATAAAATAATATATATAACCGTACAAATCTAAAGTATTGCATCATTTAAAGGGATTCATTGTGAAGATGTGACGGGGCAAAAATGGGTCTGTTGCCATCTGGCAACATCATATCATAGAGGGTTAAACTTAGCACTAATATCCAGTAAAATATTAAGTTATGCCATTTTTGATGTAACAATATAATTCCCAGTGATTCATAAGAGGATATTAATGGTGGGTCCATATTTTTCCTCGTGGCCTGCAGAGCTTGTATTGATTTCTTGCTGTGCCAGCCGCTCTTTGGCTAAACGCAGCTTGTTGCATATTAGTTCAGACACAGCACTTCTAATTTCAAGATCATCTCTGATCATTTAGCTGATTTAGGGAGAAATCGATTACAGATGTGGCTGGAAACCCCCAAATGGCTGCATCCGCAGACAAGATCAGCTACAACACAAGTTAGAAGTTAAGAAAAGAAAAAAAAAATCCTTGTAATGAATATCTTGCAGGGGTAAAAGTTAGATAAGGCCAAAGTGATGTCACAGTAGCAGAGTAGTTTAAGTTTCACTATGTTAGCTTTGTAAAATCACATAAAAACAAAATCCAGCATCACATTAGTCTGTGTCTCCGCGTTCCTCTATAATGTGGCACCTCTTGCCTATTTGTTCCCTCTGCAGATCTTAATCTGCAAAACTGATAACAGATATTTATATATGGTTTCCCAAGGAAAAGAAAGGCTAAATCCATCTGGTATGGGGACAATTTATTAGACTTGTGCGTTTGAAAAATGTGGACTATTTTACATATTTATGTGCACTGGATGAATTTTTTTGCAGAAAAAAATATACTAGTTAAAGATCTACAGTTTATTGTAGTTTGCTGAATGTGTGTGAAAGAGTGCAGGTCTAGATTGTTGAGTTTGGTGATACAACAAAGAAAATTTGACTCTTGAATGCTTACACTTTTCACCCCGAACACTATCTTCATTTGTAGGATTAACTTTGTTTGAGAAGTCTCGGACCTATTGTTGATTTTAGACTTGTGAAAATTTTCATTGCTGCTTTCTTTGCTCTGTATCGTGATACACAGCAACAACATATCAGGTTTCTCGAAGGAAGTGGAGGAATCCACAGGCCCGTCAGGGTGTGTCAGAGGTTTGCTTTTACTGAAGACACATTTCATGTTCTTTTAACAGCTGGTTAAAACAAATGAGGGATGTTTTATGTCCTTAAAGCGATAATTTGAAGCACCCATATATCACAGAGCTCTGCAGCTCCGCCGGACGATCGGAAGTTACAGGTCTCAGGTAAGATCTGCTATATTTCAGAGCCAAAACTAACACAACGTGTCAGTTAAGGCTTTATTTAGACTGTTAGCTGACTTCTTAAAGCTTCAGCAGGAAAAACAGATCCCATTTCAAGTGAATCTGAAGACAAGATCGACTTTATATTTGAGCAGAGAAAAAGTATGCTGAGAGAACGGTGAGTTTCTGAGACACAAACAGACCTCCCACCTCTACACCTCAATCTCTGCTCGTGTCAGTTTAATCTGTCTCTCACAAAGTAAAGAGCAAAAGTAGAAATAAAGTCTTCGGGAGCTTGAGCTGGAGGGTTGATGGGGAAAAAGTCAAACCTTTTCTCATGCTAGCAGGAAGACTTGGCAGTAATTTACAAGATTATTCAGATTTTCTACTAAAAATAGATTTAAATTGCATTTCATATCTAATCTCTTGTGTCAAGATGCTCCTCGAGTCCCCAGAGGCCACACCTCCCAGCTTTCTGTGACTTTAATTTAGCATATTTATCACAAGTTTTACTAAAATGTTTTTAAATTTCTCAGATTTTCTGAGGGCACTTTAATTTATTTTTAATGACTGTAATCTACAGACATCCTCGAGTCCTCAGAATTGCACAGGACGATGCCAAAATCCTGACAGAGAAGCAGCAGGAAGCACCCAGCTCCAAAATGCTCAGCCCACAAGAAGAGGGGATAGATGTTGTTCCCAGAGTCCTGCAGGGTTCTTCCTCCTCGCCCCCCTGAACATGGCATCCCAGCTGCTCAGCAAACTGTCTGTTGGGGTCACAAAGGTCACTTTGGACAGAGTCTTTAATGTTCTCACCACCAGAGTGAAACATCAGGTCACCCTCTCCTCCTGCATCATGGGTGACATGATCTGTCTATTCTCACATAGATCAGACCCTCATGACATCCTGGTGAACAGCATCAATAAATTTGAGCCAGAGCTGCTGAATAAAACTGTTGATGTCGCAATGGAACGCATTAGTGGGGAGTTTCAGCGAGGGACGAGCAAATCGATACCCTAGAGTCGATACCAGCCAGAAAAAGTATCAGAATTGATACTTTTTTGAGTATTGCGATACCAATAGATCTGTGATTGGTTAATAAAAGTCTTAATGGTCTTGGGCTTTCTTATTTATCTGAGTTGCTTTTAATTTTTTAGCAACCCTTACCGATGTTGCATTCTTACACTATTTTTCTAACAGGGTAAAATGCTATGAATGAGGTAATGGAACTCTAAAATACAAGACAGACCCACCATTAATCAAAATAAAATATTATTCCAATCTCTAAATATTCAATGAAAACTCCAACCAATCCTTGAAGTGGGGTGCACCTCTAGGATTGTCCAACGGACCTGCCTGTCAGACCTTTGATTCTGCATTGGGAGGTGGAGGGAATGAAGGGGTGTGTCTTAGGAGTGAGGCGGGACTGTTTATATTCAAATAATCTTGCTGTGCTTTCTGAAATGCAAGATCGGTAAAGGTTGCTTTAAATTATAATTGTCTGTAAGTGCGTTCACGAGGCAAGCCTCACAAACCAAAACAAAGTTTGGTTTGTAGAACTCAGGATGGGCCGAGTGAAGGAAAATGATGTCCCAACAGAGAAAAACATGATAAAAACCTAACGATACGGTTGATAGAGAGAAAACGCGGAGTAGAAGGGCTGGACTCTAATAAAAATAAGGAGCAGACGTCCGATGTGAGCAAAAAGAACTGTGTAGCTTGTTTAGCTATGTTAGCAGCTTGCCACCGTTTGTCTACCATTGTTTCCTGGTCTCTGCTTCCTCCTTTCTGACAACGCCCGTCATTAATCGCCACTCCGCGGCAGGTAATCAGCTGACATCAGGTGGTGCTAAAGAGAGCTTATGCTAGCAGCTACAGCTATGACGTCAATGCCGGCGAAGAAGCGAGTACTGTGGACAGCGCACTCTTGTGGCCGATTCTGGTGTAATGAGAGAGCCCACAATCAAAAACAAAGCCACTTTCACTCTCCGGAGTTTCTGGCACGTCTGACACGTTTTAACATGAAAAAGTGGGATTTCTGGGTGATGACACCTTTAATGCCAACTGTACAATCATGTGATTTTCTTTTAAGGGACACAAAGTATTAGTATCAGTATCGCTATTGATGAAAAAGTACCATAAACTACTGGTATCGTATCGGCAGGAAAAAGTTCGGTATCCCCCATCACTAGTTTCAGCCTCAGAGCTCCAAAATGCTGCAAAATGTTAACCCTCCAGTGGAGGACAACAGTCCTGATGTGATGGAGCAGAAGCCAACAACTGTGGTGTGACTTCAACCTCCGGCTGAACCTGACTGAAAAAAAACCCAAAACCTGACAGAGAACCAGACTCTGCTGTGGTTCCAGTTTTTCCTGCTCGTCTGACTCCTCCCGCTCAGCCTGTGGTCTTTAATGCAGAAAAGGAAGGTTTAACAGAAACATGACAAGAACAGGCCAGTCCTCAGACAGCTTCTGCTGAGCCTGACAAGCCCTCATATCTACAACAAGGAGGTCACAAATGAATTATTCACCACTATGAGTCCTGCTGAACCTGTGATCATCATCAGTCAGGAGTTCAGGTGATGAAGAAGAGGAGAGAAATGGGCTGCTTCTGCTGGGTCCAGCTGAATGTCTTATTCATTACATAAAAACAGCATAACTTTGCTGATTATCATCATCAACTTTTATCATCCTCAACTTTTATTACAGACACGTGGTCCATTTAAAAGAAAAATAAAATAAGTATATGAAAATAGAGACAATTAAATAAACATTATAAAAGGCAGTTATACTAATGCCTCCACAAGTCTGTTACCGTGTTGCACTGCACCTGACGCTAGTGACTATATACAAACCCTGTTTAAAGTGAGTATTCAATTGCAAACATTACAGTCTCAGTTTTTGTTTGTTTGTTTGTTTGTTTGCATTTCTTTTGTAACATCATCTGCATAGCTGGAATTCACAGCAGTAAGTTTGGAAATACTCAGAAGCTCATCATGTTTCAGAGGTGGCTTCTAAAAGCGTCTAAATACTACATGAGAAGAGTCTGATTTTTTTAAAACTGTAAATGCGATAAAAACCACCGATAAGAAGTTAATTACAAAAAGAATTCAACTAATTAAAAATGTTTACCTATATTGCATGTCTACTGTCAACACATGCTTGAATATGACAAGTGAAAGTACAAAAAAATCCTTTAAGTGAATCATAATTTTCAGAAATGAGTTATGTAATTTTGTATGAGGTTACATGAAAGATTACCACATATAACTCCAGACAATTATTTGTTTTTTCAGCTGCCCTGATGAATAATGCAAACCCTAAAATTTCATTACAATAGGAAATATATTTAAATTGTGGTTAAAAGATCTGATTTTCCAAGCATAATTATTGCACCCAAAGGAGTTCAACATTATCACAATATCAGCAAAGCTGAAAAGAATAATAATCCATCAACATAATTCATTATGTTAATAGAGTCAACTGTCTTTTTTTTTATGAGACACAAATAGATGGTAATGACGTATAAAAACTGTAAAAAAAAAAACAATAAGCATTTAGAAATATCTTGATTTATTCAGCTGAGGTTGTGTCATAATGATATAAGTGCAGATCAAGACAATAATACTTCATTATTTTAATGTCGTAATTATTGTCTATATTGGCACACTGCAAGGTCCCTCATTTAAAAGATTAAATAAAACAATATAGCATAGTTTAACTCTTTTTTTGTGCAATTGTGGTGCAATAACAGTGAAACATGAAAAATTGGTTTATGCGTAAAAAATGACAACCTTAATACTCTCAGGTCATCGTCTACTGTACTTTAAGTTTAAGAAAAGTAAGCAAGAAGCACAAGGCTTCAAAGTGCAAAGAAAACATTGAGGACGGAGCCAAGTTTTGCCAGTTTCGAGTCCCACGCCGACATGGGACACTTAACACCTCCAACGTCTTGCACCTCTCTGCCTTTAGCAAAGCACACAGCCTCCAGCTGTTGCTATGGGGCTGCAGCAGCAGCCATTAAAATGCAGTTTTACTCAGAAACTCCCGGCTGTGACTGTGTGTAACTGAGTGTGAAGCTGAGATTATTACCGAGGTCTTTCGGTCCGCCTTCTCCGGTTGAATGAAGGTTAAAAAGCTAAATATCAACAATAAATCATCTTTTATGGCAAACTTACAGGTGATGTAGTAGTTGAGGTTCCTCTTGAACTCCAAGCCCATGTAGTTGGGGCTGAACTCCTGGAATTTGATGGTGAATTTGATGTCCTTCTCGGGTTTGTTGCAGTTGACCAGTACATTTGGATCGAGAACTGTACTGCAGCTCTCAGCCTGCTCTCTCTTCACCAGGTACAGCTTGTAGTACTCATAATCTCTTCCCTGGTCCGCTTTGGGACAAATAATGTCCAGCTTGTCCCCGATGTCAGGGTAGATCACGAGGCCTTTTCCAGTAACGAACCTGGGTGACGGGGGGAAAAAAGAAGACAATTTGTAACTAACACCTGAAAAATATATAGCAGCTGCATAATTTGACAACAGTTTATGTAGTCTTAATACTTTGAGCTGAGGGAGTTACAGGTTTAGATTTGTCTGACACGGCCTTTCAGGCACGGCGTCGTTAATTCGGCCCACAAAAACGCTGCATGTAGCAGCTTGACATAGCTCAGAATTAGTCAACAGAGCGTTTCAGTCAAATCCTCTGAAGTTTTTTTTTTTTTTCCTTTCTGACTCCTGGATCTGAATCAAAGCATACCAAAAGTTTGCAAGAAAGGAAACAAGATGGCCCGGCACAAAATGGCTGCCGCAGACATGGCTGCAGATAGGATTACACGGAAAGACAGCAACAGATTTCTTTTTCATATTTTGGGATTCTCGGATAAGACCTGCGCCTCAACATCATACCTATGGTTGCTGGTGCTTCAGAGGTCTGAAAACAGTGTGCAGGGGTCAGCTGGGAAGTTAAGGCTTCTTGATACGTCTTCCTCCTGTCATGATCATCTACTGGAGGATTAAGATAATCCATCTGACCTTACAGTACCTCTCCTCTTCGCTCTAGGCTGCCAACTCAATCAGATCGGCTCTTGTTCTCTTTGATTCACTAAAGGTGGGGTGGGGGGGGGGGGGGGGGGGGGGGGGGGGGGGGGCGGGTAGGAGGAGACCCACTGTGTGTGTAAGTGTGTGTGAAGAGGGATGCGAGGGGGGAAGAGGTACGACCAGCACACTGAGGCCTGTTCAGGCTGCGGTGTGTATGTCTGCGTGCGTGATAGTCGGTCAGCAAAATGGGCTGAGGTTGCACTCCTCTGGGGGGGGGAGGAGGGGGAGGAATGGGGGGGGGGGCAGATGGGCTGAATCATTGTTCTGGACTTGTTTGAGGCTTAAAATGTCAACATGGTTCAGCTCTGCTGTCCCAGTTAGCCAAGCATTAACCCAGACAGCCGGACTGACCACGGGTGTGTTTATGTACTGGTGCGTATGTGTGCGTATGTGTGTGTGTGTGTGTGTTGGGATCGCAGACAGTGAGCACAGCAGCGGGGCTATCTGCTAGATCTGCCCATGCCAGCGGATTTAAGCAGGATTTAGCAACGCGCAATGCATTTGTTGTTCTTCTTGATCCCTCACGTTTTAACAAGACATCAGCGGCTGGGGCCCTCACTGTCTCCCTCCATGTCTCTCTCTCTCTCCCTCTCTCTCCGAGTGTAAGCTCACCTTATCTGCAGCCCCTCATTTCATCATCACACACATCATTTCACCACCAAACAACTGACTCTTCAGACAGGCCCGGTGTAAAAAAAAGAAAAAGAAAGAGGGCCGTGGTGCCTCCTGAAAGAGTCACAGAGGAGAGTGTGGGTGTCCGGGTGGTGGCGGGGCTTACAACTGCCAGTCTTCCTCCTTTGACAATGTTAAACGCTGGCAAACAGCCAGCTATTGTAAGAAAAGATCATTTAAAAAGTCCCACTTTCTGAAGGAATACCCCCTTCCATGAAAATGAGCATGATTGGATTAACATTCATGGGCATTATTCGTGGATGGGGGTATTACCGAATAAATTACTTAATTCACAAAAGAGATAAATGCAAAATGAAATTTGCCAAAACAGTCAAAATCCCTTCTGTCACTCTTTTCGCTGAATGTGATGTCATGAAAGCTCGAGGATGGGAGCCTGGACGCGGGTGAGACGTTATTTCCCTGCTATTGTCTGATGCTCATGAGGGTGAGAGGGGGGGGGGGGGTTGAGGGGAGGGGTTGCGCTAATTCAAGGGCCGGTAAGAGAGAGAGAACATGGGGTATCCTTTGTCCCTCATCTCCCAATAATTTGCTGGTGCTCAGCAGCAACTCTGCGTATGCCCGTGTGTTTTTGTGTGTATGTGAGCAGACATATGTTTAGGTGGAGGGGGGGGGGGGTGTGTGTGTGCGTGCACACGCACCATGTCCCGGTACACGTGCGTGTGTCTATGAAGACACAGACACAATCAGTCTCTAATTGGATCTACAAGATGCATCAGTGAGGCATAAACAAGTTTCCATGGCAACATTAGGCTTTGTTGCTGATCACCCCTCCTTCTCTCTCTCTCCCCACCTTCTCTCCACCCCCCACCCCCCCATTTCAGCCCCCTCTGTTTCGACTTGCAATCTCATTCCCTCCTGCTTTATCCTTTCCTCTTATTCATCTCCTCAACATTTCCCTCATTTGTTTTTTTCTCATCCCCCCTTCTCCTCTCCATCCTCCTCCTCACTCTACACACAAAAAACACCTACAGAAAGCAGAGGCATGAAACCAGACGGAAAAAAACAAGAAAGAGGAGGAAAACATCACAATCAGACCTTGATTTGCTTCACTCAACAAGTAGGTGTTTTCGAATTTCTTTGTAGCTGAACTGACGGCAGTTTTTCTCAAATGTTCTCTTACAAAGGTGTTAAAAATACTTAAAGTGTCTCAAAACAAAGAGTCTCACGCCCCGCTTCTCTGTCTTACAACCCGCTTACGACGCTATCAAAGTGAGTCGCTACAATTTAGATGAATAATTAAGATTTCCAAAAACCTAATATCTTAATATGCCTGAAGGATTTATCGCAAGCCGGCCCCTGTCATTGATTCAATTTTCCGAGCAGGCCTCATAGTTGGCGGTTAGATAGCTATCCTAAGTGAATTCTCTGCTTCTGTTTCCCAGCCTTTGTTAACTGTCTGCTATAATGAGGCTCTGGCTGCTGTGGAGGTCTGGAAGCTCCATCGCAGATGGGAAAGAAGCAACATAAAAGAAATAGGGCAGCAATTAGTGTTTAGCCCAGTTTAAAAGCCCTCCACTTGGCAAGCTGCGGCCCAGCTCCAGTCCAGGATGTGAAACTAAACTGGTGGGCTGGGACTTTGTCTCCTGTTTGTCTCTCTGCTGGCTTAATCAGCACCACTCGGGTGCTACACACAGCCACGCAATGGAGAGGAGGAGACGAGTGACTGAAGATTATTGTACTTTTGAGGAGGTCGAAAGGGAAAAAGGGGGGAAATGGGAGGTTGAATTGCATCTTTCATTCATGTTGTCTGGAGACTTTAGAAGACCTGTTGATGAAAGAAGTTTGAGCACACAGAGGAAGAGCTGTGCAGATACAAGTAATGTTTCTGGGAAATGACCCCGAACGTGAGACAGCCTCTATTCCCCTCATGTCAAACGAGGTGGATCTGCCTGAACCAAACCAAATAAAGAGAATCATTTTCAAAACAACCAAATGAGGTTGATTTTGTTTCATCTGGATGGCTCCACAGCGTGCTCAATCCTGTAAAGAGCTTATACAAACAGACCTACGCTATAGCACAGCGGAGAGAGAACAGAAAACAACGGAGCAAAAGAAAGAGGAGGACACCCCTCCTCTCTCTTTTTACATTCCACTGGTGAATATGAGCACATGATCTCACATATGCTACCCCCCCCCATCCCTTCCAACACACACACACTCACTCTCCCCAATCACTCACACACACATGGATGTGGGAGCCCACAAAAGCACTGTGGGGTGCATCCTGGACCTTCCCAGCCCAACTTCCCAGCCACCCCTATTCAAGCACCCTGCCCTCACCGACTTTCATATAAAACGCCGCCTACACTAAGGCCCACTCAAAGCCCCTTACAGAGCCTCAATGCCCCCCATCCCCTCCCCTCTTATACTCTCCACCCCCGTCCAGTCAACTCAAGCCTCTGCCCTGAGCACTGCACTGGCAGGCAGCCCCTGCTGCTGAATGAATGGACCCAAGACACAGGAACCGCGAGAGAAAGAGGCAGAGACGGCTCATATCAACAGAATGGTTTCAAATTGATTTGTTCCTCCTGAGCAGCAGCATGAACATGCCATACATATCAATTAAATTCTATTATATGACGCTACGTAATCCATCTCCACCAGAGGTCCACGCCAACCTCTCAGACTCAGGTCTCACCATGTCTCATCTCTGCAGCTGGACTAAGGGATGTAACGACTACCGGCAAAATGATTAACTGTGATAAAATTCCCAACGATTAGTAATACTGTTTCAAATTTTAATTATCGTTAAAACCGTTACTGATCACTGCACTTTGAAAAACTCTTAGTGATGCTGCTAATTTATAAAAAACATGGCAGAAGGCAACGAAAGCCCCCACGTGGACCTTGCTCTAGAGATTTTTCTCCCTTTAAAAAGGCCAAACGTAGGCATCTAGACCCATTTTGGATCATTTTAAAGATGCTTGGGGGGGGGGGGTATATCAATAATACCGCAATGACAATGATAACCGTCGTGATCATTTTGGTCACAATAACTGTGATATGAAATTTTCCTCCCTAATGTCTCTTGCCTCTGAAATGCATACGGCTGTGTCATGTAAAAACACGCACATGTGCACATTTCGCTCACATGATCACAACCACAACAGGTACTTTATTCCCCCTGAATAAGCGTGGTAATTATCACACCAGGAGAAGTGTTCCCTCACCAATTATTATTTCTCCCCTACATTATCCACAATATCAGCGCGGCTGCTTCGCTCTATTATTAGAGATGACTCTTTCAATAAGGTAGAGATATTTACGGCCATTTCAGTCAATATGCCACAGGGTACGTGACGTGGTTACACTGAAGTCAGTAAAGAACACAAAGAGTTGTTATTGGAAAGGCTTTTGTACTTAAAATACATACAGCAAGGGTGATTTAAAACATATTGACTTGCTTAATGCAGTCTGTTATGTGTAATCGGAAGGCACAAATTCATTCTGCTCTCAATCAAGTCAGTTATTATTAAATGATTGTGTGCTAGCAGGGACTGTTTTAGCCATAAACTACTTTCCAGATCCATTGAGATAGCGCCGCAAAGCCTCACAATGGAAACATTTGAACAGCAGCTTCTGAAATGGCTTTGCTCTTGGTATGTGGTTAAGATCCGCTGAGCGCAGCTGACAGTGTGATCATTTCATACATGAGAGAAAGGCCCGTATCACCAAACTGTCAGCGTGTTTGTACGGCTCAGGGAAAAAAAAAGTGCCACGTTTATCATATCCTCGTGTCCATGTGAACTCTTGACAGACCGATCTGAACCGTCTCTCCCTCTCGCGAGAAGGTGAGCTGGTCATAGGTCTGTGTTCTCAGCCCACGGCTAAACCCGAGCACTTGTATACATAGCTGGCTTCCGTCAGGCCGTCGCGGGGGCAGATGTTCTTAGGAAGGCCTGACTATAAACACACACACATAAACACACGCCCCGCAGCGTACACACACCGATTTCCTCACATGTCAAACACGGTAAACAAGTCGCCTCGGCGCTTGCACAGGCCACACACAAATGGAGAAGCGCACGAACAAACATAAGCATCCTGAAATTAAGGAAAACAAGTTCCATCTGGCTCCTGAATTGTTTAGCAAAGCAGGAAGGATTTGACCCTTATTATAGAAAAGCAGGACAACTAGCCAAAGGGTAGACGGTATTGGGTAAACTGAAATCTAACCACTTTACTTTTTAACTCCAGAAAACCAGACATGGCAACACTGACTTGCTAAAATACAGAACGCCTGGTATTTTCCCCCCCCCCCCGGGCTGTCCCCATTAGAGTCACATAAATGACAATGTCAGAAGCAAAAAAAAAAAAAAGACAGACAGACAGAATATCCCGAATTCCACCCTGCTGAGAGCTGCTTTTGTACGTGTGAACACAGACACCCTCTCGCTCTCACAGAGACGGACTAACACACACTAGCTTCAGTTAGCTAAGTCAACAGGCTGGCATGCAGAGCAGATCAGATTTGGTGTGACTCATAACAGTTGCACACCGGCAAGTTATAACACAGGCACGAGCTTGGCTGACACACACCTCTCATGTTAACCAAACAGGCCCAGTATGTTCGCCCTCTATCACTGTCACATGAAGGGCTAGCATCACACAATCAGCAGCGGTAATAAGCTAACAAGATGACGTCCAGATGGCCTTGCCACAAGGAGGACAGAAGTGGACGTTGTTATGAGACGAATGAGCTGAAGAGGACTGTTGAACGAGAGGAGTGCAAGAAGTCATTAGGGAGGAGAAAGAGTATAATCTGTTTCTTCTTATGGCCTCTGTGGTTTCTGTCAATGCTGAGCCCATCCCTCTTTAAGAGCAGGGGAGTTAAGCGACCGAGGGTGTATGCGGTCGTGATTGAACGTCATCCACGGTATCACTGACAGCAAGAGAAAGCCCAGACTGCTGCACTCTGGGTCTCCACTTATTCATCCTGGAGCCCAGGGACTGAGCTCTTCCAGCTGGAGGGCTGCGAGGACGAGAGGAGAGGAAGGGAGAGAGGAGAGGAGATGGCTCGGCTTGGCTGCAGACGAGAGCGCTTGGGTCAGTTTCAGCCTGAGTTTAGCCCTCGTTTTGGGATTGCTCCGTGACCCAAACATGCACAAGCCTCTCTCCTCCTCTCCTGGTTGTTCTCCTAGCTAGGACACAACACACTCACATGCATACACATGCACAAACACATACAGCCAGCTGCCTCCCATCACCAAGGAGCAGCCACAGATGGGCTCTGCATGCTCCGTAAAGATCTCTCCACAGGCCTAGTCTACAGTCACAGCCAAACCCGCCTGGCCTGAACTCGCTGCGTATGTGCGAGTGTGTGCAATACATGCGTCCACACAGGCCAGAGTGGGTGAGAGTGAGTGTGTGTGTTGTTGTGCCAGGCACCTAAAACGAGCCAAAGATGTGATGTGGGGGGTGCCGAACAGTCGTAGAAAGAGGAATCCCCCAGGACTAAGCACTGCAGAGAGTCAAGAAGAGCTGGACCAAGATGCGAGTTTCAAATCGGTGTCTGGGAGAGCAAGAGGGAAGAAAGAGAACCACCCCGATGAACAATAGCACTCCTCTCACTTGTGTCTCACTCTCATTTGAGGGAGTGGAGAAAGGAACTGAAGAAAAAGGAAAAAAAATTACAATGATTATCAAACCCATGCAGCTTGCCCGGATTTTTACCAGCGGCCATTTTCAGCTCTGTATCTCCAACCTCATCAATAAGCTCCCAAAACGCATTTAAAATAGCCCCTTTAATGTTGATATTCAATCAGACTTACTAATAAACAGAGACAAGCACATGCAGGGACCCCCCCCCCCCCCCCCCCCTACCCCCCTCCCACCCACACACACAAGTCTGGTTTGTATGGGCCGTGGGGACTGATTTGGCTCCTTACCCTGACATTAACTATCAAAACTGAATGTCTGATAATAAAACTACAACCTAATTCTAACCCTGAGCCTAAAACCAAGTCTTAACCCTTAAAAAAAAAAAGACATTTATTACTTATGGGGACAAAACTGCTGTCCCTATATTCACAAAAAAGTCCTCATAAGTGGGTGAGCAGTCACAAATCAGGAAAACAAATACACTCCCACACATATGGTGGTTATTTTTAATTAATCTGATTCAGATAGAGCCAGTCATGGTTAAATTAATTTTTTAAAACTGCCCTCCCATCTCAGCGTGGCTCACATTGCTCGAGGGATTAAACTTTTTTGACTAAACAATGAAGCAAAGTGAAAAGCTCATTAAGAATAAGAGGCGGGACACACTTTGTTGCTGAAGTTGGCTAATTTTTCAGCCTCGTGATTGGAAGGAATCGGCTCTCAGACACACTGGAGGTGAAGAGGTTCAGCTGCCCTGCTCAGCTCAACCAAAATACACCCTCAGCTGTATATTTTGGCTCTGACACATCAGGGAATCAAATCAGGAAGTGATCGGGCAGAAGACAATCTCCCAAACAAACTTGACACCCATTGCTAATGAGGTTTTTCTTGAAAGAATTCGTTTGACATTTTTGGAGAGATGTTTATTGGCTTTCTTCTCAGAAAAGAATATTGTTTCCACATATTTGTTCAGTCAAATTGAAGCAGGAGAGAGTAGCTGATCGACAACATAACTTGGTTTAGCTTACTGTAGCTTAGCAGAGCTTAGCTTGGTTTCATTAGCAAACCTACTAATCAAATCTGCTAAGTACTGCTTATAACACCATCCTAAATCTTTCTTTTTTACAATGTTTTTGTGCCGGTTAGAAAAAAATTAAAGATTTACAGCTGTTTTCAACCAGATTTTCTCTTTTTTTCCACAAGAATAGCAGTTTTTTTCCCCAATTTCAGATGTCTTGCCAGCGGTTCTAGCAAGCATTTACTGCAACAACTGAAATAAAAAGCAGGTGCCATGTTTTTCTTTCATGATGGGCAATGAGCTCTATCCACAGCTCCACTACTTCCTGAACCTAAGGTAGCTCCTTTGTTTCCTGTCTTTCATTACTGGACCAACTAATTAACCCAGGTGTGTCTGATCTCAGTAACTGTCCAGACACACCTGGATTAATCAGTTCATCCAGTAATGAAAGACAGGAAACAAAGGAGCTACCTTAAGTTCAGGAAGTAGTGGAGTTGTGTAAAAAGCCAATTCTTAAATAAAGTTACATGGTAAAGTGGTAAAGTGGTACTTATAACACCATGCTAAGTCTTTTTTTAACCATGTTTTTTGCCAGTTAGAGAAAATTTGAAGATTTACAACTGTTGTTATCCAGACGTTTTCTCTTTTTTCACTAGAATAACAGTTTTTCCCCAATTTTAGATGACTTTGTAGTGGTTTGAGCAAGCATATAACAGCAATAAAAAGCAGGCACCATGTTTTTGTTTCATGATGGGCAATTCAACTACATTAAAGTGGCACTGCTTATAACACCATGCTAAGTAATTTTTACCATGTTTTTGTGCCAATTAGAGAAAATTTGAAGATTTACAACTGTTAACCAGATTTTTTTTCTCTTTTTTTTTTTACACAAGAATAGCAGTTTTCCCCCAATTCAGATGACTTGCTAGTGGTTCTAGCGAGCATTTAACAGTGATAAAAAGCAGGTGCCGTGTTTTTTTTTTCATGATGGGCATTTCTTAAATAAAGCTACTGCTTAGAACACCATGCTGAATGATTTTTACCATGTTTTTGTGCTAATTAGAGAAAATTTGAAGATTTAAAACTGTTTTTTGAACAGACTTTTTATCTTTTTTCACAAGAATAGCAATTGCTCCCCAGTTTCAGATGACTTGCTAGTGGTTCTAGCAAGCATATATCAACTGCAATGAAAAGCAAGTGTCATGTTTTTCTTTCATGATGGGCAATTCTTAAATAAAGGTACATTGATGTGGTAAAGTTGTACAACATATATCACCATACTAAGTCATTTCTTACCATGTTTTTGTGCCATTAGAGAAAATTTGAGGATTTACAACTGCTTTTTAACCAGATTTTTTTTTTTTTTCACAAGAATAGTAGTTTTTCCCCAATTTCAAATGACTTGCTAGTGGTTCTAGACAGATTTGTGAAACTGCGATAAAAAGCAAGTGCCTTGTTTTTCTTTCATGATGGGCAATTCTTAAATAAAGCTACATTAAAGTGGTAAAGAAACAGAAGAAAAAAATTTCCTACTAGAGAGGTGGTTCTGTTCTCCTTCAGAATATAGAAATTAACTGCTTCCACTTTAAATTTTATAGCAACACTTTATGATCAAAATGGAGCGGAGTCTGTATTTTATAAGCCTGTATGTTGTTAACAGGTGTTAATATGACACAGCCAGACAATCTGGAGAGACACCAAAGCCTTCCTGGAAGAACAAAGGGAAGACATGGTGCACAGAAAGCAAATCAATCAATCTCTGCCAGAGCACGTCTGGCTTTGACAGCACAGCTCTGAACCCAGACGTAAAAGATAGTGTGCAGCAAAGTTCAAAATACTTTCATTGTTCATCTGTCAACGTGAAAGACAATTGCAAGGGAGAGGGAGGGAAAATGCTAACACAATATTTATCTTGTGTCCCCTTCCCGCCTGACTCACTCTTTTTTAATGTATTCCTGCTATTGTGAGGAGCACGGAGAGATGGATGGGTAGCGGAGTCCGGTAGGTGATATGTGTCTGCTGCAAGCACTGTGCAGTCACTCACACATTTCCAGAGTCTCCGATCTTAAAGAGCAGCAATAATTCAGTCACCAACAAACACCACCAAGGTTTTTTATCTTTTCTTGTGAGTGTGTGTGTCATTTCAGTTGTCAGTGGTAGGTGGTTTTTCTTCTGTATTGTTCTTGAAACAAGCTTCCCTGGGAAACTGGGAAAGTCAAACAGCTGACGAGATGTCACCTCATGAACTCTCCTCTCCTTTCACACACTCACAAGCAGCTACTTTGGTACGACACACACTCTCCTTCTCTTATTTCTCCGCACACACAATTCTTAGCATCTCTCATCAGGAGCTTGTCAAGCTGAACAGCACACAGCACTGTCTAAACAGGCCGTGAGCTGCTGCCTCTGACTGTTGCCTTTCAAGGCTGGTGACTCTTGATCATATCATGTCAGACATGCGAGTCTTGTGGTGGTTGCTGGCCTTTTCTTCACTCACAAGTTGCAGCAAAAGCTCTCAGTGAGGGGAAGTTTCTCTGTAATGTAGATGCATTCCTCATAATTTAGTTTTTCATTTAGCCTACAGCAGCGAGAGCTAAAAAATGAACGTGTGTGGCGCAATAAAATGAAGCTTTTTAACAGTTACCTCCCTGTAGCAATACCTGCTCACTGTGCATGCCCGTACCTGGGCCTCATGCATGCCTGTTGTGACTGGTCATGCGGTGCTATATGAGGAGCCTGTATGACCTGAGGAATTATCCAGTGTTCGAACATGGACATATGCATGCATGAGCGCACACACAGACACACACTCTTGCATGTGCATGCATGTCGTACACACACACGCATTCTTTAAAAGCTACCAGTAGCGAAACAGGAGAAGATAGGCCTCTCTGTGTGCGAGTGACAGAGTGAATTACATGCAGAGGTAAAACACTCGCTTCCTGTCTTACACAACACCGCCGGATGGCTTTCAGATGGATTTCGCCCGAATCTTGTGCAAACAGTGAGTCAATATCGGGGTAATGGCCAGTCGTTGAGGAGGAACAATTCACAAGTGATTTGAGGAGAAAATGTGTGTTTAGGGCACTTTGCACCACAGTCTTGTCACCCAGCCATCACAAGCTTGGCACACAGCCAGTAGGTTCAATTTGCTGAGCCTGACTGCACAACTGCACGCAGACATTTGAGTATTCTCAAGTAATATGTGTGGGGGCTGCATATTTCTCATTAGAGACAGGGATCTGTGGAAAAAAAAGGAAAGAAATTTGCACTGATGAAAAGCTGATAATTGTGTTTCTAACAATTCAAGAAGCCATAAAATCAGTGACAAATTTGTGTTATGAGCAAACATACAAGATTTCCAGCCTTGGTCTCTTTGCCTCTAATATTTATGTCTGTCACCGATGCTTTCATTATCATAAAGTATATTTAATGTTTCTCAGCTGTGTGAGAGGACTGCCACACAACAGATGACTGAGTGCGCAAGATTTAGTGTCTCTCTCTGTTCCTTCTTCTCTTCCTCCAGCTGTGTTCACATACTTCAGGACATGCATGCATACGACAGAGTGGACCAAAAGCAAGGGCAATTGAGAGAGGGGGGAAAAAAAGGGAAGGGGGGGTGCAACCGTGCAAGCACTGAGAACGTGGTGCCAACCAGAGAGGCCCACCGTGCCTCAGTCCCTTCCCTCCAGCTGAGGGCTTTGATTCGCCTGATTGTCTCCAATATTGAGACACACAATAAACACAACACTTGGCGGCCATTTGCAATTCTAATCAGTCCCTCTCAACTGGCCTGGACAACTCAGCCAGAGCCCTCTGGGATATCACTCATCTGACTGCAAAATAATGACACAATCATCGCCATGGCTACGCTCCTACTACATCCCATGAGCGGCAGCGGAGAGAGGATATTAAAGCACAGGAGGACTTGGAGAGCTAAATGAATTAGCCAGGAGATTAGCTGGGTACCAGGTTAATGAACGTGCCACGCAGGCAACTTCTCCCCTTCTCCCAGTCTGCATTTGGGGAGTGTTCAACACCCCCACCCTTTCCAACTCCTTTAAAAAAGTACTAGCAGTGAGAATGCAAGCTAGCAGGTCTCCTCCTGCTTCTGCGGGGCAGGCTGCAACAGGATCTCTATAAACCATCTTCTTCCAACGTGATTTCCGACTGTAAACTTAGGTTGATTGTTTCTTGATATAGCGGCAAGTTGCAAACTTCAGCACTATCTGATTTTAACATGTTGTAAAGTGGTGCTAAACCAGCATGAAGGCTGCGATATTATCATCATCTGCCATAAATGCCCATATACCCGTTGGAGTGGTGTAACACTTCGGTTTCCTGAATCATAAGTAAATGTAATTTTAACATTTTAAGATAAGCTCAAAGTTTAAAGATGCTTTATGTTTAACAAAATGTCAAAAAAATTAAAAATAAATAAATAAATAAAAAATCACATCTGTGAATCTGAAAAGCCCATCTGTTGGCTTTTCCTGTGCTGTTTTCATTCATTTGACAACATGATGGTAATAGATGCTTGCAGATAAATGGGAGCAAAGTGACATGCAATCATCCACGTTTTAGTAGCCTTGATGTATTTGCTTTAACAGTCAGCCGGAAGATGAGCATCTCAAATTTATTTCAGAAAATAACAGGCACATCTTATGAAACTGGCTATTTGACTTGCAAATCATTCAGATGATTCATAACGGCGAGCTTGCTCGTCTGCCCTCGTTTTCAAGCTAACACGTGTGTTCATCTCTATGTGTGTGTGTGTGTGTGTGGATGCTTCCGCAGGCAAGTGACTGACAGCCCGTCAGTGAAAGAGATGTCATTATTTGGCTGATGTCTGTGCGAGTTGTGACCGAGGACAGGGTCACATCACCCACGGGGGAGCTGACACTGTGCGGACAGGAAACATTACTTTATGATTTCCCTGCAGAGGGGAAACACTCCTGTCACAATCCGCAATGCCACTGTTCGACCTCATTTAGAGGTTATACCAATATGCGCAACAGAAAACAGGGTGTGTGTACGTGTCTGCAGCACAACCCTAACAATAGCGTGAGGGCTGCCTATCTTTAAAGCCTTATTTCTATTATAAGGTATATATTATTTTTAGAATAACAAAGTGGGGATTTTTGGTGCTTTGTTCACAGGGCCTTGAAAAGAGGAGTTCTGGTAAACCTCTCCCCTCCCTGTCCTTACCCTTTGACTTTTTCTGTGTAGCAACAATACAGAGGGTTTTAGTTCAGTGTCCTGCAGTCGATCTGTTAGGGCGCTGATAAGAGAAGCTGATGGATAGGTTTAATCAGCCAAGCCCAGGGATCAAGACCACAGGACAGATCAATCAAATGCTGTGTGGTTTATAAAAGAAACAGCTTTTATCAGTGTCACAGGGGTCTCCGCTTGCCTTCTTTTTCTTTTTTTTTTTATTGGAGGAAGAAACCAACATTAGCAGAGCAAAGTGAGGCGTTCAAGCGCTTAAGGCAGCATGAACTAATGTGACAAGAAATAATAAGCTAAACAAAGCAGAAATTACTATTTCTACCATTTCTCCTCACACAAACTGATGTAAAACTAGGGATGCACGATATAATCGGCCCCTCTATCGGTATCGGCCTATATCAACCTTAAAACTACGTATCGGACATCGGCCACCCCACCGATATTTAACTGATATTTAACCAATCAGCCCGCTGTTGGTCCAAAAAAACCCAAAAGCTTCTTCTTCTTCTTCTTCAAAATTTCTTTTTTACAGACGTTAAAACTTCTGAAGACTAGGGGTGGGAAAAAATATTGATACACTGAAATATCGCTATATCTTTTTATATGCTGATATATTGTTATTTTAAAACGCGGTATCGATCTATTTTACCAATGAAATCTCGCAATATTTCATCGTTCTGTTACAAAATCTCAGGAGAATTCACAAAACATTGAGAGATCTTGTAACAGAACGATGAAATCTTGTGAGATTTCATTAGTAAAATGGATCAATACCACATTTTAAAATATCAATATGATATTGACATATGAAAATGTCACAATATTTCAGCGTATCGATATTTTTTGCCACCCCTATTTTTCAAAGTGTTGGAAACGGATAACAAAACTGCTATTTGCAATGACTGATTTTTTTCAGCTTTAATATCAGTTTCGATATTGGTTACAGGCCACATGAGTTTTAAAATATCGGCCAAGATTCCAATATCGTGCATCCCTACATAAAACTGCAACTAAACCCCTTGTAAGGCGTAAAAACTTTCACTGAAATCAAAAAGGAACAAGAGGGAGACAAGAAAGCTGAAACGTTTCTACAGCGCACATATGAGAGCGCAGGGCTCTGTAATAAGTAGGACACAATGTTTTTAATACACAGCTGTCTCCTGTGTCTTAAAAGCAGCTTCTTATCAGAGAATGTGAGTGACAAGTCTATTCTCTGCTTACAATCTCAGCTCATGATTGTAAAAGACAGCTACACATGTCCCATCAAATCCAAGACAAATTAGTTGCTCTTTCTTTCCTCCCTAGAATGGGAGATCTTATCCAGGCGGACATGCTTAAGTTGTCAGTGGGTTTCTAAAACCCATATTGAACAGCATATTGACTGATGCAATCACTGAGACACACATCATTAGGCTCATTAACAGTGAATGTAAAAGGGGAGGACGGCCTAACTGGTGTAGCGGGAGTCTGTGTCTCCTCTGATAACACTCGCCTTTAACAAGCACAGCGCAGGCTGAGATGCAGGCTGTCGGTGTTAAAATGAAATGTGTGTGATGTGTGTGCTAATAAATAGCTTGTCGGACATGACGCCGTCCTCATTCGCTCAGTTTGCTCTGTGATAACCGGCCGGATTGTGGCCTCGTAAAGACGCTCCATGTGTTGTTTTAGGAAGCCATTACAAAGTGGGCCATCTCCATTACAAGGGCTATCTGATCATTATTACTGCCATCTGTAACACACACTCCAACCATAATCTGCGCAAAAGCCAACCGCAGCTGACTCCTGAGCTGTTGCACAACACACATCCATAATAACTTCCGCTGTGAGGTGTACGTGTGTGCGTCCATCCTAACGGGACACAGCAGCTGTGGCCTCGTCACATTGCTGCTCTCGGTCCAACACGTTTTACTCAACTTACTTAATCAGGCAATGAACGCAACCCCCGCAATCCCAATCAAGCCGCTGACTTGCAAGTCTTTTTTTTTTTTCCTTTGCTGGGCTGACTCCCAACATCCGTGCAATGCAATTGCAATCTCCCAGTCAGAGCTGCTCGCACCCTTCAAAGGCTCATCACAGGACGCACGTCTAATGCAGAGAGATGGCCGGTTAAAGCCTCGGCGAGCCCCGATGCTTTGAAGCGACTGCCCCAGCTCCTCCAATAGGAGCCAAATCATTTCCCTTCCCCATCTACCCCTTCTATTGTGCAAGGAGGGGGGGGGGGGTGCACCACCAGGTCGCTGTGTTCGCTGGTGGCTTTCAGGAATCATGCTACTCCAATTCCAGAGCAGGGAAGGAGACCCTCCTGGATGTTACAGGGGGTTTCTTCTCCACAATAAATATATTCATGCATTTCATGTATATTTCAAATAAGATTTTGACTCTGCCCCGCATAATGCACACGCGAGGCTCAGACAGGGGTTCTTGACAGGCATGAGGTGCGACAATCAGAAGTGTATAAATAAATCAGAAAATGCAGCAAACAGAGCCACTAAAGGCGGGCGGCGGCGGCGGCCGGGGCTCGGCGCGTGCAGAAAAGGATTCGCAGAGAAGGAAAAGCTTTCATCTCAGAGACAGGAGAGAAGAGGAGAGGAGTGATGTGCTGGAGGTTCGGGCCTGTCATGTTTCACAGTGGGGAGGGGGGCTTGAAAGACACATGAGGACAATAGCTATAAGTAGTGAAAGTTTTCAGGGCAGGGGTGGGGGGGGGTTGAGGATGAGATAGCAGAATGAGGAAGAGTAGATTCAGATTAGCAGGTTAGAATCACACTGAAATGTTACACTGCAGAGCTTTAGGAAGCAAAAAAAACACCTCAGTAACTCATTAAATCAAGCTGACGCAGTACCCACCGTCTTATTCTCTGCATAGTTCATAAAGAGAGCAAGGAGGGTTTTATTTTGGGGGGGGGAGATTGTGTTTGCTTTAGCAGACCTTCACTGCTATTTCCAATATCGGGGAGATGAGAGGCTTCCACAGCCAAGCACATCATGTGGGAGAATAAACACACGCCTAATGGGAAACATGTGTGTGGGAGATGAAACGGCCTCCGTCGTATGAAAAAAGGATGAAATATAGACCTGCATCCCGCCGAGCTCCAATCCGCGGCCGTAAGAACTCGGCGTGGAGTGGGGGGGGGGGGGGGCGGCAGACCGACCCCCCGACAGGCGTTCTCACTCACCGCTTGCACACTCAAGCTGCCAATATGGCCATTCTGGAGCGGACTCATGTGGAGGCCAAAGTCTGACAGTGACATCTCCATTCACTCCTGAATTCTTTTTCTTTTCCAAACATGCGTGGACACACACACACACACACACACACACACACACGGGGGGGGAGAGAGAGAGAGAGAGAGAGAGCCAGAGGCCACGGGAGGAGGAGCAGCAGTGGGGCATAAAAAAAAAGCCTTTCTCCATGCCGTGGGTCTCTGTGGGGTTTAGCGTGGCATTATGGGAAGATTATACTTCTGAGTGCTTTACTATCTGATGTCATTGTTGGTTTTACGTTGTCTGGACGGCTTGTGGAACTCGGACCTGATGGCAGGCGCATTTCTCTCCAAACAAAATGCTCCGGGTTGCAGTTGTGATTGATTGCAGGTTCCTATTGTATCTGTCTGGTACGGCTCTATTGGAAGAAGAATTAGTCGGACAAAAACGCATGGAAAACGCTCCACATATGACTCCATCAATCAAGTCAGCAATCAAAATAATTCAATTAAGAGACTTAAATCCCGGTGGCTTAGGAGCCCCTGCTCCAATAGCCCAGAGACAAACTCAATTTACTGACAATCCATACATGATAGCATTAACTCCACTTTAAGGCTCAAATCTTTTTCCATTACTTAAATTTTCTAAATATCAAGGGAAATACAAAGGAAATAGCTGACTTATACTGTTTACTTAGTGAGAGGACAACTTTAGGGGAAAAAAAGAAATTAAATAAACAAGAACAACTCCGAATACATAATGGAATTCCAGACCGGCTGTCCAGACAACTAAACTAATTTGCAAGTTGTTCAAAACACAAGAAACTTTGCAAATGTTTTTTTATAGCTCTGGTAAATGGCTATACATCAGAGATGCAGGGTTGCAGACAGACAGAGAGAGGGAGGTTGCTGAATATGTGTGTAATTGTCTTTTTCCCCCCGTTTCCGAGGTGTGAAAGAGAATGCAGGGTTGCGCCGGGGTGTCCCACGGAGAGGCGATTGAAGCGTCAGTCACAGCTGCCACACAGAGCCCCGGCGTGCACCAAATCCCAAGCCCAGGCCTTTGCGGGCAGAGGAGCCGGGGCCGGGCCCGGGAGCAGCGGGAGTCCCACAGGCCTTTTCTTCCAGCTCCTCTCACCAGCACAAGGGGGATCGGGACCATGCTGGGAGTTTGCTTAGAAAAGGCTGAGCCAAGACTTGGCAGAATGGGTTAATAGAGGCACGCACACACACACACATACACACAAATGCTTTTCTGGGCTGTCTGTCTTGCCTGTGGGCATGGTGGGAAAAATATGAAGCAGGGGGAAAAGGAAAAATCAAAGATAAATAAAACTTCCAGTTAACTTGGGAGGCGCATTTGCAGAGATCTGCACACACACAGAGACAGAGAGCAAGGAAGGGAATGCTCCAACTAGATTACTGGAGAAATGAGTGGTTTTTGTTGGATGCCTAGGGAGACTAATAGTGGCAAAGTCCTGAGGATTATACTCTGTGCCATTTCCACGCTCTCCCTAATAGTCTCCATGTCCTGCCTCTGTATGCCATAGATGGATTATGATGCTTTATAATTAACATGGGGGAGGGGGTTGTTACAGACCGCCCATCTGCCACGCTGACACACTTATGGGGGCATCCCTTGGGAAAAGCTGGCTGCTACCACACTATTCCATTACTTTATCATACTATCATTCTATTATCCCACCACTCGATTCAATTACCCCATCACTCCATTAGTGTACTCATAACACCGAACAAAGAGCTCCATGATGATCATTAATGATATGTTCAGAGTTGGTTCGGTGAGGTCATGCTTCATCCGGTCTCTTCTTATAAAAATATTATCTGTTCTAAGTAAAAATTCACTTTGGTTTCATCTGAGAAGCATCAGGTAAATGTGCAACAAAAGTCAGAAGAAAACTATCATTTCTTAATTATCATTATTATATTATATTATATTATATTATATTATATTATATTATATTATATTATATTATATTATATTATATTATATTATATTATATTATATTATATTATATTACATTATATTATATTATATTATATTATATTATATTATAATAAATTATATTATGCACAATATTTCTAATTGAAACCTTCAGCAATTAAAATGTCCCTGCATATATTGGGTGTTTAAGTAAATAACAGTAATATATGGTCATTAGTTAAATATCAATAGTCTCTTAAAAAAAATTCCAATAAAGAATTTGTGATGGTTTAAAAATTCTTAAAATTCCCCAAAACTGTATTAAAGTACTTAAAAATGGGCAATTATTATAAAAATCTAAACTTTTTATATAGGACAATTTTCTTAATGTAATGGATCCTTTTTTTTAATACATATATATCCAAAAAGTGTTGATAAAAATACAATGTAAGCCTAAATCAAATTTTCTGATTAGGTTCATGTAGCTAATAACTAATATTCTTTACTATTCTTTTTTTTTCTTAATGTGGAAAAGTGAAGCTAGAAAGCACTTTTAGACGGAAAAAAAAACATCTCGTGACTACATATTTAAACCTACAAAAAAGTTGGATAAAGTTAAGCTTAATCTGTCATAAATAGTGATGTAACAATATGGAAATTTCATATCACTGTTATTGTGACCAAAATGATCATGGTTATCATTGTTATCGCGGTATTATTGAAATCCCCTCCCATTATCAGTAAAAATATCCAAAATGGAGCTAGATGTCTACTTTTGTCCTTTTTAAAGGGTGGGTGCCTTCATTGCCTTCTGCCATGTTCTCATAAATTAAATGTTGCAAACTGGGACTGCTACTGGTTTTCCAGCAATGAGCAGCATCACTAAGTTTTCCAAAGTGCAGTAATCAATCACGATTTTAACAATAATTAAAATTTGCAACGGGAATTTTATCACAGTTGATCATTTGACCGGTAATCATTACATCCCTAGTCATAACTGGTGTTGTCCCATAGATAATAAATAAATAGATAAATAAATACATATGCTGCTCTTCCATAATATATATACACTTCTCACAAAAAGTTAGGGATATTTGGGGTTTTTTATGATGTCAGAATGAACCTAAAATCCACTACAACCTTTCCAGGTGAACTGAATTAGACTTTCTCTAAACTTTTAAATGCACATGTACACTGTTCAATGGCTAAATATCTATTGCACATCATGCTGTTCTCCAAAAACCGAAAGTTGAATATCCCTAACTTTTTGTTAGTATATATATATATTTTTTTAATTCATATATTTAAAAGTGTAAGTCTATATGCAAACATTTATTTATATTTATTTGTTAATAAACTTGCCCTTCCTGCCCTTTTCCACACATTTTTGTCATTATTTGTTGGAATCCACCATTTCCTTCCACAAAGTCTGGCACGTTTAATTCAAACCTCCCCACAAAGGTCTTTGGAGCGCCACAAACTGGGGAGGAAACAGACCCCCGGTTGCTTGTATACCGGTGACAGCTCCTGACGTCTTGAAGTTGTTGTAGTGCAGCTGGCCGTTAATGTTGCCTGCCCGCTGTTTGGGGCTGGCATCTGATGAGGCCTGCCTCCTCAGCACAGAGGGGTTCTCTGAGAAAGAGTTAAGTCTATGAGGTCAGTCCGGAGGAGGAGGTTACGAGTTCCCCGAGTCGGAGCCGCGGGGGTAATGGTTTTAGAGATGGCTGTCACACAGATCCGTTCCACTGTCCAGTACCGCCGCTGATCTCCACCAATCCAAGTCTACTTGCTTTTCAATTGCTCAACTTCTCCCTGCCTGTCCTCCTTTCTTCTTTTCTCCCTCCCCGTCTCCCTCGCACTAACACATGGAAGTAATCTAGGAGCTCCATGCTGAACTGAAAGGATGTGTGGTTGAGCTCAGGGCTGAGTTTCAACGCTCCACTTTAGCTTCCTTTCCTCCTCTGTTTAATCCCCTTATTTTCAACTGCTCTTATGTAAAAGACCTAAGATGGCAAACAAAAGGCAGTCTTTACCCATTCAACTTTTTCCTCCACTTCCTGTAACTCTGCATCCCTCCTTTCCTTTTTTTCTCCTTGATTCAGTTAAACGTGCAGGCGAGGCGACGAGATGAGATCCCGAGGGAAGGTTTCCAGCCCCAGCGCCTGCGCCTCTGCTTGGCAGAGCTGGAGCTGATGGGAACTTCCCGGCTGCTGCCAGCCAGGCCTCCGTCTAATGAAGCCGGGTCGCTAACTGCCTGTAAGGCAGCCACTGTTCAGCCACTCCACACTCATCCTCCACTCGGCCCTCGACACTTTCACAGGGGCACACTGGCACGCTCCTGATACTTCCTTAATGCTCCACTGTGGCTGGACAAAGAACAATGGCCTGACGACATGCACGCTCAAGCACTCATTCACTTCCTTAAGCTTATACTTGAACCCTCTCATATGAGCTTTAAGTTGCAATTATGAACAGGAAAAAAATGCCTAAAGAGAAGTTTAAAAAAAACAAAAAACATTTATATGTAATTAGACTGGTTGGTACAGCACATAATGAGGATAAAAAATGTAATGTGTCATTTTTTTGGCCCAACATAAGACTTAAATTCATGACTTTACTCTTCAGGAATTCTTATGTAATCTCTGCAATGTAGTTTGTCATAGTTTTCTGACTCACCGCAGACACACTAAGCCCATGAAACTGTCACACCTAGAGATGTGAGTTTGATGAAGTTATTCCTAGCTGTGTTTCTCATGTTAAGGCTGGCATGAAGTGTTTATTTTAGAGGCAGCAACAGTGGTTTTTCTAAAGGCAGCAACAGATTATTATCTGTTTACTGGAGATGCACTGATCCAGTTTTTTCCGATCAAATCCGATACTGATACCTGGGCTGAGCGTATCGGCTGATACTACTATTAAATGAATGTACCGTATACCTCGCCATGTGAGTGGAGGGATCAGGCTTTACATAAACAAATAGCTTTGTTAACCAAATAACAAATTAGCACAGATATATATGTACTTAACATTATTTATTATCAAAAAACGTGTACATTAGCAGCTAAAAAAATGAGTGACGCTTCTCTCCTCTGCGTGATGACGTAACTGGTGTTACAAACATAGAAATGAAGTGATCAAATGGCTGGAACTATGTTGCTCTGTATGATATTAATTAGGGATGTCTGATATTATCGGACGATATCAGCATTAAAGGCGTCATAGAAGATGTTTCTTTCAACAATTTTTGCAATATTCTGTAAAAATGGGTTCACTAACCCATACGCTATGATTAATTAAAAGCTTTGAATATAAATATTATTTTACATCAGCTGTGAAAGCAATGGGGCTGAAAAAACATCCACCAGTCATCTCTGCATTCCTTACATTTTTTATCAGTCTATCGGCTTGTCAATCACTTTTACTACCGTAGAAAGAGTGATTGAGTCAGTTCAACGGATAATAGGCAAGACTGATTGACGAGAGTGATTGATTGGTGAGAGTAATACTGCCACCCGAAAGCTGCGCGCACTCGTCTGACGTTTACAGCAGGTAGCTAACATCATTCTGCTAGCAGTTAGCAACGTTCAGACAACAACATTCTGTTTACTTGCGTTTGTGACATGATGGAGAATCCGTAGCTGCTGTCCACTAAACACCGGAGTGGCTCGTGAACGTTGTTCTGTGGCCGGAGGAGGGAGCTCTGAATCTAGCAGGTTGGTCTTGCGCATGCGTATTATTCAAAAACTTGCTAACAGTCTCTGCTTTCTGAAATGCGAAACATCTTCTATAATTCTTTAAAATGTGATAGCGGAAATATCTGCATCAGTTTTTTCGGACTGATAGCAGTTTTTTCGGATCTTTTTGATCTGTAACAGAACAAGAAGATCTCGTGAGATTTCCGTCCTTTAGCAGCGGTCCAGAAAGAAGAAAAGTTACTGTCATTCTGGAAGAACCTCACATCCCAGCATTTCTTTTAGTCATGTCAAGTGACTAAGAATGGAAATTAGCTTTGCTATAATCCTGCATATTTACATTTTCTATGTACATTAATATGCACTGTCCCTTTTTAAATACATGTACATTATTCTTTATGTACAGCACTTTGTGATTTTTATCTGTGAAAAGCGCTTTATAAATAAATTTTACTTACTTACTACTTACTAAATAAATAATCTCAAACTCAATGTGACTACTGCTGCTACAAACAGACTTGCTTAGTCTGGTTTTAAGTTGCTGGTTAAGTTACCAAGTTGTCAGAAACATCGGAATTAGCGACATGTTGGCTAATACCTGCTAGTATCTGATATATGGTAGTCAGATGTCCAAAATAAACTCCTCTGGCTGAGTTAAGGCTATTTTGGGATCTTTGGTCTTGAAGCAGAATATAGTTGAATCTTTCAAAATATGAGAAATAGTACCTCACAGTTGTCTGCATGTGTCGGTATCGATTGATTTTGGACTTTGGAAATTAAGAAATTAGGAAATTAATTGTGCTAGTTGCACAAGAAATTGCCCTACAGGGACAATAAAGACTCCTTGAACCTTGAAGAGTTGGACAATATTGGATATCGGTAAAAAAGCCAATAAAACTAATAAAAGAAGAAATGACTGGATTGGCCTCATTCATCCAATATCTGATTCAGCTAATAAGTCAATATCAGAGCTAGGGCTGGGTATTGTTAAGAACCTCACAGTTCAATTTGATTTCAATTTTTTGGGTTGCAATTCAATATAATTTGATCCAATATTGATTTAAATGCTTCAACATTGATTCAGTAAGAAATTAGAAACTCATGCAGATTTTTGAATATATATCATCATGCCCTTGTGAACGTGGGTAATTAAACATCTGAAAATAAAAGATATTTGCCATTTCGCTGTTGTATGATGTAACGTGGCCTTTATCTATACAACGTAAATAACACGCATGGCTCCCAACTGGTCAGGAGGTGAATCGATTCAGAGGATTTGTCGATTCAATATTGAATTGCACAGGGAAATGCTACGATGTATCGATTAATCGATATTTTACCCACCCCTAATTGGAGCCGATTGGTGCATCTCTGCTATTTACTTTTAAATGGGACATTTAGGTTATAAAATCTCACATCATCTTGGAGCATCTTGATTGAAAGCACAAGTTTACATCGTCACATTGGTTTGTTTTTGGATTTTTAATGAGCTAGGAGGAAAAAACTGTTCTTTGTTTGGTGAAATAAAACTAAATCCAGATTTTTCTGTGGCAACATACTTGTAATTTCAGATTGTGTAAGATTTATGTATCAACACAATGCTGCATGTAAGACCACCCATGTTTAACTTCACTTATTGTGTCAATAAATAGTTTTACAAATGGATTATTTACTCTGATACAAAACAGCAGGTATTGACTGATATTGTAATATTACACGTACATTGCTAAAGATTTATTAACTTTATGTATAAATTGGTTACGTTTCTGTAGATTGTTTACATTCGACTAATTGGATTGTTTTTGTTCAAGTAATTGACCTTTTTCTCAAGCCCTCGCCCATTCTTCAACATGATTTATAGCATTCAGCTGCCGTCTCTACAATATGACTTGAAAGAGGACCAACTGTAACAGTGAGTCATGATGTCCAGTTGAAAACTTACACACGCTTTAAAGAAACCCTACAAAAAAACTTCCAGTCTCCCCGAGTCTGGTGCGCGCAGCCTGGCTTCACATGCCTGAATATGAAGAAATAAATGCATCAGTGGCACACAAAAACAGAATGATCAGCTTTCAGCGACGTGGCAGCCAAACCACCAGCGGATAAAATGAGTCCATCTGGAGGAAAACCATGATGAATGAAAAACGCTGCATTTCTCCTCTTTTTTTGTCCTCTCCTGAAATAACCTGAAGCCCCTTGTCTTGAGGCCAGGTGCCTCGTAGAGATAACCAAATGAAGAATCTGTCGTTACGCACTGCTGAAACAACAGTCATGTCAACACAGCAGTGCACACACATGAAGGCGAGCGCAGCTGTCCTCGCACCGAGACACAGGCTGCATTTACAGGACTGAGGGCCAGTTGCTTTGCAGAGGTATGTCTTATTGGTTGGGACCTCTTTGGTCCTCTCTGAGTGGGGCTCGGGCTCTGTAAGTCCGCTCTGTGTGTAATGAGATCTCTATCAGAGGGAAACACGATCAGAGTCTAAAGGGTGGAGAAAAAGAGGAGAGGGGGGCAAAGAGAGGGAAGGTATACCGCAAAAGGGATAAGGGGGGAGCGAGCAGCAGGGCGCAGGGCGGGGGAGAAACAAAAACGGCCCTCTGACCCTTCAGCGGTGACCCGAACTGCAGCCAGCGGAGGGGAGCGTCCACTGGACTCGCAACCAAATCCTGTTTTTCATCTAGTCCCCAAGTTTCATCCGGCTCTTGTTCAACAAGTTGCGGCGGTTTCAAGTTGGGCAGCAGCCGTTTGTTGTTTTAACCTGCTACTGAAATCCCTTTTACATTTAAATGTCATTACACTGGAACGTGGAGGAGGCGAAGGTTTCAAAGCACTCAGGAACAAACCCTTAAAATGTTTGCTTTGATAGCTGCAGCTTCTGAAAACAACGATAATGGAGAAGTTGTTTTTTCTCATTACCTCATGCACAAACAGTTTCCCCTAATTATCTTATTGGGAGAAGATAAATATGAAAACAAAAACCGAGCAAAATTATCTCGCTCGAGAGCAGAATTAACAATAAACTTCCTCCCACGTAATCTCGACGTTCTTTAAAGAAAAAGACAACATTTTTTATTGTGAAAATGAAAACATGCGTGTTAATATCAGAGTTGTAATCAGCTTTATCTCAAAGCAACTCAAGCAAGATATAAACTAAAACTGTGAAACTGTGAGCCAGACAGATGAGGTCAACAGAGAGCAAAATAAGTAGAGACCCACAGCAACAGAGGCTTAAGTTGACTGTAATCAGCACAAACGCCTCTTTTTCTCATGCTATTTTGTGTGCTTCTGTGGGCCTCAAAACCGACACGGAGGCCAAAAAATGCCTGCAAACTGTTTCCAAGCCTCGCCAGAATGTGAAGAGTTCAAAAGCAGTGCAGCAGACTCTTGGCCAGCCTGCGGCTGTTCCTTTGCTGTTCACTTTCAGAGGTGTGCGAGTGTGTCTTCCACCCCTCTCCCATCATCCTTGTTTGTCTCCTGACCTGCTGCAAACAGGCCGCGCGCGGTAGCTGCGGGTCATGAGGTAAATATTAGCCGAGGAGGGTTGGAGGACGTGCAGGAACCACTCACGGCAACCTTGTCAGATCACCGTTAAACGGGCATCGCTGCGGCATTCCTGAGCGTCGGTGTGTGTTTACACGCCTGCATGTCGCCGTTTCAGCTGCAGCCAAACCGACGGGACGTGATTAGTCATAACAAAGTGACATTTTCTGGGGTAATCCCACTCAGCTAAATGAGAGCAAATCCGATTTGCTCTGATCAAATGTTAGGCGGTTCTTTACCGGCCGGGAACGTTGACACATCAACCCAGCCTCCCCCTCACCCAATCCACTCACCCAGCCTCAAATTAAATATCCAAAAGGTCTGATACATCCCGCAGCCAAACTTTAACTCAAGGATGTTTCTTCTTATTATTTTTCTCTCAAGTCAGCGCTACAGTGGTGATGTATGTTGCCTGTTCAAGCATGCTGGGAGGAAATCAATTAAGCAAACCCCAGTTATTGATAATGGAGGAGCTGGAGTGATTGCATCCTCACATGAAAATCCATAACAGCAGGAATGTACTGAGGGACCCGCACATGCGCCTGCACATTAAAGAAAAATGAAAGGGGGGAAAAAAAATACAAACACACACACCATAGTGGCCCAAACCTGCTGGTTTCTTATACTTTGCCTCATAACTCATGGCCTGTAGGGAGGTGCTGGTATTGTTATATTTTGTGTGCATGTGGTACAGTGTGCAAGCAGAGGGCCAGATTAATTTATTAGCTGAGGCAGCAGTGCTCCCCAAAGCAGGAACAGGAAGTAAGACATCGTAAATCTAGATAAGTCACCAGATAGCGTACTGTACATTTCTATAGGCTTCTCCCACTGTTATCACCGTGGAGTAATATAGGCCAAGAGATGGAGCTTATAACAACAAACTGAAGACAAATGCTGATTGCTGCGCAAGTATTCCAGTTTTTATTGCCTTTCAGACCGAGCTGCTGACTGATACATTTCCGAAGGAAAACAGGTTTGTCTTTTGTTATTGTAAAGTACTCCACACGCAGCAAGATAATTGTCTATTGTTTTCTAAGCGCAGAGCAGCAGGATAATTAGCTTGAGAGAACACTTTGCAGAGTGCATTATTGTTCCACTGTGAACTTTATGAAATATTCAGCCGGCATGGGGATTTTTACAAGGAGCAGAGAGGAGAAACAGATGGAGAAATGATCTTCCAATCCACTGAAAACCAGCATGGTAACCTTCTGAGACATTCCCTCCAGGTGACATCATCAATCAATAAATGTCTCCCCGCCTTTTCTCTTTTTTCTTCTTCTTTTTCATATATATATATTTTTTATTTTAACTGAAGGTGTGAGGAGGGTGGGGAGTGCAGTTGTGCATGTATATATTTGTCTGATGACGCTCATTGTTCCACTACCTCTGCAGCCATAGTCAAATAAAAGCTGATGGGCCGTGGTCTCACCATTAGGGCCGGGGCCGGCCACACACACACACACACACACACACACACTCCAATGAACATGGCAGCAATATTCATACTCGCTGACTGCACAACGAGCCCCTATGACATCTGACATTTGGGGGATAAATCATGGATTCACTTGAATGAGTAAGTTCTAGTTATAAGCTGGCCAAGCTACTCTCCAATTCCCCTCGGTGCCGTGAGCTCAAATGAAGGTCAACTCCTACCATACAGATTTTCTCACTTTATTTCCCACTTATGAATCCTTTCCAACTTCATGCAAATGCAGGAGTCATGTCTAAGTGGGTGCTAATTGTTGCCAGAGCATAATGTGTTATAAGTAGTCTGGGCTCACTCTGTTTGTTTGGAAGGGAATAAAATTAATTTTAAAGAGCAAAGGGAGAGAAAAAAAAAGTCTGCTTCATTGTTTTCAGGTGAAGGAATTCCTTTGAATTTGCTCCAGAATAATTGAGCAAATTTATTTTTTAAGCTTTTGCCTCTCAGATATGTGAAATAATCTTATCAGGCATTTTTGTGGCCATATCCAAACTTGGGAGGGCTGGGAAATGGAGTGTGGCCCTCCTCTAAAGCCCAGCCTGTTACACCTTGATACACTGTGTGTTTTACTTGAGTTTTTGCCATTAGCTAATAACACTAATTATAAGACTGTGAAGAAAAAGAAAAAAAGAAAAAAAAAGGGTAAACTGGCACAACTTTGAGACATCTAAGCAGCCGTTGGCACCAGTCTGGAAATAATAATAAAAAGAGTGTAATATTGTCATAAATTACTATAATTAACCATCTATTATTGTGATTAAAGTGAGGGCTGCTTTATATTGTATAAGCCTTTACTTGCTGTTTCTTTTTGGTGTTGGGAAATTCCCATCAGAGAACTGCATCACCGAACTCCGGGGGAGCCGGATTGACATTTAAAACGACTCAAATTTTACTCTTTTTTAAAATAAAGCTGCAAAACATCTCAGAACATTTCAAAAAGCTTGCACAGAATGTCAAACCCCCCCCCTCATTTCACGTACAGCGAGTTTACACGCTGAAACAAACGGAAAGGCGAGACTTACTTGGGATTCTGCGAGCTCCAAATGATAGTCTCCAGCGATTTGGCCGAGGGCAGCGCCGACCTGCACATTAAAATAAAGATCCAGAGGTAATACTTCCAACAAGCGAGTCCCGCCATTCTGATAAATGTAGACAGAGAGCCGATAACTCAGAGCGACGGACGGTGCGCCTGGCAGCCTTTATCTGTGGTTCGCCCGGTGGGAAGGTGAGCTACGATCAGTCGGGAGCATGTGAGGTCGATGTCAGATACATGTCCCTCTGTCCGGCTTCCTTTTAAAAAAATCTGCACCAGATCCCCGTGTCCTTGACTTTTACTGTCCGCAAGACGTGCTCGGAAGCGGCCGGTGCTTGATCTGGTGGAAAGCAGCTCCGAGAGTGTCCTGTATGACCTGTGGCTGAGACAAAAACCCGACCTTTTTTTCCCCCTCTTTTTAACCCTGTAAAGGAAAACTCAGCGATCTGATGAGTGTGTGATGGAGCAGATCTAACCGAGTTTTCGGAGACACAGTGTGGCGTTGCGGCTGTCGGTGAGGCTCAGCGCCGCGTCTTTTGTCAAAGCTCCCCCGATGATGTCTGTACCTGTCGCCGTTTATAGCCTACAGATGACCACATTCATCCATCAGTCACAACTCCGCAGCACGCCAGGAATCTCGAGGTCCTCTTCATTCCAGTGTTATCTTTCACTCCTCCTCCCTCTGCTATTCTTCTTCGCAAAGGAATTGAGTTTCTATTGTAAATATCCCTCCCGGCTCTCAGCGCCGTTCCGCGTGCGCGTTGCGCTCCAGCAGGGCAGCCTCTCAGTCCACCTTTGGCATGCTGCGTGGCCGGTGCGTAAGTACTGTAGGCTACGTCTCCTGATTATTGCCGTACGGACACCCCTTAAAAAACGTAAAAATAAAAAAATAAAGTGCCAAAGAAGGATTAGATCTGCTCGCCAGCCCTTCGAGGTGGCTCCGATTCAGCTCGCCGATATTTCCATGCCTGGACTTTTTTAAAGCGTCTGAAACACTCCGCTCCAGCGTATGAGTGTGTGCAACAGCTCGAGCTCAACTGTAACCCGAGCTGAAGAGACCGCGAGCGGCGGGGGCTGCGGGGGGGGGGGGGGGATTGGAAAGAGTGGGGGGTGGGAGAGGGTGTTGGAGTTGGGAAGAGACCAGCCCACAGCGCGAGTGCGGCCAATCACAGCTCTCTGTCCGAACTTGGAAGCAGGAAGCGAAGGCATTTATGGGGACGTGGAGGGGTGGATGGGAGATAGAGGGAGGAGAAGAGGAGCTGGAGGGGGGGGGGGGGCGTTATTGGGTTGACCCCCCACATCTCCGCCCCTACCAACTCGGCCATCGACCCAAATTGAAATGGACTTTAGAGTTATTCGTCAAACCGAACGCTATAGGGAGGAAAGCGAAGACGATGGGCTCCTGGAGTGCGCGTGAAAGTGCTTACCAGGGCAAAACTTTTAAGTCCCCTTTAAGGCCCCTCTAAGTCCAGGAGTCGCTTGTTCCTAAAGATCATGAACTAATTACTTATGTCACAATCCTCCAGTGTAGCTCTCTAATTGCATTAAAGAGCCTAGTATTGGGAATGCTGCATTTATAATAACGAGGCCACGAGCTTAGTTTAATACTGTTATAAAAGTTCGTTTATGCGCATTTTTATTCTTAACCAGAAAAAAAATCTTTCCAGTTGACTGCTTAGGATTACAGTATCTGGTAGTTTGATTGCTTCTTTCTTCCTCTCTGAAGGGAATGATGATTAATGGCCTCTTTGGATCTCTTTCTAGTTGTCCTCTTTCGGGATAATGAACTGCATGAGAACTTCGTCTCCTGTGTCAATAGACAATAGACGGTCGGTAGCCTATAGTCATTGAGCCATTCATTCATTGAGGAAGAAATGCTTGACACATAATTGATCATGTCCATGTCTGTGCCCCCTTTGTGTGCGTGTATGTGTGTGCGGGGAAAGACTTTCTCCTCATTTTGTTGCGTTTGTTCAATCAATGCTGCCCCCTAATGGCGGCGTTTAAGTCCATTTATTGACTGTCAAAAGGGGAATTCTGTGTAATCATGGAGAAAAAAAGACTTTTAAAGGCATGTTATATAGTGTCTGAAATTGTTTTTTTTAAATTACATCCTGTTGTGTGTTGACAGCCCATAAATCTTTGTGACATAACACAAGCTCCACGCCCAGATGATTATGCACTGTAATTGTCTGCCCTTACCAACAAGAAGTATATGCAAGTATGCTTTTCTAATTTTAACCTTTAAATAAGACAGTATACTTTCAGTTTACTGTTTATGTACTTATCAGAAATATACTTAAAGTTCGCTTGGCATTTACTCATAAATATACAAGATGTTTAAGTAGGATTTAGCCTATACTTATATTTAAACTTTTGACTTATATGCTTTAATAGTAGTACATTCATAGTACATTTTCACACATACTGGTTTCTTTGTGGCATACTGCAAGAATCTTTAATGTTTTTAAATCCATCTTGTAAGATTTAGGGTCTCTCTCTCATACTTTGAAAACCCCCAGTTCATATAATTTATATTACTTTTAGTATACTTAAAAGTGTACTTTTTCAAAAGTAAAAGTAAGCTTGAAGTTTTGGTATGAGTAAACCAACAGTATACCTAGAAGATTACTTTCAGTATACTTGAAAGTGTACTTTTATATACTTAAAGTGGGCCAATTTAGTCCCAATAAGTATACTTGTCAGTAGCCTATACTGCTAGTGCATTGGTATCAGTACTTGGTAAATAAAAGTACACTAGGGGGGATATACTTTACTATACTTGAGTTTACTTAATGGGGTGTATTTAAGGAATACTTCTTTTTGGTAAGGGTGTGTGTATTTATATTTGTGTGTGTCATGTGAGTGAGTGAGAGAGGGAAAAGGGGCCACAGAAGTGGCATCCTCCAGAGCCCAACTGCATACCTTTAGAGTGTTGCCATGGTTGCAGCAAACACAGGACATTTGCCACAGAGGTGACATTTTCAGCCTGATGTCCAGAACTTCTGGGACACGTGATAACTGAACGGTCACTCCGCTGCTCACAGACAGGTACCTAATCTGCTGCAAGCCAGTAAGATGCCTCTGCTGTAAAATTTAAAGGATAACTTTCTTTTTTTTTCAACCTGGACCTTATTTCTAACAGTTTGTACGAATTTACTCACCAGTGAAATTTCTGCATCACTTTGGCTCCTTTGGAAGATATCACAATGAGTCGCCCTTTGACATACATCCAGTATAATGGCAGAGACGGGGCAGCCACTATAGAAGCCAGTATCTGCAGTAAAACTCCTTGATTTTCACCAATACTTCAAGTAGAATGAACGAACTAACGAGTACTATCGTCCCGTGAGTCCAGATTTAGCTTTCCGTTAGTTATCAGGGTGTTCTACACACTCTGATGCGCACTTCTGTAGTTCAGCTGAGAAGAGCAGCTGCGACCCAGACAACAAACTTATTCATTCGTTCATTCTACTTAAAGCATTGATGAAATGAAGGAGTTGACTGCAGATAATGTCTTTTATAGAGGCTGCCCCGTCTCCACCATTTTACAAGATGTCCACCGAAGGGCGACTCAACGTTATATCTTCCAAAGGACTCAAAGTGATGCAGAAACCGGTGAGTAAATGCACGTATAAACTCCTAGAAATAAGGTCCAGGTTGAAAAATTAGAAAGTTATCCTTTAAGTGGCCACAAAATAACGATTAATAGAAACGCGGTTCTGAGAGGACGATGGTGTGCAAGCTGTTATCCTGTGTGATCAAACTGCAGCCTGAGATCAGCAAAGTCCAAAAACACATAATCAGCGTCGTGTAATATGATGAAGAGATTTGACCTGGGAACCTCTGCATCTAATCTTTTACAGCAGGATGCTGCAATACACATGCACATGAACAAAATACCATCCAGTTCAGTACAAGAGGATTATAGTTGGCTATGTGACAGATGGACTGTCCATATTACTCTACAGAGCCATTACTACAAGCTGTATGTGGTGGGAAACACCACAGAACATGTAAGGACAAAGGAGGGCATTGAGCATGCTTAGGCACACCATGGAAAACAATATGCCCCCCTCCCACTCCCCCCCACCCTTCTGACAGCCACCTATAAAACAGTGGCATTTTCTAGGAATGAGATCATCATGTTAATGTGTAAAGGTGGCTCTATAAATAGCTGGTATGCACTTTGATACGGCCCAAATAGTGACGCTAACGTTCCGGACGCCTCAAAATAGAAAGCCACACACTTATAACCGCTTCTTTTTTATAGCTTAATTAATAATTTAGTCACTGCAATGTGCCAGAAAGCATTTTGAATATACTAAACATCATTTCACTGAGAACAGGGAAGCATTATCTGCTATTTCTGTGTCCAACAGCAGCTTAAAAGTCCAATAAAATGTCAGCTGACGTACTAACTGCAATAAAAGCTCAAAATGCTAGGTCATGCTAAGTGTGATACACAGGTCTAAGGTCTCATGTTTTACTACGTTCATTATCTTAGAATCGGAGTAACAAATGGAAGCTGAGAGTGATAAGCATGTCACTACTTTAGGAATTATTCTAATCCAAAGTACAGGATTTATTGAAATTTTGGCCAGATGTTGGCACGCGCGCAACACATCATCCTGTGGGGGACATGAATGTACACATTTCTTGGCAATCTGTGACAAGATAAATGACTAGCAAGCATCACAAATGTCAAGTAGTGTTAGGGGAAGTTAGGGGAGTCTTGAAAACCATCTGTACCGCATTTTATGGCGGTCCATCCGGCGAGTGTCAAGCTGTTTTTATTATAAAAGCCAAAAATGTCACCCTGCTGGTGGCACTACAGGAGATATCAGCTGGTCATCATTAAGATTCCTCCTCAGGGAACAATGTCTGTCTGTCAGGGGTGTGACCACGCACTGGCATTGATTAGTTAATGATACACATATGTAGATATTGGGAGGAATTTTCCAAAATGTTTCTTCACGGGTTCATTTGTTTTCAATAGTCATAAAGAGTTTTTTTTCCTCATTCATAATTTCATTTTGGGGCTATATCTAAAAGGAGCCAACATACTTTAGCAATACGAAAAAAAACACAATTTCTTCCACATTGTACTTTACTCCAGCATATTTAATCTATTTCTGTCTGCAAAGCTCCATTTAATCTCTTTAAGATGGATAAGAGGTATTCCGAAACAAAGGATGAAAAGGGCAAAAATTGTACAAACCAATTCATGAGCAGTTTGCTCTGTAGGAGTGAATAACTTCCTTTTGTCATAGTTTTTTTTTTTTAATTCTCAAAAAGCCATGTAACACAGGACAGAAAATAAATGTTTAAAGGTACAGTATGTAAGAATTACTAGTTGTGAAAATGGGTATTTGAAAGAAAAGATGTTTTCTTTCAAATGGCTTCATATTCCAAGCACTATTGTGAATGTATGGTGGCTGTTAGTGGCCAAAATTCTCCCAGACATAAAGATGTTTTCATCTGTGAGTGGATCCAGTGGTCTCAGGTGTAACTATGACTGTACTATGAGTAACTACTCTTAAAAGTCTTTTAAGGCATTACTGATCCCAAACAGTCTCTAACTCCCATTAAACAAAGCTGGTACAGCAGTTTTAAAGTTCAGAGGGTTCTCACTTCACTCACATTGTTTTGTCCATTTAGGGACACTGTAGTAAAAATGGCAATACAAATGTGGCAGCCTCCATGTACAGTTGTGTGAAAAAGTGTTTGCCCCCTTCCTGATGTTTTTTTTTTTTCATGTTTGTCACACTTAAATATTTCACATCAAATAAATGTAAAAATTAGACAAAGATAACAAAAGTAAACACAAAATGCAGTTTTTAAATGAAGGTTTTTATTAGTAAGGGGGAAAAAAATCCAAACCTCCATGTCCCTGTGTGAAAAAGTGATTGCCCCTTAAACCTAATAACTGGTTGTTCCACCTTAGCAGCAACAACTGCATCAAGCGTTTGTGATAACTGGCAGTGAGTCTTCTACAGCGCTGTGGAGGAATTTTGTTCCACTCATCTTTGCAGAATTGTTGTAATTCAGCCACATTGGAGGCTTTTCCAGCATGAACCGCCTTTTTAAGGTCATGCCACAGCATCTCAATGGGATTCAGGTGGGGGCTTTAACTAGGCCACTCCAAAGTCTTCATTTTGTTGTTCTTAAGCCATTCAGAGGTGGACTTGCTGGTGTGTTCTGGATCATTGTTCTGCTGCAGAACCCAAGTGCGCTTCAGCTTGAGGTCACCAACAGATGGCCGGACGTTCTCCTTCAGGATTTTTTGGTAGAAGCAGAATTCATGGTTCCATTTACCACAGCAAGTCTTCCAGGTCCTGAAGCAGCAAAACAGCCCCAGACCATCACACTACCACCACCATATTTTACTGTTGCTATGATGTTCCTTTTCTGGAATGCCGTGTTACTTTTACGCCAGATGTAATGGGACCTCCACCTTCCAAAAAGTTCCACTTTTGTCTCGTCAGTCCACAGAGTATTTTCCCAAAAGTCTTGGGGATCATCAAGATGCTTTCTGGCAAAACTGAGACGAGCCTTTATGTTCTTTTTGCTCAGCAGTGGTTTTGGTCTTGGAACTCTGCCATGCAGCCATTTTTGCCCCCCAGTCTCTTTCTGATGGTGGAGTCATGAACACTGACCTTCATTGAGGCAAGTGAGGCCTGCAGTTCTTGGATGTTGTTCTGGGGTCTTTTGTGACCTCTTGGATGAGTGGTCGCTGTGCTCTTGGGGTCATTTTGGTCGGCCGGCCCCTCCTGGGAAGGTTCACCACTGTTCCATGTTTTCACCATTTGTGGATAATGGTTCTCACTGTGGTTCTCTGGAGTCCCAAAGCTTTAGAAATGGCTTTGGAACCTTTTCCAGACTGATAGATCTTAATTACTTTCTCATTTTTTTCTGAATTTCTTTGGATCGCAGCATGATGTCCAGCTTTAGAGGATCTTTTGGTCTTCTTCACTTTGTCAGGCAGGTCCTATTTAAGTGATTTCTTGATTGAGAACAGGTGTGACAGTAATCAGACCTGGGTGTGGCTAAAGAAATTGCACACAAACTGCATTTTGTGTTTACTTGTGTTATCTTTGTCTAATATTCAAGTTTGTTTGATGATCTGAAACATATAAGTGTGACACACATGCAAAAAAAAAAAAAAGAAATCAGGAAGGGGGCAAACACATTTTCACACAACTGTATGTGCACCCCCAGCAAGTAGATATCAAAGACTTATCCTAAGAAAATAAAGATATAACAGCTATTCTAGTGAAGCAGTTACACATCAATACAAACACAGTTTTGGATTATATATCAAATTTTTCTGCCATTGCCCTTTGGTTTTTTTTTTTTACTCACTGTACCTTTAAGGAAAAATCATGATAAATTCTCTCTTTAATCCAAATAGAGAAAATACTGAGATTTTAAAGCAAACATGCTCTGGTAATAAATAGTAGTTCCAATACACTGAAAAATAGCGAACAGTGTTTTACTGAATTATGGCACTGAGCTGTAAAAGTGTCTTTTTTTTTCCTTACTGCTCCAATTTTTAAAATAGCACCATGTAACTCGCTGACCTTAAAAATATGTGCTTCTGACTCATTTTGAAGACAGAGTGACATTTTTTATGAGTATTCCTGGAGCTGTCGTTGCCCTGTGGTGTCTCACGCCTGAGAAACTGCACTTCACAACTTTTTTTTCCCAGCTTGTTATGTAAACATTACAGCTAAAATTTGGCTTTAAGTAGCCTGCGTCACACACCAGCAACTGGATATCAACACACTGACTGTTTTGAACAGACACCGTGGCTGATTCATCAAATAACTGCAAGAGAATGTTCAATGAAAGAGCAAGAGATCAGACAAAAGTCAACAATGAACTTATTGGCTGAAGAGATATTTGGGTAGAGGTAGGATGCAGGATAGATGCCAAATAAGCTGCTGTTAGAGGAGCGCCTCAGAGAGAAAATCAAAGTTCAGTAGTGATAACGGTGGGTTTAAAATCCGAACTAAAAGACACAAGCTGCGTCTCCTGTTGCAGTCTGCACACTGTGAAGTGCGCTTCCTGAAATGGTAGGCTGCTGAAATGGGACATTTTCTCCAATGAGAATTTCCCATAGTGCTCCAGTCCCGTTGCCTAGCAACTGCAGACTCCACAACGGCAGAGAGGGACGGCATTCTTTCCACTTATCCTTTCAGCTACGTTGTACAAACTAAATGGAATCTGACATTTTATTCCTTTTTATTTACCTGTCGTTACCTGAACGTTAACCGCCATTAACCGCTTGTTAACACCTGAATAATGTCAAACAAATGCATTTTCTGAGGTAAAAAACTCTTTTTAAGCTTTTTAAGCTATTTTGAAATTTTCCACAGAGACTCTGTTGCTTCTAATGGGTAAACACTTCATTTAAAGGCAGGGTGGTTGATGTTTTCCAGGAGCATTTTGCATTATATTGCTTAAAATCTCCTTTACACGCCAATTACAGACAATTAATTAAATACTCTGTCACAAAAATTAAAAAATGTAATCACCTGTGGAACAGACAGGACCTAAAAAACCCAATCCAATTGTCTTTAACGCCCCGTGCTTATTGATTAAATGATATGTCTATAAAACTCCAAGGTTGTTAGTCTCTCCACCCCCTTCCCCCCACTGTGCGTGTGCTCGCTCACGCTTGCTTGCATCTAGCAGCGAATGCTTGCTGCCGTTAGGCTATCTGTGTAGCTGTATGCTCTTAAAATGCACCATAAAGGAAAAAAAAATGGATGTGGATCAAGTCATGGAGGTGTTGGCGTTTGCAGTGTGGATGTTTTAGACCGCAGAAGGAGTTGGAGGTGAGCAAATTAACACTTCACACACAACGTGTGTTAAAGGCCTCCTTCCACTGAAAACCCATTTAACTTGCTCCTTCTGAAATACGGAGGGTTTCCCCTTGTTTACTTACACATGCAGACTTGCTAGCGTTGCGTTCCCCCCAGTCGGCTGTGCTTTCTCATCAGAGAAACAATACGAAGAGAAGAGCGAATCGGGAACAGCCTCGCACTTCTACGTCACATTGCAAATAGCGTATCCCACGTGGGGTTTCTATCTGTCCATTGGAAGGCAGGTAACCCTCCACTACACACTAGAAGTAAAGACGGCACGACTGTAGCTTCGGAGTTGAGAAGCTAATTAGCTAACTGTTTGTTAGCATGGCGGAACAAACTTGTTTGTCGGCTCTATTTCCTGTCTGTAGCGAAATAAGAGCGGAGGGCGGAGCTTCCTTCATACACTCATGGGAGGCAGCCAATCAGATGGAAATTCATGAGAAGGACCCGGAAAAGCTGCCGTTGGACCACAAGCCTCTCTTCTAGTATACAAATACAGCTGGATGCTAAGCAACCAGAAGGTTTTTTTAAACAGAAACAATGCAGAACGCATTCAATAATAATGGAGAACACAGAAATATTAATGAAATGACCACGGAAGTACAACTTTAACATGTCGAACATTGTACTTCTGCGAAGCGCGCCGATGCGAGTTTACGACACTATGAAAGCGCCATTCAGCATCTACTCTGCCGATAATGCAAGCGCAGAAGAAGAAATTCGCTGTTTACATTATGCTAAGAGCGAACGAGCTGCGGACAAACACAAGCGGGGTTGGCTAACGGATCTCCGGTTGCATTTGAGATATTAAAAAAGTGCTCCAGAGTCTTGCTTAGCATGAGGGTGAGTAGAAAGTGAAGGCACATCATTCTGTGGGTGTACTATTCCTTTAAACACTGGATATTTTCATGAATATAAGTCTGATTGACTTCTATTATTGCAGAATTACTTGAAGTTAAGTTTGTGTCATCAGCACCTTAAAGTTATACCTTGTAACTTTTGACCACGATGGGCACTGAACCTGTAACTTCCCATAGGCATCACAACTGTTGCAAAATTAAACAGTCTCTATCCGTGCTTTGAAATCGTGTTTGTAGACCACTTTGAAAAGCTTATTTGAAGTCATCAAACCATAAAGCAACCACTTCAGGTCACATGATCCAATGAGACACCAATCTGCTCCTGCACAGTGAAAATGTCTGGTTTTTGAGAATGCCAGCCCCCTTGGAGCACCAACATGCATCAAGTGCTGTATACTGACCTTAAAAAATCATCTATTATCACTTACATTAATAATAATATTATAAGATATTATATTATGCTATTTGGCTAATATTTGGGTCAAAAGTTACACAGTCTCACTTTACGTGGTGTTGTAACTTGTTTGGCTTCATACTGTCAGGTACCAATATTTTGAGACATATAACACACTGTAGTCTCTCGTCATTGCTATTTCCATTACTTGAACATTATCTGGTCAAGACCAGGACAAGACATGCCTTGTTTTGGAGGTGGAAATGTCTGCTGTTGATTCATCATTTTTTTCTCCATGGGTAATGTCCCAAACTTGTCCATGTTATAGGCTACTAGCAGTGCAAAAACTAAACCAATCACAACTTTGAGGCCCCCAATTTGGGAACCCCTGCACTAACTGTCTAATATCATCTAAATGAAGAATGAAAAACACCTGTTTCAGTTTGTTTCTCCCCCTCTAGCAAACTTTTGTTCTGACAGCATCTTGGAAGAATCGGAGGACGTAATTGTCATAATGATGTAAGTTGCACAATTTGCCAATGTTGATAAATTAGTAAACATCTGGAAGGGGAGCAAAATAGATCTTTTTTTGCACTTTTTTCCACATTAAAGCAGTTTAGTTTGGTTAAAACAAACTTTGTTCTACAGTGTGGCACAGTAGAGCTGATCTAAAATCTGTTAGTGGGGGTTTTAGGCCGACACAACCCCAACATCTCCAAGGAGAAAGCGTGGCTAATTATCCTATGATTTTCAGACCCAATCCCATTTGTAATTGTTTTAATCATTGACATTTTTCAAACTGATTGATAACACATTTTTCTGTAATGACACAAACTTATAACTCATATTTCTTTTTGTTTGACTTGGATGTAAAATGAGATTGTTTGGGAAGATTTTTGTACATATTTGGTGACAGACTCTATGTATATTCAGTGCAATTCAAACGCAATAAAAAATAGAGCTAAAGATTAACATGACATATAAACCCTCTCAACCTATTCAGTAGTTTTAGAGACAGACACAGTTAAACTGACTTTACCATCCTTAAATCCAGATGGAAGCATGTCTAAAAATACTTATAATGATCTACAGCACAGAAGCGGGGATTTTTCTTCCTGGGTTTGATAATGTTTTGCATTTTCTGCACGATAAATTACTAAAACATTTGCTCAATCTCCAAAAATATCACAGAATAATTTCCAATTCCTCTGTAATCATCCGTCATAACTCTTAAAAAAGAAAATAGCAGAACATTTGTCGTAGCCACAGTTTGCTTCTCTTTGAAAAACTGAAATGAACCCCGCTGCCGAGGACACGCTTCCTCCCAGTCTGATGTTTAGACTCAAACCATGACATCATCATTCCGGGATGAAGCCGCTGCAAGCCTGTAGTCAGTCCAGCAACCTCACAGTGAAAATAAATCACTGTTTAAGTGCACTCCCCTTGTTTTTAATCTGCCCTTAATGAAGTCTGGCACATTTCCCTCTTGTGTGGCTTCATGACACATCTGTGATGTGCAGGTCAGGCCTTGGTAGAGCTGTGGGAGATGTGGCCAAAGCCTGGGTTATAGATCCAGGTAGGAGAGGAGCCCCTTTGGCATGCAGGGGGTCAAGTGGTTAACCCTCGTTATCTGAAGAGGACAAGGAACATGTGACTCGGATGTTCCAGCTGTAATCAATATCGAACAGCCATTAACCACAGAGACAACACATCCTCGCAGATCCACACACACAAGCACTCAGCAGCGTATGTTTCCCATCCGTCTCACGCACAGTAAAATCTTGACTGGAGGAAACACAAGGGCATAAACGCAAACAACACAGATTCATTCTAAACACTCAGCGGGCCAAAGCAGTGGGAAAACTCTGCTAATGTAAACGGACTATTTTTGGAGGCTGACACTTGAAGGTTGTTGTATGAGCTATTCATGCTGCTTTGATTTAAATGTAACGGCGGCGAGGCCAAACACAACAGCTGGGGCATCCGCAGACGTACATTTCCTGTTTGTGGTACGCTTGATTGCTGTCCAGACGTCTTCCTGCTCTCTCCTCTCATTCTGTTGCTTCACTGTCCCTCATCTCTTTTGCTCATCTCAGTCATCATGACTGACAGGAAGACGCTGATTACAGACAAATAACAATGCGTGCTAGGAGAGTCCTTAATTTAACATCCCAGCTCTCTTCTCTTTTCTCCTCTCCTCTGATTCTCTCTAATTAGTGGCTAGATATCTTTCTTTGCCACTGTTTCCAACATTATATCCTCTTAATCTGTCAAGTAAGCTTAGATTTTAACTTTTTTTTTTTTTTTTAGAAGAGCTGCCTTTACAGTGGACAGTATAAGCTACTGTAGTACAGAAGATCATTTCACACACTACCCTTACCAAAAAGAAGTATTCCTTAAGTACACATCATTAAGTATACGCAAGTATAGTAAAGTATATCCCGCAAGTGTACTTTTATTTACCAAGTACACTGATACCAATATACTCGCAGTATACTAACAAGTATACTTTTTTGGACTAAATTATCCCACTTTAAGCATTTAAAAGTACACTTTCAAGTATACTGAATGTAATCTTCTAGCTGTTAGTTTACTCATACCAAAACTTCAAGCTTACTTTTACTTTTATAAGTACACATTTAAGTATACTAAAGTACACATAAGTATAGGAATGCACAATATTGGAATTTTGGCCGATATCCGATATGCTGATATTTTAAAACTCATGTGGCCGATAACCAATATCGATACCAATATTGAAGCTGAAAAAAATAAGAAGTCATTGCAAATATCAGTTTTGTTATCTGTTTCCAACGCTTTGAAAAATAGGGGTGGGAAAAAATATTGATACTCTAAAATATTGCAATATTTTCATGTGCCAGTATCAAATTGATATTTAAAAACACGGTATCTATCTACTTTAAATACAAAATCTCGCGAGATTTCATCGCTCTGTTACAAAATCTCACGATATTTCATAACAGAACGATGAAATATTGTGAGGTTTTGTCAGTAAAATAGATAGATATCGCATTTATGAATGTCAATATGATATCACAATATGAAAATATTGCAAAATTTTTGTGAATTCTCACCAAACTTCGTAACAGAACAATAAAATGTCGCGAGATTTCGTTTGTAAAATAGATTGATTCCGCGTTTTTAAATGTCAATATGATATCAGCATATGAAAATATCGCGATATTTCAGTCTATTGATACTTGTTGTCACCCCTACTCTTTAGAAGTTTTAAAGTCTGTAAAAAACAAGTTTTTGAAGAAGGAGAAGAAGTGTTGGGGTTTTTTTTTAGACTTTATAAACAGCGGGCTGATTGGTTAAATATCGGTTAAATATTGGTGGGGAGGCCGATGTCCGATACTTAGTTTTAAGGCTGATATAGGCCGATACTGATAGGGGGCCGATTATATTGTGCACCCCTACTTAAGTAGAATAAAATTAATAGGCTATGTATGATATAAACTGGGGGTTTTCAAAGTGTGTGAGAGAGAGAGCCCATAAATCTTACAAGATAGGATTTAAAAACGGGGAAGAATCTACATCTTGCAGTATGCCACAAAGAAACCAGTACGTGTGGAAATGTACTATGAATCTACTACTATTAAAGCATATCATGCAAAAGTTTAGATATAAGTATGGGCTAAATTAAACTTCAAGTACATTTATGAGTAAATGTCAACTGAACTTTAAATAAATTTCTGATGATAAGTACATAAACAGTAAACAGAAAGTATACTGTCTTATTTAAAGTTTAAAATTAGTATACTTAAAGCGTACTTGCATATACTACTTTAGAAGCATGACTCCTAACATGAATCATACCAGCATCATGATGAGAAACTCAGCTATGATACCATCCAAACCCAACACAATTCAAACCTCAAACAGTTATGAAAATGTAACAACAGCATATGACAGCACTGTCCACTTTGGAGCTTCTGCTAATTTCTCCACTTCAAGCAAACCACATGCATAAGGTGTCATGTGAAAGCAGAGATGCTGCTGATTACACAGATGTCAGTCTCATCACTGTGGGACAAAAACTCTGCAAGCTAGCTGCCAAAGAGTCGCAAACAAAAAAATGACAAAATCAGAAATCATATCTTAGTTTTGCTGTTTTGTGGTGAGAAGTTTTATTCCACCTCAAAACTCTGCCAATGTGTTCTCCTATGACTCTTTATTCTAAAACATTTATGAAACACCTGGTAGTTTCTGTGAAGAAGAAGGAGGTTTTGTAGTGAAGTAATCACTCTTTATACAGTACACTATCTTGGGGTTCACTTTTTTTTTAGATCTCCATGGTGTTTCTAAGGGTGCATTCACACCAGGATAGTCCACTAGACTCGGTCTGATTGGGGACTGCGCTCAGTTGGTGGGTAGGGATGATCTCCCAGACCGAGATCGCATTCATGCTGCAGTTTTGTCGAACGAGGCAGAGTCTTGTCACCTGAGTTGCCACTTCTTCCAAGCATGTCACTCTTTTTTATATGATGTTGATGTAGTTGTTTTGTTGGTCTACAGTGCGGGCATGTCACAAAGCCTCTAGTTTACAGCTAACTGCTGTAAAACTGCAGTATTTCTGTGGATACTACTAGAAACTGGAATGTTTTCTTCTGGCCAAATATCAATTAAAACTTTTATGTCGTCGTCGCTCCACATTTGAACACAAGCTTTTTATAAAGAAGTCCTACACACGTGTTTGTTTTAGCAGCATTTACCAATGATGCCCAGCGTTTATAATATAAACCATAATATTAACCCATGATGGACCAAATGCAGTGTGGCAGTTGTCGTCCACTTCCTGCATTTGGTCCGCTTGAAGCAGACCGAGACCTGTGTTTGTAGGTGGACCGACGCCGCTTTTTTGGTCCGAGTCAGAGTCCGTTTGTGCATTTATAATTCCCCAAACAATGTGGATTTTCTGAGCAAATGGACCCTGATTCTAATCAAAAAGGCTGGTGTGAATGTGCCCTATAATGAATTTGGAGGCTCAGTTCTCCTGACATTGACCGTTGTCAATAATCAAAATCAGCTGATAGTTTCCTGAGATATTTTTCTTGCATAATGCCAGAGATGTTCACAAGTCCTATTTTGCATGTCCAAGTCAAGTCTCAAGTCATTTTCAGTTGTAATGAGTTTCTGCCATGTGATGTCGGTTATCTGGTCTGCATTATGATATCCAAAGAATTTAAAATTCTTACTCCCCTTTGTCTACCAGCATTTTGTAACAGCACTGATTTTAAGCTTTTCCTGACAAATACTCTGGACATTTTTTTTGCTGTTGTTATGACAGAATTTGGAAAACCTGTAGATGAACATGGAATTTTTGGGGGGGATTAATGAAAAAAAAAAATCATAACTCGTCCGAGTTTTAAGTGTGTACAAATATCCATCTGGACCCACAGAGAAATTTTAACAACTAATACTGCAGTTCATAGCATATTTTTTAAAATGTAAGGAGGAGACCAATATGTTGCATCATAGTGCAGGATCACCACCTGTCCTGAAGGTTTTAAATGTTTCTACTGCAACACACCGGATCCACATGACCGCTTGTTGTCAGACACAAACCTCTTGATAACCCATTAACAGTTTGACTCAGGTGTATTACAGCAGGTAAACATGTAAAACCCTGCAGGACAGTGGCTCAAGACTTCCACAGTTGGTGATCTTGCAATAGTGCATCAGAAGAATCTTTAAAATAACCGTGTGAGCTGAGTAGGCTCCAGAAAATGTTATTTTTTAAAGCTGGAAAACCCCTCTATTTTAATTCATTTGGATCAAATACTTAAAGTTCCTTAAACCCCCCCCCCCTCCCCCCCCCCCCCCCCCTGTTCCTTGCATTCCTAACACAGCAACAGCTGTACTTTTGTAATTAACAAACCCAGTAAAACCGCGTTGTTTACAGGGGGTCTGATCCCACTTTGGTCCCAGTTTCACAACATCATGGCAGTGTCACAGTTTTATGAAAACTGTGTCCAATAAACATCTTGTTCTTCTTCTGGACACATCCAGTGGAGCCAGTCTGATGGAATGACATTGTTTCCATACAAAGGTACTAACAAGCTAATGCCGTAACAGTGCAGTGGTGCGTAGGTGCTAACATTAAGCTTTACAGCAGAGGTGCACAATCCAGGTGCCACAAAGTAAAAATCCTGCCATGTTTTTGGATCTGCATGTACATTTAGAACAGGTGTTTTCACTAACAACCTCATACCTGCAGATGAGCTGTGCTAATTAAATTCAGCTGGTTTAGTGATTGAAACATCTGCCAGACAGGATTTTTACTTTCTGGACCAGGGATGTCCACCTCTGTATTACAGTGATTAACCTGCCCAGGTGTGTTTTAAACAAATGTGTTAAAAGTAGATGTAAAAGTAGTTTTTGAGTAGAAATCCTGCCTTGTTTTGGGATCTGAGAGTACATTAAGAACAGGTGTTTTCTAAGAGAGCTCATCTACCTGGCAGAGGAGCTACTCAGCTGGTTCAGTGATTGGTTGGAAAAACTGCCGGACAGGATTTCTACTTTCTACTTCTCGCCTATTTTTGACTCCTCTGGTTTTAAGGTGGATGTGGTGAATCCAGCGTCCTGGATTTCTATACCACAGGCGTTGCAGTTTCTTGCTCTTATGTTTGTTCCTTTTCTCAAGTTTTTAATACCCAAGTTTCAGTGGTGCAGACGTGTTCACCGGTGCTGCTGTTGTTTTGATTGATTGCATGTGCGGGCGCGTCTGTGTGACATTACATCCGTGTTACGTCTGGGGAAATGGCAGCAGTCAACGCAGACAGGAGGTCAGACAGAGAGATCATAAACAAATGAAAAATAAAAGATAGTTTACAAGTTGTAAACCGCGAGTGTCAAATCTTTTGCACACAAGTCCAAGTCGATTCTGGAGTCATCGAATGCAACCCAAGTCCGAGTCCCAAAGTCTTGAGTCCCCATCTCTGCTAAATGCCTCTGTTAAACACCTGTAAAACTGCCCAGGTTCCCTTTTTTAGCCTCTACTTTTGCACAGTTCCTCATCTGATATTACTTTACCAAGTTGGTCTGCAACCCTCTGCTTTTAAAGACCCACAATGTAACTTTTAGACCTTAAAAATCTGTGTTTCTGACTCGCTTTGATGGCACGGCAACATTCATTAAGCACATTTTTGAACCGTCACTGCCCAGAAGCATCCTGAGGCTCAGAAACTGCGCTATGTAACTTTTGTATCCGGGACACCGCCGTGACGTTGCAGCCGACTATTGGTGCACACCGCATTATGTGCTAGCAGACGAATATGAACCAGATATGAACACAGCGGGTGTTTTGAACACGCATCACGTGGATTTGGCAAAGAAACGCAAGGAAACATTACCGGAGGAGAGAGGAGAAGACAGAGAAGAAGGGACAGAACAAGAGTCAAGATAAGACTGTCTTTTACTGGCTGGAGTGAGCTCACAGTACAGGTAGGATACAAGATGGATGCTAGTTTAGACGTCGATAGACGGGTCACTGAGAAAATTGCTAAAAGCTCAGTTGTGGGTTTTTAACTGAGTGATGTGAATTTAGATTTTCTTCTGCAGTCCAGGTTAATTTACTCTGACACAGTAACACATATCTTGAGACACATATCTGGGACTTCTGTAGTAATCTCACTCGTCTTAGCTTTTTTTTGAGACCTAGATTACACATACAGCTCTTGTATGAAGATATATCTTATTTTGAGTGTCAACCTCCTCAAAAAGAGGTTAAAAGAACCTAGTTGTCTAATGAAGAATGACATTTCCCAAAGAGAATGCTTTTGGAAAGTGAGAACATATACCCAAATGTGTCATTAACTCACTGTAATTATTTGCTAGCATCCTCTAGTCCTGTTGCCCTGAGGATCAAAAGAAAAGCTAAACTGATGAAGAGAATATGCCAAATGTTGGCCTGGGGGTGTGTGTTCTGTCCATTCTAATAGAATTACAAGCCTCTGATAGATGAGTCTTTTCTCCAGGGCTACTTGTCTGTCAAACATTAGGTCACACTCAGCTTCCAGACTCTGGGAGGGGGTGGTTAGAAAGGGGCTTATGGCATATAGAAGAAAAACGTCTGGAAAGATGCCCCGCTCCCTGCCAAGAAAAGGAGGGCAACAAAAGTGAGAAAGGGCTCGGAGAGAGTGAGGACTGGGAGAAAGAGAGAGGGTGGGAGCTGGTGAAAGAGAGCAAAATGAGTGAGGGTGGGGGTTAAAGAAAGAGAGGAGAGTGAGAAGGGTACAAAAGGGTGCATTCGAATCCACTCTAATTAAGGCCTGTGTGATGGACAGGACCTGTGGACGTGCCTGCTTTTCTTTTTATGTGTGTGTGTGTGCAAGAAGACGGTGTGATGATGGGAGGGGCCAGGCCCCAAGTAGAGATGTCTACTGCCAGCAGCCTGAATGGGACAAAGACCTGAATAGAAACTTCAAAGCGACCTCTGTGAGTCCCCCCCCCCCCCCCCCCCTTCATTTCTTCTTCACAGCCCCTTAGCTGTGTGATGGTCAACAAGCTCCCGTTCAAGTGTGTGTGTGTGCAGACACGCCATGTGTGATTCTGTTTTCCTGACGGCTACATGCATTCCTTGGCAACCGTGTGTGCAGTGTGAATTTCAAAGTGTGTCTTTCTGTCTCCGTCTTATGTGAAGATGTGTGCGTTTGCTTTAAAGAGCAAACTGCAGGATGCAGATATAATTGGAGCAGAGGATCTGACTCATTGCTCCCCCCTCTGAACTGAGTGCTGGCTCTCTTAGGCAGGATTGGAATTGAAACAAGTGGCCCACAGCGCTGACGTGCTGAAGAAATTGTTGTTGCTAAATGATACAGAGGGATTTAGCATCTAATTTGATCCCTGTGTCCTTACTGATTTTGGCCTGTGCGTCATCTAATTCTATTTGGCTCCAGCTCAGGGCTTCTAATGATCTTCCACTTATCACCTCACTCCCTACAGTAGATACTTCTTCAAGTGTCTCACCCGGCAGAGCTAAGAGCCTCACACAACTACGGGAGTTGGAATCTTTCAGGCCCCCATGAAAAAAACAAGTAGACCAGAGGTGATGTGCAGGGCAGGCAAAGAGATAAGATTTATGTGTGTGTGCTGTCCACTTTGGCATGCATGTGATTGTGTGCACGTGTATGTTCGGAGGGCTTGCAAAGATATCTGTCCTGTCTGAACCCTCTTGCACCAGTCAAGCATCAGGTCAGCCTCCAGAGCCCCCGGGGATCAACATGTCATTGTTGCTGCCTGGTGTCACTGACATGTCCTCAGTGACATCATCACCACGGGACACTGAACAGATCACTCACCTCTCCTCAACGCTCAGCTGAAGAGCCACGAGCATGCACCTCTAATCAGAGTGCAGCATAAAGGAGCCCCAACAACCTCATCAGCGGCTTTTATCCTGCGGCAGGTGCTGAGTAAATTGTGCAGGCTGCTGCATCTTTGATGGTGCATTTATATTCCAAGTGTAACCCTGCACACTGACCTCATAATCCTGCCAGAGAAACATCATTTGAATCCACTTTTATTTCACATGAAGTTGTTGTCATCATCTATTTCTAAGAAAATACGCTTATGTTTGAGCTGTAGAGAAACCCACGCAGATAACTTTATCTGCGGATAGAATGTTATCTGTCATCCTGATTATGTCATGTTTTCAGCTGAGCGTGATTCTGCGCCGCTATAAATAAAGAGGTCATAAAAAAATCCTGGAGGAGGCCCCCCCCCCAACACATTACACACATAGGACTGCAGCTATTGCACGCCTTAAAAACTGACGTTTCACACTGTGAGCACCGAGGGGCATGGCTCTTTGGTGTGCACTGTTGCACACATGCACACCTTTGGCAAACAAGGATATACAGTGAAAAGCGTGGTCTAAACCCAGGGAGACAAACTCCTAAATCTGAGGATGTCCTTGTTAGTAAGCAGCCGAGGGTACACGAGTGCTCTCAGCCGCATCATCAAAGCCTCAGCAATTACTCCCATGCTCCCCCACTCAGGCATAAATCTACTCTTATCTCTGCTTGCTGCAAGATCAGGGAATATCAGCTCCAGCATCTGCTCCATCTACAAACCCAGCCACTAAAGGCACAACAAAGTAGCTCTGCAGGCATAAACAGAGGAAGGAGGGGTGGCGGAAGAAGGACAGGGGGTTGGCGAAGAGAAAGGGGGGGACACCTATAGAGAAGCGGGGAATGATAGATAGGCAGATGGAGGTTCAGATGTGTGTGTTCCTGCTCGTCTGACTTGCCTTCAGCATTTGGGTTCAATCATGGTGCAATCTGACCATCAGCCAGTCACAGATATGAAAAAAAAAAAGCTTTATTCAAATTGATTTCCAAGCAGCCTGGCTGGGCTTAGCAGAAATTCATCAAGGGAAATGAAGACATACGGAAGGGAGGAAAGTCAACAGCGTGGGTCACGGTAAAAGGTCAAAGTTGAGCTTCAGCAGGCAGGGTCAGATATGAAGTTGAGACAGGCATGTCATTTTTATTTCGAGGGGTTAAGATATTCACAGACTGTTTGGCCTATGAATTTTTGAGGGAAGTTAAGATCAAAGCCTCCAGACACATTTTTTACATTACGAAGCGGGTTTGCTTGGAAAAGCCAGCAGAGTCGGGGTCTGTTATGAAGAGCAAGGCGACTAACACCTGGCTGCAGTACGAGCTAGGACGCTCCAACAAGGCTCCAAACTATTTTTAGGGAGGATGTTTATTTTCCTCACGGTCCGTCTGAAGCAACATCTTTCATTCTGACCTCTTTATCACAGCTGTGACCCTGACCTCCCTCCTCCACCCGCTCTGTCTCCTGTACCTCCCTGTCCTCTCTAGATTTCCTTCTTTTTTCCTGTGTCGTCCACTCCCATCTGGCCTGATTCAACCGCTCCAGCGCAGCAGTGAATTTTAAAGCTAAAATCTAACCCTGGACGACTGAAGGCCGGTCCGTTCACCGTGAACTTCAAGGCCTCGCTGGCTTGTGCATCAGTAATAAAGACACAATGTTACAAGGAAATGTTATGAGGAAATACCTCAGCTCCAGGTGCTGGCTGGGGGTCAGGGGTGAGAGGTGACCGGTCACACACCGAGCCTCGGGGCTCCCTGAACCCTGACCTCACAAGTCTGATGAATAGCGTGCTAACGAGTACCAGCTCTCTCTTACTGTGTCTGCACTCTCTCTTCTTGTCTTTGACTACCTCAATGTTTCCCCTCCCCTCTTATTTCCTGAGGACTGATCTGGGAGCAGCAAAGCAGTAATACTTATACCTGCTGAACTTTCCAAGTACCTCACCATCTGTCGCCATCCTTGGATTTATAATTATCATCATATCACATTCAAACTAGACACAGTTGTACCCTTACATAACCTAACCCCTCTCTAGCAGTGCATGCAATACTTAAGAATAGATTGAATAAATTATTATTGGGTGAGGTGTTAAATCTTGGCCAGCAATAGAAGTGCTCTCCTTCTAATGAGCCTCCTCATTCTCATAATGCGTCTGCACGGAAGAGAAGTGAGAAATCTAATAAAAAAAAGTGCACGCATGAGCTATTCACCCACACACAACGCATGCAGACACATCCTAACACATACAAGCACAAATGGACATGGTGCAGGCGGGTGCATTGCACTCATATTAGCTGTGCACGCAGACACACCCTGGGCCATTTCCACAGTCGTATCATAAAGCCAATTAAAGAGATGAGTCTTATTAGCAGAGGTCTCCTGGCCCTCGTTCATCACAGGGGTTTTCTGGCAGGGGCTGGTGACATGCAGGGCTCTCCGTCATCTTTATGAGACCTGTCTCATCACGCCCTTATAAGACACTCATCCAAACTTTACAGACACTCATGATTTAGCTGGGCTGGCTTGGCCCAGAAATCCATTCATTCATCCGTAGGTCACCTTTGAATGGGCTTCAAGGGATCTGAAAATGGCCGAGTAGAAAATGTTGGAGCGGCACAACTAGTCGAGTTTGCATGTTTCTGCAGTCCTCTCCCTCCTTTAATTGAAAAACCATAATCTTGTTTCGTCTTCCTGCAGGGGAAAGCCGTTATTACACAGCTCGGGCCCTCAGGGACGAGTGAAAGTGGCTGCACAACAATAATGTGAGGTGAGGAGAGAAGGTGTAGGGAATCAGATTCCAGGGTAGCTCAGGGTAAACATCATCCTACTCCCAGCTGAAAACTGGTCTTGTTTTCTTGCTTTGCGGGGTCGAATGGCCTGCTCAGACCTCTGGACCACCTGCAGCTCTGCTGATGACAGATTCCCTCCACACTGTGGACCATCAGTGCCAAAGGGAGACTAATCCTCCTGCTTCTATCCCCTCAGTACAATAGCCCTGTCACTCGTTCACTCATTCAGCATACCTTTAGCTGCTCTGCCCGTGTGTCAATACCAAGAAAACCGACAGGAGGCAGACAGTAGGTTCCCACGGCGCTCTATTCATAGCTTTCCACAGGAATCTCTGACCTGTTCAGGCCTGTCTCATGAAACCTGCTCCTCATAATGAAGGGCATTGATGCTTCGTCTCATTTCACATTCACCTTGACATCTCCGTTACAACCCACAGAGCGTCTCTTAATCCAGGAGACTCGTTGTCTTTATTCGGTTACTAGATGCCCAGAGCAGAGATGAGAATTCTAAGTTATCTATGGCACACCGTGAGGTGAGAAAGAGGGCGAGGCTGGTCGTTAAAGTGTTTTTGGCCTGGAGGCTGACTTATCTGTGTGTTTGACTCCCTTTTCCTTTTCCTAATCTGAGGTAGAGGGTCCTGGTAAATGATTTTCTAGGGTCAGCTGCTTTCCTCTGCCCTTACAAGCTGAGGAGATTACAACCAATGCTTCAATTAATGATTTATCCACAGCATAAACATTCTGCTGCTTTATCTTCTTGCAGAAGACTTGGATAAGGCTCTCCCTCCATATACAAGAGTTTTAATCAATTATAAGGAAATAACTGTACTTCAAACATGTTTTAAATAGCAATTAAATATGATGTAAAAGCCATTGGGCAAGTTTCCCAGTGCACTTATATATGTGTGAATCCTGATTCCCAGCCCTCCTTGACCCTCTGAGGTTTCAACACAAGTTGAGCTGATAGTGTATGTGGAGGCCCTTTGGGTTATCTGAGGTAAATACAAGTAAAAGCCAAGCTGAGCCTGTGGCTCTGATTTAAACTCTGCAGCCCTGACCTCAACAACACAATTTAACCCAAGTCAGCCGAGCAGATGCACTGCTGTGGGAACGAGCAGTAGTAACTGAAGTTGGCACAGAAGCATGAAATGTGGAAATAACTTTCATAAAACGAGTTTGACACAACCGTCACACTAATCAAAAATGTCTTTGGTCTTCTTCTGCATGAACACCACTAACAGCATGTCACGAAAAAGGGCTGACAGCTCTGAAGACAATCAAACGAGGCTGCAGAGGGACGTGCTTTTCTGCACCTTATGTTCTGATGGCCGACATGTGACACGCTGACTGACGCAGTGACAGATGAGCCTATTCATGTATTAGGAGCTGGACATGAAGAGGCCCTTTTCTGGTGCGCCCACATTGATCTGAGCTCCCCTTTATTAATCATGCACTTAAAACAGAAGTCTGTCCTGCTTTCATCCCCCTTTTTTGTTTTTTTCCAGCTTCCTCGTGCACTTACTTTTATCATAAAACTATGGCACTCTGTGTCTCCACACAACAAAGCGTTACTCTTGCTAAAAGGCCCTTTGATATCCAAGATAAATGTAAAAAGGTGCCAAATACAAGATATGTGCATTGAAATCGAGTGCCCGAGAATATCATTTCCCACAAACTGGGCGAGATACATACATTAGTGACACCCTGCATGTCCTTTGAGATGCGTGGCTTTGACAGCACTGCCCCCATGTGGCATTAGAAGTGAACAGGCCCACAAACATCAATCTGCAAAGGAAAATTAAATCCAGATAAATGTTTAATATTTGTGGCATCTTATGGTGATAATTGTTTGCAAAAGTTGGGGGGGGGGGGGGGGGGGGGGAATTTGCTGCATTTTGATGAAAACTGTTTTTATATCTCTTTTGAGGGCGAAATTTTTGCAAATATTTTTTATAACTACTTATATTTGCATTCCAAGTTATAAAAATGGTTCGTGAAACAAGTTTGTGCTTTTTACAATGAAAAACCTAACTTTTTCTCCCAAGATTTGATGTTTTTTTGTGTGGTTTTAGGACAACTGTGCAAATAAGAGTACACCAAAATAAAAAAACAAAACCTAAATTCACACTGATGTGCTGAAAATGTCAAACAAGGCAAGGTAAACTGCTTTAAAAGTAAAATAAAGGTTAAAACTAAAGAAGTGTAAAATGACCTGTTATACCATCGTCCCCAGAGGATTCAAGTAAAAAAGAAAAAAAAAAAGGTACCACAGTTGAAATGTGTTGATTTTTATTCAAAAGTTACTGTCTCCAGACAAGTACAAATCAGAAAACAGAGTGACTGAAAGAGGATGGGATAATAGACAATAACTCAGAGTAGGCAAGAGTGCAGAAAAAAAAAGAATAAAACACAGAAATGGCCAAAAGGAAGAAAAGAAATTAAATTTTGCATATATACATGTGATCTAATAAGAATTTATACCGATGTAGTGGTAAGTAACAAACAATAAACAGTACTTTTCCTTAAAAGAATTTTCTTTTCGTTTTTTTTTTTTTTTTACTTACATAAAATAATTAGGCAAAACACATATAGGCTGTTTTCATCTACTTTATCACATTACATCTGACCACCTCATAATTCATGATCTAAGAAGCCAATTATCCACCTCTGACATGGAAGATTACTGTGAGAAAAGGTGACCTCCACAAGCATGTTTAAGGCTTAAGCATGGAATGACTACAAAAGAAAGACCTCAGTAGACAAAACATTTCATTAAAACTTGTGTGTGACAAATATATGTCAAAATCTAAGCTTTGTCTAGCTGCCACAGCGCTGCTGAATAACTTTCATCTTCAGTACTGTCTGAATGACTACCTTACAGTTTTAACATTTGAAATCTAGAAGTTTTTTTTTTTATTTTTTTGTGACAGGACTTTTCATGTTGAGAAAAAACCTTAAAGCTGAATTTCACAAGTCTTTTCATTAGTTTTATCCAAACTAATTTACATGTAGGAAAAAAAGGTAGAAATTCAAAGACATTATCAAGACAAAAAAAAGGAAAAAAAACAAAAATAAAGAAAAAAAAAACATAAAAATACAAATTTAAAAATCTTCCTTGATGCATGACCGCCCATGCTTTAATTTTTTTTTTAGGTTTTACTTACACATCTCTCAAACTTTGTGACTGAAGATTGAAAATAAGAAAACCAAAAGCACATATATAAAATCAGCACCAATTTATATATAACTTTTATTTAAAATGTAGATACCCATTTCAACATTACGCTGTAGGATTTTAAGAGGGACTGAAAGGTGGCGTTTTTCTTTGACCGATCTTCCAGAGCCCACAAAGTGGCACTACTGAAATAAAACTGCTCATTTCTTAGGGAGACATGATCTTCTAGTAGATGGTTAAGGAGTGCTCCAAATCTCGGGAGGGTTAGCTCTGGGAATTACTGATTTAATAAGAGTGGAACAAAAAAGCAGACTTGAGGAATCTTCACAGCATAAAGGGATCTAGACAGATTCTACATGACATCTCAAAATCTTAACCACCAGTGGTTATCAGGACCTCGACTCAGGCCCAACAACAGAACAGGGACAAGAAACTGAAGAGATAAGAGGGAGAAAAACGAACAATAAGAGGGGGAGAAAAAAAAATCAAAAGAAAAAAAAAAAAAGGACAAACAGAAAGACCTCCATCCACTTGGCTAACACAGTACAAGCAAGCTACTACAGTCCGTTTATAAATTACTACTTCACACCTGGTAACTTACTACAATTGTAAAAAGGGTTAGACATAAACAAAAAAAAAAAAAAAAAGTTTCTTAAGTTAAACACACCAAGTCATCCCCATAAAAAAAAAGGAAGAAAAAGAAAAAGCTATTGATTTTTCTTCAGACGTCTTGTTTCTAATAGGTTTTGGAAGTGGCCTGTTGCACTATGTCTGAACAGGAAGAGCTTACCCAAGATTATAAAAGTACATTTTTGAAACAAAGTCCTCTCTGAGCAAGCAACACTGAGTGTGGGTTGTCATTGGTCCACGTGGAGTACAAGTCAGAATAATTTTTTTTTTGTTTTATTTTTGCTTTTTCTTACAGAAACACTTCTGTTTTCGCTTCTAAAATTCTCTTTAAATACAAAGCGCCTCTTCTGTTATCCCAGCGTCAAAATCATCTGGATATTAGCTTAAAACATGGACACCCCAAGGACCTAAAAGAGAAAGAAAGACAAGAAGTTAAGTTCTGAAATCATAAAACACAACATACAATACGTCCAAACACATCCGTAATGTATAAACTTAATATTTAGCATATTTATGGCTGGACAATTTGGCAAAAATTTTTATCACGATATATTTTTTATATTGTACAATCTCAATGTTTTAGAGGATATTTTTTTAATACTGTCAGTTTTAGAGCATCTGTACTGAAAACTGTGCAGATGCTCTGTGCTGTAAAGAAACTATACGTATTCGTTTGGGGTGGCGAATTTACTAAAAAAAAAAAAAGATCTCACAATATTAAACAAAAAAAATACTGCGATTACGATATCAGATTATACTGATGGTCACACAAGTTGTCACTTTTCTAGTTGGTTTATTTTCATAAACACTATTTTTGATAGTTTAAAGCCAATACCCACTGATCTGCTTTGATCTGCCATCTGCTCCAGTATTCACTTGTTCAGTGGAGCTCCATTGTGATGCATGGGCCACATAATGTCATGATATATTACATTTTCTACCAATTTCAAAAATATACCAGTATTACTGCGATACGATATAAGCTATACGATTCGGCGCCCCCCTAATCATATTGGTGATAGTTTGTCTCAGGAAATACATTTAACAAAAAGTGTTACTATATACAGCTGTCCTCAAAATTACTCATACCTTCCAATTAAAGAAAAGGCTAAAATCACAATAGTAATTCAAATAACAAGAAAGTAAAGAAACTAATAATAAATAAAAATTTACAAAATTATAATTTAATTAAATAATTTGTTGCTTTTGAATTGTGGTTGAAAATAATAATTAAAAAAACAAACAAACAAATCTGTCCCAGACACATTAGAGCACCTTTCCCATGAAAAGTGGACCAACATACCTGTCAACAGGTGTAGACGTCTTATTGAACATTACAGAAAACCCCTGATTGCAGTGATTGCCTCAAAGTAGGGCTGGGCGATATATCAATATGAAAAATATATCAATATATTTTCAAATGAGATATGGAATTGGACATATCGCCCATATCGAGATATGGAGTTCAATGTGTGTTTGTTTTGTCTTTGTATATAAATGCTAACCTTACTAGGGTTTGTTACATTAATTCTGTGTAATGTTCCATACTTGCATGTGCGAGTATTATTACATACAGTATTTTACAGTATTTCTGTTTACATTTTATCATTCTTTGAACAGCTGAGCATTATTTCATCCGGTCTGTTTGAATAAAACTATTTGTAATGTCATATTTGGCTCTGACTGGAACAAAATATTTGCTCTAACTTTGCGATAAAAATATCGAGATATATATCGTGTATCGATATTCAGTCTAAATATATCGAGATATGACTTTTGGTCCATATCGCCCAGCCCTACCTCAAAGTGTTGCTTAAAATTTTTTTAGCTTGGGAGCCCCATCATGCTTATTTGTTTTATTTTTTGTGTGTTTGATTTTAACACTTTTGTTGAACCACAACTCAAAAATCAATGTCATGATTTTCCTAAAATTTTTATTTATTACTTTTGTTCATTTCAACTTATTTCACTCACAGTTGATTTTTATTCCGGCTTTCATTGGAAGGTATGAATAATTTTGAGGACGATTGTATGTATCACAAATTAAATTCCTGATGTTGGTTATGCCTGACAGTAAGAAGTGATTAGAGACTGAAATTTAAGCCTGTGCTGCTGAGTTTCATAGAGGAGAAACTCAATACTTAAAATGCAGATCCACCTGTTTTTCTTTAAAAAAAAAAAAATAAAAAAATATCTATGTTAAAAAAATTAGAGAAAAATACAATGCTGGACTCAGTTGATCAACAATGCTGTCACAGCTCCAATTTGCAAATAAAGTAGTGAAGTTGTTGCCAGTTATTTGCAAGCTCTTTGATTTCACAAAATTATTCAAGGACAAAAACAAAATGAGCAAGCCCTGAATAATCACATACTGGTTGTGTGTTGTGGCAAAACTGTGAGGGCTAATATGCTGCATGTCGTTTCTTTGCACAGAATGAGCTAATGAGAACAAGAGAAAGCCGTCCTCTGGATGTTGAAGTCAACCTTTACAACAGTCGACCTTTAGAAAAGGCTAATTCCCGGGGTTTCTTATGGTTGTGATAAGCTGAAACAATAATTTAAGAGTGGCCGTGCAACCTGAAATTTGTTTACACAAGCATGAATTATTGCTCTGCAACCAACAAGTCATGTTGCACTTGGCAACAAGCTGGTCAGAACTTGTCTGAATATTTTACACAGACTAATTCTGTTAGCAATTAAAACATGCAAGCAGTTGGTGACCTAACTGGTTTCAAAACATGCATTTGCATTATGCAAAGCCTGGAGTTACTACGTTGCACAAGATAAAACAGTCGAGAGTAAAATGAATAGCATGACGTCAGGAAAGTATATTGATGGTTCTTACAGATTCATCCATGATAGAAGCAGGGTCAAAGTAGTCTGGCTTGAGCTCAGATCTTTCGCGGCGGTTCTTAGAGGGGGGCTAAAAGAGAAAGAAAGACAGTTTAGAGGAGAAAATCCACCCGACTTCTCCAGCTCAGACATTTTGAGTTTTTAACTAAATTCAGTTTAAAGAAAACAGAGCAGTTCCAAAAATTTTCTGCATGACACAACATGACATTTAGAGCTAGTCTCCAACAGTATGAAGCACATGTGCCCAAAATAATCATTTGTCCTGGATGAAATTTAAACGCAGCTTTATATTAACATTACATGGTTCTGTGGTGTTTGTGTGAACAGTCAAATATATTTTTCACATTTCCTCATGCTTTACCAACAGCTGCAATCCCACATTATTAAAAGAAGATGGATGCAACCTTCCCACAAGAACGGTGTGGTTTTTCCCCTTCAAGACAGTCTGGCATCCATAACAACCATCAATAGGTATTTAAATCTGAATTTGTTATGGCGTTAGCCGTGAAACGTTTGGCTTGGTTGGTGAAGATTTAATTAAAAATCGACCAAAATAATAAAACTGAAGACTGTTGGGTTTGGAAAGTATTAGGCCACAACACCAAAGCAGGACAGCATTCAGTGAATGACTGCAGATTTTTTTCCAGTAATGTTAAAAAGAATAATTTGATTTGTCTACATTTGCCAGTTTGAAATGCCATTAAATAAAATGTGTTTTAGCACATGTCCAACTCTCCATACAGACTTTTAGTCTTTCATTAATGACACTGGAGTAGCCTGTTTTCTCCCCGAGTAATTCAGTCTGATAATACTAACAATTTGTTGTGTGACGTGTGGGTGGAAAGTAATGGGGATGGATGTTCTCTCAAACGAGACAGCTACATGTTGGTAATTGTTACAAAGTGTTACAGCAATTAAACAGAGTGTCTAAAGGTGCAGGATTTTAATACATTTATGAACTTTGGAAACAATGTCAAAGGATGCAGGAAAGAGAAACCTATGGAGGACAATGGGGGTGAAGGAACGTGAGACGAACAAGCGGGATAGTGTTTAAGAAATATAACAAGATGCAACAAATTACATCAGGGGTGCCCAAATCTGGTCCTCAACAGCTACTATCCTGCCATTTTTAGACCATACCCTCTCTAACACACCTGAATCAAATGGCTAATTCCCTCGTGCACATGTCATTCAGCTTTGCAGAGGCCTGGTAACGAGCTCTGTTGGAGATTGGATGCAACCAAAATGTGCAAGATAATAGTTCTCAAGGACTGGACCCGAGCACCCATCAACTTATTGAAATCAATCACTTAATTTCTGATAGCAATATAAAAACAGTATTGATATATGCTGGCAACTGTGAGGTTGAATCACTTATATTTTGACTTTTGAAGGAGAGAAGTAGCTTAAGATTTTGATGTACAATATGTAGGGATGCAAAATAACCTTTTAAAACCGATACCAATAAATTTCAGCTCTTGAAGGCCAATACTGATAACCGATGATCTAAGAAATAAGAAGAGAAGGTGGTTTGGAAGCAGCAGTGTCCGAGAAAAGCTTAAAACTGGGATTTTCAACTTCTGCATGTACAATCTTAAAAATTCCAACTGTAGGGGGTAACTAGTGTCTAAAATAAGAAGGAAAAGTGGTTTGGAAGCAACTTGGGGGTCCTCCCCTCCCCCTAAAGTACAATTCATTGAAGTTCTGAGAAGCATCTCACCAGATCAATGTCCATGGTGTCAAAGTCCATGCCTTCATTGAGGTCATCCATGCGACCCTCAGACGACATCATCACGTCCTCCACAATTGGCTCTTCGTCCTCCTCCATGAGCCCAGTGCCGCGACGACTGCTGAATAAACCATTGCAGAATTACTCAAGTGTCAACTGGGCGGTTCAGTTCACAGCAGCTCTGTGTGCAGGTGCGTTTATGTTCTTACATAGCATGCTGCAGATTGGTCCTGAGCTTGGCATAGTTCATGGCTCTTTCTTGTTGCTGGCGTACCTCTTCTTGCTGCCTCTGCGCCAGCATCCACGTCACCTGGGAACTACACACAAGATCACATTAATTAGCAGTGCATTTCATCCACATGTCTGGTGTTTTAACTGGACACATCACCTAGAGAAATATTAAAGATGTCAGACACAAGTAAATTTCCCACTGGCCTGGTGCCTATAAAAAGTTAAGGTGAATAAATAAACTAGTCAGCCACTGTCCCAGCAGAGCCAACACTTGGCAGGCTGCTAACTGCAAACATTTTGCGAACATTTGCCCTCAAAATTAAAAACATGCAGATGGGAAATTACACTGAACCCTGTCCTAATGTATTTTGGCTCAATCCAGTTGGATCCTATTCTCAGAGAATAAGTGATCCACTGAACTGAATCATGGTCCTGGAACTGAGCCTGGATATATTAATAAAATTTTGTGGTGAGAAGCATGAGGTTGCTTCAACATGGATATGGAAATTCTGGGTCAGTAAAGCAAAGCAAAGAAAACCACTGCTCAACTGTGATGTCTGAGCACTTTGTGGTGCTTTCATTCAGGGAATGGTTGAAACCTTTGTGTTCTGCAGTTTGACGAGGAAGCGGCAGTGCTCATCGCAGCGTGCACGTCTCCAGGCTACTCCTACGTCTATGAACCTTTACACTGCAGACTGTTTGCCACTATAAACACTGCATCCTCTCATTATAAAAAGGTGAACGGGGCAAGCCATAGCTCAAAACCAGCAAATGTAGACAACAAAATGAAAACAATAGAGGAATTAAAAGTTTAGGAAACCATCTCTGATTAGGGGATTTGACAGGGGACTACATCTTTTTTCTAATTCCAACACTGTGAAGTTGGCTCAAGGAGCCATCAACAATTAAAAAAAAAAGGAACTTGTGTCTCTGACAGAAGACCGTCAATACTGCTCTCTCACTGGAGCGAGGCCATTTCCTCTCCCAGCACCACTGACAACACAGTGCACAGAACATCATTGTGGGGTGGAGGTGAGTGGTAGCATGCCAAGTCTGTTCTCATCAAACTGTCTAAGCTAGTGGGGAGAGGGCCAGGTAGCAATCAGTTCGTTGGAGACTGGGGAGAGTCAAGAGAGGATAGAGGGAAGGAAGGCGCAGAGGTCCCTGCAGAAAAGTCTCTGAGGAAGCCAGTGTAATCAAAGGTGACCACTTCACATCTCTCATCTAGCTACAGACTCTTCTGCCTGACTCAACAGGCTTTTGTTTCTCTTCTGGCAATTGAATTGTACTTTATTTTCTGTCTTGCTCCTCACTCATTGCACTGGGTACACAGGGTTTATAAGGCACTAATGAAAAAATGTGTTCTGTTTATCAAATTTGTGATCAAAGATTCATTACTTGGATCTCAATATGAGATTCAATTTTCATTTTCTGTACCGCTTATCCAGTTCAAGGTCTCAGGGTTGCTGGAGCCAGCTATTATCAGGTGAGAGGCGGGGTACACCCTGGACAGGTCGCCAGTCTGTCGCAGGGCCAACACAGAGAGACAGACAACCATTCACACTCACATTCATTCCTAGGGGCAATTTAGAGTGTCCAAATAACCGAACACGCGTGTCTTTGGACAGTGGGAGGAGGCCAGAGTACTCGGAGAGAACCCACGCATGAAAAAAGGGCAGTAATGTAATTATTGAGTATCAGCTGATAAAAAAGTTCTGCTAGTTTCACTGTTGTTTTTCCTTGCAGCCACCTATGCAAATTCAAACCATCACTGAAGGATAAGAATGCAGGGTTCCCACTCTTTTCTTGAAGTTGTTTTGCAGGACTTTTCCAGGTGCCACAAGTCAAGTTATCACAACATAGACTAATAAATTCCACCCCAAGCTTTTGGAAAAGTGTTCTACAATTGTAGCTCATATTTTTTACAGCGATGAAGCAGAGAGGAGGCTGAGAAGAAGCCACAACAAGGCAGTGACGAGGTAGCGACAAAGTGGCGACGATGCTGCAATGAAGCAGCGACAAAACAGAGGGAGAAAAAAATCATTTTCCAGGAAATCTCAAGCTTTTCCTGGACATTTTTCTCTCTCATTTTCCGGGTTTTCCAGGACATGTGGGAACCCTGGAATGGAGCTTTGTGGGTAACCTGGGAATGATGTGAATGTTGTTGGAGGCAGTAAAGCAGAACCTGACTGTAGCCGAGAATCGCCGGCTGACGGAGGTCATTAAATTACTCACAATCAGCAGTTAGCAGTCTCGACAGGCCCAGGCTCTGGGATAATCTATCTACATAATGTTCACTCTTCAGTATCTCAAAAGTGAAAATAAAGACTAACTGATGCAACATTACAACCTCATCTTTCATCCTTTGTCACCTCAGACAATAAAATAAAGCTATCAGCTGGGCTAAAGACACCGTTCTCCATGGTTAGGAGCCACAGCCGTGGAAACATTACAATACTTGCCACTACAAGGTAATATGTGCTGTCATTTTTCACTGAGCAGCACTAAATCGAATATACAGAACTAACAATGCTGGTGCAAGTTGGGTGTTCAGCTTGCATCACAAGCCGTTACATACTCTCATCAAGCCTCTACCTTTCAGTAACAACCAAACTCACTGATTCAAGGAGTAAAGAGTTATTTCCTCTCCCTGATTTGTATGGCAATTGCTTCAAAACACTGTGGACTAAAAAGTGAATCAGACATTATCACACGCTCATTCGTGTTAAAGGCACGAGTTTAAGTAATGAGCATTTAAATTAAGTGGAATCAACTTTGACAGCCCTGTTAAATACCCACATTCCTTTTCCCACGCATATGCGAGCACAAGTTTGCGTACTGTAAATATGCAGTAAAACACAACATCATGGACATAAATTAACCCAGATCTGTCATAGGTCTCATTAATTTGCAAGTCTAATACTTGTGAGTTTAAGCCTGAGGCAGCATGAATTAACTCTCAATAATAAAGCTGTTCTGATTTTTTTCAGCCTAAACGCAGATGTAATGAACTGTGACCTCTAACCAGTAATGCTAGTCAGAACTGACTGCAGTGGTTCAGACATGTGCGGGGGTGCGGAACGTACTTGTAATCCATGGGTGTCTGGTGGTGCTGCGGCGTCTGTTGATGGTGCTGTGGGTGTTGGTGGGGCTGCTGCTGCTCATGAGTGAGGGGGTAGACCCCCATGTAGCTGTCATCACGAGTCCTCTTAGGGTCTCGCATGGCGGTGGAAGTGAGATGGGGTGAAGGCAGCATGACTGGGGTCGGCATGCTTTGCTGCCACACCTCGCCGCTGCTGCTTTCCTCTGAAAGGTGAGGGGGAAAAGTGAATCGGAAACAAGTCTTCACAATCCTCCTTTGCAAAGAGAAACAACTGCAGTGCTGTTCTCTGTCCCCACATTTACATCTGTCCATAACAGCTGGTTTTAAAGGTGGGATTAATCCACTCTGCTCCACTTCCTGATGAGCTAACTGAATGACATTTTCCAGTCTTGAGCAGTGATTATTTAATCCCATTTTTTAACTGATAGCAACTCCATACACCTAAACATATGTTTGCAGGCACATAAAGTGTATATTATTTGTTTTTTTTCCTCCCTATTTCAGAGTAGGAGGTTTTAATCATGCTGCCCCTGAATGTTCAGGATGGGGACTGACTCAAAGTCAAGATTTGATGCAATCTGTTGGTTTCTTTGGCTAGTCTATTACTGACAGGATCACAATGAACTGGCTTGAATAGATTTGTGCATTGTTCCGAATCGGCTTGAAAATGGATTTAATTAAAGCTTCTGAATTAAAGCCAATGCCATTTTCTACCCTTAAATTTGTGAAAAATCAGTATCGTTTTCAAATTTTATCAATAAATTTATCGAGCCACAAGTTAAAATACCTTCTGGCAGTTTCCTCTTTGCTGCTGAAGTTCCAGCTGTTGCTGCAGGAGGCTTCGTTTTCTTGGAGCGAATGGAAGAGCCCCTGCTAGAGTAGCCACTCATCACAGACATAGTGTCATCGTCACCACCAGCCTGCAGGGAATTCCTGTAGGAGATCAGTGGAAGCCAGCAGTCCTCTCGCTGCAGTGCCATCTGGAACGTCATGAAACGTTCCAGGTACATGTGCCTGATCACAAGAGGGAGGGCACAAAGACAAGATGAATACATTTAAGCACAGGCAGGGAGAAGGGGGAAAAAAAAAAAAAAAAAAAAAAAAAAAATCACACATTTAGCCAGGTGCAAATTTCATCTGGGGCATTTGAAAACCCTTGTGCATAAGAAACCCCAGATGCACCATTTATCCTAACACCTGTTGCACTGAGCCACTGGAGCCTGCTACTCCAAAGCTGAGTTTTAGAAAAAAAAAAAAAAAGAAAAAGAAATACACATACACAGTCCTCTTGTCTTGTCTCATAAGTTTGGAGGAGAACTCGCTGAGAATGTCCAAGAAAGCCAGGTTGAGGGGAGGGCCTCCTTCTCCTTGGGGACTAGGATCCTTAAATGCAAACTCGATACCATCCCTAAGGAAAAGCGGAAAAGAGAAATGTGAGCAAATATTAAGAATAGTTTCAAGGGCATAACACAAAAACACCTGATCTGAACTGTGCAGTAAAAATGTCAAACGTAATCACGAAGGGTCACCCATTTAGAGTTTTACGATAGACATTATTCTCTCGTTAACAGATACCCAATACCTGGAACAGAGGTCTTAATTTATGTGCTACGCTGGCTTCAAGTTTCTTTAACATTTATTTCAAACCACCCACTGAACCTGGACTGGATTTCAAACAAGCAGTAGTGGGATGACATCTTGCTTGCAGATACACATCTTTCACATTTTAGGTGAGCTTCTATAAATGTAACATTTTATGTGGCTGTGGTAATAAAACCGTCAAAAATGATTGCAGTTTAACTATGAACACATTCAAACCCAACAGTGCACAAACAATTCAGGAGATCCGATTCTTAAAATGTCTCAAAATAATAATTATAATCTTAATTTTGATGTACAGATTTGAAGCACAAAGGCAAAATCCCTTGTCACTCTGGTCATAGATGATTGATTTCCCTTAACTCCATTCAGTTATGACATCAAACCAATGTGCATATTCTATTCATTCAAAAGTCTGAGCTTCTAAATCAGGGATCCTCAATCCTGGGCCTTGAGAGTTGGTGTCCTGCAGGTTTTAGAAATTTCTTGATTGCATTGACTCAAAATTAATGTGCTATAAGTGGACTTTTGGAGAACTAGACTTAAAGCTGTGCACAAGTTGGAATCTGGTGTGTTGCATCAGGGAAACTTCTAAAACCTTAAGGACACCAGCCCTCGAAGACCAGGACTGATGATCCCTGATCTAAATATTAGATTGCTGCTCAGGGCTACTCAAATCAGTCCCACAAGGTCCACAGCCCTGCAGGTTCTCAATGTATCCCTGACTCAAATTAATGAGTCACTCTGCAGAACTTCAAAAGCTGGATCCATTAAATTTTAGGGCGCATTCACAAAGCATAGTCCGCTAGACCCAGTCTGACTGGGGACTCGGCTCGGCAGGGGGTGGTCTTCTGGACCAAGATTGCGTTCATGTTGCACTATAGCCAAACCTTTTGAATAATCTTCCTAATCTCTCCAGAAGTGGCGCTGCATTCAGATTCACCGTAGGCGAGGACAAGAAATACAACAAACAAGAATGTTCTCACAACTTCTGTTTCCTCCACATGCACACAAACACGGAGCATGAAACTGTCGCGGTTTTGTGTTTTTTGGTTCACAGTTGTTTGCGGTTTTGTTCACGTCTGACCACAAGCTATTTTTAAAAGTACTGCAGTCCCACACGTGCGTTTGTTGTAGTAACATTTTACCCACAAAGCCATGCTAAATCAAATGCATGAAGCAGCAGTTTGTAGTCCACTTCCTGTATTTGGTCCACTTGAAGCGGACCGAGACCTGCATTTTTAGGCGGACTGAGTCCAGAGTCCAGTTGCGCATTCACAACTCCCCCAAACAAAGCGGACTTTCCGAGCAACCGGACTCTGATTCCAGTCAAAAAAGCTTTGTGAATGTGCCCTTAGTCAGGTGTGTTGGAGGAAGGATTATTGAAACCTGTTGGACTAATGCCCTCGTGGGAATGAAATGAGTGGCCCTGAGAGCTTGATGCGGTCACATGACATATATACATGATGCTCAACATGATAAATATGCATTGCCTCATGTGCATGACACCTGAGTGAGATTATACTTATACGACAGAGTTCTGATTAATATGAATGGATGCTTACAAATGCTCTCCTTTACATCACCGACATAATGGTGCAATGTACATCATTTATAAAAGTAAGAGACTTTGTTTTAAGCCAATTTTATAGCTACATCAGTTAAAGTTTGAAAAGTTCATGTCAGGCAGACACTTATGTAGCACGAAAATCTCAAAATTTACGTTTTGTGATGCAACAACAATTCCCTTTGTATAGTTCTTTCGATTATTGCACAACTTAAGTACACAGACTATTCAAAACTGCTTGATTAACGGCACTACTGCTTTTTGGTCTGCAGACAAGCTGTTTTTACAAGCTTTCTACTCAACTGTCAGTAGATGGGAATTGGCTAAACTGCAACATTTCATCACTTAAGCCTCTGAAAAATTCAGAGGAAAAAATAACATAGCAAAAAGTATCTCAGCGTTGAAGGATAATTTGTCTAACATGACAGTTCCCAGATATACTGCCAAAAAATTTAAGAATAGTAATGCAACCTGTCAAGGACAGAATGAAGCCTTACTTGTGCAGCATAGCAATGGCATCTCTGGTTTTTACTTGGTCGAGACCGAAGGTCAGGGAAAAACGACGGGCCAACTCTTTGATTCCACAGAATGCAGATGAGGAGCGATCAAACCCGTGACCCAGTTCAGACAGCATTTCATTAAACAGCTAGCACAAAGAGAGACACTACAATTAGATAATATCTTAATGATAATACAAATTAACATATGTTTAGAATCGCTGAACAAATTAATGGGAGGGCACAAGTGTAACCACCGACCTGCTGCAGGCTGAGAATTAGCGTCTTGGCACATTGAATTTTGTCAATTTGCCGAGTCTTGCTCATAGTCTCCTTGATGATGTCACCGTAATCATTGTAATACTGTAAAGAAAAAAATTACCATGTTTAGAGGGACTTCACTTCTTTATATTGATTAACATGTCTAAAGGCTGTACATCAATGCATTTCTCCTGCAAAACCATCTTGAAATGCATTCCAAGCTGTTTTAGTTTAAGCTTGCTTGTTACTGTAATGAATTCTTACCCTCATGTACTGTTTGAAGATGTCAGCTCCAGTTCTCATTTCTACCACACAGTAGATGATGAGTTTGCAGTAGGCAGCGAGGAGGTTCCTCCTCTTGTGCAGAGCTTCAATTTTTACCGCCTCGTCATCTTGTTGGCCATCTGAGAAAGCAAACAAACAAACTTGTATTAGCATTTCAAACACAATCCATTTACGTGCTCATCCTAACCGGCGGAGACGCACAACAAATGCTTGCTGGAATTTGTACCTGTGCTATTTGTATCATCATCCTGGTCAATGAAGACATGGTTCAGGATGAAGGAGAGCAGTTCTGACTGTAAAGAGTCCTCTGGAGAGTAAACCAAGGGCTCCAGGTGTTCCCTGCCTCCAGACACCATCTGGTGGCTGAATATGAGCAGCAGATCACACAGGATAGTGAATGCCTATGGGAGGAAACGAAAAAAGAAAGAACATAGAGTTATTACTGTGTACTTGAATATTATACAAACAACTCTTCACAAACAAGTCTTTTTCCACAAAGGTTCTGCAAAGAATTCCATAGAGCACCTTACAGATTTATAAAAACTTGCCTTCTTCAAACATTTGTCCATTACAAGTAGCTTAACTTGAGATATTTTAAAATCAAAGACAAAAGAAACCCAACTCAAAAAATTTAGGGTGAAATGAACAGAAAATGTCATAAGTTCATGCTACAGGTTTTTCCTGGCTCAAATTGAAGCAGAGGTGGTACCATCCTGATCATGTGCGCACAAATTACGCATCATTGTCTTCAACCGGATCAAGCAAAACTTTACAAGCAAGATAGCCCATCTTATGTTTTAGGAGTCTAATATATAATGTAGAAAATGTAGACATGAAAAAGGGTAAGGAGCAAAAAAGGTGAGAAAGATAACCCCTCTATGGGGGTCTGGGAGCATGCTCCCCAGGAATATAATTTTGGACATTTCATACTTAAAAGCATCAATTTGGTGCACTTTGACAAAAAAAAAAAGGAACAAACGAACCAGGCGGCTTTCAGGCCAGTATGACTATAAAGTAAAGTATCTACATGTTCACATGAAGCATTGTAAGATATTAGACCGACCTCAATGCTGTATAAGAAATGGGACTAGAAACGGATGAAAACTGAAAACTGAAAGACACTAAAAAGCGTAACTACGAAGGAAAAGCGTAGTAAACAATATTATAGCTTCAGTTTGTGCACACTCCCGTGACGGCTTGGCTCATGGCTGCAGCTACCTAAAGCGCCAGTTGAGAGTTTCATTTCTTAATCTTGCCTCTAGTCCCTTTAAAGAAGAGTAAACTTGCTTTCACGCAAGTCTCACATACCACCAGAAAAGGTCACTAGATGTGTCACTAGTCGCGTTTTTGAAATGAAGTCGCTAGAAGGGTCTGAAAAACTCACTAGATATTGCGACAAAGTCCTAAAGTTGGCAACACTGAAAGAAAATCCTCAAGGAAAGGAAATTTCCAGCTCTTTCCTTCCTCTTTGGCGGTGACTTCTGGTGTACTCTTGTTGATACAGCGCCATCACATGAGCGCAATGTTGTAACTGCAGTTAAAATAACCATCTACCACACTTGTCAGAAATTTAAGTTTTCCTAAAGACAGAGTTTGAGAAGTGGAGGGGGCACGAAATCAGGCGGAGGCGGTCGACTCCTAATTTTATACAGAGGAAAAACCCTGTATTATATCATGAAAGTAGGGCATTTAAGTAGAATCATGCAATGGTAATTCCTTTATCTCAAACAACTGACAATAGTGGAGAGTATACCACAACATAAAATGTAAATGTCTCAATAGCTTGTCATGCGCTAGGTGTTGTTTTGGTGAGATAGTGCCAAAATGTGAACAGTATGATGAAGAGGGCTGTTTAAATACAAGTTGTCATAAAACCAGGACACAAAACCAGCTGATTTGTGTTAGTTTACTGGAAAGTTGTACATGTGCATTTGAAAGTTTAGTCAAAGTTATGTTAAGTTTTCTTATAAAGGCTACGGTGCATTTTTAGTTTATTCTGACATCATACAAAAGCTGAATATCTCCAACTTATTGTGAGTAGTGTAGATGGTTTGCTGTCAGGTCACTTGAACAAGCAAAAACCCCTTTCCACAACTTCTGCTTTAAAAATCATTCACAGAAGTAATGAATGGCAGACAAGTGACTGCTTATAAATCTGAATTTATCACTTGCCTACCGGTTAATACTCTCCACTTTAAACTTTACATATTTCTCTAGCTTTGAAGCCATTTTAATTACAGCAGCTACATGAGGATATTTATTCTTTCGTTGTTACCTGCTCTTTGACGGCTGTGTTGACATTGGTGAGGTAGCGCTGACACATCATACAAAATGCCCTCATCTGCTTCCTCAGGGTCACCAGATCATCCTAATGCAAGAAACAGTCATCATTTGTATGACAGAAAAGTTTCACTCATTTGTAGAACTGATTTAAAACAGCTGGTAAGACTTTACCTTTCTGGAACTGCCCTCAGATAACTTGGCCAGCTGCCACAGGATGACGTAGTGAGTGCACTGCAGTGAATGGATGACTATCTGCTCACAAGAAGGGAACAAGAAGGGGGGGGGGGTTAAAAATGTATTTTGGATGACAAATTATTATTAGATTTAAATGCACTAGTATAATTAAATCACCTGCTCGGGCATATCGCCATTCTCAATGCCTGTGTTGAGCAGCTTAAAGTTGCTGGTAAAGAGGTCCCATCCCGACAGGTCATGTGCACTGCAACAGTTAATAAAACGGTCATCTCCACAAATAAACACACCGAGTCATGATAAATAATTCCTACAAACATCAGAGGTGAAGAAACTTAAAAGAGAATATGAAATGTTTGAAACAGCACATGCTTCTGAGAGAATTGGCAACGTACTTATGAAATGCTGTGATCCTCTTTAAAGTGGACAAAACCTGATAAGCATCATCCTCATCAGCATCTTCGCCCTGAAGAGAGATTGTGCAACAGCAATTTTATCAATCAGGATGTTGTCTCATCTCAAAACAGTGAATCATCTGAATGCTTTACAGATCTAAATGCAGAGATTTTCCATCAAGATATGACAAGTTTCTTCTTAAACTATCTAAAGAGATTCTGCCACTTCTTGTGATCAGTCTGTGTGACAGCATGATCTGATGCAGCATTGAATTTCACAGCATATCACTTTAGTAGAATACAGTTAAAAAAAAAAAATCTCTGACCACCATCAGTTTTGCAACAGCAACAATGAAGATCAAGGAAAATGTGTTATAAGTGAAAAATATGAATAAAAACTTAACAGGCTTGTGTTAAATCTTTAAAGATCCGATTCAGATGGACCCCACTGATGCTGCGTTTTAAACACACTTTAGTCAAAAATAATGCAGGAAATATAAGCATGAATATTTATTGGCGACATACATGTTCACTCTCTTACCTCTTGTAGAAAGTCTTCCAGTAGCCTTGTGAATTTGTCCACAAGCTCATCCAGGAGCTGAGAGCGGGCTATGTCTACCCTGTTAAAGATTGTGAACTCCTCGTTGCAGAGGGCATGGTAAGTCTTCGAGCAGGACTCTAAAACTTCAGTGTCTGTGTGCTTCTCCACAATTTCTTTTATCTGACGCAGCAGGGCATCCAGATGCTGGAGTATAAAGACAAACAGATCGATATCAAGCGCATTAATAATTAGTAAAGACACAATGATAACATTTATCAATCACGAGCAGACAGCCGGCTCAGTCTGTCCTGACCTGACTGGTGTTGTGTGACGAGCAAATTTTGGCTCACCTTCTCCAGACGTCCTGTGGTATAAATTTCCAAATCAAAGTACTGAGGGAGCTGTAACAAGTTGGTCACTTTCTCTGCATCAACGGCATACTGTAAAAACAAAAAAAAGAAGAAAAAGATCATATTTCCTCATGCCCAAAGCTTCTGAAAAACATACAGGTACTACCCAAAAAATTTGGATTATCCTGAAAAAGTTCATTTATTTCTGTAATTAAACTTGAAAGGTGCAATTTACATATTGTATAAATAAATACTATGCAAATCAACATATTTCAAGCTTTTATTTCTGTGGATATTGCCGATTAGGACTTAGAATTATTAGAATATTGCATGAAATCAATTATAAAAGGATTTTAAAAGCAAAAAAGTCTGGCCTCCTAAAATAAAATCTTGCATCTGTACTTAATACTTGGTTTGGGCCCTTTTGCATGAATGACTGCCTTAATCCGGCGTGGCATGGATGCTACCAGCTTCTGGCATATCTCAGGTGTTATGGAAGACAAACAATCATAGCCTTGAGCTGCTCTTTATTGTTTGGTCTCTTCCATTTCAGCTTTCTCTTGACAATACCCCACAGGTTTTCAATGGGGTTCAGGTCAGGTGAGTTTGCAGGCCAATCAAGCATGGTGATCCCATGGTCCTTGAACCAGGATTTTGTTCTTTTGGCAGTGTGGGCAGGTGCCAAGTCCTGCTGGAAGATGAAGTCTGCATCCCCGTACAGCTGGTCCACTGAAGCAAGCATGAAGTGCTCCAAAATGTCCTGGTAGACGGCTGCATATGCATGCTGGCCTTAATGAGGCACAGAGGACCAACATCATCAGCTGACATGGACCCCAGGTCATCACAGACTGGGAAACTTAACACTGACCATCTTCTCCAGGCTGCTGTCAGCCCTCCGGCTTCTGCACCGTTTTCTTCCACACTTCTTCCTTCCACTTAACTGTCCATTAATGTGCTTTGAGACAGCACTCTGAGAACATCCAGCTTCTTTTGCCATCACTTTTTGTGTCTTTTCCACCTTATGCAGGGAGTCAATGATGGTTTTCTGCACAACTGTCAGATCAGCATCTTCCCCATGATTGTGAATTCTTCTGAACCAAGACAGGGACTTTTTAAAGGCTCAGGGCACTTATGAAGATGTTTTGGATTACTTACCTGATTAGAATGTGACAGTCTGAGCCTACAATACTGGAGCTTTTCACAGCATTATAATTTTTTGAGTTTTTGAATTTGAGGTTTTCTTAAGCTGCAAGTCCTAATCAGCAACATCCAAACAAAGCATGAAGTGTATTGATTCTCATATTATTCATCTATACAATATGTAAATTGCACCTTTTAAGCTGAATTACAGAAATAGATGACTTTTTTCCGCATATTCTAATTTTTTGGGTAGTACCTGTACTTAATAAGAATAATGTGTGGGTGCAGCACACCTTGGCCAGCAGAGGGGGCAAAGCAACAGCAAACAGCTCTGTCATCCTGGTCCTGTCATCCAGCTGAGTTTTCTTCTCTTTAGCCGTCATGACCTGATGAGGGGATGCAAGTCAGTCAGTTATATGTCCCAACTAGCCTGGGTTTATAATGACACTGTGGTCATTCTTTGAATTTACACACTTAAAAAAAGCTTAACATTTCAAGACACGATTTACACTCAATTCAAACTCTGCTTCATGGGACATTTGTAGCTTGAAAATTTTTTAAAAAGCTTTTTCTTCCTTAAATTTTCTCAAATATATTTTGCATTTAAGTATAACCCTAAGGAGGTCTTCTGAAATGAAGATGATGAGTGGCTAAATATATAAGGGAAGAAAAAAGGGCTTTGGTATCACCCAAGAAGAAAAGAAGTTTGCATTAAGCCAAGAAAAATCAGGTAGAATTAGGAAATTTAACTCATGGCAGCTAAGCTTCAACATCTAGTAATAAAATAAAAGAGAGAGAGTGAGATGAAAATGCAACCTCTGGTTGTCCCAATGTTGATTTTTAAGTTTTGTCAACATAAGTGCAAAATACTGTAGGACCAGTTTCATGTATTTAACACTAAGTCTCTCACGTAGAATAGACCGTGCATAAAAACAATGATCTATTTTCCATTGTATTACACACTGCAAACCAAAGCTATCAGAAATAAAAAATAAAGCAAAGGTTGAAATACAATCAAATCAATATGAAGCCTTTATAATTGTCTAATTAGTCATTTCAAGACATTATCTACGGTGCAAATGTGGTCTTGTCCAAGAGTTCAACTTGTACTAATGAAAGTTCAACAACAGAAACCTCAGGAAAGTCCAGGAGTTCTAAGAGACAACATTCAGACTAACTTTCAAAGTAACGATGCTTTCTCTCTTACCCGCTTTCCTGTTCCTCTTCCAACGGGTGGGTGGCATTCAGCTGCCTGGCGTACAGTGCACAGCATGATTTCAATCAATGCAGTCTCTTGCCTGTCCGTAAGAGCTAAAAGCACAAACACACGGATAAAAGATCATCGTAATTTGTATTAAGTCAGAGAACTGTGTTCAAGTCAGTCGGCCTTTGATTAAAAAAGCAAACAAACAGAAGCAGTGGCATACGTTCTTCTCCTGGCAACGGGTCATCTAGCAGTAAGCTGATCATACACTCCCAGTCTTTCAGTAGCTCTGCTCCACATTCCCAGAGGGAGTCCACAAGGTAAGCTGCATGCTCATGAAGCTAACAAGAAAGGTTCAGACAAATGAAATACAAATCAGTGACTTCCCTTCTACAAAGTAGCAAGATAAAGACAGACTCACTGAATAAAGGCTAAAAGTAGAAAACAGCAAAGTACCTCACTCTCAAGGAAGAAAAAGACAGTGGTCTTGATAAGGTTGGCATTGGGGCTTTGTCTGCCTCTTCTTTTGGGGGCACCTTCCTCCTCTGGTTCTCGCTGGCTGAATAATCTTTGAGAATATTTGTTGTTAACTGCATATCACATAAAATGCACCAACCCAGCTACTTATTAACATTTTCTGAATCAGCCTGCAAAACAAACGTATGAACTATAAACAGGCTTGCTTTGTAAAATTCCAGCAGAAACAAGTAACAGGGCAACCTCAGTACACTGAACTGTACCAACAAAATGCTTCAAAGAAAATTTGAATTAATTTCTGACATACTTCTTATAGAGAAATTCGCCAGCTGCAATTGCAACAGGTCTGTGCGCCGAGTAGACCAAATGATAGACACTCTCGCAGTCCTCAGGGGTTAAAACCTCATCCGTGCTACTGCAGAAACAAACACAGTTGCTAAGGATGTGCCAGGGAGGTGAATCTATTCATAAAAAGTGTAAAAAGGTTCGTACTAAATGTAAAGACTGTGTGTTCAGATATCAGGGGGCAACCACTTACTTCAAGACTAAAGTGAGCAGTTTAATAGCTTGTACTGCAACATCATACTCTTTGTCAAGAGTCATGGAAACAATACGGTCCTGAGAAGAAGAAGAAATGGCAAACTTAGCAAATCATTTGGTTGATTATTTAAAGTAATTGTAACTTAAATAAAAGTAGTTCCCATATTGTGATAAGAGACTTTGAAGAGAAAGAAAAAACTGTGGCTGCTGCTGTGTTCATGCTCTCCAGCAGGTGGTGCTGACCTTAAAGCGACTGGTGAAGAGTTCCAGTCTTGCATTGAGCTCTCTGTTGTAGTACAGGCCCTGCAGAGCTGTCAGACACTTCAGACGTACCTCGCCTTGCTGGAATTAAATTACAAAACAGCAGTTTGTCCATTACTGGTTTTTGTCCAGTACCAGTGAATCCAGGTTGGTTACAAAAATAATCAATATTTTCTACAATCAAATATCAATTTAAAATCTTTACACCTGTTTGATGTCAACTAGTTTTTCTCATGTTAGCAATGTACAAATTAAATTCACACATATGAATAAGAAAATCATAAAGATTTGGGGTTTTTTTAAAGCCTTTGTTTGATGATTAAACTCGTTAATCAATGCTTAAATAGCAGCTGCTTTAAGCCCTTAATTCTAGTGGTTGCAATGCGATTGTAATCAAGTCACAGCCGTACAGACCCACAAATTACTTTGTCAGATAAGATGGTCAGACTGAAGTTATGCACAATTAAATACAGTTATGTAATAACAGAACTGACAGAGCCCGACATTGGCTAATAATAATAATAGGAAAGAGGACTATGCCAAGATCAGTCTTGCACACTAAAAGGAGCTTTTAATGAACAACCAAAACAGCATAAGAAATCTTTGTCAACTGTACCTTGTCATGCATTGTCCATCCCACATATTTCAGATAGCTGTCGTTGAGGAAGGCATCACTGTAGAGTTTCATCCACACTCCAATCTCCTCTATACAGATTGCCCTGATTTCTGCTATCGAATCACTGTCAAAAAATTGTCATCATTTGTTTAGCGAAAATACTAAAAGGATATCCATCAGCAACAAACGATCAAGACAAGTTTGCTGCATAAAAGAACTGTTAAGGAAGGTCATACCGATATCGATGAACAAACACTCCTTTGAATATTGCATTCATCATGTTTTCAATCTCATCCTGATTTTCTTGGAGCTGAAATAAAGCACAGAAAACGCACATGCTCACGTCTAGTTTATGAAATACAAACCATAACAGAGTAAACAGTTAGAGGTGACCAAGAGAGACTGCTAATGAGACAAGACATGTGCAGCAGTCATCCTTGCCAACACGCTGAGGTGTGGCTGCACACTGACCAAACAGATGGAAGCCCCATTGAACTTGCTGTTAAATAACCAGCTGACGAAGCAAGCTGAATAAGATTTGGCACTGCTGGCAAAACACCTGCAGTGGAGTAACAGTTGCTTTTTCTTAGAAAAGATTATCTAATAAACATGGTCTTTGGGTAGAGTAAGGATAGCTTGGTGCCAGTACTGAGGTCACTTAATGATTTTCCCAAACTAAATGGCCTGTTGGAGGATTCGGTTGGAGAATAGAAGGAATATAAAACAAACTATCTCAGTTCAGGACAATCGCATTGTCATGTTAGACTTTAACAACTGGGGAAAACTGAAATTTGTATCTTTGACAAACTGCATCCATTCCAGCTCACACTAATCACAATATTGACAAAAATTTTCCTTTGGAAAACGAGTCACAACATTGACTTTTTGGAACAGTCATCTGCAGCCAGATATGCAAGCATCATTCAAAACTTCTGTCAAAACAGCTCAACTCTTCCCCACTTTAACATGTTGAATTCATGCAGTGGGATTTGAGCTTGATTTGTTTGGGGCTCTTAAGGATTTCTGGTGTCATTGTTTGATTCAAAATTAACTCTTGCTTTAAAACTACATGTTACTTTAATAAAAACAACAGAGGGCACCAACTTCAGGCCAAAAGCTCAATTCCAAAACATTAACACATGCCCTTTAGGTATAATTTGAACCATAATTCATAGTTAGGAAAACAAGTTTTGACTCAACCCCAATGCCTCCTGAAGAAGTGCAAAAATGGAAGCTGTTCTTTATATTCTACAGATAAGCAGGAAAATGGAAAAGTCCACTGTTAATAGCAGCATGCTGCATTTTCAAGAGGACTGCATTTATAAATACTTTATCAGTTTTTTTTTAATAGAAATATTTCAGAATATCATACAGAAATGTTAACTTTCTTCTATCTACCATCTACAGCATGTTGACCCACAGACAAACGATAAAAGTATAAAACAAACGTTTTATACTTTAAAAGAATCGACTGCATGAATATCACAAGCCATGTTTTCATGAGTTTTAATTCCTCGTTTATTCCGAATAAAAGTTAATTCCTCTTCAAAAGGACCATTTAAACACTTAATTCTGCATGAAAATTATAATTCTGAATTAAAATTTATTCCAATAAAGTGGCTGGTTTATTCTCATTTTAAGTCCCGACTGAATAATTCCTCCATCATGTATACGTTCATTCCGTGTTAATGTCAACTGCAATGGTGCCCATTGAAGTGCAGGCAAAACAAGTGTTGGACGCATGCCAGCTGGCGGAAATGAAGCTGCTGCTACAAAACAACAATCAAAATAAAAGTGAAAATCTGTAAAATTACGTGATATTCCATGAGCAGGAGACGTAAATACGTCACGTCCGCCCCTGTCCAATCGGAACCCTTCCCAAACCCCAGATCTCAAGCAAAATTAAATAAATGGGTTTTCCATGTAAACCTTAATTCAGAATTATTTCCATGTAAACACGAAGGAGAATTAATTCAATTCCAAATTACTTATTTCAGAATAATTATTTCTGAATTAGAAACATCATGTAACCAGGGCCACAGTAACAAAACATAATAGAAAAGCATGCCAAGATAGCCAGATGAATAAACAAACCAGTACCATACTTAATATAACATGATTTCAGTAAATTTGAAGAACCCCCACTACGTAACCATAAACAGCTCCTATGCTAACCATGAACATAGGCAAACTGCATTTTATAAGAAAGCCGACAAACCGCGTCCGCACTTACCTCTTTCCGTTTTTGCAGGAGCAGCTCCAGCCTGTCGTTCGCCCTCTTAGCAACCATCTTATTCCTCTCAGCTTCATACTGGCGCTGGGTGTTATCCATGTTAATGCTCAAGTTTAGAGCTACATTCACCAGAGCTGTCATCAGCTTCATGGCTGTTAAAAAAAAAGAAATATAAAACTTAAAAACCAAGTACATGAGTTTACCAAAATAATCACAAAGGTTTTTTTGTGTTGTTTTTAATATGACAATGCACACAGAATCTCCTATTATCCAAGTAATGTGCACTTTTCAAAGTGCAAATAATAATGAAATTTTTTTAAAAAGTAAAATAAAAGTGCTGCATTTGTTTTAGGGAAACAAGCTAAATCTGGTTTCCCCTTTCCCTTTAGGCAATTAGACCTTGAACGAGGCTGTAAGCACAGTCCATCTATTACAAACATGCATATGTCCACTTATGGCTGCTTGCTGTTGAAGGAAGCTGCAGAGATTTCAAGTAAAGAATAATAAAGGATAATTGTGAACCAACTCAAAACATAGCAGCCAAGACCAGCGCAAACAGCAAAACACAAGGAAAAGCATACTGCAGCTGAGCACAAGGACTGTATACTACATAAAACACATCACAGGCATGTTTTGAGGTCACACCTCCCACCTGTTAGATTGAGGGTTTGTTAAGTAGAATATGTCATTCCACACAGTCTATGTTTTCAGTAAACCTTTGGTTATTGTAGATATTATCTGTCCCAACCAAGACTCTGAGTAAACCCACCACTGCAGCTTAAAGTAGCACGAAGCACCTTTGTGTACGTGGCGAGTACAGCCATTACTAAAAGCATAAATTGCAACAAAACAAACAAAAGAAGTGAAAACACCTGTCTGCTTGGACATAAAATTACTCTTTGAAAAGATACACTCATTAAACAACTACAGCACATTATGAAACATAAACATTCAGACTATATGAACCATATAATACACCCATTTCCAAAATATATGGCATGTACATGCATCACATTCCCCTCAAAATCATTCCCTTTTACACATCTTTAAAAAAGACAGACTTACAGACCAACACTCAAGTTGAAGTTAAAGAAGCAACTTATCTGACCTGCCAGTGTTGAGGTGTGTCTGAAGGCTCGGACTTGGGAATCTGATAGTCCAGTAAGAAGGGAGATGACTGTGTCCATCATGTACTCATCATAGATGATACTGTATTGACACTGGCGCACTAGCACCGAAATGAATTCACAAAAGCTTGATTTAAACTTCTTCCACTGGGGCCCAGCTATGGTTAGAGGGTAGTCTCCACTGTCCTGTAAAGGAAACAGAGAGATCATCATTTAACAAGACAAAACTATTTAGCAGTTAAAATCATCGGATTTGAAGCTGAAAAAGTTCTACGAAAGTAAAGTTTTCTGATGGAACCGAATCAGTTTAAGAAACAAAACTGAAACTGCCTTTTAAATCTACACTTAATTAGTTACTTAGTTAAGAGTTACATTTAAAACAAGAGGATTGCAGTGAATATAGTTATGAGTACTCTAGTAAAATAAATTACCTCATCAAATTCCTCTGTCATTCGTCTAATGATCTCAGAGTTCTGCATGTTGCGAAACATTTCTCCACTGACCACACCTGAAAAAGGCAAAACATTTAGAAAGAGAGCAATTCAGTAGCCGAAAGGAAAACTTCTGCTGAACAAGAAGGGGAAAATTTTAAGTGTTTTTGTCTGAGATATGAACACCGCTCATTATTTTTTTCCAAGAGCCAATCATGGCTTAGGATTACCTAGACAGACACACGCATACCTTTACATCCTGAACACTGGATGAAGAAATTGATGAGATCTAGTAGCGCAGCATCCCTATCATGTTTGTAAGACTCAATCCAGTCATCAACAACAGACTGAATGAAAAAAAAAAATAAAGAAAAGATTAGAAACAAAAAGAATGTGGTCTTGTTTGTTAAACCAAATAAGGGATCACCTTTCCCTCAATAATGTGTATAAATTAAAGTGACAGATATTCATACCTGCATTGCACTCCTGCCCAGCTTTACAACCTCAAACAGCATCATGTTTTCCATGCCATTCTCTTGATGGTGACCATTTATCCGGCCGGCACCCTTCCCTCCTTTGCCTTTCTCACCTGCTGCTTTCTTCCCCTTCTTTCCCCCCTGGGAAAGCAACAAAAGTAAATAAATAAACAAATAAATAAGTCACAAAGATGAAGTCTAAAATTATTGGAACGCATCAGTGGAATCTAACACAAAGCCATCTTTACACGTAACAAAAATATGTAAGAAAAGATATATTTCGGCCATTTGTGCTTTCCATACCTTTCCTTTAGCTGAATTCGCACTCCTTCCATCAGGATCCTCAGAAAAGTCTGTATCTGAGGAGAATCTGGTGTCTGTATCCCTGATAGGCACAAACACATAACAAAATCAGCAGTCTTATCAATCTTTAAATGACCAGTTCTTCAAAAATAGGAAAACATTTACTTACTGAGTGTAGGAGAATTCTGAAGGTATTTCCGGTGCTGCTATCATTTCTGCAACATCTTCTGGACAAACTTCAACTTACAACTGACTTGAGATTCTCAGTAAATACAAGACAGGGGAGGTTGCATGTGACCTAGAATGGGAAACAAAATCATTTATAACTATTCAGGTAGTCGTATAAACATATCTCAATAGACAAGCAACAAAATACACAAAACATGTGAAAAAAATCTTTTAAAAAATAAGTGTGTGGTAACAAAAATAAAATAAAATTCTGTTCAAAGCGGAATAAAAAAAAAAAAAAAAGGTTTCACATGGTAACAGGGGGCGGACGCAAATGCTACTGTCACTCTTGCTGCCTTCCTATTGGTTTCCTCTTTCTCAGCTCCCTCGGTTTACAGACAACGTCATACAAGTAAGATTGGAGTATCATCCTCAATGGCCAAATATGGTACTGCCCAATCCGCCCCATACATATCTAAACCAATCAAAGGGCCTTACCAACATCAACAAGATGCTGCAGGCCACAGGGAAAGTACTGTATGGTTGTGATGTGTAAATTAATATATACATCAAAGAGGAGTGTGGATGCAATTTATTCGTCATCTGTTTGATATTCTAAACAAATGCAAATCTCTACGCAGCAGCAAAGGAAGCCCATAAAACCACTCATAACTGTTTAGCCTTAAGAAGGCAAAACAAATTTCACAAATAATGTATCACTCCGGATGCTCTAGACACATTTTTTAAATGCCATTACGTGAAGCATTAAAAACTATATCCGCCTGAAATATTGGTTGCAACCTTGAGAAGCGAAAGAACAATCTGTTGTAACTGTAAATGCCTCACAAAATCCCAGAAATGATGGCACACGTGCCGAACATTTTGTAACTATTGTGAATAAAACAGAGATGCAAGTAAAATATTATTCGTACACAGAGCTGTTAGTGCATTGCCACTAAACAAAAAAGTACAGCGACTCTAACCGCTTTATTTCAGCTCATTATTTCGTAGGTTGTGCAACGTGCCAATTTCCTTGACGGTGAGGGGGATCCTGCATGTCAAGACGATAGGACTGTATGGGTGTAGGCTGAAAAAGTGGCGCCAAATCGGAAAGAGTGTCTTATAAAGTTGTTGCTACGACGCAATACTACACGATCTTGCATCAAATTAAACTGTGGGGCCGGTGTATATTAATTCCGGTTCATAACGATGCCACTAACTACCGGCTCAAGTCCCTCCAACAACGCCGACACGGCAGCGCTCTTCGTCGGCTCCTGTCAAAATTGATGCCGGTGCGTTGCTGGTGCTAGCGCCACCAGCTAAGGAACCGAGGAGCTCGGCGTCTTTTCCTCGACGTCAGCTAGTTGAAATCTGATGAAGTAAGCATGCACGACTCAGTGAAAAATAGAATATTAATAGCCAAACAAAGAAGGCTATTGACCATACGACGAACCATAGCTTTGTTCGGAGAATAAATGTGAATTTATGAACGATACAGTATTCAGACAACAACAAAACAACGCAAGCTCTACTGTACTAGCGCAAGCTAAAAATTAGCCATTACTCAGTGACGCTAATCAACAATGCAGCCGTGGATATGAACTGCGTTATACCTACATACCGGTTCTAGACGGCGGCTGTACGAATATTAATCAATAAACAATACATGCGGTGCGATTAATGAGTCGAGAATAACTCCCAGTGGTTAGCAATGCTAATAGCTACGGCTAACGTTACCTAAAAAAAACATCACGTCCTTGCGTCCTCCATCTTGCCTCGGGAGTTCCAGCGCCGTATTGCATAAGCAACAAACACTTTGTTTACAAATATATAAAGTGCAACCAAGTCACCAGAATAATTAAAAATGATTAATTACATTTCGATCTCAATATTTCGTGCAGCTATGCCAAATTTCCAGGTCGTTAGCTTGCTAACGACCAAAGTAGCTATGTACCGCGAGCTAGCGAAGCGACTTGTTCCAGGCAGACATCCGCGCTCAGGGCTCTTCTGAAGCTAGCTCGGCTAGCAAAATACAAATCAACTAAGTTCCAGATAGCTCTCCGCCATTTTACAGCTAACTTACCTTACTGTGAAATGTAGTCCCGACACAATCGTAACTTTTATTATTCTTATGCAGCCACCGTCTAAATCCCGTTACAATTCTGTAAAAAGAGTTTAAAAGTCGCGGTCAGAGGCGGTTTCGGACGTTCTCTCACCCCGCTTGCTCCGTAGTTCGGTTTGTTGTTTCGACGACCGAGGAGGAGGAAATCCTGGTGCAGAGCTACCACCTAGCGGCCACATTACCCCCACGTACATACACGGTCGGTGACATGACATCTAGTGGAAAATTACTAGTACTGCACCTTTTGCCTGTTTTGCTCTGTGGGGAATAGGATTAGGGCAATTGAAGAAAAAAAAATTTTTTTTCCTCCAAAGGTTCTGGAAAAAAGTCAGAATTCGGACTTTTTCAGAAACTGAAAAGAAAATATCCTAAAAAAAAAAATTCCTTTTTCAAATGTTCTGGAAAAAAGTCAGTATTCGGACTTTTTCAGAAACTGAAAAGAAAATATCCGAAAAAAAATTCCTTTTTCAAATGTTCTGGAAAAAAGTCAGTATTCGGACTTTTTCAGAAACTGAAAAGAAAATATCCTAAAAAAATTTCCTTTTTCAAATGTTCTGGAAAAAAGTCAGAATTTGGACTTTTTCAGAAACTGAAAAGAAAATATCTTTAAAAAAAATTCCTTTTTCAAATGTTCTGGAAAAAGTCAGAAGTCTGACTTTTTCAGAAACTGAAAAGAAAATATCCTAAAAAAAAATCCTTTTTCAAATGTTCTGGAAAAAAGTCGGAATTCTGAGATTAAAGCAAGAATTCTGACTTTTTTTCTCAGATTTTCCTTTTTTTTTCCAGTGGCCCTAATCCTCTTCCATAGGTGTGCGAAAACCACCCGGAGAGATAATTATAATCCAACATGTTCGAAAAGGTTGGTATACTAGAAAGCATGTACAGTAAGTACGCAAAGTATTGAGACCCCATTAAACTTTTCACTCTTTGTTTCACTGCAGCCATTTGCTAAAATCAAAAAAAGTTCCTTTTATTTCTCATTAATGTGCACTCAGCACCCCATCTTGACACAAAAAAACAGAAATGTCGAAATTTTTGCAAATTTATTAAAAAATAAAAACTGAAATATTACATGGTCAAAAGTAGTCAGACCCTTTGCAGTGAGACATTTGACTCACAGGGTGTTCATTTCTACTGATCCTCCTTGAGATGGTTCTACTCCTTCATCGGAGTCCAGCTGTGTTTAATTAAACCAGTGGTTCTCAAAATTTTTTTTTTTGCAGGGCCCCTTTTCCATTGGAAATTGTAATGTCAAGCCCCCTCATCCCACCACCGCTACCACATGCATCCAAACATTTACTATGAGATATATGAAAAAATGCACTGGATTGTGAGGGGGCGGGCTTTGGAGTCATCATCATTTGTTCATTAATACTTTAAAGAATATGCCCATTTTTGGAGTTAAACAGGAGCTTTAAACAGGGTGATGTTTACCAATGTGTACCTTCCCCTCTTTTAACAACCTGTAAATGTCTGGGAAATGAGGAGGGCAGTTGCTGGAGAATTAGGTAAGGAATGTTGTTGATGTACTTTTAAACATTGATGGAGCTTCACAGATGTGGAACCTGCCCACTCTTGGCTCTGCTAATACAACCCCATACTGTCAGAGATGCAGGCTTTTAAACTGTCTATGACGACAAGCTGGATAGAGGCTTTCCTCTTTAGTTTATAGGAACATCACCCATGGTTTCCAAAAAGTATCTAAACATTCGATTAATCTGACCACAGCAAGGTTTTCCAGTGTGCATCACACCATTTTAAATGAGCTTTGGCCCTTTTTTGCATGAGTGAGCTTTAGGATTAATTTGTGGATCGCATGTTGAACTGTGTTCACAGATGGTGATTTCTGGAAGTGTCTGAGGCCATGCAGTGATTTCCAGTAGAGCATCCTGCTGGTTTTTAATGCAGTGCCATCTGAAGGCCCAAAGATCACAAGCATGCAGTTTTGACCTTCAGCCTTTCCCCATGCACGCATTTCCTACATTATACACTGTAGATGTTGGGCTCTTAGCTCTTTACAGCTTTAGGTTAAATTATACTGTATTTTTATGTAATTTGTCACCATTCTTAGTGGCAATTTGTAAGAATTTGGTGAACCTTTGCCCATTTTTAGAAAGCCTCATTAAATTGCTCTTTTTTTACCCAGTTTTGCCACTGACCTGTTGCCTATTAACCTAATTAGTTGTCAAATGCTCTTCCAGTTTGTATGATTTTTGCCAATTACCCACTGTTCCAACATTTTCAAATGTGTTACTGCCATGACATTAAAACAAGCTGATATTTTCTATGAAATGATAAAATGTCTCAGTTTTAGCAACTGATGCTGTTGATGTCTGACTGGAAATATACCATGCAACCATCAGTGGTCAGCAGGTGGAACAGGTGGAGTCTTTAACCTGAACTTTAACACGTCATCCCCATCTACAAGAAAGCTCAGCTGTGTTTTTATCTGCTGAGGAAGCTCAGGTCTTTCAATATTAACAGGAACAGTGTGGTTTTGGTCTACAAATCAGAATAAATAACTTTAAACATGGCATCCTGGTACAACCCAGGCAGTTACCAGGAAAGTCATAGCTGTCACAAAGGACCCAATACACCCCCAGCACCCATGCTTTTATCTTCTAACATCAGGTCACCGCTACAAAGTCCCTCTACCCTGGAAAAACAAATATAAAAACTCCTTAATTCCCACTGCCATCAGCACCCTGATCAGTTTAAAATAAGTTTTCATCTTTTGTCTTTATTGTATTCATGTGGGTTGATTACAGGTATGTTGCATGTGTTGTTTTTCTTTTTTTTAAATCTGGAGCCCGTCAAAGACAAATTTCTGTCACATTTACACACACACACACACACACACACACACATATATATATATATATATAGAATATATATACATAAGTTATTCATACCCTCAAATGAAAGAAAATGCTAAATTCACAATAGCAATTCAAATAACAAGAAATTTTAAAAAGTAATAATAAATAAAAATTCACTAAATAATAATTTAGTGAAATAAAATATTGCTTTTGAATTGTAGTTAAAAAGAATAATAAAAAAAACTGTCCCAAACAAATTAGAGCACTTTGCACCTTGAACAGTGGACCAACATACACGTCAACAGGTGAGGAAGTCTGATTGAATGTTACAGAAAACACCTGATTGCAGTGATTGCTTCAAAGTGTTGCTCAACAAAATTTTAGTTCAGGAGCCCCATCATGCTTGTTTAATTTTTTGTTTGTTTATAATATTTCTATATAACCACAATACAAAAACAATGTCATGATTTTCATAAAAATTGTATTTATATTTATTTTTTTTCAGTTCCAACTTATTTCACTGAGAGCTGATTTTTTTTTTCTTATTTATTTGGAGGGTGTAAATAATTTTGAGGACAACTGTATGTGAGTGTGTGTGCTTGTACACAAAATATACTATCTTTACTAACAGACAACATCTGGGGCTTTAATCCCCTCACCCTGCACATCCCCACCCATGTCTAGCACGATATATTCAGAGGTGAACTTCTCTGGTCCAGAAAGTAAAAATCCTGTCCAGCATTTTGCTCCAACCAATCACTAAACCAGAATTTAATTAACGCAGCTCCTCTGCAGGTAGATGAGCATGTTAGTGTAAACACCTGTTCTGAAAATACAGATCCAAAAACATGGCAGGATTTTTGCTTTGTGTGATATTTTTATTATAGCTTTGCATTTTCTTTTGAAACAAATCCACAGAAAATAAAAGACAAAAAATTACATGTATAGAAAATATGATATGAAATGCCAAACAGGATCAACTGCTGAACAATAAAACATGATCTTTACAGCCAGGATAAAGACCTACCCATAAGGACAAGGGTTCTTTCCATAAGAAGATGCACATTTTAAGAGAATCTGTGAACGTAATTAAACAATTCTTACCAGAAGTCCAGAGGATTCAAGGATTTTTTACTTTATGACACCTGAAATGTCCACCTCTGGATTTAATTCCTACAGAGATAATATTCTTAATCTGTTTTTCAGCATTTTGTCATTAAAACCAACCCGTTTCAGATGAAAGCAGCTCTCAAGTTTAAATTGATATTGACACAGGGAGTTTCAATTGCTATTAATTCAGAATGTTCTCAGGTTTGTTTGTTTGTTTTAAATATATACACACCTGCTAAAGAAATTTCAGCAGTTTACAGCCTGCACATTTGTATTGTTTTTATTGTAAAACACACAGAATGAATCAAAATATGGCATCCAAACTGCTTTCATGAATCAGTATTTTATTTCAAATCCCAAAGAAAACAAGTATGCCAATTCTTAACAAAACATCTTATTGTAGTGTGGAGAAAAAATTAAAAACACAACTATCAGAAAACAAAAAATGTACTTCAGGATAATTAAATATGATTTATTCATCTCTGATAACACATTGCATGATGGAATGGTAAAATGAATCACACCACACCGATTTAATGCAGACCACAAACTAAAATTGATTAAATATAAAGTTTTAAGCCATTTTCTATTACAAGTGTCAACACAGTGCACTCATTCGGAGAAATAAAACAGGTTTTTTAAATAAAATACAACAAAGCAAATGAGAAACAAGTGAAAGTACTCGACTGAAGTGACACCTTTTGCTCTGTTAGGTTAAAGATGTTTGAGAACAGAAACCTTAAAAAAAAGGCACGTCTGGCAAAAAAAAAAGAGAAGTGTTGCAAAATGGGAATTGTCCATTAGTTTGTATGGAGGTGTCAGTTGTCATGAAAGAGCTAGAAAACTTATAAAATCTTGTCAATATTAACAGCTATTTAACAACTTACTGATTTGAAAATATTTACTCCTTGAAATATATAGTTTCCCATTTGAGTATGTTTACATACAACACAATCCTTATATATTACAGGGCATCTTCTGTACATGTTATATTAAATTACAAGTTTTAATAAAGAGCAGCATCCGTGTTAGGCGAGAGCCCGTGGTTCCCTTAAGCAATGTATGTTTTGATCTTTTCCCTTATGTCTTGACAGCAGATCGGACACTTGTTAAGCGAATCTGAACACTGCTTGCAACTAACGAGGTGACCACACGGGATGAAGACGATGGAGATATCTCTGTCCATGCAAATTTTGCACTGTTTTTCTCTTTGCAGCTTCCGTAGTTTCTCCAGTGGGTCCTCATCTGAAAGAAAGTGGTGGAAAAAAGTGAAAAACTAATATTGACACAAATTTCCTAAATATATATATATATATATATATATATATAAATAATAAAAAAATAAAACAGGCTCTTTACACTTTAAAGGTGCCATGTTAATCTTTTTTGTTGTTGCTTCCTAAAGCCAAGTTTCTTCTATTTCTTTACTTAATGCAATCAGAGATGTTGCACAGCTGGTGTAATAACAGGATGGCTTCATTTGCTTTGTTTTTATACCCAAGCATGTAAGATCGTGTCATTTTATTCTAATTTGTGTGAATAATTTTATTCATGGGTTTTCAGTCAGGGTTTATCTGTTCTTACTTTATGACCAAGGTTGGAAAATATTTGAAATATTTAGTTGTGCTTGAACGTTTACATACACTTCCATTAATGATGGGAAAGAAAAAAATCAACTACCAGTGAAATAAATTGAAATTGACATAAGTAATAATTAACAATTTTTTATGAAAATCATGACATCAATTTTCAATTGTGGTTCAAAAGAAATATTAAAAAAAAAAAACGAAAATAAAACAAGCAAACAAGCAAGTTGACAGGTATTTTGGCCCACTGCTCATAAGCAAGGTGCTTTATTTGTCTGGGACAGTTTTTTATTCAAAATATAAAAAAAAAAAAAAATTCAAAATCAATATCTTATTTTACTAAATTACATTTAAGTACATTTCTTTTAAAAATTTATTTTTCCTTTTTTAGGTTCTTGTTATTTGAATTATTATTGTGAATTTAGCCTTTTCTTAAATGGGAGGGTATGTAAACTTTTAAGCACAACTGAAAGTTAGATACTTGGACAAGTTGTCATTTAATATTCTTTATTTACACATTTATTCATAGAACTATACACCAGTGCAGCTGACCTGAGGATTGAATTTATAAGCTTCAATAAAATAACAAATGTCAAACGTTATGATATGCCATACAGGCTTTGTTTACAGCTCATTGGGTGAGACAAGTTTTTCAGTTAACTGGTAAAATTAGTTGCAGATCTAGGAGAAGATTAAAAATAATAGTTTTGCTAATTCAAGATATGTAAAAACTGTATTTTTCATGAAACATAAATGATACCAGTGGAAAATATACTTTTAAACTAAAGTAATAGTTGATGTAATTACTGAGTTGGATGCGTTTCTGGTCTCAAAGTATATAAAGATTAAACAGCTACTGCATATAATTTATAGGAAGCACATACAGCGTTGTAAATATTCCATGTAAAACAAACACTGTAGTGATAAGGGTTTGATGAGAAGAATAAATCATCATATTGAAAGTACACTACCTTCCTCTTGTGTCCGGTCATCTTGACTTTCTTGCGTTTCAAAGCAGTCATCCACAAGCGCCTCCACGCTGGAGTAGCTGGAGCCTGTTCTCATTTTCTTCAAGATGGCCTTCTCCACCAGGCTGGGATCAATACCCATCCCTATGGCCTTCTGAGCCATCTCTGACTGCAGCACCTCTGAAAAAAGGAGGAAAAATATTGTCGTCCACATCTAATGGTTTCATAAAACTATTCTGTACTGAGAAACTAAATCAAAATATCTAAAAATTTACCATTTGTATCGGCTGAAAATCCATTCTCGTGACTTGAGGTCTGAAAGAAAAACAGGTTCATATAGTTACTTACAAATGAAATAAAACAAAAGCCTGTCGTTGGCATCACCCCAGAAGAAAACAGAAAAATTATTTATTTAGTATGTAAACATACAAAATAAATTATTTGTTTAAATACTATAAACATGTCAAGGTACAGAGTCCATTAATACTTGAACAAACAGACCACAAAAATTATTTAATAACCATATTCAGGTTGAAATATGTTAACTTTTTCTTCCCAGAAGTGTCCATTACCAGTATGTCGTTTTTTTTTTAAACTGAGAAGAAGAAACTTATTTTTCCTAAATAAAAATATTTCTAATAAAATAATTTGGACACGAGCACCTTAGAAACAGACACGATCTCCAATCTTAAACATTTTCTCGCATCCATATTTTGTGTTTCTATCATTCTCATGATTAAACCCGGTACAAACCATTAAACTTGTTTCACGAAAGGAGGCAAAGACAGATTATATTTTGTCTTTTCACCAGAAATAAAACATAGAATAATAATGCTTACAGCTCCATTTTTCCTGGGTCCTTGCAGTTGGATGTTGTTGACAAATTCTGGTCCTTTTTCTGTTAACAAGAAGCTGCATCTGATAGAAATGACAAGAAATTGAATTAAAGAAAACAAAACTGCAACAGAAATGTGTTTGTATGTGAAGTAAATCTAAATCTTTAAGCAAGAGGAAGAAACATCATGGTTGTTCTTACCCTGGGTAGTATTTGGCATGTTCCTCCCAAGGGTCCTCTTCAGGCTGCCAACCTTTCAAACCTCCACCACAGGAGAAACATTGCACCCTGTCTCCCGTACCTGCAAGACAAAATTTAAGCTTGCCTAATTTGTTGCTATGAAGAAAATCACTTGGATTTGAAATGTTGCCCTTGTTCTAAAAAAACTGCACTCTTCCTGGTATAACATCTCTGCTCTACCTGTGCTGTAGAGGCCAGCTGTGGCAAGTCTCTCATGGTCGATAGGGTGCTGGATCCCCGCAAAGCTGGCAAGCCTGTCCTCGAAACTCTCCATGTTGCCTCGACCATTTGTTTGCTGACTACTGCCACTCTCCTCCTCAACCCCCGGGATTGGTATGTTGCCCACATCGTGCCCAAGGATGAAGAAGCAGTTGGAATAATGTTTAGCATGTTCTCCCCAGGCAGTGTCTCCAGTTTCCCAGCCGTTCAGCATGCCGCCACAGCAGAAACACTGCACCCGGTCTCTTTCCCCCAAGTAGTAGAGGCCAGCTTGCGCCAGATCTCGAGGCCTCACGGGAGCCGTTGAAGGCCATGTAGAGAAGGTTTGAAACCGGGTTTCTTCACACCTCAGATGAGGAAACATGGGGTAGGGGGTCTCATCAACTACAGATCCTGTTCTCAAACGATATTCCATGTCTTCTGCACTTTCATTGTAGATGGAGCCATTAGTTAGAGGGGTGTCAGGAGTCAGGTTGAAACTGTTTCGATGGATGCAGCTGAGAAACTTGCAGCCAGGGGATGCCTGTTGCAACAAGACACATCCGACATAGCCATTTAGAAAAGAAGGAAAAGTTAAATTTTAACCATTTTTTCTCCTTATGTCAAGTCAAGTCAAATGTATTTATAAAGCACATTTAAAAACAACCTCAGTTGACCAAAGTGCTGAACATGAGATGATAAATCAAAAATCAACAATAAACTAAGAGCACAGAAAAGATAAAACAGCACATAAATAGAATACACATAAAGCCACAGAAGATGTACACATAATTACCTCTTTGTGCCTTTCTACAGGCGTGTCCCCCCTGCACCAGTTTTCCACAGTCTTCTGACAGCTGAAACAGCAGACACGGTCAGCATGGCCGGTGAAGTAGAAGCCAGCCCGGGCCAGTCGTTCTGCTGACACCTGCTGAGCCAGGTTGGAGCCACGGAACGAAAGCAGGCGAGTATTCATCTGAGAAAAATCTCCCAGGTTGTCCGTTTCCCAAATGCCATCGTGTCTGGGATCACACATGATTGGACGAGAAAGCTGCTGTGTAGGTGAATTTGATGAATATCTGCAGATAACGGGGGAAAACACTTTGAGTATTTGTAATTTGCAATACTTAAAAACTCATTAGAAAAAAACCCCTCAAAGATTAACATCTTCTTGTTATGTGTCACAATAACCAAAGTCCTGTCTGAGAGCTGACAGAGTGATCTGTTGAGGATTACTACGCCCTTAAGAAAAGCAGCAAACCCATAATCACATGGAGCTGCTGAATATTCCATGTGAGGGAAGGGCACTGGAATAACGAGCACAATTTTCAGTACACATACGCCCCAAAGGGTACAAAGGGTGTGACCAGACATTCCAACTCAATAGGCTCGTTGCATTATGCAGGTATACTGATTAAACATCAGCTAAAGGGAAGAGGCATGTCATCTAAAATCAAAGGTACATACTGTACATGTGCTTTGGAGATGAGGGCATTGTCATGCAACACACCACGGAAAGCATGCATCACACCTGACACAGTCAAGATAGAAAATATGAAGAGCATGCTTACTCATACAGCAGCATGACTTCAAATCCTCTTTTTTTTTGTCTTTTTTTAAACCGCAATGCAACAACCCTGATGAAGCAACTGTATGTTAATGTACTCTGATGTTATCTTTAGGGTGTAACATTTACTTTAATGAAAGGAGCAGTTCGTGATCTTTGCACTGTTTTAGTGTCGACATCCTGCCAAGAAAGCAATATAATCAATAATTCTCTCCAGCAAAATATCTGTGTGCGAACAGAGACGAAAACATCTCACACTATTTACAAATATTTCGCTGCTTTTACTGCAACACTCACAACCAAGCAAAGCAAATGGCATTGGAGACGCAGTACCCTGCAAGCTCACGAACTACTTACATATATATGTGTATGCGAGCACATAAATGATCGGACTTTTAACGATTTGTCCCACAAAGTCCAGAGAGTTCTCGCAGCTTTGCGTTTAACAAAAGCGACATAAACAGATCACCGACTGCAGTTTGGCTCTGGCAGTTGGCATTTTGCTAACATTTCAAACATCGCAAGAGTTCTGCATTAAGGCGAATAAACTCTTGTGATTGTTTAAAAGTATGCTTACATTTTGTGTAAGAGTAAAACAGATGGTTTAAAGTGTGATCGATGTTCTTTATGCGTGACGTTTTCTTCGAAAATTAGCTACAAACGCTTGCTAGCTACGTTAGCTACACTGCTGGGATATGAAGTTACTTCAACTATCGTAATAAATGTTGGTTTTTACCTTGCAACACTTTGTGCGTAGGTCTTCACTTTGTTCAGTCAGTCTTTGGGTGTGAACATCACCCAGATGCGAATCCGATTTCCAGCGTAGGGAAATTTTATTTGATCTGACCTCGCTTCCAGGAAGTGAAAACGAAGGTTGCGCGCACGTCCCGGTACGTCCCCCTGCGCAGCCCCCAGACTGTGATGTCATCTAATCAACGTCCCCGGCTTTTCAGAACCGTTTTTAATGGCACTGGGGGTTTCCCAACTCCCCAACGGCTTTCACTTTTTATTTTATCAGTGCCATACCAAACACCTATAATTTAACATTTCTAGTGCCGCACAGAATTAATTAGAAGAAAAAAAAACGAAGAGAAACTGCGAAGTCAAACAATTCAACACATTAGTCAGAATAAACCAAATGATAACACAAGAGAGCTGTTTAAAATTTACAAAACAAAAAACTCATCCAAAGTTGATTAAAAGTTAAATTTGGGCTATAAAGGGAAATTCTTTAAATGAAGTAGAATGCAGGGGGGCAGATCATTACTGGCAACCAACAGAGCAAGGAAAGTCCCCCCGAAACTAAAGAAAATTATGATAACCACATGAAAAGCGATCGTGCGGTTATACTTCACATTGCAGGGGATTAAAAAAAAAAAACTTTATTTTTCCATGAAAGCCTCATTGAGACTGAAAAATCTCTTTTTCTAGCGTGTCCTGGCCAAGACAGCAGCAGAGCAATGACATTCAGAATAAGGAATTTTCAGTCTGTAGATGCACATCCTTCTGTAATGTTAATTATTCACTAACTTCAAGACAATCTTTTAGAATCCTTTATTTAACCAGATAAAAACCTACTGAGATCATCAAGACCTCTTTCATAAGGGTGACCTGGCCAAGAAAGGCAGTTCAGTTCAGTGTAGCTCATATTACTTTAGGGGTGGGTAAAAATATTGATGCATTGCAATACTTCCCTGCGCAATTTATTATCGATTCAGCAAATCCTCTGAATCGATTCACCCCCTGACCTGACATGGGGGTGCTGTGCATCTTATTTACATTGTATAGATAAAAGGCCACTTTAGATCATACAAAATGGCAACTGTTTTTAGATGTTCTATTACCAAAAATATGAGGTGCGCTCACATGGGCATAAAAAAAAAAGAATTAAAAATTTCCAACAGAGTTTCTACTTCTTACTGAGAATCAAAAAGAATCAAATTCAAATTGAATCATAAGGTTCTCAACAATAAGCAGCTCTACAAATGTTATTGTACTGAATGACATCAAAATTACAAATACTATTGGACCAAATGGACAGGGTATATCTGGCTGCCTACTATACATCATGATGCCAAAACCTGAGAGATAATGATTGACATAGGCACACACACTCACATCTAATAAAATAGACAAAGCATAATGAATTTAAACATATGCAAAGGTAATTGTATGTTGATGCTTGACAACAATTTTTTTTTCTATAGAAAATATCCCAGTAAAGCACCCTAGTTGTACATAGTATTTATTCCACTACAATTAAAACATAACTGTAGTGACTCTCCCTTATTTGTGGACAATACACTATGTCAGAGTCACCTGCCACATATTTCACTCCTCTTCCTTGTTCTTAATGTAAATGCTGACCTTGTGTTCTAGCAAAGTGGCTAGATTAACATCAATATTCAAATTTAAAGACAAAACATTTTTATTAACAAAAATTTCCTTGTAAGAATTTGATTATGAACACAGAACCATGTTGTCCTGAGTCCCAGTGTACAGACAGTGGTTGAGGCGACCATCTTGTCAGTAACATTGCCGTCTGCTCCATTTCCCAATAACAGCAAAGCAATCTTTAAGTAGGGACAAATGTTTCACTTGAACGCTCAGTTATATTGATTACCCTAAAAAGAAATAAGCATTTCCCAGCCTTATCCTTTTGGTTTCTGCATGTGGAAAAAAAAGGTCCTATTTTTGTGACTGTGTTTTGGAACCACACACAGAAACTGAGATCAAAACTTTGCACAAGAGTTCCTGAAACTTGTGGGAAAACTGTGGGAGAAATATTGCTAAGTTGCATGATCATTTGCATGACTATAATTTTTAATAACACATAGAAACAGAAATAGACAAACTATTAGTTTTACAGAAACTGTTAATGTATTCATACTGGTGATGTTGTTGCTTAGCAAATGGTGTCATTAAACTGTAAAACAAGCAAGTTGTTATTAAAGGCTGAGACGCAGTATGACCCTCCCTTTTGTTAAAGTTTCGAAAAAGAAAACTTAAGACCCTACATACAACTTTTAAATTGATTTTGCTTGATTCCCAAATACTTATTTGGTCATTGGTCATGTTTAAGCTCATACCTAAGAGAGACCAGGAGCAATTTGTAACATCTTAAATTGCCACAATCAGAAATTAGATGCAACCATGAAATGTATTATGGTATCATGAACTTTTTGATGATCCCTCTCTGCTTACCTAAGGAAAAACTAATATTTCATGCATTACCTACTTTATCTGATAATACTCATTTTTTAGGTATGAAAGTGATTTTTTTCATCTTCAGTATTTTTCTTATTTCGTCCTAATCTTTAATGTCTAGTAATTGAAACACATCTAGTTTTAATGACCATTTTGTTGGCCATCATTTGCATATTTTTCATAAGTTAACTTTGTTGTTTGTAGCCAGCAGGCAGCTTTTTATCATGGGTGGTGTTACAATTGCCCCCAACACCATCACAATGATGTCCAGTCCAGTAACACCCTCAAATCAGATGATTTCCCCTCCCCTTTTATAATGTAGAAATGTTATTCATATCCAGTTTATATTTCTCTCTTTACATTAGTCAAGTGGTTGAGTATTTTTCTTCTCGATCTGAGAATGTGTGAGTGAAGTTCAAGAGCTATTTTCTCTTACCCTCACATCATAGGCCTTAAAGTTGCAGTGTGTAACAAAATCAAAGGTCAATGACAGAAATATGTCGTGTATAATTCAAGACTACGTTCCTATTGATGCATAATTGCTTTACTAGAATAGATGTTATATGTTTATTTTCTTAGACTGTTACATAATACCTCCCTAAATGGGCATTGTGGTGTGAAGTGAGAACTCTCTGAACTTTACAAATGCTGTACCAGCTTTGTTTAATGGGAACTGGTTGGGATAAGTAATGTCTGGTGGTGATCCCTCCCCCACCATACCCTCGCAGAGTTTTTCCGCCACAACTTGAGGTATGAGAATACATTTTTACAATAATTTCAGTGTTTTCTTCACAGTGTGTAAACCTTTGCTGTCTATTAAATTTAAAATGTGCTTAGTTTTCATGAGGCAAGTATTTTTCATTGTTATTATATGTTAATCTTATATGATATTAATTGTTTCAACGATATCTGCATTTTTAGGAGTTTACTTCTGTCCTTGGAAGTTGCTATAAAGGTATAAAGTGTGTTGTTACAATTGCCCCCCGCATGTGGGGGCAATTTTAACATTTGACTTCTAAAGTTTAAATCAGTATTGGGACCCAAACAATTTTTGTAAAAACATTTCATATCTGTTAACAAGTAGAACATAGATACAAGTTTCTTACATAAAAAAGATCCAAATAGCTCAAGCTATTACAAAAAGTGTTACAATTTCCCTCGGTCTCCCCTATTAAGCAACTGAGGCATGATAACCACATACTGCCTTCTGACGTGTCCAGACGACAATAAACACATCACAGATCAATGCAGGGGTAACTGTTAACTTTTGACCTTGAAAAACAGTCAAACCCATTCAAAACTAATTTATCTGAGCTCTTCAACCACATTAGAAACTGTTAGTTCATCACTTCCATTCACTGCTTTCCTTGCTACTGGTTATATCCCCAATGTGCTTCCTCTGAAACTGGTCGGGCCCACCACTCTCTGAAAACCAGAGGTTTAAAATGACATGGAAACTGTGACACGGACACCACAATGGTCTCAGTTGTGCAAATGGACACCATTGAGTTAAAAAAGCTGAACGAGATTAGCTGTTTATGCAATAATCATGGTAATTTATATCTCTCCACTGTGAAAAGGATGTGGTCTCACTATGCTTATAAAGGGTGTTGGATATGGGGGCCAATGTAGACCAAGTCTCCCAAGATTTTCTATTTTAATATATACTTGGCACAAAAAGTAAGGGAATTTGTGTTTAGGAGGTCATTTCGTCAATCTAATCATACCAAATGGAGTTGTATTATATGTCGTCAGAATCTTTGATTAGTGACCTTTACAACGAGGTATAACTTGTAGGATTGTGTATTTGTGACATAAGAAACACAGTTAAACGTGGGAGTGTGTGTTAGTCACAGATGTGTGAGTGGCACCTGATTGGTAAACAGGTGATAGATGTACATATGGGAATGAGATATTGGAGCTAGTGGCGAGCCAAATTCTCCAGAAAGGGACCTTACAATGCTCAGAGCCAGGATCAGCACAGAGTACCTCCACGATTTCGGAGCGGTAAGGATGGAATGGCCCGCCTCGAGTCCAGACCTCAAAGATCACTTGAATGCTTGAACAAGCTGAACGTGCCAGAGACCAACACAACCAAGCTGGTTGACCCTCAGCAACACCTGGTTGAGGAATGTGATGCCAAGCCACTGGAAAATGTGGCCAGGCTGGGGACCAGCATGAGGAGGTGCCACGCTGTTGTGGCCGTGCATGGATCATCCACATGCTACATAGACCTCTGACAGTGTAAAATGAAGTCTACAAATGTGTTTTAGTTTTATTCTTTTACTGTGGGAGGGTACAATCATCCGATTCACCGAGAAACTTAAAACAAGAATGAATACCAGCAGGGGAATATTTCAGGGGATTTCTGTGTCATTTTTGGGGCACACTACCAACACACTCGGCTGTGTTGCTCATTCCACATAAACATGAACCTAACAAGTTATACCCCATCGTAAAGGTGACTAATCAGGCTTTTCAACTATGTATAATCCAACACTAATTGGTGTTATTAATGGCATGAAATAATCGAACAAACCTAAATTTCTTTACTTTTTGTTCTAAGTACACTACTCACAAAAAGTTAGAGATATTCAACTTTCAGTTTTTGGAGAACACAATGATACAGAATCAATATTTAACCATTGAACAATGTACATGTGCATTGAAAAGTTTAGAGAAAGTTTACATCAGTTCACCTGGAAAGGTTGTAGTGGATTTTAGATTCTATTCTGACATCATACAAAAAGCCAAATATCCTTAACTTTTTGTGAGTAGTGTATATATCAAAATGGAAAACGTTGTAAGACATTGTCTGTGTTGGTCCCCATATCCACCAACCTTTATTCCATAATCATAGATAAGCACAGTGAGACCACACCCTTTCCATACAACTGAAGTTTATCAGTTATTAGGGCATATTGATAAGGAATATATTAGCCAAAAGTAACTATTGCATGGACTAATTTATCAGCTTCACTTTGAGACACACATTGACACATAATGCACAGATGGTAGAAAGTGGTCCTAAAGACTTGTGATTCATGAGTAAACAGATACTGTATATGATCAAAAATATCTCAATAGTTCCTCAGTAGTTTTGGAGGCCAAAATTATACAACCCACAGTAATTGTATTATTTGATGATGTCAGTTTCATGTGTTACCAGCCAAAGGTAACTACGATTTTTCATTTATTAAGATTAAAAGTTATTTAAACCTTTGTTTGTATAGAAACATACCAGCACAAGAAGTATAACAGTGTTGTCTGCATGGCAAAGAAACTTTCACCAGGGTTGCTCAGTGATATTGGTGAAAAAGGATTTATATGGGTTAAATCACTGATACCACAGGAGTTCCCTGAGGAACTTCTTAACTTACTATGGAAACTGTCATGATCTGTGGGGTTTCGGTTAGTTTCCTATCTATTTTGTAAAGTCTTTCCCCTGTGTATTCTGTTCGCTTACTTCCCGTCCCCTGACCCACCTGGTTTCATTTAGTAATCTGCATCACCTGTTCCTCATTTCCCGTTAGTCCCTCTGTGTATTTGTACTTTCGGTATTCAGTTGTTCCGTGCCAGATCGTTGTCACTACTTCCGTCTCTCTCCTCGTCATTTCCCTTGTGTTTTCTTTTGGTTCCGTTGTTGCCTCCTTAAATAAATCTTTTGTTCCTGAACAGGCCTCATCCCGCATTTGGGTCCTCCCTTCCCATTCCATTCAATCTCTGCCTTTCCCAATTTTCATACTGAAGCTATAATAGGCACTTCATTTGTAGGTTTCTCTGGTACAAACATCTTTTAAATCAATATAAAGTAATCTTAAGATAATGAGAACTAGCTACAGGGTTAACAACACTGACAAATATGAAATAAACTATAAGGAAAGCAACTACTGTTTCATTCATTACATTCACGCTCTTCGTGCTCATTTGTATCCAAGACATTTATTCCAAATATATTTCATCCAACACGCATTTTCATTTGGTCATTTTCATTTGTCAGCCCTTACAGAAAACAGGCTGCGTTGTTGGAAAGACTGCTTTTCAAATCAGACATCTGTAAAGTTAAATGGCTCCTTTCCAGAGATGAGAAAGCATAGACCAACTTTTCACCAGGACACTGCTCCATCTTCCACTTGTAGCACGTCTTAATGTTTCACAACAGGCCGCTCAACGGGGACAGAGCAGAATAACAATTCTCATGATTTAACTTGGTGACAGTGGGGGATTTCATCCGAATCACGGCCAACAAGTCAATGAAAGCATCACCCTTCTACAATCCGGCGAAGTATGTTTCCCAGACCACCCTTGGCTACCTGAAGGGGGGTCTTCTCCTCCTTGTTCTCAATATAAATGCTGGCCCCGTGTTCTACCAGCAGCTTGGCTGCTTCCACACGTTCCTCATCGCATGCAAGGTGGCTGAAATTAGAAAAATATAAATAAATAAACTGTAGTTAAATAAAAAAATGCAAAGATAGTTTTTGTTTATAAGTTGGTAAACTCAACCAACTGTGTAATATTCACAACAAATATCCTGAGCACATCTGCAGGGGAGATGTTACACAAACTATGTGAGAAAACTTTTTTTTCCATTGATGAAAATGCCGTATACACATACAGTGGTGTGTTGCCCTGCGAGTCTTGGATGTTGGTCGAGGCACTCTGTTTGAGAAGAAGCTGGATAAGGCGGTAGTTTCCCTTGGCAGACGCTCTGTGAAGAGGCGTGGACTCTAATTTGTCAGTCACGTTGGGGTCTGCTCCATTTTCCAGCAGCAGCAAAGCTATCTACAAGAAGAGAAAAGTTTCACACAAAGACCTGAGTGGACAAAACCAATTATACATTCACTGATTTCCCCTTTCACATGAGGTAAGAATTTTCCAACCTCGTTCTTTTGGTTCCTACTAACCCAACATTTGTGACTGGCTTGTGGAATCACACAGGAACTGAGATCAAAACTCAACCCAAGACTTCCTGAAACTTGTGAGGAAATAATGCTAAGATGCATGACCCAACGTTTCTTAAAGAAATCATTTTTATTAACACACTGAAGTCAAATGAAACAGGAAAAACTATTTCTTTTATTAATACTGTTATTTATATTGGTGATGTTGCTGGACTGCTAAGAGGTGAACTGGGTTTGGTGCGCAGCAGTTTGACCCTCCCTTTGATAAAACTGACTACATATAGACCTTTCCACTTAGTCAGGCTAAATTCCTATGCACCTCTATGGTCATGATTATGAACTGTAGTTGAACCTCATTCTTACTTGGCAACTGAGCCAAGATGATCACATTTTGTCTCTGTTGTCCAGATGACATTGAACACATCATAGATCAATCCTAAGGCAGTTATTAGCTTTGACTGTGCAACTTTTAATGCACATGTACATTGTTCAATGGTTAAATATTTATTGCACATCATGCTGCTCTCCAAAAAGATGACTAGCCACAAAAAAACAGAAGTGTCTAATCAGCGAATTGACCTCTAAATGTTCTGGTTTAATGACATCTTGTTTCTAAATGCTCTTCTTTATGGTCCTGACGTCAGCAGACCAAGACGACAACACACACATGACAAGTTATTGAGACATTGTCATTTTTATCTTGTGATGTACCCACCATTGTTGTTATACATTTTTTTGAAAGAAAAGCTGAGATAGAGGAATTACCACATCATCATTCCAATTAAATTTCAAACAGTCAGTCAGTCATTTTCTGTACCGCTTATCCAGTTTAGGGTCTCGGGGTTGCTGGAGCCTATCCCAACTATTATCAGGCGAGAGGCAGGTACACCCTGGACAAGCCGCCAGTCTGTCCCAGGTAGGGCTGGACAATTAATCAAATTTTAATCGTGATTTAAATTTTGCCTTTTCACAATCATAAAAACACTGTAATCGATTAATCCTGAAGTGAACAGACTGGTGGAGTTATAGGAAGCAAACTGCAGGGAGTAAAGAACAGGAATGCATGTAGACTGAGTATTCATTTTTATTGCTATTATTATCTTAAACAATATTCTTATTTTACTTCTTTACTTTTTTCTAATTTATTTACGGTTTTATTTTTTTTTTCAGTTATATCTGAAGTTGAATTTTGGTGGTTCAATGAACACTTTCTATAAAACGAATGAATAATCGTGTAAATTAATCGTGATTTCAATATCAGTCAAAATAATCGTGATCATAATTTTTTTTCCATAATCGTCCAGCCCTAGTCCCAGGGCCTAAATATCAAACATTCATGATATAATATCAGTAAGGTGTGAACATTTTATATTTACCTTGAACTATAACCGAAGTTGAATATCCCGAACTTTTTGTGAGGAGTGTGTTTTTTTTTTTAATTATATATATATATATATATATATATATATATATATATATATGGATATATACCCCTCCACTCATAGGAGTGGAGCAATGTCATGTGTGATCAGCAAGTGTTTTTAAAACCTAGGAGTGTTACCTCGTATCTGTCTTTTGAAGCAGCATAATGCAGAGGGGTGCACCCATTCTGATTAACTGAATTTAGCTGGGCTCCTTTGGATATCAGAGATCTCACTATGTCTTCTCTACCTGCAGATGCAGCGATGTGCAGAGGAGTCCACGAAGCCTGCAGAGTAACAAAGCCCATATGACAATGGAAACACAATGAAATAAGCCAAGTCATATCTACTAGCAGAGAGCTTTACAACAGCAACTTCTTTTGAAATAACATGTATTCTGAAAGCAGAGAGTGGATAACCACTTACTATATTGCACAGTATTTGGTTTTGCAAAGATATCTAAATAATCTTACAAAGAGTAGACTTACATCATCTTGCAAATTTACTTCAACTCCCAAGTCGAGCAGAAACTCCACAATATTGGTGTGGCCAGCCGAACAAGCCCAGTGCAGAGCAGTTCTGCGGTCCTGCGATGAGACACCGTTTTCAATACAGGCAAGCAAACAAATAAATAAATAATAAATAAATACATAAATAAAAATCAAACGCCGGTTTTAACTGGTCATTCTTACCTGGTCCGTTTTACAGGCAAGTGTTTTATCTGACAGAATGCACTGTCTTAATTTCTCAAACTGCCCGGTGTATGCAAAATTACAGACCTCAACATTAGACACAGAGCCCTCCATTGCTAAATGTATTTATATATCAGGCAAAACTTATTGAAACCTGATAAGAATACAGAAGTTGATGCGTTTGAAACAGGGAGCAATGACTCAGGAAATTATGAGCTCCACTTCCGGTTGGAGAAATCCGTCTTCAAATTTAAAAATAAGTACTGAATTTTATATATATATATTTGGTTAGAATATTCAATAAAACAGTATAAACTACAGTATTTTTCTTTAATTATCGAAAAACATTCGTTTTTAAAGAGTAGTTCAAACTTGACCACTTAATTTTATTTGAAAGAAAATATCAACATTTTATTTTGATAGATTTGTTTATTGCCCACCGGAAGTAAAACAAGAAGAAAGATGGCGTCTGTGCCTGCTCAATGAACAAGAAAAAGAAAGTATTCCAGTTGTTATTTTGAAATTCTATCAGTATTTTTGTGGCAGATTTACCGGTTCGTTTAATATTTCTTGGGATATGGCACTCACATTGGTGAGTATGTGACTGCATCAACGTAATTTATGATATATCACAATGTTTTATCAACTAGCTAGCTGTTCCTCAATGTGCGCTTTCTTTTTTTAAAGGAGTAAACAGTCGTAGATACCAAACATGAATTGAATCTGGATGATAATAATGATCAGGAGTTAATACGTTTTTGTCTCCAGGATTTCAGGACTCATGCTGACCAGTCATGCAGATATTCAGAAGAATTTGTCAACATTTACTACGACTGTATGGATAAGAAAAGGAGGGTGGGTATTGTTCTCGTTTATGTTTAAAGACACGGGTTCTTGTTTACTCTGGGGGGGCTGTGAGGAGTATTTTTGGTGTTTTGGGAGAAGAAAACGCTCCACAACGTTGCCAGTTTTAATGGGGTGTATAGTGTCCATGCTGTTACACAGTTTACTCACCAGGGAGCACTGACAACTCGCACGTTACAACTGTAACTACTGCTAAAGTTATCAACATTGCTGTATGTGTTAAAATCTGTACAGTGTAAGCAATTAAAATTGTACGGCACATTTTTTTGCTTTAACTCAGTATTAATTTCTAGATAACAGAAAAAAAAACCTCAACATAAACAACAATTCTGAAGGAAATGATGCAAGTAATCTTCAAGTTCATTGTCACAGATGTTAGAGTACTAGATGGGTTGGAGAAGGGATGTATGCATCTTTATTTTAGAGATTGTTGTTGTTTTTATTATTAATGATAATAATAATAATATTATAATTATTATTGTTATTTCTTTCCACTCACTCTTGCCATCCTTGCTGTGAGTTGGTCAGTATAGCTGTCCCCATAAAGTTTGAGGACATTCCCAGGGCAGCTGTGCATTTGTTGGCAGGATAGTTCAAAACTGTTGGTAAAGGTCATCCTAAACAAGTTCCAGGGGGTGGAGGTCAGGTGACATGACTCATAGCAGATCATCCTTGTCCAAGTCATATAGAGCACATCCCACCCAGAGATGTGTTTGGGATTATCAAAGTGCTGGATATCAAAGTTTCTTTATTTTAACTTGTATGGGGAAAAAAATAATAAATTGATAAAAATAAAGTGTAATATAGTTTTTGAAGGTATAGCATGAAACTGCAAGATGAATATCCATGCTTGTAGCTAAACACCCGTGGACCACTGATCCTCTACTTGACTTCAACATTTGATTCACACACTGGAAAATCAGTAGTTCGAACCAAAGACCTTGAACTTTGACTCAGCATAGGGTAGATGAGCCTTGGCCAGCTTCACTTTATTTTTTTTCTCCTAACCTTTTTGAAACTGTTGAAACACTTTCTGATTGAAATGCAATAACCATTACTCTTGAAGATACACTTTATTCTGAAACTGAGAGAGTTGTTATGAGGTGCCATTAAACTTGTGCTGCTTTGCAACATTATGTAAATAACTGGTGTTTTTCTTGCCACAACTTTTGCTAAACTAACACAAAAACTGTGTGGAAAAGGTTGGAAAAGTTTCAGATGTATATGAATGAATGAGTGAATATTTTATTAAAGTGTCATTCATGCACACACGTGACCAGCCCCTATGGGCTTATATGACACTAAGCACATAATATGAATGATGGCCATCCATTTACATAACAGTCTCACAGAAAAACGATAATCTGAGCAAGATCATGAATCAGGGTACTGAGATTTCAATCTCAATTTTCATGTTTTTTTTTTTTTTTAACCAAATTTAAATCACACACAAAAAATATCTGTTTTCTACCGGGGTGCCTGTATAAATACTTTCTTTTAGCTGTAGACTGATGTTGCTGTTGCTTTTAGCTACAGTCATTTGCTGGCTCTTGTGTTTTCAGAACTTGACCCGACTCTACCTTGACAAGGCGACCTTGGTATGGAACGGGAATGCGGTGTCAGGACAAGATGCGCTGGCCGAGTTTTTTGAGTCATTACCATCGAGCGAGTTCCAGGTTCAAACACTGGATTGTCAGTCAGTTCACGGTCAGTGAGGCAGTGTCAGACTCAAACCTTTGGAAATGTTAAACAATGTTAGACAATGCAAGAAAAATGAATTATTTAGAATTTTTAGTCAGATATTTTTAAAAGATATTTGTGTATTGTAATTATGCCTCTTTCCCACTAATGTAAAACTTTCTCCATCTCCAGAACAAGCAACGCAAGGCCAGACTACTTTGCTTGTGGTCACTGGAGGGATTGTCAAGTTTGAAGGAAACAAGCAGCGCTTCTTCAACCAGAACTTTCTTCTGACAGCTCAGGCTTCACCCAACAATGACCAGCCTGTCTGGAAGATTGCAAGTGACTGTTTCCGATTTCAAGACTGGAACAGCTGAGAATCCCCTTGTGCCTGTTTTCCTTGAAGAAGTTCGCATTCTTAACTACGATTTTCTCCTAAATCAGTGCAGCATTTTGTATGTCTTTCTTTTTTACTTGAAAATAAAAAAAAAAGTCCTTAACATGTATTTCAGCAATGTTCTTTATTCTGAACAAGGTGTATGATCATATTGATCGAATCATTTACAAACCATCATGTAACTGACATTTTCATACAATATTTGGCTATTTTTGTTGGTCTTATTTTTTTAATAATGGCTTCATTTTTTCAGTGAACATTTTGGTCCTTTCTGAGAAAAAATATAAAAAAAAAACGTGGAGCACGATCTACTAAAGCTCTTTGGTTCACAGATTTAAATGTTCTTTGTACATAATACACAATTTCTTGATAGTTAAAAAAAAAAATACCTGGAAAAAACCCAAGCCCAGTCCCAAAGAAGTTGGGACACTGTCCGTGTAAATAAACACAATGCAATGATATGTAAATCTCATTACCAATAATTTATTCATAACAGAATTAGGGAATTGCATCAAAAGGAAAGAAGAGGTATTTTTACTATTTAATGAAGAATGTTGGGTTATCTAGAATTTTATGGTGGCAGTATTTGCTACAGAAGTTTGGGCAGAACAACTGTGTCATTGTGAAGCATCCCCCTCTTTGAACAACAATCTAAACTGGGTATATGCGGCATTTCTTGCTCTGAAACCTGTGTATACCTTTCAGTATTGGTGACGGCTTTCCAGATGTGTAAGTTGCCAGATCCGCAAGCACTAATGCACCTCTGTAGCACCACCGATACAGGTATTCCTGAGCAGAACTGAGTCCTGGTAATCTCAAAATTGTCCCTCCCCGCCTTTTTAGTCTGGAGCTCAAAATATTTGCAATTTTCAGGGAGATATTAATTTAGTTTTGCCTCTGTCGATTTTAATACCTTAAACCCTGAATATGCTGACAAGTGGACAAGAGCAACATAAACTGGGGGGAAAAAGAAGACTGGAATAAAATTAAATAAATTGAATATAGAGTAAATAATGAAGATAAATAGATAATATGAAAATAAGAGTGAATAAAAGCAAATGGAAAAATAAAATGAGTTTGATTAAAAAGAAAATGAAGGCTGTAAGTGTTGCAAATTTGCAATACCAAGCATCAAGGGATTAAAGGGATGCAGTGCAACTTTATTATAATAAATTATAATATTATAAGTATTGTAAGTAGTAATAGATGATTTCAGGGATCAATATACAACACTTGATGCATGTCGGTGCTCTGAGGGGGCTGCCTTAAAAAAACGGCAGTGTAAATTTGTGGATCCGCCCGTCATTGGATCATGTGACCTGGAGCGCTTCGCTTTATGGCTCAATGAGGTCAAAGTGGTCTGCAAACATAATTCCAAAACACAGATAGAGACTTTAATTTTGCAACAGTAGTATGGCCTGTGGGAAGTTTTTGGTTTAATGCCCATAGTTGCAAAAGTTACATGATATCCCTTTAAATGAGTCCAGTCTCAGGGAAAGATCTTTTTAACAATTAATTATGGAAATGTTCCTGAGTCAATGCAGTGAATTTACATAACAATTGTGACTAGTTTTACGTTTCTGCTGCCTGTGGTCCCAAGAACAATGAGCATCCAATATTAATTTGCGCCGTGTCATTTGCACATCCTGCAGCTTTTCGAACATACTCTCTCTAACACACCTGAATCAAATGGCCAATTCTCTCATGTGCATGTCATTCAGCTCTACAGAGGCCTGGTAACGAGCCGTTTATTTGATCCAGGTGTGTTGGAGAAGGATGCAACCAAGATATGCTGGATTGTAGTTCTCAAGGACTGGACTTGGGCACCCCTGAGTTAAATCCTTTGTAATTCTGCTGAGGAACATTATTGCTGAGGTTGCGGCACAATTTGGTTCATGGGTGGGCAACTCCGGTCCTCGAGGGCCGGCATCCTACAGGTATCAGGAGTTTTCCTGTGGTAAAACACCTTGTGACCTGTGCAGAGCTTCACATTAAGCTCTGCACAATTATCCATTGATTGGAGTCAGGTGTGTTGCAGCCTGGAAGCTGCAGGATTGCCCATCCCTGAGGTTGATGCGTCTCTTCGTAGATTGCTTAACTTCTGAAAGGCTCTCCTTCTCTGAGGTGCTCTTTCATATCCAGTCATGTTTCTGATCAGTCAGTTAACTTACTGGGATGAAACATGTTCCTCCAGTTGTTAATTTTGACTCCACTTGCTTTTCCAGACTTCTGTTGCCCCTCTATCTGAACCTTTTTGAGACATGTTTCTGCCATCAACTTCAAGATGAGCTAATATTTTGAATGAAACAGTGAAATATCTCGGTTTAAGAATTTCATATTTTACATGTTGTAAATGAAATACAGGTTTGTAAAATTTACAAATCACTGCAGTCTGTTTTCATTTACATTTGGGTTTGTATATCAGGCAAATCACTGTTATTTATTTGGTATTGTGAGTTTTAGTGGTACACTTTCAAAAGTAAAGTTGCTTTGGTAAAGAAGAAGTGAAAGAAGAACACAGAAGTGTGCCAGTGAAGGTAAAGTAATGATAAGATCGTGATGCATTTATTGTACTGTATTAGACAGAAAATGTACATACTAAGTGATACAGAAAGTCACCCTAGTCTGTGATTGGTGCAATTAGGTCACTATGGACTAAGATGACTCCTGTGGGACCACTGGTGTACGTCACCACAGCCGGATCAGAGGGCGGGGGCGTCACAATTGCCCTCTTCATTGCAGGATAAATGAAACAATCATTGTCTTTGACTGCATGTGCTTCACCCATGAAATTGACTAAAGTCATGTTCACAGTGAGTCAGGAATACACACTATTCATATTCATCTTGTTCACCCTGCATGCTGTGGATTATAAGTCATGCAGGAACACTGTCTGTGACACTTCCTTCCAGTTCACATCAGGTCAAACGCCTCAGTTTAGAGATCGGCGGTGGAATAGCTCCTATAATGCTGGCATCACAACAACATGCCCAAACACAGCAGCTCCTTTAATTAATTAAGAATTACATTTAACATATAGGTTTCAACCCAGACCATTTGGAACAAATGGCCACCCTTCATAAATTTGATTCTGCTTGCGGTGTCTTTCTGTTAAAGGGGGAGTTTATTGTAACCTTATGCATGCTCACAGAAGATTTAATGTGATTCATTGGTTTTCTTCAGGCAACTTCTGTAGGAACTAGTAAAATATAAATGAAATCATGGTTAATTTGATGGGATTGGGGTAAAATTTAATCATTAACTGAATTTAATTAGAGATATTCTTCAAGTACCTTGAGATTATTTTTTTTTTGTGTGTGAAAAAGTCAGAATTCTGACTTCTCAGAATTTTTTTTTCTTTAGTGGCCCTAATCCTCTTCTGTAGGTATACACACTAACAACCACCACCCAAAATTCACGCACTAATGTTGGAACATATAAGCAAGGTGCGTTAAGTGTTTTGCTCTAGGACACAATGAAATATTGACTGGGATGAAGTGGGAACCTTTCAGTGGCCTGCTCTACCGCTCTAACGACTGCTAGCCAGCATCACAGTTGCTGCTGATTTGTGTGCTGCACATCCATGATGAGAATCCCTCGTTCCACCACATCGCAAAGGTGCTCAGTGGAGGCCATTGGAGGATGGTGAATTCAACCTGTTCACTAAACCAGTTGGAGATGACAAGGTTTTTGTCTTGGTGCATTACTTGCTGGACATTTCCAGCTGCATCATAAGTTGCACTGAACTATAAGTGGTATTTATTTATCTAAACTAGGGTGATTTCCGGATTTTTCATATCCTTTTTGTTATTGCAAAAAAATTCCCCAATCACTCCAATCCCAAAGTTAATAATGATCATAAAAACATAACTCAGAAAGATAAACATGTTTCAGATGTCCAGAATGAACTCCTTTCACTGAGATAAGGCTGTTTTGGGATTTTTGCCATGGGAGCTGAATATAATCGTCACAAGCCTAAAGCGCCCTCTTGTGGCACTACACGGTAATGTTTACTCCTTGGCTCATGTCAGTCAATGTTAACACTTCGTAGAAATATGTAAATTATATATTTTGATACATAAGTTGCAGGAGCAGCCAAATTATGAAAAAAAGTGTGACGGAAAATACAGTAGCCAGTAGAAGATGGAGCACTGTGGTAATTAAGGACTGGACATGGTCAGAAAACAGTACTCAGGAAGGTTTTGGTGTTTAAATGCATAGGTGGGAAAACCTGGTCCAGAAAGTAAGAATCCTGTCCAGCAGTTCAACTAATCACTAAAGCAGCTGTATTTAATTAGCACAGCTCCTCTGCAGGTAGATGAGCTCGTTAGTGAAAACACCTGTTCTAAATGTACAGGCAGATCCAAAAACATGGCAGGAATTACTCCTTTATGGTACCTGGACTTTTCACCTCTGTTTAAATGATGCTCAGTTGATACTTGGGGGCCTAAAGTGTGCCAAGAAAATACCCCTCACACCATTTCACTACCACCAGCTTTAACCATTGATACAAGGCGGGTGGGATCCAGGCTTTCATGTAATTTCTACCCAATTCTGACCCTTCTGTCTGAATGTAGCAGCTGAAACTGACTCATCAGACCTGGCAGCATTTTCCCAGGCTTCCATTATCCAGGGTTTTCTGATGCTGTGTAGTCCATCTACTTCAAGGTTAAACATGTGCACTCGGAGAGATTCCCATACATTGGTTACATTCTCTTTAACTTTGCCTTCCTGTTATCTCCAACCAGTCTGTCCATCTTCTTCTGATGTCAGCCAGGTATTTTGGTCCAGACATCTGCCACTTACTGGATATTTTCTCCTTTTCAGAGAATTTCCTGTAAAACTCTGGAGATGACTGTTCATGAAAATCCCATCTGAATGCAGCATGGCTGTTCTATTTCAGAAACTGCTGATCTAATGGGATTTTCATGCACAATCATCTCTAGAGTGACTTAAATCCCCTTTCTTCCCCCATAAAGATGCACTCTGGGACTCTGCATCTGTGAAAAGTGCTATACAAATTAATTTATTATGCTATTATGATGCTCATTTGAACTTTGCCACACGTTTAAAAGCACTGAGCTGGTAACATGCGGTTGGCTGATTTAGGCATGTGTTAAGCAATTGAACAGGTGGTTTTAATGAAGTGGCCACTGAATGCATCTCTTCTTTAGCCCCACAATTTAAAAAGAAAAATGAAGAGTCAAAGATTTCATATGAAAAGTTCTTTATTTTTGAAATGCTGAACAAGTCATGTGGCCTTAGTGATGGGAGTGATAAATTCAGATAGGTTCACCAAACTGTAAAGTGGCTATCATTGTCTAAGTTTTAACAAGCAAGAAATTCATCAACAGTACTTGGAAAAATACATAGAAAACAGTCCTATGATATTAAAATGAACACACTTAAGTTCAGATACCAATTTATACATTAAGCCTTAACTGAGGTAAAACAGTATTACAGTATGCCGGGAGTGACTTAAGCAAGGAAGCATTTTAGTAGTTAAGCTGCTTAATCAATAAATAAGGTGCCCACAAGAATTTAGACCTCAAGTGTTTCTATACAAGTAACCACTTTTTTTAAACAATTCCTTATTCTAACACATTTACTTAACTTCCTGAGTCATTTTTGTTTAAACAATTTGGTCTTCCTCTCTGAATAAACCTATACATTAACAAAAGCATAAATAAACATCACTGGCAGAAAAAAAAAAGATACCCGGACATGATCATTGGTATTTACTGTTAATGATCCTTGTCTGTGTATCTCTGGCTGGGCAGATTTCAGATTTCTCCTTAAATCTCATGTAAACTTGACACGGCAGTTTAGCCACTTGTGTAACAATTTCCTCTCATTTTGTTTTTGCCTAGTTGGATTTTACTACAACTCGACTCCACAAGTACTGCAGACTGAAGGCACAGTAACATCAGTACTCCAACTTCACTAAAGCGCTTTAACGGACTTACTCGATTCTGACCTTTGCTAATACTTTCAAGAAAAGTTACAAAGACTCAGCAACATTTTGCGAACAGCTTTTTTTTCCTTTATCAGCTACAGACAAAGTGCCGACAGATTTCAGTGGATGGCAGTTGAGTGCTGTGAAGGTCACGGACCCCTCCTATGAAAAAAAGATTTGCCACTTCTGTGCATCTCCTAGACAATCAAAGCTTCAACACATAGAAAAAGCAGCACAAATGGATCGACAGCTACGACTATTTACAGCTTCGGCTTTTGTCTGAGAGACATTTGCATTTGAAATCCTATGGTACACAAACCGCCTTAAACTGGAGACTGGAGTGGTTTTTTACAAGCTTTGAAACCAGACCACTCAGAGAGCTCGTGTTTCATTTGCTCCTGAAAAAAATACGTCTGGCCTCCTATTCAAATATAGTCCCAACTGGCCTCAATAGAGCCGGTCACAACCGTTAATCTAATGTAGGGCGGGTTTGATACGCAACTGTACAGAGGAGCGCCACTGAGGCACTTTGGTAAACAAACAAGATGGCTGCTGCAGACGTGGAACAGTCTTTTGAATCTGATTTGTCACTAATAACTGAAGGGTTCAATTTCATATCACTCAGTAGTCTGTTGTTCTGATTGGTGGCATGTTTACCTCTTGGAAAATGGAAAATGAACAGAAGTTCCAGACTACTTCCCATTTGTCTGATGAAGCCAGGCTAATTATTTACAGGTCCTATCAGTGGTTATGGTTACAAGTTGTAACAAGTGGCGTTACAACCCTATTGGCCAGCACAGTCTACTTCCCCCCGTACATTCTCTCTATGTGGTGGAGATAGTGGTTCTTCAGCTCCTTCCTCTTCAGCTTGAACGCATCTGTGACGAGACCCGTCTCGGGAGTCCACGGCTCTGGACTCAGATGCACCTTCACCGGGATCTCAAACCGCTGGAGTTTTACTGTTTGGGTGAAGAGGTTTCGTCAGTAATTTAGCCATCTTTGCACATGCAGACATAATGGTGCCTTCCAGTAGTCTCGGGATTCCGAGCAGACTCAAATTGGTGACGTCATTACCAGGTTTTTTTGCGTTCCAGTTGCACCAATTCAGGGAAAAAAATAGAAATCTCCAAAACAGCCTATTTGTGAGCTAGAACAGCTAGAAAATAACATTTCTGGCTAGAAAAATAACATACATGTTATAACAATGTTACTATGATAACAGCTAATTTCAGTGTGTGTTTAATAAACACATAGTCAAGCTGCGTTTTAAAGAAGACCGCCGTGAGACCGTAAAAGTCAATGACAACTCGGTGCCGTTTATACTGAAAATGATGATCAGAAATATCTTACATATTTTTTAAAGTCCCTTCTTAAAACTCACCTGTTTGCGCTGGCGCCCCACCCTTCATGAGACACTTTGTCTGTTGTTTTAAGTCTTATTTTTTCTGATATTTATCTTGTCTTTACTGTTCATTGTTTTGACTGTTCTTATGTTTCATATTTGTTTTAATGTTCTCACATTTTCTTTTCCCATTGTGAGACCTAGTTTCTGTTTTTACCTCTGTTCAGCGCTTTGTATCGGCAGCTGCTGTGTTTAAAGCGCTATACAAATAAAGTTGACTTGACTATAGAAGTTTAACAAACAACAATTGTACTGGACGCAGCATCTTTAAATCTGCAATCTCGGGGTCCTCTGCAAATACAGCTCGTATCTCAAAAACAACTTCACTACTTCCTCGGAAAATTACCTCGGAAAAACGAGTTTCGGGACAACTGGAACGCACTACAAGAGTGGAGAGGGGAGACAGCATCTTACTTTTAGAGGCGACATCCTTAATCTCCCCCCAGAACTTCTTTTTCCATCTCAGGGTGAGTGCAGATCTCCTCCCATGTTCCCATGATGCCCCTCTGCTTGGCCAGTTCAGTCAACCTCTTCTGGTTTGGAACCACAAAGCTGATCACATAGTTTTGATCACTGCCAAGAGTTCAAAATGAAAAATATTTGGTCATTTTACTAAGCAAAGTGAAATACAACCTCACTGGGTAAAAGCTATGATGGAGGCATTTGCAAGCAGAGCGTGTCATTTCCACCTGCTGCAGAAGGTTTGCATATAAAACAAGGGGCAAACCGGTATCACATGTTGTCTTGCATTGTGATTGTAAAGGGACATTGTTTAGAGAAGCATGCATGTACCTCCAATTGCAAAAAAAACACTGAGCCTTGTTTGTTCAGAAAGCATGGTAGAAATGTAGCTAGCTGCAGTAACTTGATTCCAATTTTCTGTTTACCTTTCGTTAGGTTTCCTCAGCAGATCATGTTTTGAAGAAACCTGATTCCACTACATCTCCCTTATTTTTTTTTTTTTAATTAATGCAACACACTCACCTATTTGCGTATGCACAGATGTTGTCTACAAGAGAGCTGTTTTTCAGGGCAGACTCCACTTTCCCGAGGGACACATACTCCCCAGCCTGCAGTTTGACCAGGTCTTTCTTGCGATCTAAACGAAAGTAGATGTAAAGAAAATGTGTCAAACAGAATGTGTTGGAATATCATTTGAGAATTGGCAAAAACAAGAGGAGGACTTTGTGAAACTGGTTAGATAGTTACACATACCCACTATTTGTAGACAGCCATCTGGATAAACTTGTCCTATATCGCCAGTGCAGAACCATCTCTGACCTTTTTCATCCACAAAAAAGTCCTGATCGTTGCTTTCATGCCTGTAGTAACCCATGGTTACATTGGGGCCGCCAATCAGGATCTCCCCTCTTGGATTTGGCTGGTCTTTGCTGGTGTAACCACCTGAGAAGGAAGTAAAGCAGCAGGATTTTATAACCCATCATTATCCTGCAGTCGAGACGCTTCTTCCAACCTTCGAAGCAGAATGTACCAGCATGTTTTTGTTTTCTTACCTTCAGCCCAGTCCCTGAGTCTGATTTCACAACAAATCAGAGGCGCTCCAACACGACCAGTGCTGATATCTACAACTGTAACAACAAGACACCCATTATTTCTTTTTTAAAATCTCCTTTGAAATAAATCATTACACTTAATGGATTAATGAATACGACAAGTTATCAGTATTGTACAAGTCAGCTGGAAAACAACACTGAGAAAGAGAATCTGTATGAAACAAATATGCACACAAAAAAACTATAACAAGCTTTTTATAAACAATAATTGTTATATTAAATCTTGCTTTCACATATTTAATGTATAACAGCAAATGATCCCTGACTGGTTTCTGCCTTTTTCTTGTCCTATCAAAAATACAACTCTAAATGTGATGTATGACTTGTGCAATCCGATCTGTTGGGGAGCACAAAATGTATAAGAAAAAATCAAGCAATATGCTGGTACATCTATGTAAACATCGCTAAATATTTTGTTGAAGCATCTTTGGATTAAATTTGAGCATTCAGACCTCTTAGAAGTCTGTCAGCACAGTGCATCTTGACTTGGCAGTATTTGACCAATTCCTTGCAGATCTGCTCCAAATCTGTCAGATTGTGCAAGCATCTCTGAAACATAGCTCTCTTCAAGTCACCACACAGATTTTATTTTTTTATTTAGGTCTGGTCCATTACCAAAAAAGCAAAAAACAAAAACAACCTTAATTTCTCTGGTGAGGCCCTTTGTTCATTTGTATGTCTGCTTGGATCGATGTTGCATTGAAAGGTGAAATTCCTCTTTAGCATTTTTAGCAGATGTGACTCACACTTGAAAATGTTCCTCCACCTCGAAAAAAGCAAGAAGGCAGCCCTAAAGCATGGTACTGCCACTACCGTGCTCAACCATGGCAATGGTGTACTTTTGAAAGTGCAAAGTGTCCCAAAAAATATTCAACACATCGTCCCAGATGCTTTCGGGAGACTCAAATACCCCAAATACCACAAACTAGAAACTCCTGCAGCTCCTACAGTATGACTGTTTTGGGCCTCTTGGCATCTTCTTTGATCAGTTACATCCTGTCTTTTTACACATGTAGGGTGGAAGAAAATTGGAACCAGGTGTGAACCCAAGAAGACTGAATGCTGATAAAATCAAAAGATGCTTCAGCAAAGCACTTGTTTAGGATTGTGCACATTAAACCAGCTTGCCGTCATTTTTATTTCTTTTAAAAGGAAAAGAAGCCCCCTAACTGATTTGTTTTAAATCTAATTGTGCAGGTTATAGGTCACAATAAAGGTGGGAAATATTTTAAATGAGTCATCGTGATTCCATTTTTTAACGAGACAAAAAACAGGCCTTTCATTAGGGGTGTGTACAATTTTTATATCTACTGTTAATGTATGACAGAGCTTTAATATGCACGCAGATTCTCCTTTGTATAAACAGATTTTAAAGATGTATTTTCCAACCCACTGTTGAGCATCAGTAGATCAGGAAGTTGAAGTTAATCTACTGCTGATGCATTAGAGTCAGCAAGGTAGGTAGTAACTGAGGTTCTTGCACACACTGAGCCATTGTTGCATAAATCGATGCTAACGGACAATGATGTCGTCACTCAGCTGATTTTACAATGCTGGCTTGATTTGTGCAAGGACACAGTGATGTTTGATTAAGCCGCCTCCGCTTGGTATGCGTGAAGAGAGGAACAGTGGAAGATTAGCAAGGACATCGCTCTTTTTTCTTTCTTTTTCACTGATAAGATGCAGCCCTTGTGTAAAGGGGGCCAATGACCCACTATTTGCAAATCAGACAATGCCTTTACCCACTACGGTAGTTTTGATGATAAAGACATCATCATAATCAATGCTAATCAATCTTTTTTTATCTTGTGGTCTTGCGGTTAACCTAATATTCCTCCGCATCGCAAGTAGACCGGTCACTTATCTCAACCAAGATCTCAATGGAAAAAATGGCAACAAAAAATAGCGAGCAAGCACTTAGCGACAACTTGTGGTAGAAAAATGGATGACTTCCCAATTAATCTGAACATCTTTGGCGAGTTTGGGAATTTTTGAGCACCGGTCAGGCCGAGTTTAAGGATTGACCCTTTCCAAAACGAAAGACAACAAAAAGACCACAAGACCAGTGGCAAGAGGCATACGGCTAAAAGCAGAGGAGAAAATGTCCAATTCAACATACAGAAATAGCCGGTGCTAACCCAATTTCCAGCCGCCATGACTCTATTAACAAATGTTGCTAAGCAACAAATGCCCCGCCTGTGGGGAACCATTTTATCCTTGGCGTAAAACATCAGAAAGTTATCTGGCCCTCACAAAAATAGAAGTCTTTAAAGTGAATTTTATTTTTTGCAAGTAGCCGTAAAATAAGCGGGAAATGTATGAAATGCATGTCTGAATTCACCCCGTCGGTCACATTTCCCAATAATGACCTGCGTTCCAGACATTATTCTTTACATATTCTATAAGAACCTCACATATTTGTCACTTTGAGCACTTGTGATGCTTTTAAAGAACACTGAACCATTCTGCATTGTTAACTCTGACCTACAGACTCCAACATCGCTCTACATCATACCTTCTGTGATGGTGCCGGCTCCACAGGTTTCAGTCAAACCATAGCCCTGGCCCACCGGACAGCAGAAACACACATTCATAAACCTCTGAGTGGCCGAGGACAGCGGAGCTCCGCCGGACAGCATCATCCTCACCCGCCCACCCAGCAGCTTCTTCACTTTCCGGAACAACAAGCTGTAAACAGACATTACAGACCGTTTGATATGAAGCTTAAAGTGAACAGTGGGATCATGTCAGAGAAAGAGCAGTAAAGAAACCAGGGAGGTTTCTTACGCATTGCAAAGCGGTGCGTCATAGCCCTTCTTGACCTGCTCCAGTTTATATTTGTAGCCAAGCGTAAACAGCGTCCTCTGGATGTAACTCATTTCCTGCACTTTGCTCATTACGTTCTTGTTGATGCGATCCATGATTTCCTTTAAAGGAAATAATGTATAAGTTATTTAGTTATGGGTTTGAGTGACAATGAGTTTTTTAAACCAAAAAGAAGAGTGGTGACTCGTACCGGCACGGCTGCCATCAAGGTGGGTCTGAGAACAGTGCAGTCTCCTTTACTTCCTTTCTTTATCTTAGTGGACTAAAGCAGGTACAAAAAAGAGAAAGTGATTAAGGCAGTGATTATATTGTGATTTAAACAACATTAATGACATGAAGGAGAATCAGTGGTTGTATCCAGTTAGAGAAGTAAGACATGGATGAAACTTATAACCTGGTCTGAGAGGGTTTGAGGGGACGAGTAGCCGATGCGGCAGCCGTATGTGACACAGGAGATTTCAGCGGTCATTTCCAGAACATGAGCCAGGGGCAGATAGGCTATGTAAGTATCATCAGGCCTGGAAAAAACAACACCAAAAAAAACAGAAAAAAGGAAAAGTTTAAGGTCAGCAGCTTCCACTAGCTTTCTGTTCCCCTTTCCAATGTTTACACTGTAGTTCCTTAACTCGTGTCTGTACCATCTACCTCCTTACACCCTCAGATAGCTGGTGATTTCTGTTTATGCTCAACTTTATCTGGAAAATCAAACCCTGGCAGCGTGTATTTTAGCAGCATATTTTCTACACATGTTCTCACCCAAGACCGGGGATGCGCTCACACTGGCCCGTCATTCCTGCGATTAGGTTACGGTGGATAATCATGACTCCTTTGGGTCTGCCTGTGGAACCGCTGGTGTACATCACCACGGCCAGATCGGAGGGCTCGGGCTTTACAATTGCCCTCTCAGCTGCAGGACAAAAAACAAAACAATTATTGTCTTCAACTGTAAGTATGAGATTCTTCCAGCCCTGAATTTGACACAGTCACAGCAAATGAGAGAAATCCACACCATTCTCCGGCAGCATGCCCAGCTCTCGTACGCTCTGCATGCTGTGGATGGAAAGTCCTGCTGGGTAGCCTTCTGTGTTCAGTTTCTTCTGGTCCACGTAGATCACGTGCTTCAGTTTGGTGATCTGTGGCAGCACGCTCTGGAGAAGGAAACCAACAACGGTGCTGTCAGGATGCCCGGTGAAGCAAAAAGATTCTTCATTTATATTCATTCAATAGGAGCTGCTCTTACTGTACAATGGGCTCTATGTACAGCTCTGCAACTTCCTGAACTTAAGGTAGCTCCTTTGTTTCCTGTCTTTCATTACTGAACGAACTGATTAATCCAAGTGTGCCTGACCTCATGAACTAGCCAGACACACCTGGATTAATCAGTTTGTCCAGTAATGAGAGACAGGAAACAAAGGACCTGCCTTAAGTTCAGGAAGTAGTGAAGTCGTGCATAGAGCCCATTTAAGTTGTACTAACTGGAGTGTTTACTGTCTTTAAAGGGGAAGTTTCTTTTTTTTTTCCCTCTCTCAACCTGGACCTATTTTCTAGCATGAAATACGTTCATTTACTCACTCAGACAGTTTTGGTGTAACTTGAATTCTTTCAAGATTTAGATCCACTCACGATTAGCGTACATCCAGTATAATGTAAGTGATGCAGGAAACCTCGTGCAGCCTCTAAATAAGGCATTATCTGCCACAAACTCCTTCATTTCACCGATTTTTTGTTACGAAACATCAGTCGGACCCCCTTGTGAGTTCGAAGTGGCTTTGAGTTGCTTATTTGTGGTGATCCGTCCTTATTTACAGACATTTACTTGTTATGGTGTCGCATAACAGTGACGTCAAAGCCGCCGCAGTAAAAATGTCTGTAAATAAGGGCGGATCACCACAAAAAAAAAGACTCTTCGAGCTCACAGGGGTATCTGACTAATGTTTTGTAACAAAACATTGGTGAAATGAAGGAGTTTGTGGCAGATAATGCTTTATTTAGAGGCTGCACACGGTTGCCCGCATCACTTGCATTATATTGGACATATGCTGATCTGAGTGGATCCAAATATCTTCTGAAGGTATTCAAGTTACACCAAAACTGTCCGGGTGATAGCTGGGATAGGCTCCAGCAACCCCCGCGACCCTGAACTGGATAAGCGGTACAGAAAATGACTGATGACTGTCCGGGTGAGTAAATGAACATATTTCATGCTAGAAAATGGGTCCAAGTTGAAAAAAAAAAAAAAACTTAACTTCTCCTTTAAGTGCCAAGAAAAGTTACAATAATGACTAACCTTGTTCAGGCAGCATTAATATCTGTAATTTATTTTGCTTTGCCAACATTAACGGTTTTGGAACACTTTATAAAAATAAATAAAAAGTGATTGATGATTCATGTGCACTTAATTAATCCCAAATGAGACTGATTTTAATTTCCATGGCAATGAGCAGCTGGTTGGCTTTGGCAATTGTTTCCAATTGTTTCTAAAGCCTCAGGTTTTGGATTTTGGATCCTCAAATCTCTTTTTGGGTGGGAAACTGTGTGTAAAGATGGTTGAAACAGTCAAAACCTAAAGAAACAACCGTTATCTACATGATAACGGCTTGTCAATAACAAGGTGGCCTCTCTCTACAGCACACCCGTCTTTAATGTCTGTTTCAGTCCACGTGGAGTTAGATCATGACCCCTTTTTCTGATTCATCTTTTCCATGTCACATGACCCTTTTCCCAAAAGTAAACAAAGACATCAGGATTTACTTCCAGTGGAAAATCCCACAAGCATCTTGAGTTACAGGCATTGATGTACTGTACTTGTTTTCAAGGTTTACAGGTATTGTGCAAAAAAATCTGTATTAAATGAACCAACTATTGTCAACACATGGACTTTCAGCATCCACATAATGAAAATAATCATTTCTGATTTTTTTTTTTTCAAATAAACAATCTTGTTAAACTTGTTTTAAAAATGAAAACAAATAAGCTGATAATTAAATAATATACTTAAATCATCTCAGAGAATGCTCTGTTCATTTTTTGTTATTATCTGTAGAATACATTATTTTATATAATGAATTAAGTCCCAAATTATCATCTCATGATGATTATTATGATTATTATCTAGGAATAAAATTTCTTTTGAAAACAACCCAAGCTCCATTCTTGGAAAAAATGAGTCCTAAACATGCGCTTTAAAAGATTAAATTACTTTCAGTTTGGTCTCCAGGAGCTCCACACTGGTAACCAGATGTGTAACTCCAGTCTCATTCAGTCCATATGCAATCGCGTCCTCTCCCAGTGTGGCGTAGAATGTCACCACTGCAATGAGGAAAAGAGCAAAAGCAAATATGAACAGTAGTTAATTAATACTTTGCAACACAAACCATTGCTGCTCAATTATGGAAAAAAAAAATCATCACGGTTATTTTGATCATTGTTGAAATCAAGATTATTCAAACAATTATTTTTTTAGTTACACGATGCATTTATTTAGCATTTCTTTCTCTTTCAAACACTTCATTGATAATTTATGCAAAACGTTCAAACTGAAAATAAATGTAGGCTACAAATATGTACCCATATAGCTGTTTTGCAGTGTATAAAACATTAAATGAATAAAATAAATACTTTGAGCATTAAATAAATGCAAAAAATGCAGAAAAATACATGTATCCAAAATAAACAATGTACCCAGCTGTTCTGCAGTTTCTCTATATTTGAAAAATGAAATAAATTTTCTTATTTATATATTAAAAAAAAACAAAAAACATCCCCAAATAAACTTTGTTAAGCTTTAGTGCAATGCTAGAACATTCCAAATCTAACATTTTTTTCAATGACACCCAACAAATTGCCTGGGTGGAAGCCACTGAAATGAACTTTAACTTCAGAATAACTTTCAGAAATTGTATAAGGAAAAATGGAAAGAAAAAAAAAATTCAACTCTATTATAGGGGTTTGGAGATCGTTTGACACACAAACTGAAATCACAATCAAATTTCAATTAATTGCACAGCTGAAACACTAACATCTTGTACTGTTCATCCTAGGGCTGTGCGATATACTGATATGATACTGCGATATGATATTTACACATATCGTTATATAGTGGTGTTAGTTGTGCAAATTCTTTTGCTTTATTTTTTCGTAATGACACGGCTGCACCTTGACTGACTACAAAAGGGTCACCTGGTTATCTAATAAGGGTGGGAAAAAATATCGATACACTGAAATATCACAATATTTTCACATGTCGATACTATATTCATATTTTAAAACATGGTATTGATCTATTTTACGAATGGAATCTCGCGAGATATCATCGTTTTACTATGAAATCTCATGAGATTCCACAAAATGCCGCAAGATTGTGTAACAGAACAATGAAATCTTGTGGTATTCTGCAAAATCTTATGAGATTTTGTAACAAAACGTTATCTCACAAGATTTCATTAGTAAAATAGATCGATACCGCGTTTTTATATATAGATATGGTATCGGCATATGACAATATTGCGATATTTCAATGTATCAATATTTTTCCCACCCTTATTATTTAAACTGTCTGGAAGACAATCCTCCCCAAGACTTTTACAAAGAAATCATAAAAAACCAGCCATCTTGAATTACATCGATTTAACAAACATTTCTAACCAGTGTTTTGTCAGTTCCATCACTGCAGTGGAGCGATACCTTTAAGCTAAACATGTTTCAATCCTAAAAAACAGGTGTTTGATATGAAATTGAAATTTCAGACAAATTAGGGTAAAAATACAGGTATATATCGTATATTAAATACACACACTTTTATATCTAAAATAAATATATTGCGTTATGATATTTGGTCCATATCGCCCAGCCCTAGTTCATCCTGTTGTGTACTTACATGGAAAGTTGCGCCTGAAGCACGTCTGGGCAGTGATCATCCACTCTGCTCTGGTTTCGCAGAAGATTGCAATGGTGCTTTTAGGCTGCTGACCCAGTGCTGCCAGTCCACTCCCAAACTCGTTTACTACAGAATCCAGTTCATCATAGGACAGCCATCTGTACTCCCCCAGGATCAGCTAAAAGGAGAAAGGGTTAGCTGCAGCATCTTTCTGACTTGCAAAGCTTCTGTAAAAAAAAAACAGCAAAGTTTAGACATCCTTACCTTTTTAAAAATCTTCCCATTGGGCTGAATCTCATTCTCCTCGCTCAGTACATCTCGGGTGCCGAGGCAAGGGGATTCTCCGAAGCGCTGCACAGCATGCTTGAACAGCTTATCTAGGGTGTCTTTGCCTGGGAAGTCTTCGGTGGCCAGAGTATCAAAGTGGTCAACTGAGCGGTAGGGTCCCTCTGGGCAGCCTGAAGTGGAACGGGCCTTTATTCGCTTGGACAGAGATTTTCTCTGGCTAGCACCAGTGATGTAGTACCAGGGGAGGAAGGAGAGGATGGAGTACAGCCATATCAGAAGGTGGACAGGAAAGAGGAGGATGGACTGAAGAGTGGAGTTCATCTGAACACCCATACTGTTCTCTGGCAGAGTATGTGCGGGGGATAGCCGAGCCTCAGTTGTGATTAGATAAGTCTCGATCGGTGTGAAGTTTCCTAAAATATTTGTGGAGTGCAAGGACAGCTGTCTCAATTTGGAGGAGAAACGTTCTTGAGCACAGCAGCTGTACGGTCCCACAGCTGCAGGATGACAACGCTTTGTTCACTTTTCCCACTGCGTCACCTAAAATGATGCCAGAAAAAAATAGCAGATCAGGAAAATATGGTGATTCACATATGAAAAGGTCAGATTTAAGTGATTTTTTTCTAAATATTCAGCTGACAGCCGCAACCTCAAAAGGGAAAGTTGCCTCAAATTTTCTGTTGCCAGGTTCACAAGAAAAAAGAACAAACAAAACAGAACAAAGAAGTGAAATACCCATAACTATCTGTCTGACAACCTGTTTTTACTCCCAGGATGACTGCTTTGTACTGTTCATAACTACACCCAGTATCAGACTTACCTGTCCCAAAAAGCTTCTGTTTATCAGTCGGCTTTCAGAGCTTGACTGTACATACAGCCCTCTAAAGAAAACACCATTCAACAGCGAAAGTCACTTCCCTTTTGTTTAAACACCTGCCTACCTTTCTTCAACAAAGGACAGGTTGTCTGAAAGGTCTAAGGGGTGAGACAGCGATGAAACATAGCCTCTTCTAACCAGACTGACTCCCATCCAATGACCACAGCCCTGTGAATAATGCTGAAGAGGCTAGAACTGCAGGCAACCAATGGCGATACTCTTGAAGCTCACCCCACTCGGTGGTCAGGGAAAGGCAACTTCAGGGCAGGCTCAGCTGGTTCATGACCTCATACAGCAGAGGAGGTGAAGGAGTTAAAATTGGCCAAATTATGCTGCACTTTTTAAAGTGCTGTCAGCGTTTATAGAAGATACTCCTTTAATGACACAAACAGCTGAACACAAGTTGAGGAATGCATCCAGGGTGTGCAACGTGCAGCTGCTCGCTATTATCCGGAAAGCTGTGCAAGTCACAAAACAGAAACTCTACCTACACCAGATGGGGAAAAGTAACATTATCTTTTTTAACAATAAGGTGCATCTACCTGGAGGAATAGTCCTTTTTTGGAAAAATCCAAAATGACGCAACAAACACGCCCTATTTTGACAGGGCAACACCGCAGAGTGATTCACATTTCAGTGAATCATCACTCCAGTGTATGTCAAAATACTTTATTCCTGTAAAAACTACCTAGCTATACTGAATAAAGAAATATTAAGATAATGCTCTTAAAAACAACTTTATAGTTAAAGAATATTTGTATGGTCCTAATCTTTGTTATTGTTAATTCTAGTTTTATGTAGCTAACGCTGAAAACACACATGTGGGCCAGTTTATTAATGACACACCTGTAGAACCAGCGTTCACTGGCGTTTTTCTGACTGTTTAACCTGTACTGACAGCATAATTCAAATGAACACGTATGAAAAACAGCACGCGCGCTTCAAGGGAAATGTTCTCACACATCCGTCCCTTCATCAAGATAACAGGCTATAAGCTCAACCTGATAATACAACAAATTGACACACGTGAATGAGCCATTTCCATGGCAACACTACGTTTCCGTTTGAGCAACAAATTACGTATAAATTACTATTTCGACCCAGGAAATGCCGAAGTTTGGTTTGAGTAGGGATTTTACTTAACACGAATCACGTTTAAAACCATTATAAAGCCTCAATTTAAACAAAGACTACAGAAGATAAACGTTACAGAAGTGTCCACGGTCATATCAAGATTAATTATGAGAGTAAATTCAAATTTTTACGCGGTGGACTGATAATGGGTGAAGAGCGGGATGGCAGACTGATGACAAAAGCCGCCACACGTTGCTAACACAGCTCCCACCACTGAGCAACCGACGGCAAGTTGATTAACATTCGCTGCCGAGGATGTGTCTTAAACCTGCCGATTGTTGCCCGTACAAATTAACCCGAACATAAATCAATAAACGGATAAGGCAGTAATGAGATTACAGATTCAGCTTGAGGGTGATACCCTGCTTAGCTGGCAGGCTTGTGCCATTCTTACCTTCAGCGGCGCAAAACCCGGTCAGTCGTGTCTCAGCCCAGAAATGACCGAAAGTTACCTTTTCGGCAAGACTAGAAACCCGGAACTATACGTCATCTGATTCCATATTTCTCGACCAATGAGAAGCCAAAACGAAATAGCCCTCGTTTGTTGCCCCCCCTCCTTTCTCTTACGTCCGCGAGATGACAAATATAACAGGAAGTCTGTGGAGCGTCTGTCAGATGTTGTTGCCGTTGGTCTACCATGGCTGTGGTTTAGTTTATGTAACTGAGATCATTGAATATGTACATTATATAATAGAGTTAAAAACAAACAAGCGTATGAATAAATAAATTGATCAATAAATAAATAAACAGGGGACTTCAAAATGTAGATTTTACACTAAACCAACTTACCAAACCACCTTTTGTATTCGATATGCCTTGTTTAATGCATTTATTGTCTTATTTTGAATTTTTAAGGATACTTTTGATACAACGTACTTTTAATAATTAAAAAACCATTTAATCAATACTGTAATATTAACTATCTGACGGATAATATCCGTATTTTGTTCTCTCTTGTAGGAGATGCACTTATGTATAACCACATACATAACTGGTTACCCAATATTTGGGCAAACTGGCACCCTTAAGCCCTGACAAACACAGCAATTAACTGTACTTTTAAGCTGGATAGACATAAGAGCTTGTTTGAGAACCTGTTTTGAATTTAAAACAAGTTTAAACACTCTCTGTGGCATTCATTTAAATCTTAACTCATAAGACCAACATTTTCAAAATAGATAATAATATGCACAATACCGTCACACATATATACTAAAACTATGCAGATGTACACGTTTTTATATAAGAATAAATATTGGCCCAAGTGTATTCATATCAAAGTCGCCCTCAAGTGGTGGATTTTAATTATAGCTCCATAGTTTGAAAGCAGAGATGCAGTGGGTACGGAAAGTATTCACACTCCTTTAAACTTTTTACTCGTTGTTTCATTGCGGCCATTTGCTAAAATAAAAAAAAAGTTAATTTTATTTGTCATTAATGTACACTCAGCACCCCATCTTGACAGAAAAAAACACACAAATGTAGAAATTTTTGCAAATTTACTAGAAAAGAAAAACTGAAATCACATGGTCATAAGTATTCAGATCCTTTGCAGTGACACTCATATTTAATTCATATGCTGTCCATTTCTTCTGATCCTCCTTGAGATGGTTCTACTCCTTCATTGGAGTCCAGCTGTGTTTAATTAAACTGTTTAGACTTGATTAGGAAAGAGACACACCTGTCTATATAAGAGCTTCCAGCTCACAGTGCATGTCAGAGCAAATGAGGTCAAATCAATAACTGCCCAAGGAGCTCAGAGACAGAATTGTGGTGAGACACAGATCTGGACAAGATTACAAAAGAATTTCTGCAGCACTAAAGGTTCCTAAGAGCACGGTGGCCTCCATAGTCCTTAAATGGAAGAAGTTTGGGACGACCAGAACTCTTCCTAGACCCGGCCGTCCAGCCAAACTGAACAATGGTGGGAGAAGAGCCTTGGTGAGAGAGTAAAGAAGAAGCCAAAGATCACTGTGGCTGAGCTCCAGAGATGCAGTAGGGAGATGGAGAAAGTTCCACAAAGTCAACTATCACTGCAGCCTCCACCAGTCGGGGCTTTATGGCAGAGTGGCCCGATGGAAGCCTCTCCTCAGTGCAGACATATGAAAGCCCGCATAGAGTTTGCCAAAAACACATGAAGGACTCCCAGACTGAGAGAAATAAGATTCTCTGGTCTGATGAGACCAAGATTGAAGTTTTTGGAGTTAATTCTAAGTGGTATGTACGGAGAAAACCAGGCACTGCTCATCACCTGCCCAGTACCGTCCCAACAGTGAAGCATGGTGGTGGCAGCATCATGCTATGGGGGTGTTTTTCAGCTGCAGGGACAGGACGACTGGTTGCAGTTGAAGGAAAGATGAATGCGGCCAAGTACAGAGATCCTGGAAGAAAACCTCCTCCAGAGTTCAGGAGCTCAGACTGGGCCGAAGGTTCACCTTCCAACAAGACAATGACCATCACACACAGCTGAAATAACAAAGGAGTGGATCAGAACAACTCTGGATCATTCTGGACCGGCCCAGCCAGAACCCTGACTAAAACCCAACTGAGCATCTCTGGAGACCTGAAAATGTCTGACCACCACCGTTCACCATCCAACCTGACAGAACTGGAGAGGATCTGCAAGAAGAACGCAGAAGATCCCAAATCCAGGTGTGAAACACTTGTAGCATCATTCCCAAGAAGACTCATGGCTGTACCAGCTCAGAAGTACTTCTACTCAGTACTGACCAAAGTACTGAATACTTATGACCATGTGATATTTCAGTTTTTCTTTTTAAATAAACTTGCAAATTTTCACATTTCTGTTTTTTTTCTGTCAAGATGGGGTGCTGAGTGACATTAATGAGAAATAAAATGAACTTTTTTGATTTTGGCAGATGGCTGCAATGAAACAAAGTGTGAAAAGTTTAAAGGGGTCTGAATACTTTCTGTATCCACTGTAGTTCTTCACTGGAAGATTTGAAGCCAGGACAAAACTAATGTGTTCCTTGAAACATGATAATTTCATGTTTCACTATTAGAAGAAAAAAATTCGAACAGAACAGTATGTGTGAAGGTTACAAGCCTTTGCCCCCCCTTTTATTTGTTTGGGTTCAAATCAAAATCTATACACAAATAAACAATATGAAGTGTGCCCATATTGCTATGTTTAAACAAAAATGAGTATATAGTAAGGGTTTACAAAAGCACGATAATAAATAAGTAAATAGATTAACAAGCAAGGGACTACAAAAATGTGATTTTACATTTCCAGGACATTTATATACATATATTCATAGCTATTTAACTTAACTGTAATCTCTCCCTAGGCATGTTTCAACCTTTTGCCAAATTTTTGTATTTGATATGTTTATTTTATTCTAACTTTGTTTACAGTCCTAGTCTCACCAAGAATTCTTCGAGAATACATGAACACATTACTATAACAGGATTTATCAATGCTACACTGTTAATTAGAGGTTTTTGTGATGTACATGACCTGTAATGTTTTAGCTTTTTCAGAAGATGCTTTGATGAGTAAACTGAAAAATACAACTTGTAAAAGGACAAACCGAACCTTTAATCTCTTACAAACACAGCGATTAACTGCACTTTTAAAGAAGATAGTCATACGGTCAAGAACCTGCTTAATAACATGTTTTCAATTTACAACAAATGCAGAGAGATGCTCCGGAGAAATTAACTTAAATCTTAATACTTTAGATGAACAGAAATAAATAGATGATAAAATAAACGAGACAACACCTGCTCACACACACACTACATCAATATTCTTTGTAATAATTAATATTAGCCTCAAATGTATTAAAAAATGTCGCCCTCTAGTGGTTAAAAAACAATAGCGCTTACACAATTTAAAAGTGATCTGATGCAACATAAATCTAATAATCTCTCTTCCTCGTATTTTTTTTATTTTTAGAAAAACAAACAAATTAAATGGAACAACACCACGTTTGTTAATGTTAGTATTTCCAAACCTTAGTTTTCCCTTTACATTTTGACCCTTTTGGATCACTCACAAACAAAATAAAGTGCGTCCACATACCACACTTTTCCCCCCACAAAAATACAAATATATCTAGCTGATTACAAATGTACTACATAAATAAATAGATAGATAAATACCTTTTGCTTCTCCCTTCCCTTACGTGTTAATTATACGATAAATGTGTGCACTTGTGTGTATCAGAGCATGTGTGTGAAGATGTGTATGTAAACAGATTTTTTTCCCCACGTGTTTACAGGTATGTGTGGGTGTGCATGCCACGGTACATGCAGGCCTGTACGGGTACTGTAGTATGCTTTTGTATAAGTATACATATGAAAGGCTCATGCACTGATTCTTGTATGCACTATGGATGTTTGAACACATTAGTGGTCACATCTTGTACAAATTAAAAAATTGAAAAATGAAATAAAATAAAATAACCTTTACATTGTTATATATCAGAAGCAACCGAGAGCTGCGTGACGAACGTGCACTCCTTGTTCCAGCCATTAATGCATATAGGGGGCAGTGTTATCAAATAACTGACCCAAGCTGGAGAAGCGTTTGTTTTTGAGCCAGAGGAGCCTTGAATTGCAGTTTCCTCAAACCCTTTCTGGCTTTAGAGACTAAAAGAGTAAAACGTTTGATGATGGATTAGACTTAAAGTTGCAACTTCATCTTTTAACTTTTCTTTGGACATGTCACTGGAGTTCCTGGATTTGTGTGATGCAATTTGTGTGAAATTGCATCACACAGTTTGAATAAAATTTGTGTAAAATTCCATTAATTCAAAGTGCCTCGATACGTTTTGGGGTGTTTTGTTTTAATATCAGCTTTCCATTTATTCTCTCTGAAGTTTAGTCAATCGGATGCACTGACAATCCCAGTTGATTACCTATGGTCATTTCATATCACCGCCCCCGCGGCCCGCCTTCGCAATAAAAACATTCGCAACACATAGCTGTTGCCACACGTGTCACAGGGTTGCTGCACAAAAACATCACGGGTGCCTGGTGCAGCTGCGTGTGCTACAAATACAGCACATGGTAGCGTTTGGAAGCAGCTTGTAGCGACGGACTGGCTGCAAATTCCTTTTTTTTCCTTTTACTCTGACGTTAAGAATTTAAGTAGCTCGGAATTGACTTTAGCAACACTTAGCTACAAACTTTGAAATAGTTTGTCCGTGTGGAAAATTGAACAGGCTCAACTGCAAACTAGAAGACTTTCCACGTTGTAGCAACCACCTTAAAGCTAGCATGTCGACTGGCCCAAAACAAGTTAAAAGCTGCCCAATCCCGACCAAGGTCCTCACCCTGAAGGACTGGTCCCAGCTGCCGGACTGCTACAGCCAGACGCCCGGAGGGACCCTGTTCTCCACCACGCCTGGAGGTAAGAAGACGGACATTGCTGCGTTGTCTCTAAACAAATGTTCTTTTCCCTTTTTTTTTTATCTTAAGAAATGAGCCAGAAAATGTGTTGTATTTAAAGCACAGTTTGTGCCTATGTGCAAACTTTCACAGCTTTATAATAGACTCTCGCGATAAGTTGTAAACAACGCAATCTATACAACACAACAGCATGACGTAGTGTTCTACTTAACCTAAATACATCTGTCTTTCCAAGTCTAAAAGAAAAGAATATTATGTAATTAACTTAATAATTTAACCAAATATCACATTTATAAACTTTTGAGACTCGATACAATAATCTTCAAACCCCAAAGCTATAAAAACTCTTAATGCTTTAAAATATTTTGGTTTCTGACCCTGACATGCCTTGAGATTTTTCTTTTTTATTGTTTTTCCCTGGCATATTTTTTTGTTTTGTAAAGTCACTTAAAGTTTTGAATAAATATTTTTTTTAAAAAAAAATCTGACCTGCCAAGTTAAAAAAAACAATTGAGGATAAAAGCTTGGTAAAAGACATTCTCTCTTTGTACAGTTGCGGATGTTTTTACTCATGTTATCAACATGTGCTCTGTGAATATGTCAAGTACTTTATACAAGTGTTTACTTTTTGATATGGATACTCTTAGATTTTATTCTCCTCCATGGCAGATGAAAACAAGTTTTCCTCCCTCATTAAAGTCTGATTAAAAACATTGTCTGAAGACAACAGGAGCTGTCTAACCCGTGACCTGGAGAGGGTGGATGTGTCTAGCAGACATTACAGCAATGTGATTGGCCTGTGCATCATGGTGGAGTTGGAGGCTGTCCTATCCCCGCTGCACTCTGAGTTTGGGGAACAGTAAAGAACACTCTGTACAATTTAAAAAAAGGAAGGGGGAGGGGGATTAAATGTTTAATGTGTGGGGAATATGAATATATCTTTTTTACCGTGCACAGGAGGGGCTGGGAGAAGGTAAACATGATGAGGTGCAGGAAACTGCAACACATGGTTTTGACGGGCTGGTGTCAGAGTAAATGTTGCCCCCACCTACATTTTTCTTTTGCATAACAGTTCCACATGGTAACCCTACCTTGCAATGCATTGCTTGCCCCTATGCACTACATTCCAGCCCCTTTACCCACCCCGCTTCTGTCTGTCGGAGGGTGACATCCTTTGTCCGGGATGAACTGTTCAACACGCGGCTGTTATGTAAGATGTTTTTCCTTGAAGTCGGGCTGAACTGGGACTGAGTGTAACGGTTCAAACTCCAGTTGAGAATAATATGACCACTCCTAGGTGGTGCTCTGATCTTTACTTTTCCCAGTAACTCATTTTCTTTTGGTATAGGATTGGGTTAAATTGAGATGACAGCCAAAAGACATGCCCATAAGCTGTGGGATTGGCAGACAATAAATCATGTGGATCTTTTTTTAAGGGTAGGGCAAAAAAAAAAAAAAAAAAAGTTGTAAAGATACCATCAGTGTGGGAGCGCTCCCCCAGTCAGGATAATCTAAAGCTTCTACTATTTTACAGCATGTGACACCCCAATTTTTTATTTCTCCATTAAACGCAGGCACCCGCATTATCTACGACCGGAAGTTTCTCTTGGATTGTCGAAACTCTCCTCTTGCCCGGACCCCACCATGTTGTCTGCCCCAGATCCCCGGGGTGACAGTACCAGCCACACACCCCATGGGGAAACTGCAGGACCTCAAAGAGGAGGCAGAGGAGGAAGAGAAGGATATTGCAGGTAAATATTTACAATCCATGAAGTCCTTTTGTTTGGTATGCAAACACTAAACGATGTTTGTAATGTAATTCATAAAAGCAGGTGTTGCTGGATCGAGCAGCCTGGAGTTTGATCCCATTAAATGGAACATTTTAGCTGCTCTGAAAAGAGATTCAAATATTGATGCATCTTCCACATAGAGGGCTAAAAAAAAGTGCAAATTTCAGAACCATACAGCCCCATTTTGATCAAGGGGTCTTGTTCAGTTTACGACGGTACGCATCTTTTAAAAAATTTTGCAAAAACTGGAAAGAGTGGCAGAATATAAGCTGTCCCTCTTTTTGTGGGGTCATAATCTTCCTGATCTGTCTCCAGGGGGTGGAGCTTTGACACACTGCAGTCCCTTGATTGTTGAGAAGAGACACCACTTCTTGGGTGACTCAGCAATAAGAACAAAACATTGGGGGGGATCAGCACCGTGTTTAAATGTGCTGTGGATTTTTTTTTTTATTGTTTAAAGCCACATGCCAAGAGGAAAGAACACAGAGTGCTGGATGTCTGCCATTCTTGACTTTTTTTTTTTTTCTTTCTTTTTTTTTTTTTTTAAAAAATATGTTGTATTTGATATAATTTCAAGGAAGGCATTGCACCACTATGATGTCACACTACTATAGCAGATGCGTCTAATTATGTCCTACCTATGAAGTATGGTTGGCCATGGAAATGTAACGGAGATCAGGGTTTACTGAACCAACCCTGTTTCCACCAATGGTAGCAGGCTGGGATGGGATGGTTTTAGTGTGGTTGGGTTCTTAAAGACCCACAATGTAACTTTTCAACCTTAAAAATCTGCGTTTCTGACTCATTTAGATGCCACACCAACATTCCTTATGTACATTTTCGAGCCGTCACTGCCCAGCGGTGTCCTGAGGCTCAGAAACACCACTGTGTAACTTTTGCGTTCAGGACTTGGCCGTAATGTTGCAGCCGACTATTGTTTGCGCACCGTGTCACGTACTAGCAAACGGATATGAACACAAGCGGGTGTTTTGAACGTGCATCATGTCAGATTCTGCAAAGAAATGCAAGGAAACATTACTGGAGGAAGAGAGGAAAAGAAAGAGAGGGAGGGACAGAACAAGAGTCAAGATAAGACTGTCTGTCTGTTACTGGCTGGAGGGAATCGCAGTGCAGTTAGGATGAAGATGGACGCTAGTTTAGCCGTCGATAGGGGGTCACTGAGAAAACTGCTGAAAGTTCCGTTGTGGGTCTTTTAAACCAACCGTATCCTTGCCCAGGAGGGCGCGGTCTCATGGGTTTCCTCAAACGAACTGGACTTGACAGTCTAGATTCTCACAGCAGGGGTCCGACAACTCTCGTTTTGAGCACGAAACCGTCATCACGCCGTGACGTAAATCGAGACGGTAAAACTCCAGTCCAGCCGTTAGAGTGCGATGTCTGTCACTAATAGACAATCTATGCACGTACATGCGTTGTAGTTGACGTTTGTGTAAATGTTCTTTGTTAGATGTTTAAATAAGGAACGGCCCCTCATCAGTGCAGCAGAGCATGCTGACCCAGAGAGCCGACATGAAGTCCGGAGAAACGTGTCCTGTGTGTCTCATTACTCGGTGTGCATGAGGGACGTCTACTTCAGCTGGTCTCTTCCAACCGCTCTGTTCTGACAACTGTTCCGGGCTTTTAATGCAGATCTAGTCCCTTTTCTGGACTTCAGAATGTTTTAATCATGACAAAAGTGTCCATGTGACCCCACCCTAAGTGGCGTATTGGCTGGTTAGCAATCGACTCCTTAGCTAAGTAGTCTCATGATGTCAGAACAGTGCAATGCCGTCATTAAAGCATAGCAAACACACAACATGGAATGTATGTGGCTGTTTTTATTATGAGAAGTCGAATCCGTCGCTCTAACATGGCTGGAGGGGGGTAGGGGGAGGAGGAGGTAGTTGGATCGCCGGCGTTTTTTATTTTTTTTATTTAATGGGTGGATTTAAATTTAGAAAAAAGATATCATTTTCTTGGTTCTCCCCTTAGTCAAAGAAGAGGTTAGGTTGTTTTTTCTTTTCTCCCCCCCCCTTTTTTATTTTTTAAATTTTCTTTCCTTCTTCGTCACTAAAAAAAAAATTTATCCCTTACAATACTCCACTTTTTAAATATAAATAAACTTATTTTCTCCTTTCCCCCCCCCCCCTTTTTTTTTTTTTTTTTTTTTTTTTTTAACTTAAACTCCTTTTCTGCTTTGTTTTTAATGCTGGGTCACATAGGAAGTGACTTTTTTTTCTCTTTTTAAACCAATCAGCGGTTTGCAGCATGTCAGATTCCACCTTTTTGGGTTGGATGGGTTAGATTAGGACCCCAAAGGAAGGGTCCCAACAAAAAGGTAGGGTATTATGACGTCCTTCCCAGCTTTTGCCTGTTTCACGCCAAAAAATGTGGCTTCCCATTCTGTCCCAACCCAGACCTGCTGGTGGAAACTGGGCTAAGCTGTTCCAAGCTTGAGCCCATGGTGGAAATGAGCTACTAGCTTTGCTTCAAAACAATAACTTGTTTTGATTTAGTGTTTTGTTGGTTGTCAAAGTTTAGCTGAGAGTATAAAAGTTGATGAGTCATGTTACAGTCCAGTACCGACTTTTCTGAACTGTGATGAGCTAATGTAGAAATTTGTTGTGGGAATTTTTTTGTGGTCTAACGAAGGATTTAAGTGCATGAATGTGAATTTTTCTCTTTATTCATTCTGTCACTAAAACGCGGGACTAGACTGGCCCACCTTTTCCCTCTGTTTACAGAGTCTGTTGGTAAACACAGAACTTGTGCGCATCCCCTCCCCCACGTTGATAAGCATTGTACGATGTCCACTCTCTGTGGTCCGTTAAGGCGTGGCTGTGTTTGGGGGAGAGAAGCCCGCCTGTCTGAAGTCCCCTTTTTAATCTAATCTGCTTTTCTGTCCCCTTTTTTCAACAGATGACAGCCAGTTTGAGATGGACATCTGAGCTCCAGTATTACCTCCTGTGGAGAGTTATTGGTTTAAATGCCTTTAAAGGTCATTAATGACTGTAAAGCGTTAAATTTAAAGCTTTCTTTTTTTTTCTTTTTACAAAGTTTTCTTTTGAGGAACCAAAAAATGTGAGGAAATGTAGGGTTTTTCACCCTATTAAAAAAAAAAAAAGTGTTGGACAATGAACTGGTATTGCATTAGGTTGATTTGGTTGCTCACTTTAGAGCTGCAGCAGGATTGAAAAGAAAAAATAATTTTGAGTTTTTTTTTTTATATTTTGTAAATAACTTGTACTATGTAGCCTATTTTTTAAGTTGGGGAAGGTGATTTACATTAAAAGATGTATAGAAGGATTATTCAATGCATGCCATCAGATTTCTTTTACTTCCCCCCCAGAAAGGAAGGCTAACTTTCTTTGTGTACAAGCAAACGAGTGTCTCCCGATAATGGGGGTTGAGGCCTAAAATAATCAGCTCTTACTTTTTGTATGAAAGGAGTGATGGTGTGAACAATTTGAATAAAGGCTGAAATTTGTTGACACCTGTGACTCTCAGTGCTTTAACTATTGCTCAAAACAAACACTTGTATCAGTGATGTAATGTTATTGTCCTTTATCTTATCATGAAGATTTAGTGTCCCGAGAACTGAACGGGACGCCTGTTGGTGCAGCCAGTCTGTTTGCGTCACACACTGAACACGTTCGAACTGGAAGTGGCCTCATTCAGTCATCGTACCATGCTGTGTTTAATTTACATTTAACCCTTCTGTTACGTTCGTTTTCTCTGGGACACCAACAATGTTCTGGGGGATATTTACTGGTATTTACGTTTATAAGTATCAGAAACCAGAAAAAAACCCTATAAACGGCGGTGTCTCATTAACTCGAACGTTTTCAATATTTAGGTTAACACTATTGTGCTTTCAGATTTATGAAAAAGGATTAGAAAATAAAATTCTGAGAGAAAAGTTGTTAAAATTCTCTTTAATCTCAGAATTCAAACTTTTTCAGAACATCAAAAATTAAATGAAAATTTGGGACACTTCATTTTCTGAGAAAAAAGCCAGAAATTGGGGTCACACAGGAAGTGAATTAATTAAAAAAAAATATTTTTTTAATGTCCTGGAAAAAAAAAAGTCAGAATTCTGACTTTAATCTCTGTTTAAAAAAAAAAAAATTCCAGTGTCCCTAATCCTGTTCTGTACTGGGGATTTAAAAAAAAAAAAAAAAGTTAAATAAATTTTTTAAATGTGAATTTGAATGTTCTTTATAAGATACAATAATTTTAAGGCTTTATATTTTGACGTATTGAGTTTTATGTGAAAACTCAGTAGCACACTTTAACTGCCATACTCTCAGGCCCTGGTACTGTTAATGATGCTTTTTGCAGCCAGGTTTAGACTAATGCAGTGATTCCCAACCCTGGTCCTATTTCGCACTTTTATTTTGCCGTGCTGGGACACGGCTGATTTAAATTAAATGGATCTCTGATGAGCTCTGCACCAGTCTGCTACTGACCCATTAGTGTGGTATTTCCTAATTCTGGTCCTCAGGAACCACTGCCCTGCATGTGTTGGATGTTTTCCTTCTCCAACACACCTGATTCAGATTTATGAACTTTAAGTTCTTTGCAAGCCTTTTGATGAGCCATTTGATTCAGGTGTGAAAAATCAGGGTTGCCTCCAAGACATGCAGGGCAGGAGGTCCTGAGGGCTGGAGTTGGGAAACACTACATTTGTTCACACTACAGCTGTGTTTCAACAGGGCAACATGGAAAGTTTTAAGGACGGCATAGGGCTGGGTAATATACAATATATGATATCGTGATATATTTTCATATACTGTTAAACATTTGCATAACTAATGCATAATTTTTCTTATTACTCAGCTGCACCTCAGCTGACAACAAAGGTGTCACCTGATTATTTAACCATCTGTCTGGAAGTCAATCCTCCAAAACTTCTACAAAAAAATCATAAATGGCCAGCCAAATATCTTGAATTATTTCGATTTAACAAACATTTCTAACTAGTGTTTTTTCAATTCCATCACTGAAGTGGAGCTATATCTTTAAGCTAAACATGTTTCAATACTAAGAAAAACATTTTATATGAAACTAAACATTCGGACAAATTAGGTTAAAAATACTGGTGTATATATCATCTAAAATATATTGTGATATATTTGGTCCATATCGCCCAGCCCTAGCGTGCCTTGAGGGTTGGGGGTGGGAATCACTGGTGTATGGTCTATGTTTCAGGAAAAAGACTACTGTTTCATCATTTTTGGTTGTGAATGTCTTGCTCTGAGGAATATGAACTGCAGTTTCCTCGTTTTGGTTCTTAATCACATCATCAGACTTTGTATTGACCTGAAGATGATAAATAACCGATGATGCTTTTCAAAGTATTCTACGTGGAATCCGTTATTCACTTTGGTGGTGGTAAACTGGTGACTGGTGGTCAATACACACCAGTAGCCTCTCCAAACACCACCAAATATTGACACACCAATGTTGCTGGCACTGAAGCAAAAGTGAAGTGGGTGAAAGGACACAACAGATTGACTGACTGGGATGACGAGGTGGAATTTGAATCATTAATCCCCCGTTTAACAGACCAGCAGCTGTACATCTGAGCAACTCCCAAAGATGGTCCATCTTCAGACACATCCTCTTCTATTTCATTTTCATGGAGTGCCAAAGCCTCCAGGGGTATCACCTGTCGACTGCTGCATATGTAGTGTGATGTCGGTAGGTACGGAGCATGTCGACATGTTTAGCCTCCTTTGATGACTGTCCACCAAACGGGAACAAAAGAGCTTCCTGTCAAAAGTCATAACTCCTGCATTCTCACACTTTACAGATGAGGTCAAGAGAATAGGGAGTGTGTGTGATTGGGGTGACACAGTCATCCTCAAAATTATTCATACCCTCCTGTTGAATAAGAAAAAAAATCAGCTGTCAGTAGAATTAGCTGAAGTTGACAAAAGTCACAAATAAATAAAAATTCTATGAAAATCATGACATTGATTTTGAATTGTGGTTCAACAGAAATATTAACAAAAAATAAAACAAGTAAACAATCATGATGGGGCTCCTGAGCTTAAATTTTGTTGAGCAACCCTTTGTGACAATCAGTGTAAGGAAGTGTTTTTTGTAACGTCCAATCAGACGTCTGCACCTGTTGAAAGGTACTTTGGTCCACTGTTCATGAGCAAGGTGCTCTAATTTGTCTGGGACAATTTTTTTTTTAAATTAATCTTTTCGACTACAATTCAAAAGCAATATTTTATTTCACTTAATCATAATTTTAAATTTTTTTTATTTATTACTTTTTTAGTTTCTTGTTATATGAATTACTATTGTGAATTTAGCCTTTTCTTTAATTGCAGGGTGAATAATTTTGAGGACAACTGTATGCCTCAGTTACCAAAAACAAAACTGAATCATCTATTTCTATAAATGCAGGCGTTGCAAACATGTAAAATAAACCATTTGCATTTTATATGTTAATTACACTTATTAAGCTAAGCTGAAGAAGTTTAATACTGAAAAAAAAACTTCAAACTATTCATTTAATTAGATTTTGAAGCTTTGAAATGGGTCAGTTTGGCCTGCAACATAACACGGTGGTTAAATAGTTTTTCTTGGGTCATAAAATAAATGGGATTAAATGTGTTTTAATATTTTATTTCATCCTGAGAAACTTGATAACATTAAATAGTCCATATAATATAAAAACATGCTTGGTGTGTAGCACCATGGAGACTTTGCTTTGAGGGCTTTCTTGTGTAACAGCAAGTTCTAGGAACCAACATGCTAAGCAGTTTATAAGTTTATTCTCGTATAGACTTTCTGACACAAGCAGGCTGAGGCAGCTCTTCTGGATTGATTTGGTTATGCAGTCAAGCAGTTGCTTTAGGCTAAATTATGAGCACAAAAACAAGGACACAAAGTCTGATTTATCTTCAAAAGAGGGGCGGTTTCAAACTCCATTAACAGATTTTACTCAAATTTTTCTCCTACACATCCAACACAAGAGACATCAAATGATTCATATTTCTCTGATGCACCATGAGAACATACCCATTCACTGTAGACTGTATTATAACTGTGTCCGCAGGGTTGAGGCTATGTCTGCGTGCTTGTTTCATATCTGTGGATTATGCAGACAGACTACAGGGGAAAGACCAGCCTTCAAGAATGTGGGCAGCTGGAGTCCACAAGCCAGAATAGTCAAAGCACGATCAAGTGTGGGTGTGGAGTGCTAGTCTTTGACCAGGCTGCTATTTCAACCATGCAGCTTTGGATTTATTTAGTATTTATGGCATAAATGTTTGTTCCAGTTCTGATGAGTCTGCAGTTTGGAGTTTTAAGACACTGCTAATATCAAGGTACACCTTGAAAGCAGGAGAAATAGATAAGCAGTTATCTGAGGCATGCATAACGTTGTGATATAGGTCAATCTGAGCAGCTGTTCTGGTGTCATGGTCTTCCAGGCCTCATTGGCAAGCACCTCCAATTACATTAAAGCTAAAAACTGACCTTTGACTTAATTTATTTATTTCTGCTTTATAACAAGACTGACAGCGCTGCAGTTATTTTGGGAACATGCAAAGTAACAGGGTATGAGTCATGCAGAAATCATGCCCAAAAGAAAATACTCAGCTTATCTGGGCATAAATGAGCTAAGTGTAAAAACTTTGCCAAAAGTCACTCAAATCAGCCTACAGTTTGTATGCACAAGGCTGTCTTTGCCAAGAATGTGAGAACAAGTGCACGTGAGAAACAAAACAGGTGCAAAGTGACGATGACGAACATTATATGCCCCTGCCGTGGTTTCAGGGGGGATTTCCTCTCCACTTGTAGGAACATGAAACTGGAAATTTTCCGCAAGTTTGAGTCTGAGTGTTAACATACACAAACCCTCCGATGTATTTTCATCAGCAAAAATACAGCAAATAAAATTTTGAGACAGGATAACTTAGGTTTAGCAATGCTAATAACAATAATGAGGATGATGACTGTATTTTATACAGGTGATGTCAACAAGTGATGTAATTATAATACTTTGGTCAAAAAGACAGCATCAGATAGGCTGAGTCTGAGTAACCTGTCTGTTGGCAAATGAAAGAGAGAATCATTGAGCTGCAAGAAAACAATCTTTCTCAAAAAAAAGACTGGAAAGGTCTTACAGATTTTTCTCTATACTGTACATAATGACATTAAATCATTAAAAGGAATGTGGAGGAATTTCTGTACATAAAGGGTAAGGACCACCATTGATTTTCAGTTCTTTGGACAGCGCTATTTTATACAGTAAAACATGGCTCATCAGAAGCTGACAGCATCACACGGGCATGGAATTACTGTGGAAACCCTTTTTCAAGCACAACAGAATAAAATTACAATACTGCACAAAAAAAGAAGACTTATGTTAATCTTATCAACTTCTCTGGACTCGAAGGCATCTAAGATGGATCATCACAAGGTGGAAATGAGTGTTGTGATCAGATTACTACATAATTTTTTCTTTTTCTTGGTAAGATATGGATGACACGCTCTGGGCTGAAGCAGACTGTTATCAGATAAATGCTCTGAGATGGTATGGGTAGACTCATTTATATTCCTGTGATGGCAACATTAATGTAGAAAAATGAACTGAGATTTTACACAAACGTGTTGCCTTCAAGGACACTTTTTGTTTTTTAAAAGCACAGTGTAAGAATTACTGATATCTAGTGGTAAAGATGGGTATTTGACAGAAAAGATGTTTTCTTTCAAATTACTTCATATTCCAAGCACCGTTAAATGAACAGTTGCCAAAATTTTCCCAGACACACAAAAAAAAAGGTTTCCATCAGTGAGTGGATCCAGTGGTTTCAGGTGTAGCTATGACTGTACCAAGAGTTACTATTTTTGTGTCTTTTAAGGCATTACTTATTCCAAACAGTGCTCTAACTCTCATTAAAGACACACAACGGAACTTTTAGCAGTTTTCTCAGTGACGCGTCCCCTATCGACGGCTAAACTAGCATCCATCTTCATCGTACCTGTACTGTGAGCTCACTCCAGCCGGTAAAAGACAGTTTTATCTTGACTCTTGTTCTGTCGCTGCTGCTCTTTCTTTTCCTCTCTTCCTCCGGTAATGTTTCCTTGCGTTTCTTGACCGAATCTGACATGATGCATGTTCAAAACACTCGCTGTGTTCATATCTGGCTCACATCCGTTTGCTGCAACATCACAGCCGGATGGAAAACTTGCATACTGCTGTTTCTGAGCCTCGGGACGCCTCTGGGCAGTGACGGCTCGAAAATGTGTGTAATTAATGTTGGTGTGCCATCGAAACGAGTCAGAAACGCATTATTTTTTAAGGTCTAAAAGTTACTCTGTGCGACAGTATTCAAACTGAGCACCCCTCCCTCTCAGGCTAATGGCCGCCTCGTTCTTCAGCCTATTCAGCTTCAAGCCTCTCCTTCAGAGCTCAGAAGCGGGTAAAAGCCAAACTAATATTAAAGCAACCTTTACCGATCTTGCATTTCAGAAAGCACAGCAAGATTATTTGAATATAAACAGTCCCGCCTCACTCCTAAGACACACCCCCTTATTCCCTCTGACTCCCAATGCAGAATCAAAGGTCTGACAGGCAGGTCCGTTGGACAATCCTAGAGGTGCACCCCACTTCAAGGATTGGTTGGAGTTTTCATTGAATATTTAGAGATTGGAATAATATTTTATTTTGATTAATGGTGGGTCTGTCTTGTATTTTAGAGTTCCATTACCTCATTCACTGCATTTTACCCTGTTAGAAAAATAGTGTAAGAATGCAACATCGGTAAGGGTTGCTTTAACCCTGGTTTTCCAACGTGCACTATCTAAAGGTCTTACCTTTTCTTCGGCATTTGCCGTTTTTCTTTTTTTTTTTTCCTTCGAGAGTTCGAGTAACTGGCGTCTGCTCCAATCATAAGCTTATTCCCACACAGCGTCATGCCCTTAGCTCTGTCATTGGCTGGTGATATAAACAGAAATCTCCACCCAGAAACGTCCCACGCGAGTAAAGGTCCAAAGGCGCGGTTTGAGACGAATTTCACTTGCACAAGTCTAACGTTTATTTTCAGGGGGAAAACTTCGAACTCTACCTTTTAACAAAGCTGGTACAGCAGTTTTAAAGTTCAGAGGGTTCTCCCTTCACTCATTGTTTTGTCCATTCAGGGACACCGTAGTAAAAATGGCAGCACAAATATGACAACCTCCATATGTGCACCCCCAGCAGGTAGATATAAATGACTCATTCTAAGAAAATAAAGCAATAACAGCTTTTCTACAGAAGCAATTACACATCAATAGAAACAGTTTTGGATTATAGATATATTTAAGTGTTTTTTTTTACACACTGTACTTTTAAAGGCTAGATAAGGCGTCTCCATACTGGCTCAGATTCTGTAGGATGTGGATGCACTCAAATGCTGATTTTATGTCCAGGGAATGAGTTGCAGAGCAAGCCTGGTCCATAAGTGGTGCAAGGTCGCCATCTATCACAGACACTGACGTTTCTACTCCACCTGCTGGATGTGCACAGTGTAGAAGTGAATTCAGTCTAAAAAAAAAGTTGCCAACGTTATCTGTTTAGAATTTCTTAGATAAGTCCGTCCCCCGTCCCCCGTCCCCCCAACCATGTTTTTTTTTTGTTTTGTTTTTTATATGATGATGAAATCTACACCAGTATTCTTTTGTACTGCACTGGTAATAGTGGGAGGAATCAGCCAGAATATTTGTCACTTACGACAGTGATACATGAGCTTGTCAACAACTGTCTTTGACAGGGTGAAAATAACAGACCTAAAGCTATAACTGGCTGCAAACTGATTTATTACTATTTTTATTGAGAATAATAGCACATATTGCAAAAGTGTAAAGAGCCCTGAAAAAGTGCATGCAGGTGAAGTGGATCACACACATTTAATTTAATTCAAATAACATTTTAAATAAGTTCATGCTTAGTCTTTAAACTCTCAATAATTTCCTTTGAATACTTTGCATCCATAAAATATTGTTTAGAATAATCTTTATATTTTTTTGTTTGATTAAAGAAAATTGGAGAAGATCACTCCTCCCTATGACTTCAAATGAATCATTGAAAACTAAAGTTTCCCTGTCAGCATTGGGTGAAGTCGGGGTTAGTCAACGAGGCCCTATTTTTGTCGTCTGCCCCTGTTGAAGCCGACAAAACGAGTTAAAGCTGAGTCGCTGGGGTAACGAAGTAAACAGACACTCAAATATACAGCCTGTGTCGTGACACCTATCATGGCTGGGAGAGGAAGGGGGGCCGAAGTGGGTCGCAGGCTTGATTCACAGACGTACACACCTTTCAGATTACATTTATAGACATGCATGCTGCAGGGAAGTCAGTCAACTGTTAAACAGAGACTTCTGAAACAGTTCCATGGATGTGATTCCTCGATCTCTGCTCGGATGTGAAACACAGATCCGACGCACAAGCTGTCAGCAACATCTTGAATTACATTTGCTTTTTATAGTTTTTGAAAACAAGTACACTCCATGGTCAGTTTGTCTTCCTTTGAAATTGATATTTGAAGAAAATAACCATGAATATCTAGCACTTTTTAAAGACTCCCTTGTTAAAGCTGCATTCTGCTGGCTCAGTAAAGCTGATAGTTCCTTCTGTCTGTTTCACAATCACTGTTAGCGCCTCAAAGGATATTGTAAGGCCTGTTGTTCAAAAACAGGTTATTGCTTAATGTGTCCCCAGTGTCTTTCACCATCATATTTTCCATGCATAACCTTGCACCTATAAACATAGCTTGGTGGGAATATGTCAGAGGTCAGGTTTTTGATTTTCAGACATACCACATACTCATTGTGCAAACCTTAACATATGTTGCTACATGATCTGGCGTTACCTTGCAAAACACAGATGGCTTCCTTTGATCTTTTATGCTCCATTTTTAAAGGCATCTGAAATACTAGTAGCCTGCTGGTATCTTACAGTATCCATACTGTACTATAAAGTTTTTTTTGTGGTGCTTTTGCAATAATGGTTTTATATTTAGTAATAGGCTTTATGCACAGCTCCAGTTCTTCCTGAACTTAATACTGCACCTTTGTTTCCTGTCTTTCATGATTGGATGAACTGATTAATCCAGGTGTGTCTGATCTCAGCAAATGTTCAGACACACCTGGATTAATCAGTTCATCCAATCTTGAAAGACAGTAAACAAAGGTGCAGTTTTGAGTTCAGGAAGTAGTGGAGCTGTGCATAAAGTCTATTCTCTAGAATACACATATCTGTTCATTACCTTACTGATATATAGGATGATATACAACCTGACTGTTTTTGAGACTCTATGCATGTGAACTCGTGAGTGTATGCTTAACATGAGTCTTTGCAAGTATGTGCATGAATGCTTCACCTTTTGAACTGTCTAGCCCCAACTAAAAGCAATTTAAACATGGATGCTAAACCGACACCTACAGAGTGACCTGTGAGCTACAACTCCATAGTGTCAAAGCACAGGAAAGGTTAAAAAGTGAGCTGCTCCTCTTTAAATAGAACCTCTTATGATTGTGCAGAAATGGAATTAGGAGTTTTAAGTAAAGCAAAGTGGGTTTATTTGTATAGTGCATTTCACGTACATGAGAATGCATTACAGCAAGATGCAAGCAAAACAATTTAAAAAATTTTAAAAATCTAAAAAGAAATGAACTAAAATACAGAATAAGCTAAAAAACAATGTAGTATAGTGAGATACAAATGATATAAACTGTCGTCAACAGGAGATACACCAACATCGTTATCACTGTAATTATAATCATCATTGCTGTAAATATTTAGACTGTCATGCTGCTAACATAACACTGCACAATTTCAGAAAATATATTAAAAAAAGAAAAAGAAAAACTTAATCTCATTTAAAAGCAGTGGCAGAAGAGATTTAAGACCTGATTAATCAGAACTACAGTTTGGAGTAGACTTTATGTTTTCTGGTAGTTTGCTCCAGTTTTAATGAGCATGAGTCTAATATCTTAAAAGCTAGTTATCTGTGTTTAGTTTGAACTCACAGGAGGAAAAGTTTATTTTAGAAAGTCTCTGTGGCTCATATGGCATCAGCAGATCAGATTGATCCTGACTGATCAATCTGATTGAGCAATCAGTCAGTCTTTATGTATATATAACTTTAAATGCATTGTGCAGCTGAAAGCAAAGTACAAAAACAAAACAAAAATGTTGTGTCAACAAGTCAGCCTAACCCACTCTCCAAAACAATAAAAGAGTACTGTAAAGAAAAAAAAACTAGACCTAAAAATCATATTATACAATTAAACACATCAATACCATACAATGAGAGTGAATATGAGTACAGTGGAGAAATTAAATAAAATAAACCAACTGTGGATTTAAAATATGGATGTTAAAATTAACTTTACTTTAACCTCAATACTATTGTTAAAAAGGCAATCAGCAAGGTCTTTCTTATTCTTATTGGATCATAAAGATATACTTTACATAAATTTAACAAAAGAAATTCATATAAATGTTGTCAAAATAAAATCTGACATAACAGCCCAATTTCTTGCCTTTTTAACAGGAAGCAATTCAATGAATTCAAAGCCTCTACTTGGACAACTCTGACATCTGCTGGAAGAAAACAATAATGCCTCATACACATATTACCCATTGAAGTAAGCTGCTATGACGTGAAACAAAAACGCAAAATAAATAAATAAATAGATAATCCCCCCCAACAATTAATAAAAAGTAATCTTTTTATTAGAAAAATTAGCAAAAAAAAAGAAAGAAAGAAAGAAAAAAATCCATTTACATAAACATCCAGCATAAAAGGAAAAGAACAATTAGTCCATGAGTACTAATCCCTAATTAATGATTAACATTTATAACTCACTCATCTAAGTCATGCCCTTTCCTCGTGCTTATTTCGTCACCGACTCGGTGATGTTGGCCTGTTAAATCTCTCAGCGAGTCAAATGATCATTGTTTGTTTCCCTCACGTCCCTTTGCTCATCGCTCTAACTTGTGATTGGACGCAGCAATCAACGGACATATCAACAGCCAATCACGTTCTTTATTGCTAACAGGCACTCTACCCTTCAAGTGACGTCACGTCCAGATAACGCGATACGCACTGGAGAGGGTCGCTCATTGCGGTAAAGCATTGTGGAAAAAAAAAAGCCCTGAGACAAACGGAGTTTCTTGCCAAGCTGACTTCGCTCCGGTTTAAGCCAGTTTGGACGGTATTTGTTTCGAGGTGAGTGTTTTAATATGAGCGTTATAATCTACATTCATATGTTTATTTAGCCTAGTCACTATGAACTGACGGGGTTAGGAAACTCAACACCGATGGGCTTGGCTATGGCCTGCAGGTGCCACTTCTGTCTGCCTTATATTCCGAGTCATACATCTTTTTGGTGGCCTAACCTAATTGCTAATGCCTGTTACTTTTACCAGTACGTAGAGAAGTGGGCTACTCATAAATATGATTCCTAATAATTCTATCAAAGCTCATTTGACAACATTAAATTTGTATCAAACTGGTGTTAGCTTAATTAACCGAAACTGGCAAGAAGATACCGAGTCACTTGCGTAGTTTTTTTTTTTTTTTTTTTAATTATTATTATTATTTTTTATTATTAACCCTGAGTGGATATTTGTATTTCGATGAGTTGTTTCTGATTTTTTTTTTTTTTTTTTTTTTTTATTGGGTCCAAAGGGGTACCTTTACATACAACTACTCTTATACCTTATTGTCTCTTGAGGTGTAAAAGAAAACAGGCTGCCAGGTTACAAAGCTGCTATATAATGAAGCTTTGCCTTTATAGGAGCTAAAATGTGTGGATTGGTAAAAGTTCTTTTGAATAGTGATTTTTTTTAATACTCCACGTCATATTTAAATGTAGTAAATGCCAGCATTTCAAAATATTGTTTTTACTCCTAGTTTCTTATCCCTTATAATCCAGATCCAGGTTAATTTTCAACAACTCATGTAAATGATAGTTTTAGGTTTCCAAATTCAATATAGATTTGAACTTTCTTTGTCTATGGAGTTAATATGTCAATATGGTGTTCACCGTCATCTGATATAGTTTATAACATTTTAACAATGCCGGTTAATTTATTTGTCAGTATAAAAATGAGATTAGGTTCCCAGGGATTTGATAGACTCTCTGAGCTGAACTCTTTTATGTGTGTGTGTGTGCTGTGTGTGATATCATCACTGTGATAGTGTTGTGAAAACATGAAGCTCATTCGCTTGCTTCTGCTGTTTAGCAGGCAGAAACCAAATGACACACATGCAAATTGACTTACAGCCAGCCATGCAGTGAAAAAACACATACTGAGTAAACCTGTAAGCTTGCTAATCCTTTTTGTCAGGCATCAATGGAATACTAAAATCTCAAGATTTATGGGGGTATAATTTAAAATGTGATGAGCTACAAGATGAACTTTGACTCTGGCAGTGTATAAGTGTCAGGTTGCTAATTATTTGTGAAGTTTCCCCTGAAAGAACGTCAACCTTTAGCTGTTAATATATTAAAAAAAAGGTAGGCTTTTTGATAGGTCATAGCAGGAAGAGCGTGGGAGCAATGTAGAACATTGAAGTGAGATTTGGGTCCTGTTACGCTGACTTTTCCTGGTGTGGAAAAAACAACATGACATACAGATGTTTTATCAACTGTCAGTGGTTAAAACACTCAACACAAAACCTTAATGTTACCATAATGTGCTGTTTTCTTTTCCCTTTTGTTGTTATTTCCCACTCACTTAGTTTGGAGCTCACCAGTATCTTAATCTAAAGTGCAAGAATTATATTATTATACAATCAATGACATAAGGCCAGTAATAATACTTTGATCCCAGTAAAATCTGTATCAGTTTTCCAAAACAGGATAAGTAAAGATAAAGGTTTTAACTCTCACTTTAGTATCTATGACTCTTGATATATTTTAGTTTGCTTTTGTGCTAACTGTTTGTCTTTTAATTTGAGGATTGGTTGTGGTGAAAAAAGATGAGCAGAAAGGAGTGTTTACAGTGTACATATGACACAACAAAGGAATCCTGGTTAAGGCGGGCTGAGATGCCGCGCTCCGTCCAGCTCATTTTCCACTGTTATCGCCGTTCTACATGAGCAATTTAAATGAAGGCGAGCATGGTGGTTTGTGATGTGCCCGGATCTACCTCATCACATGCCTTTTAGTGGTTGGTGGGGAATGTACCTCCCTTTCACAAGGTCTAGAGGGGAATAGATGATCTTTAGATACAAAGATGATCATAAAAAATTAGTTTTACTTTCAGCATTTGGTTAAACCTACAACATGAAAGTGTGTGTATCTTCTTCTCTTCTACTTTCCCATGGTTCATTTAATCTGAGAAGCTGCTCTTTTGTCTAAGTCTCTGTGTGAACAGTGAGATAATGCTGGTTATCTCTGGTAAGGTTGTGATTGACTGCTGAATTGTGAGAGATCCTCCACAAACCTGAAAATAACCGACTGTGTTTTTCTTCTCTGGGTGACTATGGTTTCTCTTGGGATTTGACTGAGGCATAAAATGGTAGGACACAAGTACAGGGGTGAAGGTAGTTGGAGATAAACTGTGCACTTTTCTGTCCTACTTTTCTGTCCAGTTCAATCATTTTTATGTCTGATAATGAGAGGATGTCTTATCTGGACTCAGGGGAATTCATTACCTAATGTAGCTCCAGAGGTTACCTAACCTTCTTATGAGGGAAGAAGGTTTATGTTACTCCTGTTGGTTAGTCATCCTTTTCTCTGGAAAATTCATGTCCAGATACAAAAGGGTTTCCTCTATACTCTTCTACTATTTACTATTCTATTGATGATTTATGTGATATTTAACTTATCACAGCATGTTGTTTGCTTTTCCCCTGTAAAACATTAGTACTAGTATGAGGGATGCATGATATTGGAATTTTGGCCGATATCCGATATGCCGATATTTTAAAACTCATGTGTCCGATAACTGATATTGATACCGATATAAAAGCTTAAAAGAAAAAGCAGTCATTTCAAAAAGCAGTTTTTTTTTATCCGTTTCTAACACTTTGACAAATGGGGTGGGAAAAAATATCTATACACTGAAATGTCACGATATTTTCATATGCCTATATCAAATCAATATTTAAAAACATGGTATTGATCTATTTTACTTATGAAATCTCGCAAGATTTCATCGTTCTATTACAAAATCTCATGATATCTCATGAATTTTCACAAGATTTTGCAACAAAACGATGAAATATTGCAAGATTTCGTTCGATAACACATTTTTAAATGTCAATGTGATATTAGTATATGAAAATATCGCAAAATGTTCGTGAATTCTCACGAGAGTTTGTATCGAAACAATGAAATATCTCGAGATTTCATTCGTAAAATAGACCGATACTGAGTTTTAAATTGTCAATATGATATCAGCATATGAATATATTGCAATATTTCAGTGTATCTATATTTTTTCCCACCCCTAGTCTGTAAAGTCTGTAAAAAAGAAGTTTTTGAAGAAGAAGAAATTTTTTTTTTTTTAGACTTTAGAAACAGCGGGCTGATCGGTTAAATATCAGTTAAATATCGGTGGGGTGGCCGATGTCCGATACTCAGTTTTAATGCCGATATAGGCCGATACCGATAGGGGGCCGATTATATTGTGCATCCCTAGTATGAGGGGAAAACTAGTTATAAAACCTCTGTTTCTTGCTTTTTATAGTAACCCTTCAACCCAGAGATGAATTTTGAGCAACCCCCTCCATACCCGGGCGGTGGCCCAACTGCTCCAGGCTACCCAGCCCAGGGCCCTCCTCCACAAGGGTACCCACCCCAGGGTTTTCCTCCACAGCAGCCTAATCCGGCTTATCCAAACTACCCTGCTGGACCAATGGGCCCAGGAGGTCCTTACCCAGGCCCAGGACAGCCTCCTTATCAAGGATACCCTGGACAACCACAGTATGGCTGGCAGGGTGGACCCCCTCCTGGGCCCATGTATGGAGAAGCTCCCAAAAACACAGGTGAGTGCTGACACACAGCAGATTACGTTATGATTAAGGGGGGTTTACATAACTGAGCGGGCATCTAAAAGCACTGGTGATAAGAAAAGTAATTTGCTGCGAGGACTGAGAATGGGGCCTGATTAGGAGAGTCTCCGTGGACTGTAATACTGCAAAGTATCGATCACATGTCCAATTGTCTTTGCTAAGCTACCACCACCATGAGCTAATGTGCCATTATTTATCTGTTGTGTGACCAGTAAAGCTGATTTCAGTTATTTATAATTAAAAATGTCTGTGTGCTTGTTTTTTTAGAAGGCAACAGCAACTTAAAATTCCTCTGAAATTATTAAGAATTTTGAGTTTTTATTTTTATTTCTGATGGATAATTTGACTTGAGTCTGATTTACAATGAAAAAGGAAAAACTTCAACTTACATCTGGCTTTTGTCCAAAATGTTAAAGGGTAATAAGAGTCAAAGGACTTTGCTGAAGTAATGGGTTCATAGGTTCTAGCTTTGATCTGCAGTGGTGTGAAACATAACACCCAGGGGGGCATGCTAAATTTAGCCCCCTTTTTCAGCACATAGCTTTCAGATAATGAAGGCATGTAATTTATAATGGTAACTTATTGAAACTTTGCTTTCTACAAGTCCAAAAAGTGCATTTAAAAAGGAGATTCCAAGAAAAGAAAATGGAAACAACTTTTTGTCAGTTGTCCTGCAGATATTACTGTTGCTTACTGTTTCACAGCAAACTCATGACATGCAACGAAGCAAACGCGTGCTGGGAAAGTGGATTTATGTGGTTTTACCTGCATTTAACTCTTCTACCCTCCTCTGGCATTTTTTTGTACTTTTTCACAACACTTTTTAAATGTAATTAAAACATTTTTTGCTTCTTACAGCTTGTAGACTAGCAGATGCTGCAGCATTTACTGTGGTGCTCTCTACCAAAGCACCTGTTACACTTTCAGGTGTTAGAAGACCTCTTTATGTTTTTTTAGGCACACACACTTCTCCTTGTGGTGAGCTGGTGGCATTTGTGTCAAGCTGCATTTTTATGTTTGACTGTGAAATTAGCAAATACTACTGAAAGTTGTTTCTGTTTTTTTAATACAGCAAAAGCAGGTTTTTACTCTAGAACTTCTTCAAAGACATATGAAACACATCCCTCAAAAAAATGACCCTTTATTCCAACCTAAAATAATAAGATTCTTACACTCAGGAAAAAAAAAAATCCTGGCCCCCCTGTATTTACATGGCTCCATAATTTAACTGGCAAAAATAGAATTTTATCGTCTGCTTTCAATTTGAAAACCGTTTAATCTGGTGTTTAAAAACGTCAAATATCACAACTTTTCTCACACAAAAATTTGATATTACAGAATTTTATTTGCAATGACAGATTTAAAACAAAGTGGTTTAAATGGAAACCAATGAGACATTTTTGGCGAGAGGGAGGAGATGGTATATAAAAACATACTCATCTGTCAGATTAATTTTCTCATTAATCTTTAACATACTCATAAAAAAAAAAAAAAAAGTGATCAAATAATGAAAATAAGTTACAATTTAAAGCATTAAAATCCCCCACACAATTTGAACGTTTGGTTTTGAGCAAATTTGTGGGGGAAATAAATACAAAATATTAATGTATGATGATTTTATATCAGTTTAGTTGAGCACGAGCATTTTTTTTACCAAGGTATTCAAAGGGTTGTAAATTTGAGGAATGTGCTAAGAGGGGAAAAAAACTAAACAAACCCTCAGGAAAACAACAAAATTGCAAACAGATGTTAAATTTAAAGTAAAAAGTCTGCTGCATATATACTTCCTCCTCTCACATGATTTTAAACCAGGCTTTTCATGCTGGTGGTTGTAATTAATCTAAAAATAACCCTTCAGCCAGAATATTTAATAGATAAAACTGGGTCTTTCACAGTAAGTAGGAGGAAACAACAGTAGGTAAATACGTTAGTTTCCATTCATCTTTTTGAATTATAGAAAGCAGGGAAGTGAAACTGCTTATATTCATAAGTAGTTTTCTATTGAGAGTGTTGTTGTAGCAGCTGGTCACCTAAGCAACTTATCACCCAGTAATGACGGTCAAAAGCTGGATAAGTGTTTGCTTCCACATAAATGATTAATCGCACTCATGAAAGGGGAGATGTAGCCATTCAAGCCTTTCGTTTGGCTTGTTTTTGTTCTTTGGCTTGAATAGCTGTTAAACATCATGTATGGGTAACACACAACTGTCATGTTTGCTAATTTACATGTATTTTAGTAAAGGAAGTCACTGGAGATGTAGCATGTAGTAAGATATTTTGTTTGGGCATGAATGCACTGTCAGTCTCTGCTCAGTAATATCTCGGATGTTTGATGGTCTTGGCTGCCATGGCAACACCATGGAGATGTACTTCCCAGGAGGAATGTAATTAGAGGAAGATCCTATCAGCCATGATTACCCTTGAACTCACTGCTGGAGATTTGACGGTGTAATTCAAAGAATTACCTCACGTTTTATGTAGCTTTTGTATAAACAAACAAAACTAATTTCTGTGTCCATTCTTTTATCCTTCTTTTATTTTCTCTGTAGTGTACGTGGTGGAGGACAGGAGGAGGGATAATTCAGACGAAACGTGCCTGACAGCCTGCTGGACAGCTCTGTGTTGCTGTTGTCTCTGGGACATGTTGACATAACGCTGTTCCCCTACTGTTTACTCCTACAACTCTCTTGCCTCCATCTCTATGCCTTGATCCCTGCACCATCCCCCCCCCCCCCCCCCTGCCTTAACTCCTCCCCCACCCTTACAGCTCCCTCTCAATTTCCCCAGCAAGTCCTGCATTTGTCTATTGTTAAAAGTCTCGATCCCTTATGGAAGCCTTGTCCTAGAGCAACGAACTCTACCTTGATGTGAAGCCCTCGGTACCGACTGACACTCCAGACCACCAAGTTTCACCGTAGCAGCTTGCTTCTAAACGTAACCTGAATTTCACACGGTAAAAACTCAAATCTTAGCAAGTATTTTTTTCTAATTTCTAGTCAAAATATCTCAGCACACTCAAAATAAGACAAAATTACTTAAAGAGAAACATTTCAGAACTTGTTTTTAGCAAAAGTGAAAAGTAAAAAAATAAAAAAAGCAAGTAAAAATTTTTTTTTAAACTTATTTTAAGAGTGGCAAAGACTTTTATTTTGCTTGTAATAAGCAAAAAAATTCTGCCAGTGGCATAAGCAAAATTTTCTTGATAAGATTTCTTGAAATAAGATGCATTTGTCTTAAAACAAGATCCTATATCTTAATTGTGTAATTGTGAAAGAATAAGCACGCATGCCCAGTTTTTTAATACTAATGGGTGATGAAGCGTTAAAAAACAAAAAGAACGAGGCCACTCTCGTCTCTCTCCGTTGCCTTGAACAGGCTGCATAATGCGCTGCGAGTCGGTGGCCGAATTTCCCGAGCTGTCCTGGGGATGTGACATCAAATGATGCTGCATCCGCATTCCCGACAGTTTTGATCCAGGAAGGAGACGGTCGCGGTGAATTCAAACACTGCAAGGGATAGCTATGGATTCTTCTGCCGTCAGCAAATGACTCAGATCAACTGAAAGACACCAAAAAAAATCACTACAAAGAAAAAGACTGTCAGCGTAGTAAACAACGTTGTAGCTTTAGTTTGTGCACGCTCCTGCGCTGGTTTGGCTCGTGGCTTCAGTTACCCGCAGCGCCAGTCGCGAGTCTCATTTCTGAATCTTGCCTCAAGTCCCTTTAAGTAGTTTTGTCTTATTTTGAGTGTGATGAGATATTTTGTCTAGAAATTAGAAAAATATACCTGCTAAGATTTGAGTTTTTGCAGTGCAGGCTCTTCTTGTGCACGACACACAACAGGTGCACACACCAAGGTAGATACACTATATACGTACAGTACATAAATACAGTATATGTGAATCTCAGGCTCCTCTAGTGTGATGTTCTTTAGCACTTTACAATAATTACCTCTGTAAGAAAATACTCCTGCCTGCCTGTTCTCTCCTTCATAACCCCTCCCTAACCCCTCTTAAGCAACGTTGTCTTCAACACCTAAGAACTGTTCCTTATTCTGGGCTTTGTCCCAGTGTTCGCCAAGACCCTGGCTGCTAATGAGCCTCGGGGTGATCTTGAGAATCTGATGCTTGAAATGTAACACTTTTATTTTGGCAAATGTCTGTCTTTGGATAGATTCATATGAAAATTAAAGGAATGCAATTTTTAAAGAAGACAGTGATTTTAAGTTTGATTGTTGTAACATTTGATGGCTGCAATTTCTTTTTCATACACTGGTTTGAAATTATTCTAATATTTTTATTACATAACTCGGAGGAAAAAAAATTGTGATTGCAAACTGGAAGAAACATGTTATCTGTTAAATGCCTTTTTGCTTTGGATGAGAGACTTGCATTAAAGTAAGTTATTGCCATAACGAATGACTCATTTTCCAATTATTGAGTAGATGACTGGGCTGCGTATGTATGCGTGTGAGAGATTAGGAAAGGCAGAGATTATTGATCAGTACTGTAGCTGTTCAGCTATTTTTAACTCTGGCTATTGACTGATTGCAGCTTGCTACATTAACATGTTGACGTGCAAAAACATCCTTTTTGTTTCATTTTCTTTTTATTTGTACGCAGAAAAAGTTTCTGGGAGGTCTTTACCAGTTAAGAATAAACATGAAAGAAAAAAGGTCATTTGATTGGGTCAAAAATATCAAAACATTTCTATAACTTAACTATCATATGGTATCAGAATTTCAGTTTCTTTAATTAGAAAAAAAGAGAGTGGAAGCTTTCTCTTGGATACAGGGTGACGGACAATTAGACATCTTTATTTTTGATGAAATACAGTATTAACTGATTTAAAATTGTCAAGATTTATAAGTAAACATATTATGGTGTCAAAACATTTGACTAAACTATTGAAGCTATCACAAATAGATTAATGAATAAACTAATAAATGAAACACCATTAACAAAGAAACTCAACTGAGTTGATGGCTACAACTTTCATGAATGTAAAAAAAACTTCATCCAATCCTAAATCTGTAATAAAGATTGCACTGAACTGAATTGAATCAAGTTTAGTTATTTGGTAAGTTCCAATATTGCTCTCCACTCATCAGGTCCACCTAAACCTGTTGTGCTGTAGTTCACTGAGGGAGTTTAAACCTTGTAGCTGTGGCGCCCTCTGGTGGATAAAGTACATTATAACATCATTTAAACCATTCAAGTTCGTATTAAATCTTTTCTAAAAAGTTCTCCAGTTGATGCAGATCAGGCAACAGTTATGTGGATGATGTACAGTATCTTTAAGAGCGCCAACAGATAAATAAATAAAATGCATACCCAAGAGAACTTGCTTTATACTAAAGTGAAATCAGGTGACACGAGAGGGTTCCTCCTCCTCGCAGATAAGGACTAACATGCTGAAAGAATGAGTTTCTTCTTCCCCAAAGTGTGAGAAGGTGAATACAACGACCAGAAAAGCCATATCTATTTATAGAGCCTTTACATCCTATATGTCTTCATGGCCTAGTTTCTACAAAATATTGTCCAAAACTGAATTTTGACACATCAAAGCGAGGAAAAATAAATCTATGAAAAGAAAGTCTGATACAAACTAACCCCAGCAAAATGCCTGAAGTTAGGTGCTGTCATAACAAGCCTGTTGCAATCACAAAAATGCAACAAAAACATACAATAACTACTACATTAAACTATAAATAACTGCTTTTAAACAGGTTATGTGCAATTCTGAATATAGAAATGCAAACACAGTACATGAATGAGCAGGTGAGGGCGAATGACCCCTCATTACCTTGTTTTTATTTAAAAGACTGACCTTGTTTGACAGTTCATACGCTGGAACTGTGTTTCATGTTGTGTTTTCCAGGAGGAGAACAAACCTTTGCCGTTCTCACTGGAAATTCTGATCCTCTCTATGAAAGGAGATTATCAAAACTGTATGCAACAAGTCAATTTAACCTGCTGCTATTCATGTTTCCTAAAGTTCCCAGAGCACTAAGATGGCTGGTGACTACATCAGAAAGACAAACTTTAGTTTTTCTTTGTTGTAGAAATAAAACCAAAATTGTAAGGGGAAAATACTGTAGATTGCCTCATAATTAATCCACTGCACCCGAAAAACTGAGGTGACACATTGAGATCAATTTATTTTACTCAAGTTTAGCATTTAAATATAGATATTTATTTTTGATGGATGTAGAGTAAAATAATTTCATAGCAAACATTCAGCTCAAATTTAATGAGTTTGATGGGCTTATTTACATATTTCCCATCATGCATTGGGGTGTTGTCTGTTCTTTTCTGCACTAATGTCCATGTAATCCCATGACTCTCTCCTGACATTTCATGTCCAAGCATTAGTAATGACAGGCTTGCTCTATGCACTGTATGGGTGTGTCCACACCAATTTCTTGAAGAAGTTACTAAGGTGGTGTCTGATGACAAATCTTTGTCATTCAGACATCATTAACAATCATGATTTGATCTGATTGCATCATATCAACCTCTATTCCCAGTTAAATTCTTTAAATTGAGTCAACTGAATACAAATCCCTTCTAGTAAGACAGTGTTGGTCATTTAACTCCACTGAACTACATGATTTTGTGTTAAAAAAACATAAATCATTTACATTATTAAATATGATTATTTCCATTTAAAGCAGTTGAATAAAAATGTGTTGGAGTAACTCAATTATATTACTTTGCATTAAAGGTACAGAGTGTAAAAAAATCAAAGCGTAGAAAAATTTCATATATAATACAAAACTGTGCTTCTATTGGTGTGTAATTGCTGCACTGGAATAGGTGTTATGTGTTTATTTTCTTAGAATTAGTCATTTGAATCTACTTGCTGGGGGGTGGGGGGGGTGCATACATGGAGGCTGCCATATTTGTTCCACCATTTTTATTATGGTGTCCCTGAATGGACTAAGAAGTGACAACCCTCTGAACTTTAAAACTGCTGTACCAGCTTTGTTTAATGGAAGTTAGAGCGCTGTTTGGGATAAGAAATGCCTTAAAAGATAAAAATAGTCATAGTGACATACCTACACCCTCTTGACTTTTTTTCTTTTAGTAAGACAAAGAGTTTTTTAGCTGTTCTTACCTTGACAGTTTCAGCTGCCACTTCAACTTTCATCACAAGTTCAATTTCAGTCATTACAAATCATTTAATTATGTTCAATATGTCTTACTAAAAGAAAAAAATTCAAGATTATCAAACTGAAGACAAGATGAACATTCTGAATATACACCATAGACCACTGAAAACACTCACAGATGAAAACAGAATTTTGGCCACTGACGGCCACCGTACATTCACAACAGTGCTTGGAATATCAAGTCATTTCAAAGTAAACATCTTTTCTTTCAAATGCTCATCTTTACCACGAGATGTCAATAATTCTTGCATACTGTACCTTTAATGGATAAAATTTGAGTTCATTAGAATAATTTCTTTGAGTGTGGTTTGTTAAATTTTATTTGGCCGCAGTGAATAAAAGATAGATATTAATGGTGCAGTAAGGATGATAACAGACGTGGAAGTGGAGAGTGGTCATATTTTATGTTTATTTAAACATTATTATGCAATGACAAGATAAGTTAAACAATCTTGTTTTCTTAAGATAATGGTTTGACTAATTATAAAAACTGTGATAAAGACCTCTCAGTGGTGGAGCTAGACTTCTATAGACGTTTTATACACTCACATACCGGGGTCACAGGGAGTCTGAAGCCTAATCCAGCTGCTATCAGGTGAGAGGCAAAGTGCAGGCTGTCCATCAGAGTGCAAATACAGACAGGTGGGTTCTGTCTGAGCATCCCCGGGTTGCATTTGCTGTGTTATGAGCACACATCAAGCTGATAAATCTCCTCTGGTCTGCACATCAGAGTCATTTCCAGTTAGTAGTTTGTAAAGCTGATTAATATAAAGTGCTTCTGAAACCGCAATGTCTTGTGTATCTGTATCAACAAAAATAATTGTGTCGTTGCCACCTAAACAAGATAAAAAAGAGAAAAATGATTAGGTTCTTTTTTTAAATAGTTACATTAAACAGGAAATTATTTGTATCTTACTCTTTGTACAAAATCTACAGGCTACAAACATAATCTTAAACCCCCAGAGCATTCCTTTTTTCTCAGACTCTCACAAAATGTCAATCACCACTTCCTCACAACTTCAAAGCCCGTTGGAAATGTGAACATATTGCAAGAAACAAATTGCTTCAGCACAAGTCTGACATACATTTGAAAGAAGTCGGCTGGTTTCCTTCTTTTCCTCGCTCGTTTCTAGCTCTGAACCTTCAGATTTCAAAGGAAGCGCTTTCCTGAAAGACACATTTTAGATCTGAAAATGACAGCACAGAAACACTTAACGCACTAATGTTAAATGAAGTCTTGCTCCTGTGAGGGAATCACAACCAAGGCTGCTTTTAATAAGTTTGTAATGACTTGAAATTGGTGAGATTAGCATTACCATGTCCCAACAGTCTGAGAAAGTTGAAGCTAGTTTGCTTCACAGTTTATTTTAAACTTTAACTCACCAGCTGTTTGGGAAGAAATAAAAGAAACTACCTTTATCAGCATTTAATAATTTCCTCTTTTTACCTTCCCGTCCACCAATGCTGCTGACTGTCACGTGACTGAATGACAAGTTACTAGTTCAGTAAATAGAGGGAAAAAAAAATGTGCTGAGGTGTGAAAATGTATTTAGCTTGCTCATGTGCATCAAAGTATAAGTCTAATTCCTCTTATTTACAGCTCTTTTCTGCAACTCCCACAGCTTGAGCTAACTGAACACACTGCTGACAGATTTAGGAAGGTTAGAGGGCTAAATTTACAAACACCCACTGAAGGTTGTAGCTTTGAATGCATTTAAACCAAAGAAACGCACCAAATTAGACACATATTACTGAATAAAAGAGGAAGTGAAATGTCTGATAACAAAGCTGGAATATACATTTATGTGGCCAGATCCTCAAAACACTGGGCTGATTTGATAATTTCATAATAATTTGATCATTTTGATAAAACAATAGAAGAAGTAAATAATGATTTAATCTTTCTGTAACACATAAATATATTTATATGAACATGGTGTCACACTGTCTTCAGATGATGTTGCGGATCAAACAAAGAATGGTGACAGATTCTGAAATTTGTGAAAGCAAAACGGAAGTTTAATTCACAAAGAAAAACAAAAACCTCCTTACCACTACACACATTTTGTTGTAACTCTCCCAGATGAAACTGTTTACTGTCTATCAAAAAAAAAAAAAAAAAAATCTAGAAAGCATGACACTAACTTTATAAACAAGCAGTGAAAAGAAGAGAACACTCAGTCAGCACCAGTAAATAATAGCTAACATGTTCTTATCATAATCAAGCAATGAAAAACAAAATTATCAAACTGATTAACTATCATTTTTGTGATAAAAGTAAAAAAAATATGAAATCACAAAAAGAGGAAGCACACTAATATTGAATGGCCCGTAAAAAGTTGTGACAAATTATAGTATGACTATGAAAAAGCTCTGGTTGGTGAGGTTCATTTTTCCAAAAACGACTGTTTTTTATAAGCTCTATCTTGATAAACCAACTACATTTATTTTTATTTAAAACCCATTAAAAAATTTATTTTACAACTCTATATAATAATAATAATAATAATAATAATCATAATAAAAAAGATTTAAAATAATAATAATAATGAATAAATAAACTTCTTAATGAATTATTTTTTTCAACAAATCTTACAATCCTGAGCTCTTCTTGCCAATTTTACCGGTAGTATTTACAGTTGTGCTGCAGGATCTAAGATGGGCAGAGTACCTTGAGCTTCAAAATGAACGACAAATACTTCATGATGCAGTTTTTTGTATCATAAAGTCCTTTTTTACATACCAAAAAAAAAAAAAAAAAAAAATCAAAACATAGGCTATTGTAAATGAATTGATGCTTAAATTATGTGCAGGGTGGATTAAATGTTCGTTGGTTATAAGCTCACACAAAAACACAACTCATTGGCTGTTTACACACAATATAAACAAATTCATTTGACCAAACAGATTTTTAACTTATGACTAAAACCGAATGACAATTTAATCATATGACTTTGATGAAAATTTTATTAAAATTTGCTTTCAAAATGAACATGGATACAGCAAACAGATGAGCTGCGCTGCCTTGAGGACAACTCAGCATGAGAATTCTGATTATAATGGAACGTTCGGCTTTTATCAACGTGGTGCGTTCGTTAAAGCTCTTCTTTAGGTAATTATTGTAAGATTATCTAAAAATGCATTTTCTGTTTGGTAATTTGTATATCAAAGTACTGTTTTTAATGCAATTTTACAAACACAACTCAACACAATACTGTGCATATTTAATTGTTTACCAGTATAAACACTGTTAATTGAGTTCATAGGGATTTGAAATGACTGGAATCTCTTCCAACATGTGTGCTCATGTCTGTTTGTGATATTAATGCCATCCTACTGCTGCTGTGAAAATATTGCCAGAGCTCACTTACATCTGCTCAGCAGGAGAACACATTTTCAAGACTAACCTGCCCAAAAACAAGATCTTCAGAATCATATTAAGCTGTAAGGTCTAAACTGATACTAAAGTCGAGATAAAATGCAGCGACCTATGAGTAATACTTTATTTCTCATGGCAGACATCTCCATTGGTGTCAGATTGTTCATTATTTGTTTCTTTGACGGCAGCCCTTTCTAAAGCTTTAGCTGCTAATCTAATGCTGTATTCACCACAAAGAAGCTTATCTCTTAGTGAGATAATAGGCTACGAAGGGCTTTTTTTGCCTGTCAGTAAGTTAGTTCATGGATTTATTAAACCTGACTTATGGGAAAGGCAAAAATAAATGACAGGGGATTTAAATTTAAGCAAAGCGGCCTCATCATCTGTCAGTCGCTTTAATCTGAATCAGGTTTTCATTGCATATGCGCAGACAGAAAAGGAATTTGACACCAGTTTTTGTGTCTTTTTTTCCTTCTTTAAAAAAAAATTAAAGAAGGAAAAAAAATCAGTTGTCAGTTCAATAAGTTGAAACTGACAAAAGTAATAATAAATAAAAATTCTATGAAAATCATGACACTGATTGTGTATCGTGGTTCAACAGAAATATTAAAAACTAACACAAAAAAATCTAAACAAGAAAACAAGCATGATGAGGCTCCGAAGCAAAAATTTTGTTGAGCAAAACTTTGAGGCAATCACTGCAATCAGGTGTTTAATAATGTTCAAAAAAACTTCTGCACCTGTTGACAGGTATGTTGGGCCTCTGTTCATGGGAAAGATGCTCTAAAGTGTCTGAGACAGGTTAGCTGCTCGGTGTTGAATGGTAACATTAGCCACTCGCCAGCAATAGCTGTTAAAAGCTGGATGAGTGTTTGCTTCCACATAAATGATTAATTCTAAGGCTTTTTTCACACGGCGGTTGTGTCTTATCGGTTAAGCTGCCGCTGTTTCCCCTGTGGTTGCTTAGACCAGAGGCAGCTCAGTGCTGCATCAGTGTCTGCTTACATGCAGCAAGCTCGTGTTGCACATCATGATGAAAGTTACTGGTAAAGGTGACGAGTCCCTTATTAACGCAGACTATTTCAAGCCTTTGGCTACCTCTGTTGATGGCTCAGAGCCAGCTTTACCATCTGCTATTCAGCTTCAACTCTGCATTACACTTCAGTACCCTTACATAGGTCACCAATGTGTAAAAGGGAGATGCATTTATCACAAACAAAGGGAGATGCATTTATTTTGACCTCTTGCTTGACTTGTTTTTGGCTTTTACAGCTGTAAGATCTCACATCACTACAATTCAATTCCCTTTTAGTTGCTCATTTAGATGTAGTGTAGTGACAGATGTAGTCTCGTTTGGACACAGAGTCTTGTGTTGACAGCTCTTATGTAATCTTTTCGTGATATCTCAGAGCAGAGCCGATGTCTGATCATGACTCTTTGCTGCTATGGTATTACCATGGCAATGTGCCTCTCATGAGGAATGTAATTAGAGGGAGATCATATCAGCCATGGTTACCCTTGAACTCACTGCTGGAGACTTGACAGTGTAATTCTAAAAATTACCTCTGGTTTAATGCAATTTTGGAAAAGAAATCACTAATTGGTTTCTTTTCTTTCTTGTGCCCTCGCTCTCAAATTCTTTAACCTTTCCAAACTGTCTTCTGCTTTCTGTCTCTATGGAAAGAAAGAAAAGACAGAAGAGGAAATGAAAAAGCAGATGCTTGAGATGCCTATTGTACATCTCCTTTCAGAAACAATAACAGAGGATCGTTTACCTTTAATAGGCGACGGCCCCTTTACCTCATATACTATATCTTACACAAACACTCATACGGTATTATTGCAGTACTGTATAAACTAGAAAAGCACTCAAAGAGTGCAGACCGCCGCCAAGCAGCTCATGACCCCCTTATATTGTGATTCACAACAAAAACTTATACTCCTGCATTCATTTAATCTACGTCATTGGATTCCTTGACCAACCAACAGCATCTGGAATCATGCTTGTATCACTACTACATCAATAGTAATTTCCAAAAATCAATAATGGTGGTTTTCTTCTGATCTAGCTCCATTGCTGTTCAAGATGCAGCAATTCCGATGACAAACTTCAGATTCAGCAGAGTCTTGGCTACAATTTGGTGTTAGTTGCATGTGTGTATTTTCATTTGTTACCTTTCAGTATTGAAAATTCCAATGACTCCCTTATTTCTGTGTGTTTGGGATCATAGTATCTGGAATTTTCTGTGGATCTGGATCAACTTTCAAAACATTATAGAACTCATTGAGATCCTTGTAATTTTTTTACCAAACACTTGGGCCATTTGTATGGAATTATATGCAAAAATGCCCAAATTTGACTGATCTCACAATGATAAAGGATTCCTTCCAAAAATTCCTGGATCCAGAAGGTGATCCGGATCACCACCAAAATCTAATGGATTTGTCAGGTCAATCCGTCCAGTACTTTTTCCAAAAGTTGCTGACAGACAGAGAGACAAACAAATAAACCAACTCTACCAAAAACATAACCTCTTCGGCGGAGCTAATGAACATATTGGAGACAATGTGTGGATCAGTGTCTAGGCCAAAAACTAAGTAGAGTCTCAAACATCGCTTGGTTAGATAACAACCAAAACTACTCTTTACATAAAAGTGTTAGCCTTAGCGTAAAGCTTCATCCCAGGACAACTTAAGGTTTGTTCATGCTTTAGCTGTGTTGTTCTCACCCTATGCAGTGAAGGATTTAACATATTCAAAGAATAAGAATAGTTACTTGCAGTCCTCCACAGAGAAATGGTACACCTACACGCTGGCCAGCTGCTGATTGGCTTAAAGTTAGCTCAGGCTGGGAGAGCCACAACAATAACTGATCTTTTCACAAGCAGAACAAAGCACCAAAAACAATAAATAACAAAGAAGCACAGGTGAAAAGCACAGAGAGCAGCCTGCTGGGCAACTCCTGTTTATTTCAACACCGAGTTTCATTCCACCATGAAGCAGATATCTGATTTGTGTCTTCTCTGCACTCAAGCCCATACTTCAGATTGTTACACATATTTCTGGGACTATAAAAAACAGTAAGCCTGTCATGACCACAAAAATCTGATAACTTCAGATAATTGTAATAATCTGATCTGATGCATCTACATTAATTAAAAAATACCCTGACCTACATTTCCATGTCCACTATCAGATTTCTTTTGGAGTATGGACATAAAATGGAACTTCCTGTAATTTTTAAAAGGTTTGGTCTTTATTAAACATGGCGGTCCCTTGGTGTTAGTTTTAGCTGCGCTAATGTGGGAGCTAATAAGCCTGCAAATAATCTCCACATCAATGTTTTACTTTGTTTATGCTCCGACTGCCCATTACTGCACAACATTGTGTTTTTCCTTCGTGCTCTTATGTTGAGACCGCTTTGCTTCCATTTTAAGACATTGAAAAACAACAAAAAAAATCAGATATACGGGTCTGCTCCAGAAATCAGATGATGATCAGATTTTTAGGCTCAGTGCAACACAGTGTGCAGATGTGCAGAGAGAAGGAGAAAGCAGGACAGTGTCTAAAAATTTACTGTGATGTGAGAAGTGGCATATTAATACCCTAGAGTCGATGCTTCAATACCAGCCAGACAAAATATTGGAATCAATACTTTTGTTTGTTTCCACTTCTCAGAGCTTTAGGCAATGAAATAATGTGAAAGCAGACAAATTCTAGCTTCTGTGTCACATGATGGTGGTAGCCTATCAGATGTAAGGATGATGATGATGCGACTGTTGGTGATGATGATGTTTTGTTATTTTTCAGTGGTTTAATGCAGGTTGATAAACATTATGTTTTGGTAAATTTATAATATTACTATTACATTTTAGATTTGAACATTTTCCACTGAACAAATTTAAATAATCTAAATCTGTACCTAAGTTATTTGATAATTGAAAGAAGTTTTTGATCTTATTTTTGTTTAATTTGCTCATGAATATAATTTATACCGTACCGTACCGTCTGCTGCCGCTTATCCGGGATCGGGTCTCGGGGGCAGCTGCCTAAGCAGGGAAGCCCAGACTTCCCTCACCCCCGACACAGCCGCCAGCTCATCCGGGGGGATCCTGAGGCGTTCCAAGGCCAGCCGGGAGACGTAGTCCCTCCAGCGTGTCTGGAACACCTCACCAGGGAGGCGTCCAGGAGGCATTCTGACCAGATGCCCTCGCCTCCTCATCTGGCTCCTCTCTATACGGAGGAGCAGCGGCTCTACTTTGAGTCCCTCCCGGATGACCGAGCTCCTCCCCCTATCTCTAAGGGAGAGCCCGGCCACCCTGCGGTAGAAAATTAATTAAGACCGCTTGTACCCGCGATCTCGTTCTTTCGGTCATGACCCACAGCTCATGGCCATAGGTGAGGGTAGGAACGTAGATGGACCAGTAAATCGAGAGCTTCGCCTTCTGGCTCAGCTCCTTCTTCACCACAACGGACCGATGCAGAGTCTTCATCACTGCAGACGCCTCATCGATCCGTCTGTCCATCTCCTGCTCCATTTTTCCCTCACTCGTGAACAAGACCCCGATACTTAAACTCCTCTACCTGCGGCAGGACCTCACCCCGACCCGGAGAGGACACTCCACCCTTTTCCAGGTGAGGACCATGGTCTCGGATTTGGAGGTGCTGATTTTCATCCCGGCCGCTTCACACTCGGCTACAAATCGCTCCAGCGAGAGTTGGAGATCACGACCTGACGATGCCAACAGAACCACGTCATCTGCAAACAGCAGAGACCCGATCCTGAGGCCACCAGAATCCCCTCAACACCTTGGCTGCGCCTAGAAATCCTGTCCATAAAGCTTATGAACAGGATCGCTGACAAAGGGCAGCCCTGGCGGAGTCCAACTCTCACCGGGAATGGATTCGACCTACAGCCGGAAATGCAGACCAAGCTCTGGCACCGGTCGTACAGGGACCGGACAGCTCGAACAAGAGGGTCCCGGAGCACCCCCCACAGGAATCCCCGGGGGACACGATCGAACGCCTTCTCCAAGTCCACAAAGCACATGTAGACTGGTTGGGCGAACTCCCATGCCCCCTCCAGGATCCCGAAGAGGGTGTAGAGCTGTTCCACTGTTCCACGACCAGGGCGAAAACCACACTGCTCCTCCTCAATCCGAGGTTCGACTATCCGACGGACCCTCCTCTCCAGGACCCCTGAATAGACTTTACCAGGGAGGCTGAGAAGTGTGATCCCCTGAAGTTGGAACACACCCTCCGATCCCCCTTTTTGAAAAGGGGGATCACCAACCCAGTCTGCCAGTCCAGAGGTACTGCCCCCGATGTCCACGCGATGCTGCAGAGGCGCGTCAGCCAAGACAGCCCCACAGCATCCAGAGCCTTAAGAAACTCCGGGCGGATCTCATCTAACTAATTTATTGAAGTTTTAAAAGCATTTCTCTCCTGTACTTCAGTTCTCAAGTTTTAATTATGTTCAAAATTTCCCTTGCATTTATGATATTAATGCAAATTGTGAAATCATGTGATTTTTCTTTTAAGGGACAAAAAGTATTAGTATCGATATCTGTATTGATAAAAAAAATATATCATAAACGACTGGTATCGTATCAACAGGAAAAATGTTGGCATTGCCCATCCCTAGTAAGAAGACTGACCGACCTTTCCACCAGTTTCTTTGTAGCTGGCTTCTTGATAAAACCTGAATTTCAGCCTTTTCACTGAAGTCGTCCACCAACACACAACAGGTGCAGACGTGCACATCAAGGCTCATCAAGTGTGATGCTCTCCGGTGCTTAACAATAATTACCTCTGTGTGAAAATAGTCTTGCCTGCCTGGTTAAGCCTCGAGAACCCTCCCCATGCTCTCCTCAGATGTACTATGGGCTTCAGGCACAACTCCACTACTTCCTGAACTTAAAGGTACAGTATGTAAAAAAAAATAATCAAAGGTCAGTGGCATAAAAGTGTGATATATAATTCCAAACTGTGATTGTAATGATGTGTAATTGCTGCACTAGAACAGTTGTTATATGTTTATTTTCTTAGAATGAGTCATTTATATCTACTTGCTGGGCGGTGCAAGAACATGGAGGCTGCCATATTTGTTACACCATTTTTACTATGGTGTCCCTGAATGGACAAAACAATGTGTGTGAAGTGAGAACCCTCTGAACTTTAAAATTGCTGTAGTAGCTTTGTTTAATGGGAGTTAAAGCACTGTTTAGGATAAGTAATGCCGTAAAAGACAGAAAAAAGTAGTTACTACAGTCATAGCTACACCTGAAACCACTGGATATTTTGTAGTATTTTTGTCTGGGAGAATTGTGGTCGTTAGTGGCCATTTAAAAGATGTTTTCTTTCAAATTTTCTTTTCTTTCTAATACCCATCTTTACTACTAGATGTCAGCAATTCTTACATAATGTACCTTTTAGGCAGCTCCTTTATTTCCTGTCTTTCATTACTGGACCAACTGATCAGTCCAGGTGTATCTGGAGATTGTTGTTGAGGTTACTGAGTTACTTTTCTGATTTTTTCATTGTATTAATGAAATAATCAGTCTAATCTTGACTCTTGTCTTATCTTGTGTTCTGTCCCATTCCCTTTTTTTTTGTCTCTCCCTGTGAAAATGTCTTCTTGCTTTATCAGCCACAGTGTGTTTCCATCCGCTTGCTAGCGTGTGACGTGGTGCGTAAAGTGAAACTCTGCTGCACTATCGTTTCTCAGCCTTGGGCCCTAGAAATGCACATAACAAATGTCACTGAATCATCAAGCAAGCCCAGAATGTAATTTTAAAGTTGAAAAGTTACATAATCTATCTTTAAAGACGCAGTATGTAACAAAATCAAAGCTCAATGACAGAAACATTAAGCATATCATTTAAATGTGTTTCTATTGGTATCTAGTTACTTTACTGTAATAGCAGTTGTGCTTTTGTTCTTAGAATAAGATGTTTTATCTATCGGCTGAGGGTTAACATCAAGGTTGTTGTAGTTAACTAAAACTAATGAAAAAACGAAAACTAAAATTGAAAAAAATATTTTTGTTAACGGAAATAAAAATGACAGTCTTTTTAAAAAAACAAACAAAAAAAACAAAACAATAACTGAAACTGTATTGTGCCATAACAAAATTAACTAAAACTATCAAGAATTGTTGCAAAAACATCCTTAGCTCTACCAATTTCAGTCAGAGTGACTTTCTGATGATTTTGAAAGTCACATCAGACAAATATGTATAATTTACAAAAAAAAAAAAAAAAAAACTAAACTAAAACTAAGCATTTTCCAAAAAAGAAAACCTAATAAAAACTAGAGAACCTGCTTAAAAAAACTAACAAAAACTAACTAAACTGAAAAACAAAAAGTCAAAGCTAAATAAAAACTGACACTAATTAAAATTCCCAAACAATTAAAACCTTGGTTCACATGGCAGCTGCCATATTTGCATCTCTATTTTTTACAAAAACCTGCAAACAACTGTGTGTGAAGTGCGAACCCTTTGCAGTACCGGCTTGGTTTGATAAGTACTCTAGCACAGTTTGGGATAAGTAACACATTAAAAGTACCATAGAAGGAGACAGTACACATGTACACAACTTTAAAATTGTTACCTGCAGTGCAGTCATCACTGCACCTGAGTCTTCTGGATCCACCTGTAGACGAAAACAAGTAGAGTATGTCTGAAAGAATTTTGACCGCTGACGGCCACCGTCCATTCGCAACTGTGCTAAGCATTAAAAGTAATTTTATGCTCATCTTTACCACTAGATGTCAGTAATTTTTACTGTCCCTTTAATTGTTTGTGGTTCCTTCACCAGTTGTTCATCTCCACACTAAATACTCTGCGACTAAAGCTAGCGGGCTGGATGGAAAAGCTAGCTGATGAACAAAACTGTAGCATTCTTGCAACATTTCAGTTTTAGCCGATTTATTTTGACTAGCCAAACGAGTTAATCAAACACAAGCTTATCTGTTCATTTATTTCTAACATTTTATTTTTAGACCATGAAAGCTCTGTTTGGGCCTTGACAAAAAAGATTGAAAGCTGTGGTGTACGAAATGAATTTGATTGAACCAACACAATAGGAGGTTGAAGTTCCAGAAATCATTTTCAATTATAACTTCATTTTGTGATTTAATATAAAAAGGGAGAATTTCTGAAAACCTGTTTATTATCATTATCTAAGCAGAGACTGAACTGATTCCCTTTGATAGTGATGCATTTGTAAACTCTTAAAGGGTGGGGGTTAACATGCAAAATGGACTTAACTGAGCTTTTTATTATGTTATCATGTCATTCCCTCCCCGTAAAACATGCCCCGTGGGTTACTTTGACTCTTTCACACATATTTGAGAAATCCCTGAATCTCCTGTGGAAACCAACATGGCTGCCAGCACTGCTGCTATCACAGAGCACCTCCAATACCATGAAAGCTCCGCCCCCTCTCTTGCTGAGCTCCGCCCCACCAGAGCACAAGAGTGTAGTGATGAGTGGAGTGGGCGTGTCAGAAACAGCAGGAGTCATCTTAAAGGGACAACAATGAATTTCTAAGGTGCCAGATACAGACATGGAGTGATGTCACATTTCTTTAGGTTGTTTTTTATGTATACTATATTTTCAAAAGTACTGAAATTGTGCCATAAAAGGGAATTATGTGTCTAATAATGACACGAAACCCGCTCTTGACAGAAAATGTATCTGTGTGTATGATGCACAATTGGTAAAGTCCTGGTTCCTTAAATAAAAAGAGCTTTCCAAAATATTTACAATACACCAAAGATTTAGCCTAAAAAAGCAATTTATGTTCAAGCATTTAAAAAAAAAAGAAAGATGAAAGCAAACTACACATCGCTCGGCTGAAGTAAACAATGATGTTTTATTGATACGGTTCTCAGAAGAGTCTCGTTTCAGTGAATGTATAAGAATCATCCTCCGATAATACTGATTTGGTACATCATGACATCCAGCATGAGCCTCCTCACAGTGAGAGGGATCCATTACTGCTACTGCTGTTGGGATCTAGGGCAGATAAAATCTACCTCCAAACAAAAACAAAACAAAAACCAAAAAGACTGGGGACTGATATTGTAGATAATGGAGTATTAGAGTGCCACAAAACTCTAGAGTAGTAAGACCAGCTAAAGATTTAGCACATTACAAGCCACTTCCTCTTAGAAATATAAAACTTGATATTCTTGAACAATATTCTACTGTGCTGCATAAAGGTAAGTCTATACACTGTACATCGAAATATACTTCGAAAAAACAGATTTCACAGTTTTAAAGACTTTATTTAAAGTATAAACTGTTTTTTAAAACACTTTATTACATAAATTACTCTTTTTGAGGGTGACTATTATTTGCCCTGTCAGCAAACGGAAATGAATACAAAAACAAAATGAACATTTATTACATATTTTACAAAAGAAAATAAGCTTGTCCATTAATGTTCATTTCGAATACAACTGGTGACTCATTCATGATTGTCAGATAGTACTAAGAATAAATAAATAAAAAAGAATAAAATGAAATAAATACTAACTCATTATGATTTCCGGACTCTGTGAGTGGTGAATTTGATCGTTCTGTACAGAAGTGCCTTGGTGAAAGTCTCACAAATCTACCGCGACTGAAACGTACAAAACTACGGCATCTACAGTATACGCAACATCCTGAAATTTAGTGTAGTCTGACACATATGTAGTAATATGATTCTTCTCCCCATTGCAAAATAAACAATGCTGTGTGATACCACTGTCCACAAATATAGCCATCACTTTTTTTTTACTTTGTTTTTTTTTTCTTAAAAAGTTTATTCTCTAGTCCATCGACAGCTTGGGTTTTCAAGGATGCCGTTATCCTGCGTGTTGCTTGGTTGGATGTGCGCTGCCCCGGCAGCAGAGGACTGGTCCGTGGTGGACGATGGGAGGCCTGAGACAGGGAGACGACTCACTTTAACGTTGCCTTGTATGTCGCTGTTTATGAAGTCCGCTCTCGATGTGTTGGTGGTAATGGCTGCACTCTGGAGGGGCTTGGTCTCCACTTTGGTCCCTTTGCCTTCAATGTATATATTAAGAGACAGACAAGCCTTGATCGCAGAGATGCCACAGTGCAACTCCCCCCCCCGCCCCTTCCCCCTCATTATCAGTTGCTATCGTGGCTGCTCTCAACTTGACCCAAAAAATATGGGCGAAATTATCACTATCTTTTTTAAAAAGGGGAATCTTCTTCTTCATTAAGCAACAGTTCTCAGTGCTTTTTCAGTTGTTCAGTTTTTCCAAAAAAAAAAAAAAAAAAAAAGAATAAAAGAAAAGAAAGAGAAACAAAAAAAGTTTCGACTAAACTTGAAATTTTTTGCCTGTGGCAGTAAAATGAACAATATGTTGTTTTTTTGTTTTTCTTTTGATAAGTCATTCTTTTCAAAAGTCCCTGCAGCGTTCCGTGAATGACCCCGTTTGGTGGTTAACTCTCCTAGCTTTTGAGAGGAGTAAGGTTGAGGAGGCTGGGTAGGAAAAAGGGACAGATTTTAGACAAGTTAACGTGGGAGAGGCGAAGGAGTCCGCCCTTCAAGTGCGTTCAGGTGGGCTGTTACCTCCTGCCCATCTCATTCTGTCTGAGAAACTGGATGTTGTTGCTGCTGTCAGCCAGTTCTGGATACTGCTCCACAGGCAGTACGTAGTAGCCATCGTAGCCCTGTACTCTACCTGTTGTTAGGAGCTGCTGTCTCTCCCCCTCCGTCCACAGGCGACTGCCTCCCTTCCCGTCCCTCGCCCGCTGCTGTTCTTTGGCCCAAGCCCCTGCCAGGGCTCTCTGTCTGGCCAGCTCCAACAGTCTTACCTTCTCTTCATCCACCACATCCACAGCGAGCCCGTAACGAACGCTCAGTACCAAAGATGGAACTGCGAACTCCACGGTCACGCCTCTCCTCGACCGACCGCTCACTGTCACATTAATACCGCTCTCCAGTGACTTGCGGCCGTTCGTGAGCCCCAGGGCCAACAGATCGCTGTCAGCGGAGCCTACTTTCACGAAGTAGTGACAGTCCTTCCCATCCTGCGTGTAATGAGTGCCTTCGAGGTACTGGGCGCCGTTGAGCACCAGAGCAACTTTGCGGCTGTCCTCGCTGGCCAGTGCCGACACGCCAGCCACGACTCGACCCTCCTTCAGCGCCAGCATCACTCCTCGCCCTATTATAGGGGTGCTGGTGCCAAACCAATGGCCGGGCTTGTCTTTGCGTCTGCGGCGCTCCTTGTTGAGCAGACGACCTTCCAGGGCCATGAAAGCCTGATTGTGGCGCTCGGCTGCCTGCTGCACACCGGTGATGAGCTAAAGGAGAGTTAAATAAAAACACATTAAAGAAGGGGTTAACCATGTACATCAATACCACTGACTGCAACTGGTTAATAAATATAGAGAAAAGTTAAGGATAGGAACTATTTAAATCCAGGTTGAAGACCCACCTGTTCCCAGCTGCATTTACGAAGATTTTATTCAAAAGTTAAAATCTGCACGTGTCTATATTCTCTCTTTTTAATCTTAAATGTTTTTAATGTTTTTAATTTTGAATCATGCTTCTAATTTTTATTCTTAATTTTTTTCCTCCCTGTATGTTTTATGTAAAGCACTTTGAATTGTCCTGTACATGAAACGTGCTATACAAATAAACTTGCCTTGCCTATTTTTAACCCTTAAAACTCTGTCCAAGTGCTATTCCTTACTGTCAACAACAGGGCTGCTCTGAGCCGTGCAGATGATTGACAGCAAAGCTAAATGCTAACTGAGCTAATCCAATGAATCCAATGAATTAAGATTTGTGGATTAAAAGTAAGGCACTCTTAGACTTGCTATTAACCGGCTAAAAACCACCGTTGTGCAATTCAGCTAACAATTAGCCACCATGGCTAAAATTGACATCCAGTCTACCACCTGTCAATCAAAAGGGCGCGTCCCTAATTATGTGTAATTTCAAGATTAAATAACATCTAAACCGATGAACTATAAAAAAAATTCAGCCGCTCACAGCTGACATGAAGGTAAACTTAACCTATTAAACTTACAAATGATTTTTTGAACCAGGCTGTAAACATGTTTATTTCTGCTGTGAAGTTGGCCTTTTTAACATGGGAGTCTATGGGGATTTGCTCTGTTTTGGAGCCAGCCCCTAGTGGCTGAAGAAAGAATTACAATTTTGGGGCAACAAGGAAGTAGCGTCACTGTTTACATGTTTACATTGACATGCCCTCTTTTTGGGAGTAAAAAAATGTGCCGAGCAGGGATTTTAGAATGTTCTGTGATTGTACTCTATCTCAGGCTCAAATACGTTTACATCGGATTTGTGTTGCGCTTCATTCCACATGCTGGGTTTTTATGATCCACCGTCTCACAGCCAGTGAGGGGGAGGCAGCTGCAGCACACAGGGGACAGAGTAACTGGACAGAAAGTGTGTTTGACTCTTCTGCATATTTTCAAATGGGCTTTGCACCCATGGGCCCATCAGACTTTTCCCCATAAGAGGGTTCAACACCAATGAGACAAGGCAAAGCTGCACTCAGCTGTGAAGTCACGTTGCATTTTCAAAACTAATCACAGGCTAATTTTTTCACAGAGGAAGAGTCAAAGGACAGGAAACAGTCCCAACTTCTGAAATGTCCTGATAAATTAAATAGAGTTTTATTGGGTGGACTCTAGATATTCTTGAAGTTCACAACTTATGTAAAGTGTTGGTGTTAATAAAAACTACAAAGTATAATGGCTTCATTTTAAACCGTAATACAACTCAGAAATTCCTCTGCTGATGTCAGATTCAGCTGCATCTCTGTGATGGATGTGAACTTCTCAGCCTAACACGAGTGTTTCCATCTTCACCTCTCAAGTTTAAACAACTTAAAACCAGACATATTATAAGCAGCTTCAAAGCAAGTCAGTCTGTAGCAAATAAATAGCTGCACCGTCGTCACATGACTCTGAAAGGAATGCTGGGATATGAAGTTCTTCCAGGATAACAGGGACTTTTATACATGCTGGACCAATGCTGATGGAACAAGATCTTGCGAGATTTTGTTTTTAAAAATATCGGTGAAAAAAACCCCCAAAAAACATGCTGATATCACATTTTAATGCCAATATCGACTGATATTGGTAGGCCAATAATATTGAACATTCCTAATATATCATATCATATTTCATTTCATTTCATTTCATATCATTTCATTTCATATCATATCATATCATATCTCAATATTGGCCAGAAAAATTGTAATTAATTTTTTCCACCGCAATACTATTCAGGTTTAACTGTGTTTGTTTCAATGCCAACAAGTAAACAAGTAAAAATTCAGTTTTCTTGTTTTTGTTGGCCTTTATGAGGCTAAATCTATTGATACATTCATTTTACATCATGTTAGCCTCATAATCTGATGGCTGAAGCTGTCCTGGAACATCATGTCTGTGTGTTGGCTTTGATTAAAAGGGTTGAATTTCTATGCAGGTTAATTAAAAAATAGCCCCCCAAAAATAGCTCCAAGTTTTAGGGGTTAAATGAGGTGAGAAATAGACTGCATTTCATCATGAGTGTTCATATCGTACCTGTCCATTTTCACAGTGCTGGGTGGCCTGCAGCTCGTACGGTGGCTCCACAAAATAGAGCGAGTGTCGAGGGAATCCTGGGATTATGTTACTGAGCTGGAAGCCAAACATCACCAGCCAACTCTTCACATCTACAACACCAGACAGAGGGGACACGCTTTGCTCAATGACAAAGTTAAACATAGTAGGAAAGGAATAATCTGTTTCATCATAAAAAAAAAAGTTAGTGTGACCTCTCCTGCTGTTTGCAAATTTGTCAGCAGCAGACAGTCTTTCTGTTTCTCATGCTGTTTTTGTCAAGGTTTCAATAAGCCATGAAGAATCAGACAGATGTAATCATGTTTAGAAAGAGAAGTGTACAACGTCCATACAGCAGAAGTTAACGTATCAATCTTTACCTGTGACGTAATTTTTGACATCCAGCATGTCACTGAGTGGGTTGTTGTTCTTGAACATATACAGATTGAACGGGGCGGGATCTTTTCCTATCTTGGGCCAGATGCTGTAGTCAGGTGAAGTCCAACGTCCAGCCAAGACGTCATAGTCTCGCTGGGTGAAGTGGACCAGCTTGGTCAAAGGGTCGTACAGACCGCCGTGGAAACCAACGACCAGCTGGAACTCTGGGTTGGAGTCAAGGTACACTTCCCCGTACGCCGTGTACTGCACCTAGGTAGCACGAGGAGAACCGGTGTACTTTTAGTGAACTTTTGCCTTTTCTGTGAGGGAACAGAACAACCTCCCAGACGTTGATTAATATTTACAGTTGTTCTGGAGAAGTTCTTTTGGGAAAATACTTCTAAAAGTTTCTTATGCAGTGAAAAAAGGTTGAACAACTCAATTTTGCTTTATTTATTACCTGTTTGATCATTTGTCCGTTGCTGCTGAAGACTGCCAGCGGTGTACCGGTGTTGTCAGACGCTATGTAGTACTCCTCTCCACTGCTCACCTCCATTGCAAACAAGTGACCCTAATAATGAATCAATGAGAAATACAGATTAGTATTTCTTTTTCAGGATGAAGTTTTTGCCTTTTTATCTGTATGCCTGTTTTTTTCTTTCTTTTTTTAATCATCTGCATCAAGTTTCCCAGAAAAACTTAATCAAAAGAAGTCTCTCTTTGGAAACTTCAATGATTAGTTTCAGATAACAAATATGTATTTAACTCTTGCTGATGAAGTCACTAACTTCTTATTCTTTGTTACAACCATATGAGAAGAGAGAAAAAATGTTGCTGCTTCCTACGGCTCAAATAATTGGCATGCATTAAACAAATGTAACAACTGAGGTGACGGCAAAAACTACTAAAACTGAGCTAAGAACTGTCCAGCGTGTTACCAGAACCTGAAAGTGTTGAAACATTGTTCCAGAGGAGGTAACATGGTCAGGACTGACTGTAATTGGAAGCCAGTTCCACATCTAGGGTAATCATATCAAAGAAAACAACAGATGGGACTAAACAGCTGTGTAGCCTGAAAAAAGCCACTTATTAGTGAGATAAATTATAATAATGGTGATAATAGTACAGTACAGAAGTCTCCAAAGTCCAGATCTACCCTGATCTAGAGTGATGGGAGCATCGAGATGTTAAGCGCCCGAGATAAAGTGCTTCATCCATCATGGCAAGTGCCAACTGTACAAGTCTGTAGGTCAGGGGGTGTCAAACGTACAGCCGAGGGACCAAAACCAGCCCCACGGGGTCCAATCTGGCCCGCAGGATGAATTTGGTAAGTGTGAAAATGACGATAAAATACATTAACTGCAACTTTTCAAAGACCTAGACTTAGAAGAAATGTAATGTCCAGAGGCAGCGGAAATTAGGGGTGTAAAAATACCGATACACTGAAATATCGCAATGTTATGTTGTGATATTTTTTGACATTAAAAAAACGCGGTATCGATATTTTTACCCAGAAATCTTACGAGATTTCATCGTTCTTTTACAAAATCTTGTGAGATTTTGTTCTATTTGCAGCAGTCTAGCATGTAGAAAAGTCACTGCTGTACACTGATATTTATGTGCAGTCTGCTTGTTCAGGTTAAACTTTACACACAGTGGAAAGTACAAGTTAAAATGTATGTCCAGGTTTTTATAGACCACCCAGTTGTTTATAATGCACCGACTGAAATGTTCATTTTTCAGATGCACTAGTATGCGTGCCATATACTCATATGCTACTTTGTGTTACTGTTATACTAATTTCACATGAATTTGTGTACATTTACACTATTCCAGCTCAACTGTGGTAAAATTGTTTTCAAAAGCAAATTATTTTTATTCTATTTGCACATCTATTCATTTGGGTTTTCCAAAAGTGAGAAATATTTATGTTCAGGGGGATGATTGATTGTAAACAGTTTTATTATGAGATCCAAGTGTCAAAGAAACCTGTCCAAGTTTAATAAATGGGACACGGAGAAACTGAATTTCATTGATTTTGACTCATTTTGTTGTTTCATTTATCCGATGTATGTACATAAGTACAGCCTCTATTTCAAGATGCATTTTAAATTTCTTTGAAGTGCCTAAAATATTGCAATAAATCGCAATAGGTATATTGCAGTGTCACAATATCGCAATACTCTACTGTATTGTGACACATGCATCGTGATACGTATCGTATGGAAATTCATCTTTCACCACAGAATAATAAAAACACATAAAGTAAAAAAAAACAAAACATAAAAGACATAAAAAAAAGATATTGAGACAACAAAATAAAAGAAACTCCTAACTTTTCTAATGGAGGATGTATTTTTCTATGTTGAAATATAGAACATCCCCATGGCAGGGGGGATAACTTGTTCTATCTTTTAAATCTTTTTACTCTATAAATCTGACTTTAGCTTGTGTTATGAGGTGATTGAGCTCAGGTGGCCAGACAGTTCGTTAAATGTAAACAACAACTTGATAATTGTACTTCTTTGCACCAAAACAAAGGGGAAAATATTGAGTTTTTGCCATTTACAAGTTATTATGCCATTATTTTACTGGTCCAGCCCATTTGAGGTCAAATTGTGCTGCATGTGGCCTCTGAACTAAAATGAGTTTAACATCCCGGCTGTAGGTGCAATGTTATCATCTGTGGTTGCTTCAGTTGGTAATATAAAGTATAATAAATCGCCAGGATTCATGGAGCTCAAACTGTGAAGGTGTTTCCCACAATGTTGCCCACCTGCAGGTCGTAGTACAGGGACGAGATGTCCGAGCTGGAGTGATTGAAGATGTGTGTCACCCTGGTTGGATGGTTGAGGTCAGCGTAGAAGAACTGAAGGTGCTGCCCCAGGCTGTTCCTCGTAGACACCCTGCGGCCAAGCCCATCATAGTGATAAACGACGCTCCACCCTCCGGCCCCTCGATTGTAGGCCCGCAGCAGCTGACCCTTGGAGTTATAGTCAAAAACATCCATGCCGCGTTGGCTGAGGAAGCCGTCTTCGTCCAGGCGGTACTGGACGTCTCCCAGGCGGGTGATGCGGTCTCTGAGGTCATAGCGGAGTGGCAAGATCCGACCACTGTTCCCTGGGTTCAGCAGGTGGAGGTTGCCATTTAAGTCGTAGCTGTATCGCCATGTTGACCAGTCATTCACCTGGATGAGACAGTGGGAATTATTAACGAGATTCAGTTGTCATTGCAATCATAACTCTGAATTTATAAAAGCATGGCAGAACATTTACCTTGACGCCACTGAGCTGCCCATCTCCGTCATAGTCATAGCGGTATTGCGTGGTGTTGGCGTAGGGCCCGATCTTTAGCTCTCTCTTCACCACCCGCCCCATGCTGTCATACTGCACTGTCATCCAGTACATAAGCGAACGGAAAATCTCATACTGGACCTCCTTGATGCGACCATGGGTGTCGAAATGCTTACTCAGTGTCATAACGGCGGTGGTGATGATCTGATTAATGTCGTAGTAAATGACCCCAAATTTTCCAAAGTGCTCCACCTACAGTGAAGAGAGAGAAGTGTAGAGGGAAGGTGAGTCACCTGGAGGACAGAAAAGCTGGACTGCTAAAAACAGGGACATGGACTGGAGCTTTAAAGGAATACTACACCCACAGAATGATGTGCGTTCATGTCCTTTTCACCCTCATGCTGACAAAGACTGGAGCACTTTTTAAATCTCTCAAATGCAGCCGGAGATCAGACAGGTTTTCGTTTTCCCCAAACTTTCATATGATGGAGGTGACCAACGACTGAACCAAAAAGGTCCATAAAAGTCCACAAAAAACTTGTCAATATTCCTCCATACTGTTCGTCCAATGTAATCCATTGTATTAGCACAATGTAAACAGCAAATTTCTTCTTCTATGCTTGCATTATCGGCAGAGTAGGCGCTGAACGCTGCAGCTTCTGTAGAGTCATGAACTCGCAGGGCGCGCTTTGCGGCAGCTAGATGTGCTATTGTTTAAACTATAAAAATGTACTAAATGATGTTGTTTCAAGTAAATTATGGATGCTACCCACTCAGGAAACTTGGATTACATTGGACGAGCAGTATGGAGGAATATTGACAAGTTTTTGTGGACTTTTATGCACCTCTTTGGTTCGAGCCCCAGTGAGCTCCTTTATATGAAAGTTGAGGGAAAACGAAAACCTGTCCAATCTCTGGCTGCATTTGAGAGATTAAAAAAGTGCTCCAGAGTCTTGCTCAGCATGAGGGTGAGTAGAAAATGAAGGAACATCATTCTGTGGGTGCACTATTCCTTTAAACTGCACACCTTTCCAGAAATCTCATCGTATCTGTAGAGGTCAACGGGCAGCGGCGTCTCACTGATGACTGGCTTCATGCTGGCGATACGGAAGCTGTTGTCATGGTACGTGTAGTCAAACCTCGCATTCACCATCCCCTCCTCACTGAAGCGATAGATCTGCTTATCGATAAGAGGGCCCATCTTTCGATAGCGGATAGTGCAGGAGAAGCCCCCGCTCTGCAGGCTGACCATCTTCAGCACACCGGCGGTCTCGTCGTATCCGAAAGTGACAGCGGTGCTGTCGTACACGATCTCTGACAGCTTCGCCAGCTTGCCATATTTGTAGAGGACACGGCGGCCGGTGCCGAGGTAATGCGTGGCCTGAGGTCTGCCGTCCTCGCTGAAGTCGTGGATGATGGAGGCGTTGCTCTCTGGGGGGTTGTATGTGTTGCGGATATAACCGACGGACACATGTGTGAACATGGTGTGGCGAGCAACGCTGGGCATTGTGACGGCCGTGACCCGAGCTGAGGCATCAAACTCAAAGACGTACTGTCTTTGGCTCTGCAGCAGCAGCACCATGGACTGCAAGGAGAGAGAGAGTTGAAATAAGCATTATCAATGGATGAATTGCCTCTTGTGAAATAGCACACCAGGTAATTTGCTCTCACTTGACGAATCGGCACCTTTATAATCATAAAAATGATGTAGTGTTTCACTCATTTCTCCAATCTAAATGATTATTATTGCCTTCCTCGGTGAGATTTGACTCCTGGATGACAGTTTTGAAGATAAATGCACTCACTTTGTCGAGGTAGCTGTAGCTCCACACCTTTCCGTCCACAAATGACCGAGACAGGATGCGACCCTGGGAGTCAAATTCTGTCCTTTCACTCATGCTCCCCCTCTGTAGCCCGACAAGCTGCCCGGTGGTGGAATACGACACATTGACGACCGCCAGGCTGCTGCTGGGCAACCACATAGCTGGACGGCCCTGAGCATCATACATGATGCGCAGCGTGAACTTGCGGTGATCGTCGTAAATCTTCTCCGTGCGCGTGTTGCGATCGAAATCAATAGAGAGGAGATTGCGACCATGAGCCTGAGGAAAAGGAAGATGTTTCTCAGTTATATGACAGCTCTGAGTTGTACGGAAGAGGATTAGGGCCACTGAAGAAAAAAAAAAATCTGAGAAAAAAGTCTGAATTCTAACTTTTTTCCAGAACATTATCTTTTTCTTCCAATTTCTGAAAAAATTCAGAATTCTGACTTGTTTTTAGAAGATTTAAAAAAATCATGGGGAGATTTTTTTTTTTCAATTCTTGGAAAAATTAAAAAAAAAAAAAAGAAAATCTCCCCTCAATTTTTTTTTTCGAGGAAAAAAGTCAGAATACTGACGTTTTTTTCCCAGAAGATTAGAAAGGAGATTTTTGTTTTTAATTTCTGAAAAAACAGTCAGATTTCTGAGAAAAAAGTTGAAATTCTGACGGTAATCTCAGAATTTTGACTTTTCAGAAGTAAAAAAAAAAAAACCTCTTGATTTTATATGTTCTGGAAAAAAACAGTCAGAATTCTGAGATCAAAGTCAAAATTTTGGCTTTCTTATCAGATTTTGACTATTTCGGAAGTTGGAAAAAAAAATTCTCTTGATTTGTTGTTTATTTGTTTCTTCATGTTCTGGAAAAAAAGTCAGAATTCTGACTTTTTCAGAAGTTAAAAAAATATCCTGATTTTTAAAAATTTTTTATATATTTTTTTTATGTTCTGGAAAAAAAGTTTAATCTCAGAATTCTGACTTTTTTCCAGAACATTAAAAAAAAATAAAAAAATTGGGAGATTTTTTTTTAACTTCTGAAAAAAATCAGAATTCTGAGATTAAAGTCAGAATTCTGAGATAAAGTCAGAATTCTGACGTTTTTTCTCAGAATTGTATTTTTGTTTTTCAGTGGCCCTAATTCTCCTCCGTAGCGTTGAAAGTTTTGCAAATGATATCTAGATTTTAACAATATCATCACTGATTTACCCTCAGCTTCCTCCCAAATACGGTGATCTTGCCCTTCGTCTGCTCTTTGCGCAAACGCCACTCAATAGAGTTGAGGCCGTTGTCCGTGGGCAGAGTGATGTTTCTTCGACCGATTGTAGGACTGACAGAACCGGCCAGGATGTGGGGCTCTGTGTGGAAACTGATGCCCATTCCGTTGGCGTACATCACTCTCAGGGTGCCGTTGTTGCACAGCTGATAGCTGTTCCTCACCTGGTCTGTAGGTGGAGACGAGAGAAGAGAAGCAAGACAAGTCAAGATCTGCAGAGATCAGTTAGGGTTCAAGAAGCAAAACACGCATTTTAGATATTATTATAGCTGAATCAGACTTTGATACGTGGACATAATCACTCATTAAGGGTCAGTGTGCAGAGCCTCATTTTGCAAATTGCCCCTCATACCTATCAGCACACTCTGAGCCAATCATGAGCTTTCTTCCTTTTCCCATTAAAAACACACAAAACTAGAATGAAAAGCCAACAGACTCGTCAGAAATGTTGAACTGCTGATCCTTTAAGACATTACAAACTCCAACGGGAGACTCTGCACACAGAATACAAGCAGTGCTGACAGTCTTTGATGTTTATTCTTACTTTCAGCTCACAAAAACCAAGACTAAACTTAAGCAACCAATCAGAAATGATCAGATACAGCAGCTGCTCCACGTCTCGCAGCAACTGATAGAAACAGGAGATTTGAGTCGTAAAAGCCAAAAGAACCCGATCATGTCCGTGAAATAGATATGATTCCTGATTCCTTCCTACAAAGTCAGATATAAACTGAATGAAAAAAGTCATCCATCTCTGCAATCTCTCCATCTCTACAATTTAGCATCTCTCTTACAAGGATGAAAACGGATAAGCCCGTGCTTAATGCTGAGGCTAATTTCCCCCTCTGATGTCTGAAAACAGGTGTTTGATCACAGTGAAGAAGATAAAATTGTTTTGAGCTCAGAAATATCCACAAAATGCAAAGTCAGGGGGATTGCACGTGTGTGTGTGTGTGTTGGGGTGGTTCTTTATTTCATTTACAAAAGGTGAGAGGATCAGATGGTTTTTCCATTTGAAGTGCTGCCATAAATGGCAGTAATCCATAAGGCCAATTTGTAATAAAGCTCCAGGCACATTTTAACAATGCCTCAAACAGACAAGTGAAGCTTTTTCCATTGACTTGGCAGCAACAGCCTTTAGATAAATCTTCTCTGCTCACTCTGTCTGAACAACCTCGTAATAAAACTGAGGCGAGGTTGAGGGAAAGACAGAGAGAGGGTGAAATGAGAGCCTGAGGGCCACGGAGAATTCACTGCGCAGGAGTTAATGAAGAGAGCGAGGAAGAGCGGAAAGAGAGGGAGATGCTTAAGTGAGTATGTCAGCAGAGAGCTGAGCTGAAACCCACACAGTGCAGAGGAAACCTTAAATGACTTACAGCTCTGTGAACAACTCTCCTACTGCAGGTGGATCACTGAATATATCTACAACCTATTCCCAGGCCTTTAGACTGTTTTAGTCCTGTCTGCTTTCATACTTGTGTCACGCAGCCTGCACTGGTCAAGGGAAATGAGACTATTATTCTTCTTCTTTCTCCTCTTTTCTAAACACGCCAAATAAGCTGGGGGATCATGGGAGCTGGTTAAGAGCTGTATTTGTATGTCAGTGTGAGTATGTGTGTGTGTGTGAAGAAAAAGCTTAAGGGATGAGGAGGATTCACTCGAAATGAGTTAATGAATTTTGCTGTGATGACATTCACAAGCTGGATGATCCCAGCTGGGATTAACAACTATATATTGGTAATTTTATTCCATGAAAGGGAAGAAAGGGAAGGATGTGGATAGGGGAAGAAAATAATCTCCTGGAGCTCGCACACAACTGAGGTGAAATTACAATGAGAGGCCAGCAGATATTCACCAACATAGAGGGGGGTTTTGTTTTTGAGAGATGAAGTCTTTGTGGCTCTTGTTCCAGCATTAATGCCTTAAAATCGGCCACGTTTGAACTAATAAGGATTACATAAATCTGAATATGTTGAATTTTGATTTCTATTGTTCTGTGTTGATGACTTGAGCTTTAAGTGTGTCCCTACCTTGCACCACTGTGTATGAGGCTTCCACGGAGGACAGGTTGGTGATGACGGTGACATCGTCGTCTCTGCTCGAGCTCTCGATGTCAATGTTGATGGAGCGCTCGATCTCTCGGTGGAGACTTGTCACCATGCCTGTTGGGTATGTGACGTTGGTCAGGCGACCCTCGCTGTCATACCTGGGAGATGGAGGGTTGCAGTGAAGTTAGCAGGGAAAAGCTCCTAATTTTAATTTCATTTTGTAGGTATTGATTGTAGTTATAAAAGTCAACACTGGGGGGCAGCAGCACATCTCTGAAATGTCCACAGAAAAGAGGAGAGAGAGAGAGAGAGAGAGAGAGAACAGAACATGCAGGACTCAGACTCTTCAGGCAGGCTGCTCTGCTCTCATCACTTACTGATAGAAGGTGGTCCATCCAGTCTCATCAGCTTTGGTGGCCAGGAGGCCTGTGTTCCCGCTGTAGCCCATCAGAGCCACCTCCTGGCCCATGGCAGACACACTCCGCAGCCCACCGGTGGGGTCCAGCCCGAAGTGTCACGACTTGATTCTCAGGCAGCAGCACCAGCCTGAGCAGGCCGGCTCCTCCTCCCTGTCCGAGGCCGTCCCTCCTCACCTTGACAGTGTTGTTGCAGTTATCCACCAGCATGGCCAGCTCACCGTCAGGGCCGTAGGTGAAGTTGTAAAGCGGCTCCCCAGTCACGAGGCTAACTGTCTGGATGTGAAGCCCCTCCCCGTTGAAGACATATAGCTCCTGTTCCCTCGGCGATGCAACTTCATACTGCGCAGACCCTGCGAACCCCACGCTGGAGATGGCGGGTCCGGGTCGGTTTGCCCGTACGGCTCGGATGCGGATGTTGTTGAGGTCTGCGATGAAAAGCGTTCCGTCGGGGGAAACTGCCAGGGAAGTGGGGGAGTTCAAGCCGGCGTCTGGGGCGTAGCCGTCATCGCCGTAGAAGCAGTTGCAGTTGACGTCATTCTTGCAGTCGCAGTCTGATGCAGTGCCAGCCAGGAGGGAGATTTCTCCGTTAGTGCTAACCTGAAAACAGAAAACAGAAGAGACCAGGTTACTGTTGAGATGGGGATTAAAGCCGTTGCCAAAACCAAAGTCCACTTCAAGGTTAAACAAACTGACTGGAAATCTGATAGATATAATAAAACAACCCTTAAACACCCACTCCAATCCTTCTTTTAGTTACTTTAAAAGCTTCTCACTGGGCTTTAAATTGTGATTATGAAGTTTTAAAGACCCACAGTGGAACTTTTAGCAGTATTCTCAGTGACGCCCCTACTGACAGCTAAACTAGCATCCATGCATCGTACCTGTACTGTGATTCTTATCTTATCTTGTTTTATCTTGACTCTTGTTCTGTCCCTTCCTCTCTTGCTCCGGTAATGTTTCCTTGCGTTTTTTTTGCTGAATCCAACATAATGCATGTTCAAACACTGGCTGTGCTCATGACTGGTTCATATCCGTTTGCTAGCACATGACGCGGTGCGCAACCAGCTGCAACGTCAAGGCCCCATCCTGGACGCAGCAGTTACATAGTGCAGTTTCTGAGCCTCGGGACGCCGCTGCGCAATGATGGCTCGAAAATACGCATAATGAATGTTGGTGGCTATCAAAATTAGTCAGAAACGCATAATTTTTAAGATTTAAAAGTTACATTGTGGGTCTTAAAGGCCTCCTTCCACTGAAAACCCGTTTAACTTGCTCCTTCTGAAATACGGAGGGTTTCCCCTTGTTTACTTACACATGCTGACTTGCTAGCGTTGCGTTCCCCCCAGTCGGCTGTGCTTTCTCATCAGAAAAACAATACGTAGAAAAGAGCGAATCGGGAACAGCCTCGCACTTCTACGTCAGATTGCAAATAGCGTATCCCACGTGGGGTTTCTATCTGTCCATTGGAAGGCAGGTAACCCTCCACTACACACTAGAAGTGAAGATGGCACGACTGTAGCTCGGAGTTGAGAAGCTAATTAGCTAAATGTTTGTTAGCATGGCGGAACAAACTTGTTTGTCGGCTCTATTTCCTGTCTGTAACGAAATAAGAGCGGAGGGCGGAGCTTCCTTCATACACTGATGGCAGGCAGCCAATCAGACGGAAATTCATGAGAAGGACCCGGAAAAGCCTGCTGTTGGACCACAAGCCTCTCTTCTAGTATACAAATACAGCTGGATACAAAGATACCAGAAGGTTTTTTAAAACAGAAACGATGCAGAATGCATTCAATAATAATGGAGAACACAGAAATATTAATGAAATGACCATGGAAGTACAACTTTAAAGCTAATATCACACAACATGTGCAATTTTCCAGGACTCTGCTTCTGCAGAGTGTCAGTAGCTCATGAGCAAATTTCCTCTGAGTTGTGGGCGGAGTCTCCCCCCCTGCAGCTCAGAGCTAGCTCTTCCTGCTAGCTTGCAGCATGCTATTTTCTAGGCTAAATGATAAATTGTTTGTTGTAAGTTTACGTCTGCTTTTGGGTGCTCCTTCTTTGCCTTTGATCATGACAGAAACTTCATAAATAAAGAGGATAAAGTAGGTTTTAATCAGGTTCATGACAATGACAAGCACATGTGTGGTTTGTTTTATTGCTGTTACTAGGAAACCATGCATTGTTCTGCATGGGTGGAGGCGGCTAAGCAGAATGGAAGATTTGTGATTGGCCATTGGGTTTGTGACATATGAAACCCAGTGTGTGTTTGGGCCTGCCATTGGTTCATGATGATTTGAATGCAGAAACACTCAGAAATGCAATTTTGAGTTTACTTTTCTCAACATATGTCCTCTACCATAAGAAATATGCCACAAGAACACATAAACAACATGAAATACATGATTTTAATCAGAGTGCGTTTTTAAAGTAGCAAATTGATTCCAAAACCAACATAATTTTCAAACTCATACCTGTCTGACACGATTAATCTTCTTCTCATCAGTCTCAGCGATGTAGAGGATGCCGGTGTGGGACAAGGCGATGGCTGTGGCACTCTCCAGGGCTGCATGTATGGCCAGCTTACTGAGGCTGTAGTCGATGCCAGGTACTTGACAATGCATGGGCCGACCCGCTATGATGCTCACCTTCAGGACACAGCAAATATAAATCCATCACTGATCAAGCAAATAATGCATTGAAATACTAGCAATGGTTTCCTCCTGCAGCAGATAAAACTTTCCATGATGAAGTTAAATTCCAGAAAGTGGAATATTCTTAGAACTAATTAATCTGCTACTTTGCCACCACTTGCAAAACTTAGGAACCAGTTAGAAATGTAAGTTTTAACTTCTAAATTGGTTTGAGGAAGCCTAATTGGGAGGAAATCTTGTCAAAACCTTACAGTAAGCGTCTACCCTCAGGGGTTTGCAGTGGTGATGCAGCCATGTGGTACAGACCTGGTGGTTCTCAGTGATGCGTAAGATGACATTGTTTTCCAGGACATAGAGGGAGTTATCCATGGGGTTCACTGCTAAGTCTGTGGGCCACTCTAGACGCACCTGTTAAAGGCCGAAACAAGACAATTATTATGCTGTGGAAGAAATTTTAAGAGGATTTTCAGACAAGTTACAACCGCAGCAGCAGTTTGTGTCCTTTGATCCACTGACTCTTTAATCTCTCCTGAAATCACTCCTCCCTGACCCTTCGGCTGGCTTGTGTCCACACAGCCATCATAGCTCAGCACTCAGGGGCTCCTACATCATCATCTATCACGCCATCACCTTTTGCCTCCTCTCCTCTCCGCTCTCTCTCCTACCTGGCTGACGTCCATGCTGGTGTCACAGCTCAGCGGCCGCACGGCGGTGAGATCGTTGGCGCCCAGCAGAGTCGAGATGATGCCGTTCTGGTCCACCTTGCGGATCATGGTGGCATCCACGAAATACATCAGCCCATTTTTATCCACCGCGATACCTGTCAGGGCGGAGATGAATGCCACTGAGTGACGACTCATAACTCTGACGCTCCCGGCAGCCCAGACACATTTTAAGTCAATTAAACTTTACTCAAAATGGATAATAGCTCAGGCCTGTGGATTGCTTGATGCTTCAACGAGTGAGCAGGGAACTCGGTGATGGAGCAGGCGCTGAGCTGTTAGAAGTGTTAGTTTTAGGATGAGTCATCGGGTTGTGGAGCTGAGCTCAAGCCCCTCTCAGAGGGCAATTGCAACCGGCAAGCAAATTGTCTAGAATGGAAAATGGCCTTTTGAACTCCTCCTCCTGCCCTATCCCCCCCCCCCACACACAGCATTTTTCTCTCTTTTTTGCGACCTCAGTTTCCTACTTTTCATTTGTTCCTATCTTTCTCTTTTTAAAATATTATTTACCAGCAGGGTGGTGCCAGTCTTTTCAGTCTAACAGGCAGCAGTTCAAGGTAGCTGTTCAAGGCGGATGTGCCCCAAAATAACTTCAAGATGCACTGAGATACAAAACAGCAGAGTGAGGATTCAGCAAAGGGCACGGGGTAAATGAGAGCCGCGGATAAAGAGAAAAGAGATGAAGAAAAGAGAAAAAAGGCGAGAGGGGGAAGGTTGATGTTTTGCTGCCTGACTTTGTTTGTGACAGGTGAGAGGGAATCAGCGACTTATTGTCATTTCCTTTCTCAAAACTCACACACACACACTCGTGCGTGCATGCACATACTGTTAAATGGTAGCATCTGCACTGCTACATAGACACATATTCATGTCACTGACAAGAAATGTGACAGTGTGACATCTTTGACAGTTTGGTGTCACTGTGTTCTAAGATCCAATGATCCAAAAAAATAATCCCATTATAAGTTTAACATTAACCCGGTTTATAACCTCCTTCTGTCTCTGTCCTGCTTTAGTTCAGTCACGAGATGAGTATATCACTGAGAAAAATGAACATTTAAAGCTGGAAAATACGAATGCGTTGTCGATTATAACCAAAGAGTGTCATGCCTGACAAAACAAAGTCCGATTGGATTATTTTTATTCATCAATCAAACATAAAAGAATTTAATTAAAGCAAGCCAAAGATAACAGCGGAGTGCTTACCTTTGGGGCTCATAAGTGTAGCTTCAGTGGCTTTTCCACCATCACCGCAGCGTTCATCAAAGGGCAGGCACTGCTCCCCCGTCCCTGCCACCACCTCAGCATTGTCCGACAGCAGCCGGCCACCAGTTAATGAGCGCACACGGTAAATCCGCCTGGAGTTGGTGTCTGAGATGAAAAGCGCTCCAGAAACAGGATCCACAGCCAGGAAGTACTTATGGGTTGGATTATTACTGAGGTGAACGAAGAAATATAAGACAATTATGTCAATAAATTGCTTTTATATTTGTTATATTTTCAGTCAAGCTGCTTTTTGCAGTTGTTGGTATAAGTGGATCTCACCTGTGCCTGAAATCTTTGTTCCTTTAAGGGAAAAAGGGGGAAGGGGGAAAAAAGAAATGCAACAAAACAAATGTTATTTCACACAGTCTGTGGAGAGCAACACAAAGCTGGTTGTGGTGTCAAAAAAATGTAAACATGTGTAAAAAACACTCTAGAGAAATAATATCTAGTTCAGTTTATAATGCTGCACAAGTCCTGCCATCCCCAGTGTCTCACCTCACTTCTTTTTATCCAGGATGCTAAGCTATAAACAAATCTTTAGCCTTCTTTCTTTTCTGCTTTCTTTTCTACAGGGTACATGTTTTAACAAGTTAAATGTAAGGCTTTTTAAGACCTTTTAAGAAATTTGGAACAGAATTTAATGCCCATTTCACCACCACACTAGCAAAAACACAGATCCCTTTACTTTTACAAAGATATTGTCAAAAAAGATAGATTAAACAACATTTGGCCATCATTACCTACGTCTATCATTGGTACCTGGTTTGAATTTTTTTTTTCAAAAGGTAAACAAGATGTCTACGCGAACACGCGAACCTCAGGCTGACAGGTGACGGCTGTGCAAAGACCCGTCCCGATCTCTTCCTGGTATAAGCTAATATAAAGGCTCTGTCAAGATTTATTGGTTGTGAAAAACACACGGATCTGTTTTCTTTTTTTGCTGTCATTTTTCTAAGTGACGGAAATCTGTCAGAGTGTAAGAAAATTTAAGACCTACCATATGAGATTTAAGACCACAACTGTCAAATTTAAGGACTTTTTAAGGTATTAAATGCAGATTTGTACATTTAAAGGAGTCATCCGGAAATCCCACTTTTTTTTATGTTAAAACACATGTATGAATAGGACCTCAGTTAAAAGATGCCAGAAACTCCAGAGTAAAAGTGATTTAGTTTTTTGAGTGTGGGCTCTCTCGTCACACCAGAATCGTCCATAAAAGCGGCCTCTCCACGGTACGCGATTTTGGATTTGGCACCGGCATTGACGTCATAGCCGGTAGCTGCTAGCTGCTAACATAAGCTCTCTGTAGGACCACCTGAAATCAGCTGATTACCTGTCGCGGAGTGGCATTTATTGACGGGTGTTGTCAAAGCCACTCAGTGCTGCAGCAGTGGGCTAATCGACCAGGGACCATTGGATTATATTTATTCAGTAAAGATGTGCAGTTGGTAAGTGTTGCTGCTTGTGTAACTTATTATCTTTTGTGTAAGAGAAAAAAAAACAATGGTAGACGAACGGTGACAAACTGCTAACATAGCTAAACAAGCTACACAGTTGTTGTTGCTCACATCTGATGTTCGCTCCAGCCCTTTTACTCCGCGTTTCCTCTCCGTACCGTTAGGTTCTTATCATGTTTTTGTCTGTTGGGAGTTAATTTTCCCTCACTCGGTCCATCCTGAGTTCTATAAACCAAACTTTGTTTTGGTTTGTGAGGCTTGCCTCGTGAACGCACTTACAGACAAATCTACTTCTCGTTCTTAAACTCCCCGGATAAAGAAAGTGGGGGATGAAAAGAGGTCAAACTGAGCTTATTAAATTTTCCTTCCACCTAACTATGATTAAAAATTCATTTAAAGATAATCTAAGGAGGATTGTGTATGTAAAATACCAGGTTATGACACCTTTAAGACTTTTAGGACCTTGCGGGAACCCTGTCTCTACTTCTGACTATGTCTGCAGCATCAATCATAAATGATGGATAAATAATTTTCATTTCCACCTTTTCCTTTTTGAATAATCAATAGAGGAGTTTTACCTTAATTCCAGGATGCCAGTTGTGTTCATAGATGGGTAGACGCGACGTACAAAGTTGAGGTCCCCAACGTACAGGCTGCCGTCGGTGCCCATTGCCAAGGCAACCGGTGCCAGCAGCTTGTTGCCGTCTGCGAGGCCGTTACAGCTGGGGCACGAGATACTGCGCCTGCGGCCATTTCCCATGATGCTAGTGATGACTGGGGGCTGCTCCGTTACAAAGATGTTTTCACCGCTGCCTTTGTGAAGGATGCCTGCACATGAGCGATAAAGGAGAGGCGGAAAAAGAAAAAAGAAAATCACCATAATGAAGGATGTTTCAGAACATTTTTTTGCTGAGTCATAGTGAAGGCTAACTGATAATGCTAGCATACATTAGCCATGCAATGATATCTGTTAACTCCTTAACACCAGAATGAGTTCAAATAATTAAATATATTTGATATTTAGCTTGAGATAAACTTATTACCACTAAGTGTAAGTAAAATTATGGCGAGCATGTAACAGCTAAACAGTGACATAATTCTAAATACATTAGCATGCAGATGTAAACATTTAGCTGTAATCATTTGCTTTTAGCTTTGTCCAAGTAATGACCAGATAAGGGGACAAAAAATGAATTTGTTGCCAACCGCCACACATATCTTTGATTTTAGTGGTGGGCAGATCGATCCAAATATCGATGACATTGGTTCCAACGTTGGTATTGATATCTATTGACAGTTAAATAACATCAATACTTTAATTTAAGCCTCAAAAACTGTCAGGATCTTCATTAATAAGGAGCATTAAGTGGATTTTGGCGGATTTGGTTTACTGCTGTGACTAGGCACCGACATGCCCAAAATCAACTTCTCTCATATAGATTTTTAAAATGACACCAGTAATAACAGTTTCTGGACACCAGATTATGAAAAATCTTTAATGTAAGGCTGGAAACTATCTCACACCCCATAAGAAAGGAGGGCATGGGGTTTTTGGTGGATACGGTTCACCATAGTGACAATGCAACCACATATCCAAATTCATCTTCTCTCGCTGAGATAATGACAAATTCAGATTTTAAATGAGGGTTATTTATGTGTCAAAACATCAAATAAAAAATCATTGCATGAATCCTGCAAATTAATCTCTGCATTCAAACTTCAGCTTTGACAGCCCTCTTAAAAGGTTTTGGTATAAATTATACTCGCCTTTTATTTACTTGATATCAGATCAAATCTTGCAGTATATCACACCTGTATCTAATAACCTTCTGAAAAAGGTGCCTCTGTTTCTCCCCCACAAAACCTATGCCCCTGGTTCAGGTGTAAGAAACTGGTGCTGATTGGTCGGGGCACAGTTTTAGTGGAGGAAGGAGTCAAACTAGGTGAGACAACGCAAGTTCTTCCTGTGAAAATCCTCACTGACAGGTATAAACAGGTGCCTTGCAGCCTCATGTGAACCACAGGAAGTGCTGTGTGGTTGAAGGCACCCCCTCCCCCTTCCCCAAGACAATATCACATACAGTGCGAAATACAATACTGAAAGCCCGCAACACACGGGGAACTGGCTAAATATAAATGAGAGGAAAAAAAAAGAAAAAAGAAAAAGTCTGTGCTCATTTGTGGGCAAATATCAGGGCATGTAGCTGTAATATACATACCGCTGCGCGTGTTGAGAATGTGGTGCTTGTCGAGTGACCAGCCGCCCAAATTAGTGGGATCCAGTTCGTAGCCTTGCAGAATTGCCGTCCTCTTTTCCCAGAGGATCAGACTTGCACATGACTCATATTCATAACCCACTGACACTGCACACAGGAAAGCATAGAGGCAAGAGAAATACACAGCAATTAGTGATACATTATATGAAGAGATTTTATAAAAAGACTGCAAGAAACAAGAAAGGCTATGCAAAACTTCATTAGAGCATACTCTTTCAAGTTCATTTAAGAGGTGAAAGGTGTGATACACAGAGAAGCTAGTTAGCACCTGTACCCAAAACCTGCACTCACACCTAACTAACACTCTTTCATGGTGCTAAATTGATTAAAAACCCTGTTAATTGGGAAGATTGCCCTCAAGGCTTTAAAGCCAAGAGGCCAGACTGGTTGCTTATGCTGAAATTTTTGCTTATGAAAGCATTATTCTCCGATCATGTTGTCCTGACAGTCCCTGCTGATTTGAATAAATAAATCTGTATTATTCCTGAGCTAGCGAATGTAGAAACAAGTATGTGATCAACTTCCCATGAGATACCGGAAATAGCGCTTAGTCATTGACTCACAGTGTAAGTTGTCGTTTCTTCAAGTGGTTTATTCGAACATTTCAACGAGAGAACCAAAATAAAATAAAAATCGAAATGACTGGATTGGAATACTGGATTGGCCACATTCGTCCAACATCTGATACAACTAATTTGTCAGTATCAGAGCAGATATCCGATCCGGGTATCGGAGCATCTCAAATTATGATGTAGGTACTGATAAGCCTCTAAGCTTTTATGACTGCTCATTGCATCGCAGTCAGACGTGACAGAGCTAAGTAGCTAAAAATGCTATCCTCCCCCCACCCCTCTGTTGCACAAGGTAGAGGGATTGTATCGTTACCTGTCTGAGCTGTGACAGCTGATGTTCCTACATAGTTTCAAGAGTTCCTTCCTGTAGTTACAATGGCTGACAAGGGTGCCTGCACACATCCAATCCATACTGGAAGTCTCAAGTGGAAGTTAGTTAAACACTGCCAAGAGTATCTATCTGCAGCTTGCAACCCAGAGGCATGAGCTGTAGTCGGGTGGTTACGGTTAAGGGAAGGGTTAGATTTTACCGTGCTCTCATTGGTATGGTGGGCGTGTCCTCACCAATTCATCAAGTCTCAAGCAGAAGTTAGTTACACGAAGAAGAAACTTCTGCTTGGGACTTCCAGCATAGATTTGGATATATGGCGCCGCCCTTGTTGGCCATTGTGACTGCAGTTTGGTCCTTCTCCATAGTTTACCTAGAAAGCTTGTATAAACTGGAGTGGCGTGAACATCTGGCGTGTAAATAAACGCCGGTTCTGCTGAAACCAGAAGTCGATTGCACATTTTACACCAGGGCTCATAGGGGCTATGAATAAGGTGGATATAATAGCCACCCAAGCGAAATAAGCGGAGTCGTATACATTCAAACAGCCAGTAGAAAGTGTGCATGCTTTACATTATATATGTGAGCTGAAATGATCCTTTTTGTTAAATGGAAATATATGTTAACACATCAATTCCCACCTCAGTCACAGCCACACTGCTTGTGCCAGCAGATTTCAAGCTTCCTCACAAGCAATAATATAAGATATCTGTGTCTGTACCGCTAGCAAAACAAACCTATATTCTTTGAGAAATGTAAAATAGCAGGTGCTCTCGGGACACTCTTGGGATCTTTGAGTGGATACAATTTCTCAGACAGTATGCTCCTCATGATACTGGTCCACGGTGAAGCCCCAGATGTCCACTGCATCTGTGGCTTGACAGCCGTGTTTGGCTGACAGCATCTGTGAGCGACTGTGGCAGCAGAATGTAATAGCACCGAGGCTCCCCTGGACTCCTGCTTGCTGCTCCAGTAGTTAACTGCTAACTCACCCTGATGGCTAATAACCCTTCACCACAGTTACGGCTGGCTGACTGAACTAAACGCAGCTTCAATGAGAAATAGACGTAAGGAAAAAGAAGAAACACTTTACTGTGGCCATACTGCGAAGTGGTTCCAAGCTGGGGCTGTGGTGTATTATCTCCCCTTCAGGCTTCCTAATTAGTCTCTCTCCCTCTGTCATAGTAGTGCCCCCTTAGTGGGAAAGTGTTAATGTATTCTGTGAGTGCTTTGCCTCCCCCAACAGTTTCTCCTCTACCCATCCCTCACTCACCAACTGCTTCTGAAAGACCGTAGACCCTCTGCCCGTATGCATCTGTCTTATCCCAGATGTAGGTGTAGGCCAAATTGGGTGAGGCATGGAACCATTTTTGGAAAAGGTGCCCCTCCACTGCTACCATCAGGTGAACCTTCAGCAGACCCATGGACACCACAGCTGGAGTCATGGTCACCTTGAGAAGAGAGCGGTAACCCTGCGTCCTGGAGCTTAGATAGCTCAGCTTTAAACTTGTGCCAGGCACCTCGATCTGCTCATGCAGCACCTGAAAGACAAAGAGAGGGTGACAGGAGAGAGGGATTAGGGGGGATTAGAGAAAGAGGGAGTAATGGGGGTCACGCTTCCAGTGATGGCTGAAGGACAAGAAATGGGGGAAAAACAATGGATGAAATAAAGAAATAGGAAAGAGGAAAGAAACGGGGGGGATGGGAAGGACTATAGAAGCAGGAGGGAGAAGGGGAGCTACAAAAGACAAGCATATAGGAGAGCAGGGAGAGAGCAAGGGAACCAGAAGGAAGATTAGCCGGCTGCCAGAGGTCAGTGGTACTGCACCTGTGTCTCCGGTATGATGGGTTTCTCCCCTGGCTTGGAGCTGAAGAAGGAGGAGAGAGGGGATGCAATCACAAGAGGGTCAGGCCTGACGAAGCCACTCAGGTCACAGCCTGGGATCGTGTTCTCTTCTGTCTTAAGCACCAGAGTGTCCATTGCATAAAACTGGCTCCAGGGCAGCCACACGGTGCGCTCCTGGCTCAGGAAGGGGGCACGCTCGAACCGCAGAGTCAGTGATGCGCCACCATTAGCTATCAGGTCAAACCTGGAGAGGTTTTTGACAAGAGGATGGGAATGAGGCATAGATGGGGAGTGCTGTGGTGGATGATCAGTTACTTGGACTTAAACAGTGTCAGTGCTGCTTCTTCTTCCTCTACAATTCACATTCACTGCTTTAGGAATAATGCAACAACACCTGAGTCACCTGAAACGAACATTTTAAAATCACTTAAAGCAACAGAAAATAATAAAGTAGAAGGCCAGACATCACTTTGGTCTGAAACATAAAGAATCCAACATTAAAACACAGGTCAGACTGAACAGAGATGACTTTTTTTAGATGTTATCTTTTAGCCTTTCGTCACCAAATTATGGTCGACTGCGAGTTGATGATTAGTAGAGAGAAAACAGGTCATAATTGTCATGGCTTTGTAAGAGTCTGGAACTGCTGTGGCCAATAACATCTTACAGCTGGAAGAAAATCGCGCCCGGCAAGACAAAACAGGGCCAGACACATACATCAGAGCACAATTATTTACATCACGAGTGCAAGTGAAAGGGGGAGCTGCCTCTGAAACATAATGCTCATTTAGAGTTACTAGAAGTTCAAATATTTCTGGAAGAAAAATGCTGCAAAGAAAAGAGACAGGAGACACAGACACAAGGGGGAGGGGACATAGGTCCAAACATTCAAATCAGAGCTGTATTTCCAAAGGACTGCAATTCCTGCTGAAGAAAATAGAAGACATGTGAGATGATTGGACTAAATGTCTTTGGAAAGTGGCTTTAAAAGACAAGGGAAATGCAGAGTTTAAGCATTACATGAGTAAAATCATGATATTAATCTTTTTCGTTGTCAGAGAATGCAGAGCTACAGTTGTTTACTGCCATTTGAAATCTCTTTAGGTTGCTATATCTTATTATTTGTGCCTCGGACAGCCAAGTTTCCTCATGGGATCAGTACTCTAATCTAATCTAATCTAATCTAATCTAATCTAATCTAATCTAATCTAATCTAATCTAATCTAATCTAATCTAATCTAATCTAATCTAATCTAATCACACAGCCTTTGTGGTGAGGTAGTTTCCAAATTTCAGCAAGGAGTGCTGGATAGCCGTTGTACATACATTCCATCCTGCCGTGTCAGCGTGTATCCGTAGTGTGGATAGTTGACAAAAGACACGTTCACCCCCACCAGAGGGGTTCCATCTGTCGTCAACACCTGACCCCGGATTAGTGATGCCAAGCTGGAAGAGGACAGAAGAGACGAAAGTGAGGGGGCGAAAAGTCCATCTATCAACCCAGTCCTCCCCTCCAACAATCCATCATCTGATCTGATTAATCTCTCCATCTTTCAATCATCCAATTTGCCAATTCATTTATTGCTCTGGTCGTCCACCACTCATTAATTAGAGCCAATCAGCAACCCCTGCCATCAGGATGAGGACATGTCAATCACATAAACAAACCATGACAATGTAAAAGGGTACGTGTGGAGGATTTAGTGTGTGTGAGTGTGTGACTGCCTCCTGGAGAACTGCTACACGGGGAATAACGATTACACTTTGCTTAGCTTTGATGAGTTATTTCCTTCGCAACATCTGACGTTGCAGTTAATGTGTGAAGAGGAAAATCAGCACCACGGACAGCGCTTCTCTGCTCTGTGGGGAATCTTGGCTTTACTGCCTTCAGCTTTGGGGTTTGTTAAAACTTTAGCAAGTGCTGAGAACTATTGAGAAGTCCATTTCGTATGAGTGCGTGTAAGTGAGCGTCTGCTCACTTAAATGTCAGATCTTGTAAGAGCATCAAAGAGGTAACGTTGCGGGAGAAAAAGCCAACTTCTTTGATCATGTAAAACACCAGAGTTTGCAGATTGTGGAACAATATCATATGTGAAAGATGTGTAATTCAGACCTCAAGCTCATAGTTTCCATCTAATAGATTTCTTTCAATTCAAAACCTTTTATTAGGACCCAAGAAAAGATATGAGCAGAAAACAAGAAATTCCTGAAAATATTCTGTATAAAACCAGTATGGGGTTAACGACTCCCATCTAAAAAAGATATGCCAAATTGCTCTTCACACGCTCACCCCAGTTCAGCCTTAGAATAAGCAGACATGTGCCTGTAAATCCTGCTTTACCTGGAGTTGAATGGGCTTTCGCCAGGGATGATGTGGGTGCTGTCACGTCCCACCAGCATCTTGACTCGGTCGTAGAAGGAGCGAACTCGGGGCTGGGACATGGGGTTCTGCTGAATGACGAGCAGAGGGTCGCGGGAGCCTCGGCACAGGGGGCTGTTCTGACAGGGGCTCTGTATGCAGCAGTCTGGGTCCATGCAGTCCGTCAGTCCATCTGTTGGAAGGTAGAAAGGACACGGAGTGACGCAACATGACCTGAACTTCATCCTTTCTTAATTTAATATCCTGGCAATCTATGTATCTCTCACTGGAGAAAGTTTCATTTTAATATCCCTTGTGAAGGATCCACTTGGGAAACTCTATCTTAATTCTATCCTTCCTTTAATTCATTATTTTCTCTCTACACTTCTCTATCCCTTCTTTTTCCCCTTTTTTTTAAAGGGATGTCCAATATTATTGGCCTACCGATATGATCGGCTGATATTGGCATTCAAGTGTGATATCGGAAAATATCCAATATTTTTACTGACGAAATCTCAGGAGATTTTGTTATATCAGCACCGCTCATGTGGAAAAGTCCCTGTTATTGTGGAAGAACTTCATATCCCAGCATTCCTTTTAGAGTCATGTGACAACGGTGCAGCTGCTGCTGCTACAGATTAGGGATGTAGAGAATCACTGATTTAAATCGGTGGTCCGACACAGATGTGAGATGCGACTGCGCCGGTAGCTTCAGTGTGCATTGGATACAACTGGAGGCTAATTGCGCAACGTATCTTTCTTGGTCTGAATCGTAAAAATCCCATGGTTACAACCATTAGTATGCAGTTTGTCCCGTAGTTTTGTTAACGTGCATATGCGTGCTTCGTGAAAGTAAAATGTACTACTGTTTAGGCTCTAAAAATATAGTAAATGATGTCGTTTCGAGTAAATTCTGGATGCTACCCACTCAGGACACTTGGATTACATTGGACGAGCAGTATGGAGGAATATTGACAAGTTTTTGTGGACTTTTATGGACCTTTTTGGCTCGGGTCCCAGCAAACTCCATGATATGAAATTTGGGGGAAAATGAGAAGCCTTCTTGATCGCCGGCTGCATTTGAGATATCAAAAAAGTGCTCCAGAGTCTTGCTCACCATGAGGGTAAGTAGAAAATAAAGTTACATCATTCTGTGGGTGGACTATTCCTTTAAAAATATCCTTCACAAGGAATACAGGCAAAATAGTTGTGATGATGCTTAGAAACCAGATGGAGACTTGTAAATTCTTTGTTTTGTGTTGATTTGTTTTGAATCGCAGCATGAAAAGTCAAATCGTTGTCAAATCATTGGTGAATTGCATCATATCAGCAGGAGGCTTCAACGTATCGTTAATGTATCACATCACTGACAGCGTATCAAGATGCGTATTGAATCGGCCTCTTTGGTAGGGATTTACATCCCTGCTACAGACCGACTTGCTTTGAAGCTGCTTATAATATGTCTGGTTTTAGGTTGTTGGTGAAGTTACCAAGTTGTCAGAAACATTAGAATTAGCCACATGTTGGCTAATACCTGCTAGCATCTGATATATGCCAGCCAGATGAAGTGAACTCCTCTGGCTGAGTTAAGAATATTTCTGGATCTTTTCTCTTGAAGCAAATATAGTTGTATTTCTCAAAATATGAGAGATACAACTTCACAATTGTCTACAAATATTGGTATCGGTTGATATCGGAAATTAATCGGACAATTTCGGCTATCGGTAAAAAAGCCGATATCTAACATCCCTAATAAAAACCATTGTGTAAAAGTTACTCTTATAACAGTTCTACCCTAAATTTTCTCCCACTCCTCTCATTTTACCTCCTTCGTTGTCCTTGTTGTCAGCGCAGGAGGTCTCCATAGCAACACTGCATCCGGGGCCCCTCCAGCCCGTCTGACATTCACAGTGCCAACTCTGCTGACCCATGGTGCACTGGCCATTCCCGTTACACAAGTTAGGACAGCCGTCTGTGTGAAGGCGACAGAAGGGCAGAGAGGGGGGCAGAGGGAGGTAAGGAAGGGGGGAAAGGGAGAGAAACAGGGTGACGCTTGTTTTGTTTCATCATTAACGATACACAGATGAACACACATATGGTCAGGAGAGATCAACGGGTCTGACTCAGTTTAATTAACCTGTACTGAAGGGCTGATTGTGCAACAATCCGTCAAAGCAGCGGGTCAGTTTTCAAGTTTTCCCGTGCACCTTCTTGTTTTTATGATTCTACACCTGAGACATGGCTGCTAATGTCTGTGTGCGTGTGGACAGATCACTTATTCACTTATTAGATGGAGCTCCCCCCGATCATTGCCCTCTTTCTCCATCTACTTACGATTTAGTGAAGGTAATGGGATTCTGATGGCCTGAGAGTGATGCTTTCTCGTGAGAGAATGAGATTATGTTGGACAGTGTGTGTGCATGTGTGTGTGTGCATGTATGCTTCTGTGCAGTGGCAGCCTATGAACTAATAAACCTTCTCTTAAGCGTATGCAAAACCCTTTTCCAGAGTCTAAGGCCCTAAAGCCGTGGACTATAAGTCTGTAACTAGCATGGCAAGGGCACCCTGAAATCAACAGCTGACAATTATAGAGGGCGGTGTTATGTCACCCGCTAAATTTTCACTGCTTTAATTAGAGCACAAATTCTCTATTTTGTCTGAGAGTTTTAGAAATGTAACCAAACTCATTGCTTGCTATAGATGAGGCGGTGATTATGAGGCAATAAGACTGGACTCAGGTAAAACAGCTTCCGCAGTTCAGATGCAACCTTATTAGCATCTCCTAAACATGAAAATTAATGAATGAATCATTCTTTAGGAACAAAAGAACTGTGATGTAGAAACACAAATTATATGGTTTAATTAAAGGGTCTGAGTGCAATAACTTCTCTACAAAAGAAGTCATTTTCAGGAGTCTTTTTATAAACTACACAGTTACCAGGTAGATAGTCAAGGAAGTTATTGCAGTTGGCTCAGAAGAAGTCAAACACATTAACCCCTGAAAGAAAAACCAACTTGTTTTTACACTTTGAACTGAACCAACTTCTTTCTTTTCCTCTTGATTCGGTCCTTTTAAAAATGTGACTTGGCTTCTAGCTCCAATTTAATATTAAATAGAGAAAGTGAAGGTACAAAGCACCATGTTACCTGTGTGTGCTACTATTTTTCTCTGTGGCCTTTCTTAGTTTAAACGATTGACTAAAATAATTAAATCTGGTGGAGAAATGAAAAAGTTGAGAAAAAGTAAGGAAGAAGATGATGAAGATTAATTTGAGACACTGAATAACACTACAAGTGCAAAATCTACTAATCAAGTAGCTATTTTATCAGAAAATGATACCTTCCTTTTTTTTTAGTCCATTAATCAAAACAAATGAAAACATTCTTTAAAACTTATTAAAATCCTTCTTTTTTTTCTTTTTTGGTCAAATGTCAAACATTTAATTGTAAGAAGTAGAAATGGTCAGAAACATGGTTTTAAATGTTAATGCTACTGTGTTTCTGCATAAAAACACAACACTGAGGCTGAAATTCAGCCTTTGCAAACAAAAGACAGCAGAAAAACAAACATGACATTAATTTCAGATACTGTAAAGACAACATGTATTTAACTTTGTCAGCTATAGCATTTACACAAATTAATTTAGCAAATTGATATTATGTACAGACATAACAAAAGCCTTTTAATTGAATTCTGTCCATAGTGCATCTGCTATAAAAAAACAAAAAACAAAAAAAAACAAGCAACAAACACACTTGTTTACTCAGTAAGATATTTTTAAAACCAGCTTGATTATCCAAGCTGAAACTGTTTGGCCACAAATGTCTTTTTCAAAAAAAGCCATCAACTCCTAGCTTGTCTCACCAGTTTCCTCACTCTAAATAAAATGTTTTTTACCACTCCATTTTTCACATTATAATCCATCAAGAAGAGGAGGGGTGGGGGGGGGGAAAGGAATGATGACACAGAATGACAATGTTTTCTCCAGAATCACAAAGAGCCCCAAACAAACTTGTCACAGTGATTTCTTCCTCAATAAATGAGGGAGCGGGATGCGACACTCTTAAGTCTACCCACGGGAGACGGAGGCAAAGACAGGGTTGACTGATAAAACAATACGTGCATGCACGAGAGGCACTCCCTCAAATATGCACACACACACACACACACACACACACACACACTGAGGCATTCACGCCCAGCGCGACGCACCCTGGAGGTATGACCTGACATTTCTCACTCGGTGGTAGCGGGGCCGACACCGAGCGAGGAAGGACAAAATAACCCAGTAAGAGATTATGAATATGAAATGCTTTTTACTGAGTCCTGCTCAGTAGATTAATGAACATATTTTCACTCAAGTTGCACTGTAGGAATTTGCCCTCCAACAAATCGCTGCATCAATAAAGCCATGCATTGTGAATACAAATAGTGCAATCTAAACCGTGGCAGCGGCTAAATTAACAGGCATTTCACCCCGATTGGCATTTTATCATACGTCTCAACCGGAGGGGTGATGAGGGAAAGTCAGGAAAGGACTCTGGGGGAAAAGAAGCGCGCCATCTTGTTTTTTTTTGGGGGGGGGGGGGGGGTGCTGGAGAAGCAGAGTAGCTTAACAACGTTTTTCGGCTCAACAAGAGGAATCAAATCAAAGGTTTTATCTTTAATTATTGCCATTCTCTGCGTCAGGGGACTGCTCATGATGCTGCATTAACAGTCGGGCTGGAATAGATTGTCCCCAAGTATTGAGCTCAGGGAACAAAGGCAGTTAGCAGTGATTGCCTGTTAAATGGAGTTGCCATTTAAAGCAGCCAAATACTTATGAAGCACCCGGACAGGACAATCCATAGTGGGCATTGATTGGTTTGCCTGGGCAGGCCAGCATAAGGCTCCTCTCTCTTTAATGCCAGGACCCAGTCGATATCCCCCCATACTAAGCAGAATAAAGTGGGATTTCAGAAACTATTAAGTCCACCCTCCTCAGTAATGTAGTTGGACTCTGATGAAATCCCCTTAAAAAGGAGAAGAAATTGCCTTGGGTTATGGGTCAGCACACACACTCTTGTGTGGTACGCAGTGTCGGTGGGTGTGGATGGTGGGGTGTATGACTGGATAGATATTGTGTGAGACTGAAAGGCTAAAGAGAGAGAGATAGTAAAAAAGAGTATCAGAGATAGAGAAAGAGACAGAAAGAAAGAATAAGAACAAAGTGTAGAAAAGAAAGTAAGTCAAGACATTGTCGTAAAAAGTTCCACCATTCTCTCCATCCCCCCCATGTGCCCGGCTCCGTCTACTCTAAAGGTCATCAAGTAAAGGTTACGGCCATAAATCCACAATCACAGCTTAAAGATGGACCAAATAACTTCTAAAACAAACCTCCATTGATCCACTCCTCCTGCTCTTAACAAGCTTCCTAAGAAATGACAGATTCCTTCATCTTTATTCTTCTTTAACTTGTGCCTCTGTTTCCCTTTGACTCCCTCTGCTTGACTCCTCCATTTCCCTCTCTGTGTCTTGCTCCCTCTTTAACCCTGCAATTTACCTTTTCTCTGGGCTAGCTCTTCATAAAACAATGAGAGCTATTCCATTAAGCATGGAGGGTGAGAGGACACTCTCAACGGTGCTCCAGGGACCTGTACTGTCAGGCAATCTGTGCCGCTCTGTGCTACCCGACTGAAGTTCAGCTGCGGGGCTATCTAATAAGCATTCTTGCCGAGTGTGTGAGACAACTCACTCTAGACGTGCAGCCTTCTCTGTTTGCCTGTTTCCTAACCTTAAACGTTATTCTGTTTATCTTTTGCGTGATCTGACTAACCTGTTTTTCTTTCTTTCTTTCTTTCTTTCTTTTTTTTTTTTCTTTAAAGGGGAAGTTCGTTTTTTTTTTCAACCTGGATCTATTTTTTAACATGAGGTATGTTCATTTACTCACCAGACAGTTTTGGTGTAACTTGAATTCCTTCAGGAGATATTTAGATCCCCTTCTGATCAGCGTATGTACAATTTACCTTAAATCCTCTAATAGTGAGCTCTATTCTATTACAAACCGTCCCTCCATTAATTTCTGGGGGAAGCGTTGAGAAAAGTAAATAATTTCCATCCCTCTAGTACAAGCCTCCTTTTTTCCAATGAGAGGCTGCTGTTTGCTATGCCCATGTGAGTGCTAGTGTGCACGAAGGCACGAACATGGTACTTCATTTTCCTGCAGAGCATTCAGGGAATCGAAACTGAAACACAGCAGCAACATAGCGACTATACCGGCACGATAAACAGAGAAGAAAGTTTAGTGTGAAATTAAAGAAACAGTCCTAGAGTATGCACACCAACATTCTGGAGTGAAAGCTGCAAAAAAGCAATGGAATACACTGTCCAGAGCTGAGAAAAGTCAGCCAGCGCTTATCGTTTGGAAGAGCAACACAACAGAGGTAATTGTGCTGCACTGTTTAAGTTTTTCATGCAGCAATTTTCAATAAATGAGCCCAGTACATTTTACTCGGTTCAAACTGACACAAAATGTTAATTTATTCATTGTGATCCATTTGAAAAATAGAAATATAAGCCTCTCTTCTAATAAAAGCCCGGTCACTATTAGAGGATTTCCGGTAATGTAAGTGATGCGGGCAAACTCGTACAGCCTCTAAATAAGGCATTATCTGCCACAAACTCCTTCATTTCACCAATGTTTTGTTACAAAACATTAGTCTGACCCCCTGTGAGCTCGAACTGACCTGAAGTGGCTTTTTTTGTGATGATTCGTCCTTATTTACAGATATTTTTACTGCTGTGGCTTTGATGACGTCAATGTTGTGCAACACCATAGCACGTAAATGTCTGTAAATAATGCTGCGTTCCATTAATCTCGGAACTGGGAAGTGGGAACTGGGGGGCAACGTCCCACCCGACCAACTTGTGTTCCAGTTCACTGGTCGGAAAACCAGTTAGCAGCCTAGCAAAACAACGTGTATGCTAGGGCTATGTTCCGTTTCCTTCCCTTCTTCCTTTTTTTTGTATATTTTTTTATTTTGGTCATGATGATAAAGATTATTTCCCCGGTGAGAGAAGTTTAAAAACATTTTTTCCCCGTTGCCCACCCCCACTTCCCCCCTCCCACCTTCCACCTCCTTTACTCTAACTTTCTTTACATAACTCTAAAATCTGTATCTCCTCCCCTCCCTCCGCCCCTGGACCCTCCCAAGAAGGACTTTCATAATTTGTGTTTTCTGCCCTTCAATTTCCTGGTAATCTACCCTCCTATCCCACCCCCCCTCTCCCCCCCCCCACCACCCCTCGTCTTTTTTTTTTTTTTTTCCCTCCTTCCCCTCTCCCCTCGATTATTCTTTTTTTCCCCCCTTCCTCTTCATCCTTTCTTATTGATTAATTTCTTTGCCTTTCGTTTTTCCATTTTCATAGTTTATTAGATTATTAGCTAGCGTCTTTTGTTATCAGGTTTACCTTACCCACTATAACCTTCCTTACTTTTCGCTGAAAACCCCCCATCCTCTTGAAACCTCCTCCTTTTCACCCCCCCTTTTTCCCCTGAACGGGGGGAAAGTACCCACCCTTTTTTCTTTTTTTTGTTTGTTTACACATTTTGTCCCCCTAATCTTTTGCTCCTCCTCTTCCATTCTTTTGCATCCGTTTTTCTCCCCCCCTGAGAACCAACCAGTGTTTTTTTTTTTTTTTTTCCCCCCCCCCCCCCCGACCAATCGCTCTCTTTCATCCTTCTTTTTTCCTTTTTCCCTTCATTCAAGAATAAATTTTTAATTTTTTTTGTTTTTTCTCTTTTTTAAATATTATAACACAGGAACAGCCGTCGTTTTTTTTGCCCCGAACAGGAAATGTCTAATTTTTTCCACCTCCCAAACCGGAACGCGGAAATGTGATGAGCCGTTTGTGATAGCACGTTGTTAGCTGGCGTTGTAGTTCACGTATACCACATGAAAAATGTTAATTACACTACAGTTGCTTCCTCCTGCATCTATATAAACCAATATGAACTTGGAGCTGCGAGGATTGTTCGACTTTCCGAGTGGGAAATCCGACTTAGGGGGGGCCGTTCCAGGTAAAACTTCCTACTCGGAACTGGGAATTTCAGACTTCCGAGTTCAAATGGAACGCGGCATTCAGACGAATCACCACAAATAAGCGACTCAAAGTTGCTTTGAGCTCACAGGGGGGTCCGACTAATGTTTTGTAACAAAACATTGGTGAAATGAAGGAGTTTGTGGCAGATAATGCCTTATTTAGAGGTTGACCACATCACTTACATTATATTGGACATATGCTAATCTGGAGTGGATCTAAATACTGTCTGGGTGAGTAAATGAATGTATTTTATGCTAGAAAATAGGTCCAGGTTGTAAAAAACCCCCAAAAACCCCTTCCCCTTTAAGTTGACAGGGATGGGCACGATTTAACGATAGCCTGGAATTAATGCTGTATGCTTAAGTCACACACACACATTTCAACCCACACACATGCACGCAAAATAAATTTATTAGTCACTCTACCATGTCTGTGACTGTTGCCACAAATACCCAAATGTAGATGCTCACACTCATTTAGCAGCTCTGCATTTTTTGACACCACATTAAGGCCTTGCACCAGTGGCCTATGAAATTTACCAATTACCTTGAAAGTTCTTCACAACTTTCATCATCTCTGTGTGTGAAGCAACTGTGTTTATGCAATACATGACTAGAATACCTGAATGCTTTCATTTTGTGTTTTTTTTTTTTTTAGGTTCCACGCTGCAAATATGAGGAAGGAACACGCTCACACGCATGCACAACCACACATCCACAGCACAGCCCCTCAAAACACTGCTGATGCCACACTATGGCTCTACAGTACCCCACAACACATGAAAGCTCAATGACAGCTAAGCCCCGCCGTAGCGCACTGCAAGAAATGGGAGTGCACCACGTGAAGGGAGTCGTCATTGAGGCTGGCACCCTGATCCACTACAGACAGATAGCACCACAGAGTCTACAGAGCCAAGCCAGGCCAAAACCCACAAGTGCAGCATCTAGCTTCTACCACCACAGGCTAAGAAACAAAACACCAGAGTCAGATACGGTACCTGCTTTGTCAACCATGCTCCCATGGTCTGCAGTGGGAGAAAATGTGCAAGAGGTAAGAGATGGGGAGAGTAATTCTTTTTCTTTTTTTTGAAAAATAAATGCAAGCAACATCATGCACAGCTGAAATGAATAACAGACAAGCTGCGATAAGCTAACACTGAGAGTGTCTGGTGCTTGTGAAGTGTGCTTTGCGCCAAGCTGAGGCCTGACAACTCTTTCATCTTGGGCTGATGCTGCAGTCAAAGCTGCCCTACTTTCTGATGGGGGAAATGGGAAGATCATAAACTGTTATTCCCCCGTGCATATGTATGCGTTGGCGTGCATGCGTGTAGGTGTGTATTCTAGTGTTTGTTTGGGGTGTGTGTCGCGCTGCAATCACAGTGCTTCTGGTGACAAAAAAAGGGAGACTTTGTGTCTCACGGCACTGCAAGTGAATCAAAGCGGTTCTGGCACTCATCCATCCAAAGTGACAGTGATGTCAATATGAGACAGTGATTGACTGACAAAAAACACACTCACACACACTTTAGTACAACTGTGCGCATGCTCGCTGACACACACAATCAATGTGAGTTTTTTTTTTCTTTTTTTTGATCACAGTGAGGTGAAGAGTTTTGACTTTCATCACATAACTTTGGTGTTTCAAAGGCCTTAAAAAAAACAACTCCTGGGGTGTGCTGTTGAGAGGCAGCCTGTAAACAGCTAAATCCTGCTCTTTTGTAATCCTCCCACCCTCACTTCTTAGAGGTTTGCTCCCCTACGCTCCCTTCACCCACCTCCTACGCTTATCCCCTCCTTCACTCCCCCTGGGGCCCTCCTTTTGCCTCCCTCTCTCATTTCCAAATTCCATTAACAAAGTAAAAACGGAGCTGCCACTTTAGTTTGACTTAGTGTTGGTGCTTCTGTGCACACCCATGTGTTGACACGCAGACACACACACACCACCAGACACACAACAGGGACTCACCGATGGTGCAGTGCTCTCCGTTCCAGCCCTGGTGGCACTGGCACTTCCCGTCCTTGCAGGTTCCGTGTTTGATGCAAAGCGGGTTGCACACGCGCTGGTCGCAGCCGGCGCCCGTCCAGCCTTCCTCGCAGCGACATGCTCCACCCATACACACCCCATGGGTGCCGCAGTCCACCGAGCAAACCTCTGGAAGGAGAGAGACAAATCTGGGTTACGTTTGAGATAATGGATTTTGTGTTTGCGATGAATTTGTGATGTTTATATTTTCCTATTTGTCATATATGTATACATAATGGATGCTATTACTCAATAAAGACAGTTTATGAGTCTTAGAAGCCTGAGGGAGATAAATGCATAGTTCCAATGACACCAAAATGACTTTTTTTCTAGTCTGTAGCAGATCCTAATAAAATCTTGAAATATGACATTAATTATAACACAGACATCTGAAATTTTAACTTTAAAAAACAAACAAAAAACATCTACGTTTGATTTCATTCACATGCAACAGTGAATAAGCTTGATATTAATTTGGGAAGTGCAAAAACAGAGGAACCTCTGCTGCTAAACAATCAAATCTACATTACAAAATGCACAATTACCCATCCTGCATCTGTAATTAAATCAGTGATTACTGATTTGTGATGACAGGGTTTGTTTCCAGAGCCTCCACGACAGCCAGTGTCTGGGAAGCTCAGATGTTGCAGGCAGCGGCAAGTGCATGTGGTGAGATGTGACAATCCCGCTCGAGCGCTCGGAACCCCCCACTGTGCAGGAAACGTAGTATCTACAGACGCTTTGATACACACTTGCTGAGGAATCCTGCAGTTTGAGACAATGTTGCCTTTATTAAAGCTAAGTATGCTTCTCTTATGACAAATGTTGGAGCAGCGTTGTCAGGCTGCACGATGGAAGCTGATGCCGCTTTATTTTACTCAGAGAAAGAGCTGTAGAAGTTGAGTGTTTGATTTAAACTTGGCTACTTCTTATTCTTTTTTTTTTTTTTTCATTCCATTCTGGGTTGCATCCAGGAATTATGAGGCTCGTGCCCAAACGTTGACGGCAGTTGCCCTTCACCCCTCCCAACCGTTCTCTGAAATATCTGGCAAACTCTGCGTGCCACCATCCACAAAGTGAACCTCCAACATTTATACTCATCGTGCCCACTGAAAAAAAAAATTTTGGAACTGATATTTTATTATCTCTCTTGAGCAAAGATCATTAATTTGGCTTCCAGAGCAATAACTAATCAATCAAAAAAAACTTCTGATAATAAATTATTGAGCCCATTAAAGTTTGGCATCCAACTCCAGCTAAGATTTAGTAGCGAGGAGGCTTTGACTTGATTTTATTTTGAGCAGCAAATAGCTGAACACTGACCTTCATCTGTCACTGCTGCAGCTTAAAAAACAGCAGATGATTGACTGATCTACGAGTGTGTATGGGTCTGGGTTTCAGATGTGTTTTCTTTGGTTTAGGGAGGATTTTCTGCAGTTTTTTTAAAAAACATCTTCACATCATTTTTCTTCCTTTTATTTGTCGTCACTGCATTTTCTTGGATTTAATTTATCAAACATTGTCCCTGTGATTTTGTCATTCTCATTTCGGATGCAGAGCAGCACCCCGGTGATCGTAAAAAGCTGTCACAACCATACGGTTACTGACAGGAAAAACTTGCCACATTTTACTCCTGCATGTTCCAGTTTGGCTTAAAAATATAGCAGTTGCCGTGTCCTGTTTCTGAGCATCCTGTCATTTCGGTGCTTCTGTGGATTTCATCCAAGCACAGTTTGAAAACCACAACAGTTGAAATAAAATGACGAACTAATTAGCCGTGTTCCCTGCGACTATGATACAAGTTGGTATGGATATCACTGAGTGGGCGTTGTCCTCTAACTTTAACCCCAAAGTCTTTCTTCACTGAGTGCGTTTGAAAGTTTCGGGTGACTGTGTGTTGCACTGTTTTCCTTACCCATGGAGCAGTCGGGTCCCATCCAGTTGGGGTCACAGCTGCACAGCCCAGTGTCTGGTATGAAGGCACCGTGGCCGTGGCACTGGTCTGGGCACTGGGCCCGGGGTAGCTCACAATGGAGCCCTCCCCATCCTGGCTTACAATGACACTCCCCATTTACGCAGATGCCGTTGTTGGAACATGTCGGGTCCAAGCAATCCACTGCAAAAAGCCACAGATACACCCAAAAAATGTAAAAAAGGAGTGAATGAGAATGTCATTTCTTTATTTACATACAGACAAAGATAATGAAATGAAGTAAAATATTTCCAGACATATTACTTAAGCAATTAAAGCACATAATAAAGAACAGCTAAGTGTGTAATTGGAGCCGAGCAGCAAATGCGCTCCTCTCTGAAAGAGCAGACACATTATCTGGTGAGAGCTTTTGCCCGTGTGCATGAGTGAGCGGATGCATTTCCGTGTGTGCGTGTATGTGCCGATACATGAGGGAGAATCTGACACTGTCAGTCTGCCAGCTTGACAGGCAGCTCTGAGTCCGAGCAGTGAGTGAAAACCAATTTGACAAATTACCTCCTCCCGGCAACGCGCCCACCCATCCACCCACCCTACCATCCTCAGGGCTGCTGTTGCTGCTCTGTCCCCGGTCACACTAACTTTCTCCCCCCCCCTCTCTCTCGTCCTGTTGTGTGCACCTTTCTCTCCTCCCCCCCCCCTCCTCCTATGACACCTCAGGCGCAATCGACCCCGCCGCACCCTTTTGCACACACATATTAATAAAAGCGCGCGCTCCAACGTAACCCCGGCCCTCCATTTCTGTTTGCCCGGCAGAAATGGTGGATCACGGTTATCGATTTTCATGTCGCTGGCACTTCAGGTAAATTGTTTGAGGGACTCTGCTGTGATGAATATCAGATTTGAGAACAGAGGAGGAGGGGGGAGGACTGGATGAGGAGAAGACAGAGGGAAAAAAATGAGGTTGAGGGGAGAAAATGCTGACCTTGTTCTCAGACTCCGTGCTTAGACTTCTTCTGTCATTCTGCTTCTTTCTTCCCGTCGTCTTCCCTTCTCTTTATCATCCTCAGAACGCTGTTTTTTCTTTTCTCTCTCTTTTCCTAATTCTTGCTTTCTTCATATATATTCACCTCTCACCATCCTGACTCCCCCTCCCTGTCCCCGTCTCTATCTCTCCTGCTTTCTGATGACTGAGAATATGCCGCGCTGATCCTTCTTAACAAGGATCAATAGAAGTGATTTCAGCCCTTAATAAAATCTTTGATGTGTTTGGCTGTAGTATCATACTTCATCCATATATATGGAGGCAATGGACACTCACTCGGCATAAGATTAGGGCATGATTAGCTGTCCAACTTGAATAAGAGGGGAGCATGACTGTGCATACTTATGTGAATGTGTGAGACGCGTTAGCTTAAATAATTATCACTCTGACACGGCTGACGCGCATCAAACCGTCATACGTTCTTCACATTCAGAGAACTAAGTACCAAATTGTACCTTTAGGGTACAACGGCTTGTAAATGGGGTGGTACTGTCAAGGGTACTGCTGGTGTACCCCAAACAGTAGGTACTTTGTGCTTTGGAACATAAATGCACTTTTCAGAGTCCCAGAAAGGTACATACATGTACAATTTTTCATGTCAATGTGATACCAGAAGTTTATGGTACTTTTTTTTTTTTTTTATCAATACTGATATCGATACGATACTCTTGGTCCTTTTAAAGGTAGAGTCCGAAGTTCCCCCCGTAAAAAATAAACGTAAGACTTGTGCAAGTGAAATCCATCTCAAACCCCACCTTTGGGCCTCTACTCCCGTGCCGTGGTGTGTTTGAAGGCAACTCTCTCTCCCCCTGCCTGTAATTCGCTCTTTTGTATTGTTTTGGTCTGGTCGGGACGTTTCTGGGTGGAGATTTCTGTTTATATCAGCAGCCAATGACAGAGCTAAGAGCATGACGCTGTGTGGAAATAAGCTCATGACTGGAGCAGACGCCAGTCACTCGAACTCTCAAAGGAAAAAAAAGAAAGAAAGAAAACACCGTGGATGCATCGCAGAAAAGGTAAGAGCTTCAGATAATGCAGTTTGGAAAACCAGGGTTAATCGTAGTTTGGCTTGTAGCCGCTTCTGAGCTCTGAAGGAGAAGCTTGAAGTTGAATAGGCTAGCTAGAACGAGGTGGCCGTTAGCCAGAGAGGGAGGAGTGCTAAGGTTGAATAATGTTTGCAAACAGAAACGCTGGAGGGACTTCGGACTATACCTTTAAGTATGTATTATCTAAACTTATGTTATAAATTTACCAAAACATAATGTGCAATAACCTGCATTAAACCACTGAAAGATACCAAAACATCAACATCACTAACAGTAACAGCATCATGACATCTGATAGGCTGCCACCGTCATGTGACACTGAAGCTAGAATCTGCCTGCTTTCACATCATTTCATTTCCTAAAATTCTTAGAAGAGAAAACAAATGGCATGTTTCGCTTCTGTATAATGGTATCGTGATACTTAAAAAAGTATTGATTCCAATATTTTGTCTGTCTGGTATCGAAGTACGACCCTTACAGGGTACATAAATTCAAATTGTGCCTTGGGGGACAGAACTGTACCCGTGCATTCCCCCCATTTCTGACAGTGTTCTTACCTTCTGCACAGCTCTGCCCTTTGTAGCCTATGGAGCACACACAGTTTCCATCGGTGCAGGTGCCGTGGCCGCTGCAGAGAGGATCTATGCATTGAGTGACTGGGACGTCACACTCAGGCCCTTTCCAGCCGCTGAAACACACACAGGAGCCCTTGTCGTATTGGCCGTTGCCGCTGCACAGCACCGGGCATGCCGCTGGAGGAAAGTGAAAAAACAAGAAAGGAGTTGGGATTAAAACCCTGTGCATGGGAAAAGAAAAAACAATTAGCAGGCTTTTTAGAGATTTGCAGAGCAGTGAGTAGCCACGCTGCCCACCCACAAGCATCCACACTCCACCATGCATTAGAGTGGATAGAGTGGTTAAGGTTCTGGAGAGTGCCAATGACATGAAGAGTAATTACAGGCAGAGGTAACTAAACTATTCATCAAAGCTGTCTATCCCAGGTGAGCACAGAGCCAGGGAGTCGTTAGCCAAGGGAGCTGCCATTCATCATCAGTCATCTTGTCTCAGCTCCACCTAAGGCCATGTTGCTGCTCTTAATCCTCCCTACTTTCAGCACGGAGCCGAAATATGTCCTTTCAAACTAATTAGATGGCGGGAAAATGACAGAATCTTTTTTGACGGAATTTGTAAACAGCTCATACCTTTGGAGCAGTCCATGCCGTGGAATCCTGGGAAGCAGTGGCACACACCAGAATTACACTCTCCGTTGCCATGGCAATTGCGCGGGCACTCTTGCACTGAATCTGTGAAGAAGATGAAGTGAGACAGAGAGAAAGAGGGGAGGGGGTGAGAGAGTTTGATGGCAAGCATCAAAGCATTCCATTTAATCATTGGCACCATTCATTCTTTAAGATACTACAAATTGAAGGCGCTCTGAGTCTCTCAGTTGCACAGACATCAAAAGCAAACACCCTCTTCCAAGATTCCACGCATTCCTTCTCTGTGTATTTTGCATTGTAATGTAAGGGGAGAATGCACTTTGAATCTTTTCATTATTTTATTTTCAAGAAAGGATCCATTACCCTTCCACCAGAGCTTTGCAAGCCATATCAGAAAATACAGACACGTTTCCAACCAAAGCTCAAGCAACGTATAAGTTCCAGGAACTTTTTCAAGGCCTTCAAACAGGTTCTTTTGGTCTGTTGGCTGTCTTTGAAAGGCTTTGATTTTATGTGCTGTTGTGGAGATTGGATGTGATATGACTGACAAAGACTGACTGAAATAAAATGCTGCGATTACAAACCCAATCAGGAATTTAAAGTGTTGCAAACTCATCTTTGCAAAGTTCCTGATGTGTCAGAAAGTGCTGACCTCTAAGCAAACACCTTGTGGATGGGGGTTTTAAAAATTTTCTACAATTTAGGCAAGAGACGTCTGACATTATTGGTCAATATTGGTATGAAAACAAAACCTCATGGCCACACATCACTAATGCAAAAAGAACTTACACATTGTCAGCATATTGTTGGTAATGCCTGTAAAATGATCAAAGATCACACATAAGAAGAGTAAACATAAATGAGTATTTGTTCCACTATACAGACAGTACAGCCACATGTCCAAAATGAATTCCTCTCGGTGAGACAAGGCTAGTTTAGGATCTTTGCTCTCAGAGCAGAATATAGTTATCACAAGCCTAAAGCGCCCTCTTGTGGCATTAGGCGGTAATGTTTACTCCTCAGGTTATGTCAGTCAGTATGAATTAACATTAGGGCTGTCAAAAGATTAATCCTAATTAATCACATTACTTTCATCAGTTCTAGAACATATTTAGGATTAAAGGTGTCTCTCCAGGAATTTTGCATTTGTCTTCAGTAGACTAGACTACTAAAACCCTGTCCTGAAGGCAGCAGTTTTATCCAGAATGCTGCTGATACGGTCCTCACTGGCTGACTTCACAACAATCTTAATGTGAAGCTGAAAATCAGGTCTGAGTCCTGGTCACGATATGTCGCCATATATCTATATCATATATATATCGCCGAAAGTCCCAAGCGTAAGTTTCTTTTTTCATTTAACTTTCTAAAATCTAACCCTGACCCTTCCGCTAAGCCAAACCATCTGACGCATCTGTTTGCAACCTGCAGATAGATACTCTTGGCGGTGTTTAACTGACTTCCGCTTGAGACTTCCTGTATGGATTGCATATATGGCGTCGCCCTTGTCGGCCATTGTAACTGCAGGTAGGTACTCTTGAAAAATTCTGGCAATATGGAGCGCTCTGCTCTAAAAAGATCCAGCAGTAAATGAGTTAATTTACACACAAGTTTCTGAATGCCTCCATTTCTTTTCCTTACATTCTGACCCTTCCTTGTTTTGCTTCTTTAGTCCTAAAGTAGTATTAATAATACTGGACCGGGAAGTATTGAAACTTATCCAGGTGTGATTGTTTAGCTACGTGGACTATATTTGTGTAAATACAGACATTAATCTTTTCATGCTTCTTAACTCAAGAATGGTCATTTCCAATTATTAAGACTGTAGTTTGGAGTTTTATCCGTCTCTTCTCCTCACTAGCTGTTTTTTCCTTTAAATTTCTACTCTTCTGACATAAAGCACGACTCAACCTGACTTTCCCAACACTCCCCTCTCTCACTGCCCTCAGCAGCCCCCTCTCCCACAAATCTGAGCCCCTTGTCTCCCTCTTACCCACTCTTTCACTTCCCTCTTAAGCTCCTCCTTCCCCCTTGTCCTTCACTCCACTTTATTGCTTTCTGGTTTTACCCTACCATTATGTATTTCCTCTGACTTCCCCTCTCACTGCTTGCTCTAATTCTGTCCTTGCAGCTTCTCCATCACTTCATCTTTTCACTACTGCAGAAAGCTGCACCTCCTAATATTGACAGTGAAGGATTCTTTCACTCTGCTTGACTCTTTTCTATCCACCCACCTCCCCTCTGCTTGTTCTCACATTTGAGGCTCTAGCACAACTGGAATGACATGGAAACCCAGAGTTTGTTCAGTTTACAGGGTGGTGACACATTTTCATTTGGATATCTCTTGGTGCTGAGGGTAATTTATCCTTTGCATGCATGCACAATCTCGACGGACCTGATTCTGAAATATTGTCTTTATTAAAAAGTTGTGTTTTGTTTTCAAACCCAAGTGCTGAATACAGTAGACGTCCTGCTATCTTCTGGCAAATACAATTCTTCCATCTCACTGAGTGGTCCTTCCTTCGTGACAATATTCTAGCAGTTGTATAGCTTTTGGCAATATTATAGGTGATTTTTTTTGCACGTTATGAATGTGTGAAGACACTAAGAAATTGGGGAGTGGGTCTAAAATTGTAGCCGCAATGTCACCAGGAGAGAAACTTTCATCCTGATTACCTCTATCCTCTAAATTCTGGTTCTTTATCACTTTTTTTTTTGCTCTCAACCTGCCCTAATCTGCTCCATCCATGGGAGAAAAATGCTGACTCTGTCTCACCCATGATGTTTGTGCTGAAGGAAACCGTCTCTCTCTCCCGACCGTCATTGTAGAAAGCCAAGTGCCAGGCACCGGCGTCCAGGTACTGGACAAACACCGCCTCATTGAGGACCACAGTCTGAATGCTCCTCCTCTCCCTCGGAGACTCCACCACGCTCCACTTCTCCTTCCCATCAAGGCGCTCCATGTAGTCATACTGGAGAAAAAGTTGTAATATGTAAGAGAAAGTTCAATTCAAGGGGACAGTACACATGAGAAAATCTATGAATCAATTATAAGCTGGAACTTTTCTTGACTTTGATCCGTTGTTGCACATTTTGGAAGATTAAAGAGCCAATGTTATGCCTACCTACAGGTTCATATTTTCATTTTGCAGTCACATAAAACTGATTTATATATTTTATTTTCCAAGAAAATGCAATTTTTTCCTCATAGAGAACATTGCTGAAGCACCTCTTGTCACCCTCTGGCTGTATCTCATTCTGAAGTCAACACACTTCTAAGTGCGCAGACTACGTAAGCTACGGAGTATGCTACGTATTCTTGGCGCTCTGTCGCAGCCTTCTGAAATGGTCAAATGCTAAAGTGGGACAGCCTGGCCGACGACAATTTCTCATAGTGCTCCAGTCCCGTTACCCAGCAACTGGAGACTCCACAGCTGTCTAGTAACGGCATTCTTTCTGATCACGCTTTCAAATACGTTGTAAAACCTAAACAGAGCCGGGCATTTTATTCCTTTTCATTTATGTCATTACTTGAACATTAACACCCAATTAACTGGTCGTTAACACCTGAATAATGTCAAACAAATACATATTTTCAGGCAGAAACTCCCATTTGAAGCTTGGCAGAATATTTTTAATTTTTCCCCAGACTTTTTGTTATTTCTAACCGGTAAACACTTCTTTAAAGGGACAAGAGGCAAGATTAAGAAATGAGACTCATGAGTGCCGCGAGTGGCGCTGTGGGAAACTGTAGTCACCAGCCAAGCCGGCACGGGAGCGTGCACAAACAGGTGCTATAACGTTGTTTACTATGCTGATAAAGTCTTTTTCTTCATAGTTCCACTTTTTAGTGTCTTTCAGTTGATCTGGGTCGTTTGCTGATGGCAAAAGAATCCATAAGTATCCCTTGCTGTGTTTGAATTCACTGCGACTGTCTCCTTCCTGTATCAAAACTGTCGAGACGTATACAGCGTCATTCGACGTCACATCTGCAGGACAGCGCAGGAAATTTGGCAACCGAACTGCAGAGCATTATGCAGCACACAGCTTGTTAAAGGCAACGGAGAGATATGTGGGTGGGCTCGTTCTTTTTGTTTTTAACGCTTCATCACCCATTAGCATTAAAAAACTGAACATGCATGTTTATTCTTTCACAATTCCTGCCTCTGGTCCATTTAAACACTTAAAATCCACGAATATATCTAAATATTACACTCGGAACTCTGCTGCTTATCCCTCCCATCTTGTGCGCAATGAATTCTGGGACAGGCGAGGCCACGAAGGATACACTTCAGTAGCCTTTGATTCGGGGCAAATGGAGTGCGGGATTGGAGGCTCCTTCAGAGGCTGTGAAACAGGATGGTTCTTGATGCGCCGCTGTGACAGAATGCAGCCGACAAATCCGCACTTCGAAGCGTTCTGACTTCAGAATGACACACAGCCTCTGTCTGATACAGCATTTTAGTTCCTGTCTCTTAAAGACAAAAAAAATGGACTGTCCTGATTGGTCAGCTGCTTGTTCAAAATGGCAATATATGAGGCAGCTGCCCGTGATTCGCCAGAACTGAGCCAAACTTACCATGTGGCAGAGAATATATAAATGTACATGCTGATGTGGATGAGTGAGGCTGGAGAAGCCTGAGCTACAAACAAAATGTTTCGGGTACCACAGAAGAAGAGTCTCCAGTGGGAGTTTATCACTTTGCCGCGTTGCACACCTTTTCAAAGCTAAAAAAAGCCAACAAAAAACCCAGAATTTGACTACTTAAAGGCTGAATATGGCACACGAGCTCCCATTCTCTTCCCTTTTCTGGATAAATCGCAGGAGCAGGTTTTGCTGTCGCGCAGTGGCCATCCACCAGCTTAAGTTAGGTCAGGCGATGAAATAGCTATCTGGATGCAATTATCCCTCTCAACAAATCAAATACATTTTTAATTGAGTGGTTTCTAATTAATAGGAGGCAGTAAAACTTACATTACTGTGAAATTTAATTAAGTCTAAATCTTTTTCTCAATGAGTTTTTTTTTTTCTCAAGCCGCAATTATCATGAGTCACCAATGAATTTTTAGATGTCCCATCAAACGTGGATGTTTTTCTATGTATTCTACATGAGTTGATAAACATGTGAAGGCTGCTTGGTCATTATGAATAAAACAATAATTCTGTGAGTTATCTATCATGCAGAGGATGTTAAGTCTGGAGTTAGATGTCCAGTTTTTTACCTGGGCGTGAGACGGAGGCAGGCCCTTGCGAATGTACACTCCGAACAGAGCGTCCTTGCCGAGGGAAATGTTGAACTTGAGGAACTGGGGCTGGCTGAGGAAGAGCAGGGACCTCCAAAACACTCCTGGAGGGACTTCTTGGGTCACCCGCCTTCCCACTTCAATGTTACCAGTGTCTATACTGCTGTTCCTGCCTGCCCATGGACCTGGAGAGAGAGGAAAAGCGACTGCATTCTCTGTGATTACAGGCATTGATTGGTAAAGTCAATAGTTAATCATCACAGTTTAATGGAAATACTAAAAACAGAAATTCACGGCCGTTTCTTTCACTGTGAAAAGTTAAGTAAGCACAAGATTAACTTATCACCAAAATGCATAGTTACGAACGAAACAATCTTTTAATTGCTTAAACTAAAATTATTTTACCGTTTTTCTTTGTTACAATTTGCCAGTGAAAAGAGAAAAGGAGCATCCCAATAGCTTTAAGGCCGCAGATAATTTCTACCAAGGTCTTAGACCTTTACTAACTTAATTGGCTTGCTCACAATTGGTACAGTACAAAAGGCCAGGTTATTAAAATTTCAAAGCTTTATGTTGTGAATATTCTGAGTGAAAAACCTTTAATGGCAGCAGACCTTGAGGAAGGTTTAGCAGGCGGTGGAGTGGTGGTGCACCGAGAGTAACAACTGCACAAATATAATGTTAGTGCAAGATGAGCTCCCCCTATCTTCACCAAGCATTTTGCGTTAGGAATATGCAAATGAGCATCAAAACAAGCCGAATGCATTTGGGAAACAGGTCTAGTGGACTGATGAAGTAAAAAAAAGAAGAATATTTGGCTGCAATTATCAAAGCTTTGTTTTAAAGGGAAAAAAACAGCATGGAGGATTTTATGAGGCTTAGTGGTCGTGTTGCAACTAGTGGCGTGGGAAATATTTTATTTGTAGATAAAAGAATATATTAAATTAAAAAATAGCAATCTTTGTGTGAAAAGAAAGAAAGAGAAAAAATGACAACCCAGAAATCTCAGTTAACTAGAATCCAAAAACGGACTTTCTATCCAGCCAGAAAGACGTTACAAGCTGTGATGCTTATCAAAAGGGTGTTACCAATCATCGACCATGCAGAGAGCTCAAACTTTTACTTCAGATTCTTTTTTCTAAAAGTGCAATAAAAGAAGGGAACAATCTTGGACAGAATATTTTAATGAAATGTGTCATCTTCATCTTTAATCCTTTTGGAAATCAGGTCATCTTTCACACGCTCATCTACAGACAGAAGCATGCCAGCGTGCATCTGATGCTGGGATGCAAAATGAAACCTCTGTATCAAAGCCTTTTTGGACGGTTGACTTTGTTGTCTGGGCTGAAATGATAGAGCGCCGATAGAACAGCAGAGCCGAGATTTTCCGAGCAGACGCGGCAGACGGGCGCACACAGAAACACAGAGAACCCTGCAATCAGGTCAGCCATCTAACAGAAAAGTGTCAGGGCCTAGACAAAAAAAGACTTTGAGAAAGAGTGTGTGTGTGTGTGTGAGAGTTTGTGTGAAGAACAGCAAGAAATAATAGCAACAGTGAGAAGAACAACAGCAGCATCTGGCCTAGACGGCTGGGGGAACACAACACAACACTTCTCTCATTAATGCAGAATACAGAAACAGAGCTGCAGCCCACACACACCTTTTCTTTTCTAACTGTGTTACAGAGCACAGATCCAGCAAGTGAATGAAGAAGAGATAGAGAGGCGCACGGGGGGCCTTTAAAGAGAGGGGCGTGAGTGAAGGTAGTTTTACCTCGCTGCTGACTGAAATGATAAACCCGCAGCTCAACAGCGCAGTGGTTAAACAGCACGAACAGATCACTCATCCAGCGCTGCATCATATCATAAATATTTTACTTGCGTGTGCATATTTGGGTGAGGAAAAAAAAAATCTATTGGAAAGAGTTTCATACAGTAGAGGCAGAATCTAAAAAACATCATTAATAAGGCTGCAAGTATTTTTCTTATTTCTAACAAAATCCAACAAGTTTCTTTCCCTGTGTGTTGATTCGGATTAGAACCAATTAGATGATGCTGAAGATATATTTCTATTAAAAAAATAGGCCAAAAATTCAAAGTTTTTTTTTAAAAGGGGTACTTAATTATTTTGAGGGCTGTTTGCAGCTGCAGATTAATACACATTTGGCATGCAGATTAGTGTTGATGAGTACAGAGAGTGCAATAAAGTCCCCACTCAACAACTGAGCTCGAAGATGTAGAGAAATCAGCTAAACTGTGTCAGCTACACACAATATTTATCAGGTATTAGCTGATTTCTGGATTGAGTTTTTTTTTGTGAGATTTTCTGCTTTAAAAGGGGGAAAAAAATAAAGAAATGTGATGATACCCGCCTTCTTTTGCTGAGGCTGTGCCTGCACTGCAAAAACTCAAATCTTAGCAAGTATATTTTTCTAACTTCTTGTCAAAATATCTCATCACACTCAAAATAAGACAAAATTACTTAAAGAGAACCATTTCAGTGAGACAGAAGATCTTGTTTGAAGGCAATGCATCTTATTTTAAGAAATCTCATCAAGAAAATTTTGCTTATGTCAGTGGCACATTTGTTTTGCTTATTACAAGAAAAAAATCTCGGCCACTCTTAAAATAAGTAAAAAAAAGATTTTTTTTGCTTGTAATAACCAAAACAATTCTGCCAATGGGACAAACAAAATTTTCTTGATAAGATTTCTTGATACAAAATGCACCCTAAAACAAGATCTTATATCTCACTGAAATGTTTCTCTTTAAGAAATTTTGTCTTATTTTGAGTGTGATGAGATTAGAAAAAAGTACTTGCTCAGATTTGAGCTTTTGCAGTGTGCTGCCAGCGGCTGAGTGAGGATCTGAAGGTAGGAGTGTGTTTTATATCTCATACCTCTGCCTCCAGAGGGCAGTGTGGCCACATCACTGTTGACAGGTAGCCCAGCTCCCAATCCGTTGTTTAACACGGGGCCGTCGGAGGGCTTCAGCTGCCATGTCAGACCCAGCAAGTTGATCGCTGCACACAAAGAGACAGAGAGGATAGGTTTGAGTGGGGGGGGCGGAGATGGCGGGGATAGGGAGTGTTTGGTTTGGATGGTGGATTAGCAGCAAGTCGAGGGACGCAGCCCCAGCTGGAAAGTCATCCGGAGATCAAGATCTGTCATTTATATGCTTTTACGCAGCGTTGCCTTTAGACTCCTGTTAGTATCAATCAAAGGCTCCGTTATCAAAGTGGCAGGTGACCTAGAGCACAGAAACTGAGGGGAGTCTCACAAAACATTCAATTAACACCATAAAAATCTTTCTCAGCCTCAGCCTCCTCCAACCATCTTTCAGCGTGACAGCATCTTCTGCTTTTTATTTGGAAGCCTTTACACCATCTCACAGAGCGCAAGTGACAGATTGCTCTCTCAAGAGAACGCTCTATGACTCTCCTCTCCCTTCTCCCCCTCTTTTGTCCTCCGTTGTGTTATTGTGTGCTGGTGGTATGAGTCTGCTGGAGTGTGTTCACTCTTCACTTTGTCAGCTCTTTACTCTCCCCATGTCTCTTCCCTCCTTAGCCTGCTGCCAAACGTCTCCTCCCACCAAAAACACGGGAGAGAGGAAACCGCCGAGCAGACAGTCTGTTCCCTTACAGTATGCACGAGTGGAAGCTCGCTAAGTTCTTGGGTGGCAGGTATGTTTTTGTTTGGTTGTAAATGATGGTTTTGAATGAGTTGCATCATTGGTTTACATCTGAATATTTAAGGTAATTGCACGGTGTATTCATGAATCCTGCAACGTGGGCTTGGATGATCCAGGATGTACAGTATGGTTGCTGGAAATGCATTATGTAGGTGTTATTGCGCACTCCTCAGCGTTGGCCTCATCCGCACCCACAAGACTTACAACACCTGCATCTGGAGCCTGGGAATCAATTTCCGTCTTGTCAAATTCCATCTTCACTTGCCAAAGGTTTGCACACACTCAGATGAGTGTAAAAGTTTTAGAAGACGTGGCTGCAGCTTCAGGATTTGCTGCCGGGCGCCGACTCATTCTCACCCCAGATGTCCCACCTCTCCCTTTTCTCCCTCTGTTTCTTTGTTTCCTCCTTTTTTTCCCTGTTTCATCTCCTTTCTCCCCTCCCTCGCTTCCTGGTCAAAGGAAAGCGCTGACACCTTGGCTGCTGCCCTGCCTCCACTGTCAGCTCTTTTTTTATTTTTCAGGGGGGGGGTTGGGGGTGTGCTATAAAAAAACAAGAGACACAGGGAGCGTTAGAAGGAGAAGGAGACCGCTCATCTTTTTGCTTTTCTCTTTCACCACCTTTTGCCATCTCTTTAATCGTGCTGACCTTCATTCCTTTCCTCTTTTCTTTTTAATTCCCCTTTTTCCTCCTCCTTTTTTCCCCTTATCTTTACTTGTCCTTCCTTGTAGATAACGCAGACATGCATGCACCCACGAACGCGCAGCCGCACGTGCACGCGAAGATGGTATCACAGTGAGATGTCGATAGAGAGATTGCCTATTGAATCAGATGGAGACAGTAAGCAATTGTGGATCTATTGTGATGGTGCTCTCAATCTAGGTCAGCCACAAAAACGCATCAGACAGACGCACAGTAAGCTTATTGTGTACGTCTGCTGGCTGCGTTTATGCGTCGGTGAGGGTCGGTGCACATGTGTGCCCTTCCCCTGTATGACTTTCCCTCTCCGGCCTTTCTTTTCCTTCCCCTCTGGGAAAGGCTGTGCAAAGATGACCAACAGATGGCACACTTACTCCTTGGTGACATAGCAAGAAAGCCAACGCTTTGTCAACAGGTTTCTTTGCAGCAACACATAAGAAAGACAAAGAGATGCTTGTTATCAGCCTCTTAACCATCCCGATTCCAACAGCTCTTCTTATTCTGCTAGGGTGTAATTTAAGCAAAAATAAAACCACTGCAATTGATGTATTGACCTTTGTATTGTCATATTTTGCTTCTTTTTTCTGGCCATTAATATGAAAATGTCTGTTTCTAAGCATCCCAATAAGGCCAATCTGCATGAAACTCAAGGTAAGGAAAGACCGCAGAGAAAGTCTAGCTTTGCTGGGCCTTCTCACCTCATTTTGACAAACACAAAAACACACATGTACACGCGTGTACGAAAAGATCACAGCGAAGCAGGTATAACAAGCCAACGTGTCGGATTAAAAATAGATCAGCTGCATCATGAGGGCTTTATGTAACCTTAATTCATAATTTAGAAAGGCAAAGTGCTTGCCTGTATCATCTGCAAAACACAACATCTGAAAAAGCATTGGCACACGTGATCCTGTGACAAAAAAAAAGAAGAAGACGAATGATGTACACACAGAGGGCCACGGAGATGAAAAGGAGGAGGTGGTGGCCAGCTTCGAAGAGAGAGAGGGCAATGGTCAGGAGTTCTTGGAGAAATTGTGCCAGACCTCGGTAGAGAACAGCGGTGCAGGGAACAGAGAGAATACTAGAGGACAGCAACTGAGAGAATATTAAAGAACATATAAATTCCCCCGAGGGTGGGAAAAGAGCAAGAAAACAGGCTGCAGATGATGTTGCAGAGATGGGAGGAAAAGATGAATAAAGCCCCCCATGGATGAAATAGGGGAGGAAGGCAAAGATGGCAAGTGGAAAAAAAAAGATTTAAGGGATGAGTGAGCCTGTATTCTTTGGTTGGGAAAGAAAAGACAGTTGTGATTCACCCTCTGACACTAAGTGGCTCACGAGGCAGGCCTCAGACAGAAACTCAATGCACATGTGGATGCTTTGAGCAATATTCATATGTCTCAAAGTTAAAGGGTGTAAATTGATTTCTGCATGAAAGCAAAAAGCCAGAACCAAAGACAGAGAAAGGTGACTTTGCGGACTGCGAGTTGAACGTCCCCGAGTGGAAAATATTGTATCATCATCATTCTGTTCTCTGGAACACGGTCCAGCCGTTCAAATCCCCTCCCTATCTCTCGTTCTCTCCTGCATCTTCTCATGTCTCTCGGCTTTTTTTTGCCTCAACTCAACCTTATCACTGCCTATTTACTACGCAGCATCTCCAATTAGCTGTACTAAAGACACAGTGGCCTCTTGCATGTATTTGTATTTAATCTCTTGCAATGCAACTTAAGTTACACAAAGAGCACTCACACATGCATCGGCAACACACTTTCATTTATCTTTTCCCCTGGCCATCCTGATAAATGCATATTAACTGTTCTAATTCACCAGTAAATTAACAACTCTGACCTCAATTAGGGCAGTAATTGTAGCTGAGACCAGCCCCCCCATTCTTTGCCTGACTTCTTATTGGTTTAGAGTTTTTCCCCCTCCTTTTTTTTCTTAAAAAGATTTTACACCCATTCCTCCTTTCATCCTCATCACCTCGAATCTCTGAGGACCTCACTTGGCTGGCTAGTAAATAGTTTGTTGCCCAGAACAAACACATGCAAAAAGAGAGGCCACCTGAGAAAGAAGCTTTTTTGGTGCCTTTTTGTGTCACTCACACTTTTCTCCCCGTCTCTGCTGCTCAGGGGTGCTAATATCTGAGAGACTGAGAAAAAAACAGTGAGCTGCCATGGATTCTCAATATATTAGGTCGAATGTTACCCCCACCATATCTACTCATGTAATCTATAAATACGGTAGACTTCTCTCTCAGCTAAGTTCTACGATAATCTCAGAAAAAGGGTACACCGGAAAACTGTAGAGTAATATTTACTTAAAAAAAACCTTAGGAAAGCAGTTGCACTCAGAAATGTTAAGTAAATTTCACAAGGGTTATTTTCAAGTAAACTTTACTTGCATATTTGAGTTATTCCCACAAGAAAGACTCACCTAGACTCATATTGATAAATTTTGCAATTGCATTTTACTTTGTCATGATTAGTATGTTCTATGTAGATTCAGTTTACATCAAACTGAAAACCTTACATTGAAACAAATATATTTTAAGAGTATTCTTCAACAACCACACAGGGACAGGCTAGTCAAATCAAACAGTTAAAATGTAAAACACAGTTGAACAATAACTGATATGATGTTTTCCAACTCCTTAAACAAGGATGTGGAATTTTCATAGGTAATGGGGATGGTGGCTTCACTCATCTGTACTGTCCTTCTCACTCATGGCAGCGCCTTTATAATTAAAACGCAATAGAACTTTCCAACATTGTCTAAATGTAAACCATAACACAGTAAATAACTCTAATCTACAGACTAATCTGGTCAAACGCCACAACTAGACCGTCCAGCATTGCAGGGGGAGCATTTCTGTACATGTGGAATTAGAACAGATGAGAATCAGACTTTTTTTTATTAAGAATATGGAGGAAATCTGGAAGGACTGTCACATTCCTGGTTGTTGGAACATCAGAGGAAAACTTTAATTGTGGTAATAAGTGAATAAGAAGATCACGGACATTTATTTCATGAAGATTTCTGCTGTTTGTGATGAAAGTGGACGGTGCTGCTCAGTCCACTGATGTCAGTGCGTTTGTATCGGGGAGGAATATCGGACACAGAGCAGAGGAGGAATAACTTGCTGCCACATCAGAGAAAACACTAGATGTAATCCTCAACAACAAAAGCACGGTAAATTATGGTGAACACTCATTAATCTGACACTTTATTTCACGTATCTATGCTGAAAATGATGCACCGCATAACGTTATAGCTAATGCTAATAGAGAGCTGTGGTGTTGCTGTCAGTTAATGACTAATCTGGGAGATATTGTAAAATATAACCTTATTTGCTCTGATCAGGGCAACGTTGGGACCAGAAAATAAAAATAATTCAGTCACAAACACAAACGGATCACGAAGATGGTGTCCTTTAGTTTCATCTGCAGGACATGTGAAGACTATGTGGTCTGCACAGTCCATAAACAATATCAAAAGGCAAATATGTGATAAAATAGAAAAGTGAAGACCTTTTAAAGAGTTAAGTTTTTTAATCCTGCTAAGTTATCATAGATGTGCGTGCTATTCCACCGTGGCTTGTCATTAAAGCCAGTTTCCGGAGATGAACAGTTGTTTACATTAATGCTCCGATGTGAAAAAAAAAAAAAAAAAGTCAATACTTTAGAGATCTCTGGATAACATATCTATAGGTTATCATGACCTTAGACGACTGTCCAACGCTGTAAATCCAGATATTCACGCTGCTTGGCAGATACGAGGTCATTGGGACTCGCTCTCCAGGCAATGGCGGCGCAGCAAGATGGTGCAACACACAAAACGCTCATCGGATTAGTCTCTAGCATTCAGAAAAGGTTAAACTCCTGTTGAATACGCATCTCCCATGAGCCTTTGTGGTCCAGATGTGTTGAGTTTTGAAAATAGCCCCTCCCCCTCTGACAGGACTGTGCAGGCAAAGTAAAGTTTACTTACTTTTTACAAGCTGATCACATAATAAATATATTGAATAGAAATTACTTAATAATTGTGAGTTATACTGACAATTTAAAGTTAAGTTAAACTATACAAACAAATGTTAAGTCGCATTTAATAAAATTGTGCCTTTTTTTGAGTAAAAACATGGTGATACAAAACTCTTGTAGAATTTACTTCTCATGTCAAAGTGATTTTTACAAGGCCGAAAAATCCTTTTTTCAGTGAGGAGGTTTGTTTCTGCCCTTGGAGGGGGGGGGGTCACATACACTGAGAGAGACCATTTGCCTCAGAGTGTGTGTGCATCTGCGTATGCATGCTGCAAATTGCATGGTATTAACAACAAGCGCACAAAGCTGCAACCCCCGACGGGACCTGCTCACCCAGCTGATGCAACTGAACTGTAATTGACTGCAACACAAAAGGTTATGTGAGTCGCTGGCAGCTCCTACCTGCAAAAAGAGAGACGGCAACTCACTCAAGAGCAAATGGCTTCCGTACTGGCACTGAAATATTGACATGGCCCACCGCCGATGCAGCCACGTGCTCGTGTGCGCGCGCGCTTCCATGCGTGAGGGTGATTGGCTAAATGAAGAGATGTGAATCTGAGTGCTGTCCTCCTTTCTGAATCCTCATTTCCTCTTCAGATATCTGTACCCTGACCCTCCCTCCCACCCCCTCGCATCAACCCACTCTGCCTCACCTCATCCCTCCCCTACCTCGGTCCTTTCCCTCTCATCGATCTGTATTAGAAACAGGATATGAGGAACTATGCAATCTTATCACAGATCAGAGGGTGGGAGAGAATGAGTGAGAACGAATGGCAGGGCTTTTGGAAGCCAAAGAGATGGAGAAACAGAAAATGAGAGAATAAGAAGAGGGGATAGCAATTTCTTTCACTTTGCCTTCAATCCATCTCCTGTTTCTCACACACGACTGGTGCAGAATTGAGGGCCTAATTGGACTAACAACATGGTCCAGATAAGACCCGCGCTAATGAATAAATGAATGAAATAAAGCCGACCACGCTAATGCAGGCAAAATGAACAGCACCCTGAAAGTGACATCAGTCATGCTGCAAAAATGTGTGCACAAATAAAAAGCACAAAATAGTTCCTCTAAGTCACATTCTGCACAAACTCCAGGTTAACCAGTAGAAAAGTCAAAAGATGAACGTTAGCACTTAAACAACTGTGCACCCTGCTTTGTATTACCTGACCAGAGCAGATGACCCATTTATCCCTCATGGTGCAGATGGCATAGCACCTTGCGCCTGGTCCCGGCCATGCCCTGTCCTTTTCCTGGACTGGCAGCGTGTGGTAAGATCCTAACCTTTATCAGTGCGACAGGCCCTGCTGCTGCCGACACACGCTCCGCGTCTGATCCTTATGCCCAGGTTCCTGCATCCACCATATGCCCAACTGCGCCCGCACCTCCAAACACATAGCCCACACACACCAAACGTATAAGTACACTGACACCTACGCTGGCATGAGTGACACATCCTGACCTCTCGCTGTTCCACCTTGGATCAGCAGAAGGGACGCCACATGCAATGTGAGAGGGGACGGTGGGGTCAAGGAGCTGGGTTTGGAGAGGAGCCACGTTGTGGGTGCTGCAGGTTCAAGACAATCATGCAGCTGAGACTGCCAAGAGATTTTATTCTACTAGAAATATGGAGGAGAAATATGAAAAGTCTTTTTTCTTATTTATCTTATCAAAGATGAAAAACAGTGTCAGGCTTAGTCATTTCCATAATCTTTCATACAATAAGCATTAAAGATAGACAATACATCGACCGGGTGATATTTTAGGCAGATATTTGCGTTTTTGCCGGTATCGGCATTGGCCGATATCTCAGGTGCATTTGCCGATACCCCCACTCTGCATAATTGACTTTTTTTTTAAATATATATTTATCACAAGTTTAAAGTTTCTATTTAATATTTGTTTACAAGTACACTGTTTCCTTTTTTTATATATTTATTTGAAGTGCATTTTTTTTCTTTCTTTTTATATCAAAAGTTGTAAAATTAATTTTCATTGCATCTTTCACTATATTAATTTGGGAATCAAATGCAGTTTCGGCCCCAAATATCAGCAGGTTGTTGGCTATCGACTGAGGAGAAAATATTGGTATCGGCCCTAAAACATCTGTATCGGTCGCTCCCTAATAAGCATACAGACTTTCATTTAATCTGTTAGCTAAAAATACTCTTAACAGTTAAAGGAGGAGCCACAAGTAAAGTATATATGAGTAAAATAAATATTTTGAAAAATATCTCTGGCATTATTAATAATTAACTTCCTCTTTATTTAAAACAATTTCAACCATGTGAGGAATATTTTGGAATTTTGGATCCCAACATCTTTTTTTTTTCTTTTTAAAGCACATATAACTCAACTGCACCAGTTGTGGGAACAGTTTCCTTTACATGATTTAATTTCCTCATTATCCAGGTGGTCATTTGCCGACTTTCAGCTACTGCTATCCATTTGATCATTATCTATTTACTTAGTTAAACTGCAGAGCTGTGATGGTTAAGGCCATTAACACGTTATTATGTAAGGGGAATGGTGATGTGAATGCACTGAAGTGAAACACTCATAGCTTGGAGGAACCAGGCAGCAAGCGATTGTGATCAGTCTGGAGCAGCAAGACGGCGGTGATGGATGGAAAGTGGTCGGCTTAGAGGCATGAAGGTCACATTCGATGACAGTGTATCTGTGCGTGTGGTGTGTGGCCCTGTTTAATCAACGGACAGGGAGGCTGAGAGTAAAAGCCTAAAAATACATTGTGTCAGTGTTTGCGTGTGTGAGCGCGTGCGCGTCCTCATTCATCAGTGGTGACAGTACCGTGCGGAGTTAGCCACTGTGCTCAACAAATTCGCCGCTCCCATGCGCGCAGACATTCACACGAAACACTCCGGCGAAGGTGACACGGGCGCCTGCTAGCAAGAGTTTACTCATAGCAGCCAAGGGCACGCCCGCGTGTGTGCGTGCAACTGTACATGTGTACGCACGGGTATGTGCAAACAGTCCACCTGGACACAACTAGTTTGACACGTCCTCGATCTTTCATCTATCACACCAGCCTCACCTCTCATTTCCAAACACAACACGTCTCTTTCTCGCTCTATTTTTTTCCCTTTTTTTGTCTTTGTTTCTTTTTGTGTACACGCTGTGTCCTCTGAGTCTTGCATCCCCTTTCTCTTTTTCATCCTCTCTAACTTCTTTTGTCGTCAGCCCCTCTTCCCGTCCTCCGCGGTCTCCTTCTGTCCTCCCGTCTCGCTGTCACACTCCCTCTGTTCTCTGCTCGCTGTGATCAATTAGGAGACATTAGTCCCACAGTTATTCCAGGTGACAGAAGCCTCGGGAGGCCGCGCTCTCCTTCATCTCTCCTCCTTCTGCCTCACCTCTGTTTCTCCTCTCCACACCTGGCTGTCTTGTCACTCCTGCTCCTCCTCCTCATCATCGCCTCCCTCCCTCTGGCAGTGGAAACAACAGACCACAACCCCCCCCAAAACAATCATAGATCCTCACACCTTACAGTGCTGACAGTGACATATCAGCCTCAACCTTCCTCTCCTCTGTCTCCTCAGTGACCTAGCCTCTATTTCCTTTCCCCTCTTTACGTTCCCCTCTACCTTCTACTCCCCAACAATGTTTCAACACCCCCCCCCCCCTCCACCCCCCTATCTTGCACTCTCCAGGTTGCCATTCACAATGATGGACCTGTCTCCCTTCCTATATGCCAACCGTTCACCTGTATCCTAGCAACCACCTCTCCTTTGGCTGGGGTGCTCCATGCGGAGCAAGCAAACAAGACGCCAGGGGAATGAGGAACAAGCACTCTCGTTTATCCTCCTCCCTCCATCCGTTCAGTCATTCCTTCACACGTAAGGAGGAGGCCATCCTCCACTGGAGTTTGAAGCAAAACACTTACTGAAAGCACAACTACGTGCCCGAACGAACTCTTCAACACAAAGTTATGAAAGTGCACAGCCTCACAAGTGCACATGCATTTATTTATTTATTTTTTCAATTTTTGTGTATCTACAGTTATCCTCTAAATTATTCATACCCTCCAATGAAAGATGGATAAAATTTAGCTTCAGGAGAAATAAGTTAAAATTGACAAAAAAAAAAAAAAAATCTATGAAAATTGTGACACTGATTTTGTATTGTGGTTCAATAAAAAGATTATGAACAAAAACACAAAAAATAAAACAAGCATGATGGGGCTCCGAAGCCAAAATTTGTTGAGCAACCCTTTGAGACAATCACTGCAATCAGGTGTTTTCTCTAATGTTCAAAAAGCCTTCTACACCTGTTGACAGGTGTGTTGGTCCACTGTTCATGGGAAGAGTGGTCTAATGCATCTGGGATAGTTTTTATATATTTATTTTTTAAATTATTGCTTTCTAACACAATTCAAAAGCAATCATTCATTTAGCTAAATCATAATTTAGCAAATTTTTGTTTATTATTAGTTTCTTCTTATTTGAATTACTATTGTCAAATTAGCCTTCTCTTTAATTTGAGGATATAAATATTTTTGAGTTTGATTGTATGTGTGTATGTTCATCTCATCCCCATGGCTTCTTTCTAACAGTAGGATAGTGCTTCAAAGAGATTTTGTCAAATGTTCTCTTGAAGCGTGGATTTCGGAAAAAGGCTCTGAGTGTGTACACATGTGTCTCTGGAAAATTGTTGGGCAATTTTTGAAGCTCTATTTGAAAATAGGAAAGAGAAAAAAGCCCCACAATCACACACAAACACTGTGTGTGAACACATTTTACGTTAAAGAGGGAATGGTGTTGGGTTTAGTGTAGGAGGACTCACACACACACACACACACACACAAAAAAGAAGAAAAGTGCTGCTCAGGCACATGTGTCCTGTTGTAATTTATGAGTGGGCTCCTGGGCGGACGCCTCAGAGGGGTCCTCTTCACGCTGCATGGCTCTGGGTGCTCTGCACAATCTCCCCAGTGATTGCTGGGCCCACACATACGCGCGTAACGCACAAACAAGGTACGACAAAAATCCCCCTTATGAGTAGTGAACCCGCGGCACGTTTAACGCTACAAAAAGCAAGGTAAACACAGGGGTGTCAGGCTTGGCAGCGCTGCTACAGCTCTGTTCAGCACCGGAGCAAAACATTTCCTTACAACAGCTGAAAAGGAGCTTCACAGTTAGAAAGTAAAAATAACAATAAAGTATCACTCTATACTGAATTGCAGCCAGTTGGACAATGAGGTTTGGTTCGGCAGAGACGTTTGGCAGAAAATGCAACTAAAATACTGAAAGGGGACGATAAACTGGTGCAAAATGAAAAATACATCAGTGTGGAGTGTACTTGATAGAGACAGTGTGCTTAACAGTCTTGCTTGCAACATAAATACACCTATTAATAAATTAATCTCTTAGTTTTGGCTCTTAGTATGACCAATTATTAAGCTTGACAAGAAATACTGTTAAAAGTTTGCACCCAAATTGTGTGCCAACGTTGAAGTAGTCTCTAAAATAAACATATTTATATTGCACCTCTCATTAGGTACAGTACAGTCCTCAAAATTATTCATAGCCTCAAATTAAAGAAGGAAAAAAATCAGCGTGACATTAATTTTGAATTGTGGTTTGAAAGAAATATTAAAGGAGTAGTACACTCACAGAATGATGTGCCTTCATTTTCTACTCACCCTCATGCTGAGCAAGACTCTGGAGCACTTTTTTAATATCTCAAATGCAGCCGGAGATCTGACAGGTTTTTGTTTTCCCCCAACTTTCATATAATGGAGTTCACGGAGCTTGAACCAAAAAGGTCCATAAAAGTCCACAAAAACCCGGCAATATTCCTCCATACTGCTCGTCCAATGTAATCCATGTGTCCTGAGTGGGTAGCGTCCATAATTTACTGGAAACGCCATAATTTAGTATAATTTTATAGCTTAAACAGTACTACATCTAGCTGCCGCGAACTGCCCTTCTGACACTACGGAAGCTACAACAGACGAGATCGTGCGTTCTCTTTTTCTTTCTTTCTTTGTCAGTCAGTCATTTTCTGTACCGCTTATCCAGTTCAGGGTCGCGGGGGTTGCTGGAGCCTATCCCAGCTATTATCAGGTGAGAGGCAGGTACACCCTGGACAGGTCGCCAGTCTGTCGCAGGGCCGACACAGAGAGACAGACAACCATTCACGCTCACATTCATTCTTAGGGGCAATTTAGAGTGATCAATTATTACAGCTAAATGGGCTGCACGGTGGTGTGGTGGTTAGCACCGCAGCCTCACAGTGAGAAGGTCGCTAGATTGATTCCCGGCTGGGGAAGGGGTTCGAACAATTCCAACAGTGGCCTTCCTGTGTGGAGTTTGCATGTTCTCCCCGTGTATGCGTGGGTCCTCTCTGGGTACTCCAGCTTCCTCCCACTGTCCAAAGACATGATGTTAGGTTAGGTTCTTCCTTTGTTTTAAATCAATATCCAACCCCTCGTGTGTTTGTCCGCAGCTCGTTCACTCTTAGCACAATGTAAACAGCGAATTTCTTCTTCTACGCTTGCATCATCGGCAGAGTTGGTGCTGAACGCTGCGGCATCTGTAGTTACGTGAACTTGCACGAATGTGCAAATAGAAACTGCAATGCAGTACTGTTAGGCTATAAAAATATACTAAATGATGTCGTTTTGAGTAGATTATTGATGCTACCCACTCAGGACGCTTGGATTACATCGGACGAGCAGTATGGAGGAATATTGGCAAGTTTTTGTGGACTTTTATGGACCTTTTTAGTTCAGTTGCTAGTCACCTCCATTATATTAAGGTTGGGGGGAAAACGAAAACATGCCTGATCTCCGGCTGCATTTGAGATATTAAAAAAGAGCTCCAGAGTCTCGCTCAGCATGAGGGTGAACACACATCATTCTGTGGGTGTACTATTTCTTTAAAAACAAACACACAAAAAATAAAACAATTAAACAAGCATGATGGGGCTCCAAAGCTAATATTTTGTTGAGCAACACTTTGAGGCAATCACTGCAATCAGGTGTTTTCTGTAACATTCAAAAAGACTTCTACACCTGTTGACAGGTTTGTTGGCCCACTGTTAATGGAAGAGGTGCTCTTATCCCAGCTTTTAACATTGTGTCAACGTTGTATCAATATCGAATCAATGTCGAATCAATGTTGAATCAGCGTTGGGTCCCTTGTTGAATAACAGTTGGATTTTTTTTTCATTTTGCAAATCATTTCATCATGTTCTTCAACGGGTGAATTACCAACGTTGAATAGTTTCAATTTTGCAAATCAACGTTGTTTGAACGTTGGAATGACGTTATTTTGCAACTGTTATATTTTAGCATTTTTTGAAGATATGGTTGTAAAAATGATTTTGATTGACATACAACTAAAAAACTGTTGATATTTCAAAGTTGAATCTCTTTCAGTCATTGGGTGTTCAATGTTGTTTTGACACGTTCATTCATCGACTGACGTTATTTCAACCACATTTAAACATTTAAAGTCGGTCGAATGCCAGCTGGGATGAGTCTGGAACAGTTTTGTCTGTTTTTTTTTATCTTTATTTCCAACCACAATTCAAAAACAACATTTCATTTCACTAAACTATAATTCTGTAAAATTTTTATTTATTATTAGTTTCTTTAGTTTCTTTTTATTTGAATTACTATTTTGAATTCAGCCTTGAATTTCTTTAATTTGAGCGTATGAATCATTTTGAGGATGACTCCATTTTAAAGGTATACAGTATGTTTTGTTGAAAATAAGCCTTTGTGTTGTTTGTTAATTTATGCTGCTCATAAAACAGACACATCCCCTGCTCTCAGTTATTTATGAGAGGGGTGTTTGTGATAGCTGTGGCCTTTCTCTCCCCTTCCCCATTTCTGTTCTGTGGCTCCATATGTGGCTGTCCGGAGCCATGTGACCGAGCAAAGCTCAGGAGAGGATGGATCTGTCTGTGTGCCGCAGGCAAGGGGCCTTGATCCGCTCTGGAGGACACACACCATTCTCAAGGGCGCTCTGAGGGGGTTAAACAAGCACATAAAAGTGGACACACTGGCACAGATTCAAGTGCACGTCCACGATTTGGACACATCCAGGTGAACGCGGGGTACCACACATATGGACGTGCTGATCCAAACTGGCTATGATGGATAGGAGGATTGTAATCTATAAATATATATACATACATTTATAAATAATGTAAAATGATATAAATAATTTATGTAGAGTCTGTGAGGGGGGGTTGTTCTTTTTGCTGATGCCACTGTTTCCTGAGATCCACCCATCTGTTGACTCTGCTCTCTGGGGTAAGAGGCCAATCAGGGGCTCAGTCGCACATCTGCCTCCTTTCACACACACCTACGCAAACACACTAAAATAGATGCACAGACATACACATTCAGATGCACTTACATTCTCTAATTTTCCTCGGCTCCTTTATCGTTGTCCCTGCATGTACACAGACACACAGATATACAGCACCAGTCTGCATTCTCTTGACCAGTGAATGAGGTCGAGAAGACATAAAAAATCTATGCCCACACACACTCCCACACTCTCGGAGCAACAATTTCTCTCTCTTCCCGCAGATCCACTTGGAGACAACCATCAGAATCTCTTCCTGATGTGCTCCGTAAGTGCTCTCCTTTGAGTATCTGCTATTCCTTTAAGTATGACTATCGCATGCTGGCTTCAGATCAGTGAAAAATATCCACTTTCCTGCTGGGTCTGTTAGGATTCCCACCTTGACTGATACCTGCTCAGAGAAACAGCCGTTGCGTGCTGCAGTGTATGTATCTTCCTGTCTGTCTGACTGGCTGTTTACGGACGCTGAGTGGAGGCCGAGGTGCCTGCTGAGGCTGATTTTGCCAGAGCGGTGCAAGACTAAAGCGACAAAGCTCACGCGTCTTTACACTGCTTTGTGTTTATAGCGAGCTGTTAAAGGGGAAGTTATTTTTTTTTCAGCCTGGACCTATTTTCTAGCATGAAATACGTTCATTTACTCACTCAGACAGTTTTGGTGTAACTTGAATTCCTTCAGGTAATATTTGTTATATATTTAGATCCACTCCAGATCAGTGTATGTCCAATATGCGGGCAACCTCGAGCAGCCTCTAAATAAGACAAACTCCTTCATTTCACCAATATTTTGTTCCGAAACATTACTTGCACCCCCCCTGTGAGCTCGAAGCTGCTTTTTTTGTGGTGATCCGTCCTTAATTACAGACATTTTTACTGCAGCGGCTTTGATGGCATCACTGTTATGCGACACCATAGCAAGTAAATGTCTGTAAATAAGGACGCATCATCACAAATAAGCAACTCAAAGCTGCTTCGAGCTTGCAAGGGGGTCTGACCAATGTTTGGTAACAAAACATTGGTGAAATGAAGGAGTTTGTGGCAAATAATGCCTTATTTAGAGGCTACGCGAGGTTGCCCACATATTGGACATACGCTGATCTGGAGTGGATCTAAATACCTCTTGAAATAATTCAAGTTACATCAAAACTGTCTGGATGAGTAAATGAATGTATTTCATGCTAGAAAATGGGTTCAGGTTGAAAAAAAAAAGAACTTCCCCTTTAACTTGACATGTTGCTATCGAGGTGTGGGATGATTAAAAAAAAGCAAAGTTCAACACAACAAAAGGACGAGCCAACTGGAAACAGAGGGGCTGCTTTTGTGGGACTGCATTTGGATTTGTATATGAGGGTGGTCTTCTTCACTTCTGCAGCATTTCATTTGGGGTTGTGAAACCTCCTCATGAATAAAATCGCATCACTTACCGATGAAGTAGGACAGTAGGACAGCCAGCAGGGCAGCGGCCGCGATGGCAGTCACAGCAGCACATTTCCAGCTGCAGTATTTGGACGGCTTCTTTAGCTTGAAGGCTGAGCGGGAGAAGGTGTTTCTGGGCAGCAAGCGAGGGGGCGGGGAGTACACCGTGCCGGACGTCAGGGGGTAACCAGGGGAGGAGCTACTGAAGAGCGGAGTGGTCCCTGACGATGTCTTGAACAAGAAGTGTCTGAAGATATAAAACATGAGAGAAAATGGTCATTCATCAGAAGAAGAAGCAGACTAACACTGGTACTTTTTGATAAAAAGAAAAAGTATAAAGCTGCAGTCTGTGGGCAACATATGTCTGAACTTTTGTCCAATTTTTCTGTCTGATGAACCCTCCTGCCTTTTGGGTGCGAACATCCTTGAACTGATTGTGCCTCCAATTCAACCCAGTTCCAGTCCAGAGTTTCCTTTTAAACTCCACCTGCTGCACCCTCTTTTTTTCCCCTCCATGCCCTCGCTTTTCTTCTGCTCAACCCCACTTACGCCGTGCCTCGTCTCTGCCCTTGATGGCAGGAAAGGATCAGCGCCGCCCCCCTTCTTTCCTGTCCTCATTGTCCAGGAGGGGTCAGAGCTCAGAGAGAGCATAAAAGAGGGATTTTGAACCACCATCCCTTTGGTCACATTACCTATTATCCTCTACTATCAATGCACCTGCTCACCCAACACTGCCTCCCCCCACCCCCCCATTCCCCCTTCTCTTCTTATTTCCTATCTTTTTTCCACTGCCAGCCCACTCCTTTTCCTATTCTTCACCATCTTCTTTCTTTAATCGCATCTTCCTCTTTAAGATGTTCCTTCCTCTGTTCAGATTCTTTTTTTTTTCCATCTAACCTTGAGGGAATGCAGCGGCCACAGAGAAAAAGAGAAACAGTGCACATGAAGAGGAAAGAAAAAAGTATTTGAAAGGACACGGAGGGGGTGAAAAAAAAAAAACTTTTGTGAAACCTTTGCTAAATCTTTTGCGACACACACTCTCAGCACACACAGGGAGTGAGGATCTGCCCCCACACACCTCAGGTGGTATGACAGAACAAAGCCCTCAGGTGAATGTGACATATCAGAGGAGGAAAGGTCATTCGACTGCCTCGGAGATGGAGTTAAGAGAGACTTTGTCTGCCATTTTCTGTGCTTGTTTGTGTGTTTGCAATTGAGTGTGAAAGGGAGAATATCATTCTACTTCTATCTTTGTGAATTTCTGACCTTGGGAGTGAAGAAAGAAAAGAGGAGGAAAATGTACTGCATGTCTTCACTTCCTCAAAAGTAACAGGAGCATGAGGCCCAGAGCCATGGTATTAGGCAGGTTGTCATGTTTAATGGATTGTTCTGGTTCATTACGGCTGTAGCCTTCACAAAATCTCAGCTTCAGGTTGGTGCTCCTGTCAGCTTAAGACCCTCCAGGCTGGTAAACACTTGTATTTAAAATTTAGGATTTAGCCTTCTGAAAGCTGATTTTTTTTTCTTTTTGACAAAAAAAAAAAAAAAAAAAAAAAAAAAAAAAAAAAATCAACAATTTAGCCTTAAAGCAGCAATACTGAATTTGGCAATTTTTCCCACTTTGGCCCCCCACTCTAACTCAACATCTTGCATCTAATCTCTTTTCTCTCTCTGCAGCCAAATCCTCCAATGTTGACTTTTGTCTTATCTCTTGCTCTGTCACTTTCTCTTTTTCTCCTTACCTCTTCTGACAATGTCCTGTTGTATTCTCTTTGCTAAATAAGCAATGCTGCACGTTCAAAATGACCAGTGTGTTGCTGGTGTGTGATGCAGTGTCATAAAAGCAAAACGCAGCTGTCATGTGCTCCGGGCTGGAAAAAAAGAAAGTCGTGGTGTACATTTTCTCAGCTTCAGGACACTTCAGGGCAATGACGGCTCCAGGAATGTGCACAAGAAATGTCAGTGTGGCATCAAAACAAGTCAGAAACACAGAGTTGTAAGGTCAGAAACTAATGTAGTTTTGCTTTAACTATTGAATTTTTATTGTCAGTGTTACCAACCTGGCTCAAAGTGGTAACAAAAAGAGGAGTGCACACCGTCCAATGACAAACCAGAAAATTAAAGGATCCTGATGATCCCGGACGAGCCCCCATTTGTTAAAAACCTGGCTCAGAGTGGTAACAAAAAGAGGAGTGCACACCGTGCAATAAATCTGCAATTACCTCTTCTCCGTGTAGCTCTGCGCGTGTATGTATGATCTTATAATACTTAAACCACCTGCAGGTCCTCCTGTAGAGGATTGTTTTGTTTTTCAGCAAAGACCTTGGAATGTTGTTTAGGGTTTTCTGTATAGAAGCATCAGCTGACTGTGTAAGTGTATCCATGTCTTTTTTCCTCTCCTCTCTCTCTCTTTTCCTCACCCCTTTCTCTCTGTTCCACTTTCTATCATTGCTTCTGTTAACTTTCATCTTTCTCTTGTCAGGCCTAGCAATATGATGTAAAATGCTGTCATAAACAAATGCTTAATTAAAGAAGTAAAATGAATAAACAGGGAATATCAAGGGTAGCCTTGTGTTCATAAAGCTCTACTTTGGCAAAGCAAATCTGTTCAACATACTAAAGCAGCCAGATCATTCTGCTTGCTACAATGCTGGACAGGACAAGTAAGAAAGAAAAAAACAAACAAAAGAAAACAATAACAAACCAGAAAACTAAAGGATCCTGATGATCCCGGACAAACCCCTATTTGTTACCAACCTGGCTCAAAGTGGTAACAAAAAAAGGAGTCCACACCGTGCAATAAATCTGCCAAATTAATATCTATTCCAAATCACAGTAAAACATAACAAAATAAACTCAAGTGCGGTGTGGAATTGCACATCTGTAGTGAAGTGCCAGGAATGGGTCTGTGGCAAATGTGTGTGCAACGTTGCATAAAGATGCAAAAACAATCTAAAGAGAAAACATTGCTGTGTGGCGCTGAATGGTTTACCAAGCAGAGAGGGGGAGGAGGCTTGCTTGAGCAGGCTTTTATAAGTACAGTATGGCCACTACCCCACTGCAAGTGCAGCCATTCACCACTGATCAGTCAATTAACCAAACAAGAAGAAAAAACATGGTGGGACATTTTTTTTTAATCAACAGTCCTAAAAATTATTTCTAAAACAGTGTCTTTAAATGTTGTGTGTGGTCTGCAAACAAGACACAGATGTTGCTGCAGGTTTTAATGGGTTAAAGCATCATGGTACCCTTTCCCACTGAAGACAAATGCAGATATTAGTGTAAGTGACCCCTAAGTCAAGAACAGCTTGTAACTGAATATAAGACAAAAAGAAAGTTCCTGCTCAGATATTATCTTTAAATATACAGTATATTGATAAGGCTATAATATCATAATGAACTCTGCCTTACAACACTTTTTTTTTTTTTTTTGTAAATCTTGGGCTTCATAAGTAAATCAAGTTATTTCCAGTATATACAGAGCCATCCAAAAGTCTTTGTCAAGTTGAGCTGAGGGTCTTCTCCGCCTCCAGACCAAGACATGTGACTCATGTCTGCACACATGTCAGGACTGTCGTCTTTCTTCTGTAGCCCCCCTGTCAGTTTTAGTCATACTTGTCTAGGAGCAGTAATAGCCCACCGCTTTTGCAGAATTTGACTGGGTTTTTCTTCGTGCTTAACTGTGCTTTGAGGTCCTCTATCATTCTGATGCCTTTAATCACTACTGTTTCATAAGAGTATGTCTTTACATGTGTCTGCAAGTCTACAAGCAGCTGGTGAAAACAGGTAATGGGCTCAGAGCATGAAGATTTGGTTTGGGAGCACTGCTCCGTTCTCTATCAATTATTCAGCCAGACGCTGCTGCTCTCTTTCTCTCTCTCTCTCTCTCTCTCTCTCTCTTGCCTCTTTCCATTTCATACCACTGATTGTTGGACTTCTATCCTGCTGGAATCTTCTCTTTTCCACCCCCATTTCCTCTCCCTTTACCTGTCAGGTAAGCTGCATGACACCACAGGAAATGGGGGGAAGAGAAGGGAGGTGGGGGTGCCAGACAGATAGAGGCTGAAAGTGCACAAGGAGATGGCATGCAAGGAAATACGACGTTATTGTCTAAAAATACCACACTCTTAGTGTCACTGCCATCAATTTTATTATGCATGCATGAACCTATAAGCTGCCAAATGCAAAAATGCTCATATGTGTGTGCGCACAAAAGCACACACACTCTCCAAGGTCAAGCTGCATGTGTCAGCTTGAACTCATTTTCACAGTCGCTGAAGCACTGTGTGATGGCAGGACCAGCGCTAATTAATTACAATACTCCTAATGTGCCAGAGTGAGCCGGTGAATCGCCTGCGTTCTGTACAACACAATGCATGTGATTTGATGTGCTGGTATGCATTTGAACTTGCTCGTTGAAATCATTTCAGTCCCCAGCTTTGTTGTTTGTGTGCAGAAGCTCCACTGTGAGCTTGTGTGGGAAGGGAATATGTCTATGGGCCACACTAATTACAAGTAGGAATGGAAAGTGTCTAATGTGCTCTGGGGAGGTAATTGACATTGATTTATGTTGTGGATGGCTATGGAGGGGTTCTATCATAGCAGGCAGCCAGCAATCACAACTGTGTATCATTAGACTGGTGTGTGTGTGTGTTTATATGTGGGCTTGTGCATTTGTATGTGAATATTGTGGGATTTTTGACTGTGGTCCAGCATGAAAATGTCATACATAATTAGAGAGAACTGACAGAGATCCCTTCCCCCCTACTCCTCAGCCACTGCTACCTTGCTGTCATTTCATCCACTCGCATGCACACACACACGCATAGCAAGAAAAAAAACTAACTCACACACTGACATACATTTACGCTTAGACATCAGCGCCCACCCACGCACAAACAGTAGGAATTTATGTGGGTTTTTCTTTCATGCGCTTGCCCTGTGTGTGCAACCAAATGTTTCATTTGCATCCCCGCCGAACAAAAAGTGACACAAGGAAAGGGTAGAGGATGGAGATGAAGGCTATAGATTAGAAGACAGGCAGAGGGAAGAGGAGACGATGTGTTTTCTCTCCGTTCCAACACCGTTCCCCATTGAGAGAAGAGAGGACCTGGACAATTAACCACAGAACAGAGAGCATGCTGGGTAATTAGCAGGAAGTCAAAGCTCGCATTCCCCTTGAGCCAACAAACACACACGCTTTTGCAAGCCCGTGCACACAGACTCACACGCTGTTCATTTTCTCAGCTCTCACAAACATGTGGCTGCTTAGGATAGCGGTCTGAGAATCACCATCAGATGTGGAGAACAATTAACGGAGGTCGACTCGGCATGGGGGTGACAGGAAAACAGGCAGATCTGAGAATGAAACAAAGAGCTCTCGGGGAGTGGAAGATGCTCAGCCACAGCGTTGTGAGAATTGCTACCTGCTGTAAATGTAGGGGAAAAAAATCTGCTGAAGGATTCACTACAGTGGGCCTTCATTCACAGAGCGTTGCTTTAATAATGGGCATGGAAAAGTTTCTTTTTTTCACCTCCAGTTCAGGATTTATGGGGGTTGGGGAGTATCCCAGTTGCTACGCATGAGTATGAAGGTTCATTTGTGTGTTTGCAATCAGAAAAAAAAGGTAATGAAATAGTCTTTTTAAGTACAAACACACACAAATCTGTTTTAATCTCAGCTGGTGCCTTTCTATGTGGACTTTGCATGTTCCCATGCATTTGTTGCATTTCATGGAGATTATCCCAGCTGATGTCAGGTATGAGTTAGAGTACGTCACCAGTCCATTATTGATGGGAATTCCCCATTTTCACTGATTCAGCCGTTTTGATTTGGCTTGCTTAGAAGAGCTCCCAAACGGCTCTTCATTTAGTATCACCTAGAGTTTCTATTTTACCCTAATTCAGCAGTAATGAACGGGGTTGTGTATTGCTGAGCAATCTATTATTGAGCGTTTACATAATAGCATCGTTTTTATGCATTTATGTTACAAAAATTACAGTTATCTAATATTTTAATCAAACCTTTAAATGAACAACTAAATAAATGTAAGTCTTAGAGGGAAAATGCTTTATTCCAGAGGGAAATTGTAATGCAATATTGTAGGATGTTTTTCTTTTTTTAACCATTATATCTAATTCTTTATAATTTCTTGAAGCAGTTTAAATCCAGCAGCCCATCGCTCTCTCTGTTACCTGGCCTGTACCACTACACTCTTGTCCTCTGAGAGACTGCTTCCCTTCCTTCTTTCACATATATGATCAGTCTTTCCTCACCTGTGCGACGGCCACATGGCGTGCCTTTTGAAATAAAGTCCATCTCCTTCTGAAAGCTTGGCTTCCCTCCAACGGGAGTTGGCTCCTCACTTTCACTACAAAGAATCGGCTGTTGGAGCCAGCCATTCCCAAATGACATCACTACAGTCCATCACACACCTAAGAAGCGTGATTTTGGATGATCGGAGGAAGCCAGAATATTTGGAGAAATGAGAAGAGAATGTAATGAACGCTTTATAAAAAGACTTAAGAAGAGTTTAAAATAGGAAACTATCATTTTATATACCCACACGCCAGTAACGCAGTTGTTTTTAGTTGTTTTTCGTACGTTCATCATAGATTTAGCAAACAATACATCTCCAGACCTTGTTTACTACATTCTTTCATGGGATTATTGCCAATGAAAAAAAGGATTTTGTTGTGTTATTAATAATTTAAAATGTCAGTCAAAACAATCTTCAGATGAGGAAATGTTTACAGCTAAAATGAACGCTTTAGAGCAACGGTGTCCAGGTTCGGTTTTCTAGGGCCACAATCCTGCAGGTTTTCATTGTATCCCTGTTCCAACCACAGATTGTAAAAAATATGGACGTAGTATCCGGTCACATCTGAAGAGCTGAAAGTGAAGCAAGTTGGGCGTGTCCCACCGTCGCCATCTAGCCGTGTCATGTGTGTCTTCAATCCCGGAAAATACTAAAATGGGCAAAGCAACGTACTTTGGGCTAAATGCAAACCAAGCTAACTCGAATTCTAACAGGAGCTAACAAAGATCAGCCTCCTAAGCAGTGGGATAAAGGTAAGGCATGTTTAGACTTGCTGTTAGCTACTGAAAACCACCATTTCTACTCTGCTGCAGACTGAGACCTTACCGAAAGAAAACAAGGAGCTAACTGTTAGCTGCCTGTCAATCAAAAGGATACACCCCTAATTATGTGCAATTTCAAGATTAAATAACATCTAAACGGATGAGTTATAAAAAATTCACCCTCCTCACAGTTGACATGAAGGTAAACTTGACCTACAGTATTAAATCTAAAATGATTTTTTGAACCAGGCTGTAAACATGTTTATTTCTGCTGTGAAGTTGGTGTTTTTAACATGGGAGTCTATGGGGATTTGCTTTGTATTGGAGCCAGTCCCTAGCGGATCAAGAAAGAACAACAATTATTAAACATCACGTCCGGGCTTCACACTTTTCCAGCGGAGTTTGCCTCTTGGTCCCAACATGGCTGACTCAAATCACTGAGTCATTGTGTAGAGCTTCATAGGCTGTTGGATTCCTTTAAGCTGAGTCAGCTGTGATGGTGCACAGAAAGACTGAAAACCTGCAGGACAGTGGCCCTCAAAGACCAACTATGGACACCCCTGCTTTAGAGGAAAACTATTGATAATGCAATTTCACTGATCATCTTCTTTTATGACATTTACTCTAAGATCAAATTGACCTATAGGGTCATAGGGGGATCTTTTAAGACATCAGTGGACAGTCATAATCTGGTCCTCGCATGTCGAGGGATAATAAACTGATGCATACAGGTGCTGGAATCTATCAGGAAAGGTAGACGGGCTGATCACCAAGAAAAAACCTTCACAAGCCAACCTGAGCGACCTGCCCAGAAGCTAGCCTCCATCTGATGACCTAAGCATAAAATCCTCTCTGCTCTCACCTGTGCTGTTAGAGTTCCTTCAGAACTTCACACAGATCCCGACTCGCGGACTGCAGGCGATTCTTTTCTTCTCACTTTCTTTCTCTCATCAACTTCATTCACTAATTATGTACCTAAACTTGACATGGCTCATAATGACAATTCATAATGTAATTTTAGATATTATAAGTACTTTTGCTCAAATCATATACCAGTTAAAGTTTAATGAATGATTCCTAATAATTAAGTTCACATATTCATGTTGGAAGAGGAATGAATTTCACCAATAAATGATACATGTAGAAGTAGAATAAATGTACATTTCCAGCTATGTTGTCACAAATTCAACTTTTATGAACATTTCCCAGTTGTAATACTGTTCCTGTGTTTAGCATAGTTGTACTACATAGCAGTGGCTCACTTACTACCTGTTTTTTTTTTTTTTTTTTTCAGCTACAGTGAAACATGACCATGGTGATTGTTATGTTTTGAATGGGTTTTGTTATGTGTCCCACAATGTTTTTCCTAGCAGACACATTTTAGTGCTGTTCCCCAGCATGGCCAGGGGACTACAGATGAAAAATAGCCTCCTGGCTAATTCTGGCTTTTTTAACCATGTTTGTTCATGTGTTTTTATTGAATTTCACTGTACCCTTTTAAAATAAACTAAACTAAACTAAAAACCTGTCAGTCTCTGCAGCTGCTAGATAAGCAGGTTACCAGTTTGATCGCTGTCATGGCCAGCCTGACCAGCTACCCTGTTCCATTACTACCCAAACCCTCTCAAAGGCAACTCACCAATCTCTAAAATGATCACTGTAGCGAATCCGCTTGATTTTCCAGGTGACGAATAACCATCAGCACAATTACAGAAAAGTTTCTGAATGGAAAAAATTAAAGCCAGAAATGTTTTTGACACGGTATTTAGCAGCTATAGGTGGAATTGCAAGATAACTGTGTTTTACTGACTTTGGCCTCGAGCCATAATAGCTCCTGCCTGGTATGAATAAACATGCACATTTTTGTGTTTACTTCATCTTTGCAATGAACTGCTGAAACAACAGAGTGCACAGTTAAAAAAAAGATTATTAGAGAGTAGCTCTGCATAAAAAATGTTGGATGCAATTTTTAAAGCTTGTGCAAATGCAAGGTCATACCATTAATAAACCTTGCATAATACTGTATGTAGTAATGATTGCACATTACAGTAGCGTTTGCAGAGCTGAGAATGAATCTTTTTCTGCCATTCCCACAGGTTGCATTTTCTATCTGTCCCCACAGTAATGCATTTGAAAGTAACCTGTAGCAATCCTCCCTAACCCACCCCATCCTCTGCTGCTCTTTCTAGATAAATTGAGATGCTGCCGCCTTTTCAGTGATCCTATTTTTTCCCTTAGAGCTTTGGCCCACAGCAGAGTGGGCAAGGGCTGTAGGGGAATGTCCTGAGATCACAGAGTGAGATTGAACCTGGCATCAGCAAGGCAAAAGGCTCCAAGGGACCGATTGGAAATCAGCTGCTTTCTCATGAAACCCTGCAACACATGTACACATATGTGCGCTCGCTCTCACACGCAGACCTGCATTCTTTCACTCTATTTCTTTCTCACACACATACGCACACAGTGACAGCAGCCATCTATAGTCATTTATCTCACACCGGTAAATGTATCCATGTTCCAGGGGCCCCAATCTCCCTCCTCTGCCTTTCTATCTTCTCTCACACACCCTCCCCAAAACAATCTCCTTCAATCACCACCTCCCTCCATTTCTTTGCCTCTCCCTCCTGCTCTTTATCTCTCCCTCCTCTACCGTAAACCATTTCTTTCCACCTTCCCCACCCTGCCTTATATTTCTCTGCTGTGTCACTGCTGCCCCCAGTCGTCTGTTTCTATCTCTCTCCTTCTCTGCCAGTCATCTAAGCCCCAGGGTGTTCTTAGGTGATCAATCTTCATCCTCTCAGCGCTGTCACACTATTGGGTCAAGCCAAAATACACACAGGCGCTCGCACACACATTTACAATAACGAGTGGACAACAAATGCCAAGATTTACATATAATCACAATGGGGAGCAGTGGCAGCTGCCGAGAGCATGCATGCTTGGATGTAATCACACAGTAAACACAAATGTACTCAATCACACACTGACTCCTTCACATGAACAGGTTGCTCATCTCTTCCTATAGCTGCAGATTATAATGAGATGGAGGCCCCCCCTGTCAGCGCAGGGGTGGTGTGGCGCTTTGGCTCAGGCTTGCTGGCTTTGACCCAGTCATAAGCTCCAGCAGAACCAGCTAGCCCACCCTCCCTCCACCACAACCATAGAGCAGGGGGTGAAATCTGGGCTGGAGGGTGCACCGTTCTGAGCTCCATGCCCAGCCCCAACACCTGAAAATGACCAATAACTGGCCCTGCAGAGGCCTCAACAGCGTGATGCTTCATTTAAATCTAGAGCTGCAGCTAGCGATCATTTTAATAATTAAATAATCTAACCCTGTACTCAATCACTCAATCTAGGGCTGCAGCTATCGATTATTTGTGTAATCGAGTAATCTAGCCATTCTTCTGATGATTAATCGAGAAATCGGATAAATTGGAAATTTTGCAAGTTATTTAAATTTCACAACTTAAATTGATTGTAAGAGCTCAAATTTCTAGCTTTTAGAATTCTAGAGTGCTGAGTTTGTCCTGAACACAGCACTGATGCCCCCCCCCATACTTCTCTTCCAAAAACTTAATTGTTGCTTCCACATCTTGAAGCACATTTAATTCTGAACTTTACTGAAATGGAAACAATTGGTCCTTTCTTATACAGACCGGAAGCAATGCATGAATTGGAACTTTAAAAAGTTAAATGAAGCATCAAAATATTAATCGATCAATTTTTCTAATCGAATTATTAGATTAATTGTTTCAGCCCTATTTAAATCTGTAAAAATGGCAATTATACACACCCCAGGTGAGCGGATTTGTGATTTGTTTTTGGTTTCACCAAAGATCTCTGCATCTCTAAATGATTTACATGTTACTATGGTAACTTAGGTTGATATATAGCTATATTAAAAAATTCAGGTATAGTGTTAGTATTCTTGTTCAACACGAGGCTTTTTACCCATGACGCATACCAACACAATGCTCCAGCAGAGTTTGAGTATAGACCTGATATCAGTGAGGCTGAATTAAACATGGCCCAGCCTCATAAATACTGCACAGGGCCAGCACTCCCGGGAGCTTATCTGGGCCCATCTGAGCTGGAAGCTCCAGCGCCCAGCAGGACAAACACAACTTCAGCTTGCAGAGTTAATGCTCAGAGAGCGGCTGCACGGACGGCTAGCAAGGATGTAGGCAGCGTCCCTCTCACTGCAAGCCTCATGAATAGTAATACCCTGCATGAATGCTCTGTTTGCCTAGTAAGTGTTCTTTGTGTACTGGCAAAAGCACATGTGTAGCATGTGTGAAATGGTTTGTAGTTCCTGCCAGTTCACTCCATGTTGCATGCATAATAGCTTTGATACTCATAGTTTTTTTTTTGTGTCATGCTTTGTGACGAGGGAAAGAGTGCTTTTGAGTGACACACTCAGAGAAATTTTCTATCTGATTTGCTTGAGGTTGCTCGGTGAACAAGAATGCATAGATGATTAATTTACAGATTATGCTTTGGATTAAAAAAATATGCTGGTCTCCCGGAGACAAATTAGCTGAGCTGTTCAACTGCAAAAGTGAGGCCATCTGCCTTTCTTCTTAATACAAGACCCTCACCATTCATACCACTCTGCCTTGGACACTGTCAAAACAGCTTAATCTCTTGGGCATTCATAAAAGTTGGAACATAAGGACTGATAGTAAATGGCTTAGACATGAAAGAGTTATACAGTGGCATCAGGTCGATGTAAAGAAACAAAAAGAGCTTCCTCACAACAGTATTTATAGACTTATTTCCAATGCATAACATTATAACATAGACTATATTTAGCCGATACCTAAATGTCTAGTTTGTGTTTGGTGACAATGCTGTTGCTTGGTATTGTGGGATAAAGTTGTTTAATGTGTTTTAGATTTTCTGCATTTGCATTGCTGCTAACAATGGTCCACATAGTTAAAAATGATTATTAAGTTCAAAGTAAAGGTTTCATCATAGGTCATACCCTCCAGCTTTAAATAATACTGCCATGTTGTATTTCAAACAATTCTTAAAAACCTTCAAGGAATATGAAGCCCCCGCTTGAATAGTTTTTTTTTAGACTTGTCACAGATCAAAACATAAGGTAGGGCCCAAATGTAGGAATATGGTGGAAGAAGCTAGCAGGTGAATATAACTGAAGGCTTATTGTGTAGAGAAACAAAGGTGTTGCTCAAACACAAAATCTTACTGAGGACCAAACTAAGAAAAGAACAAAACTTACTGATTAACTGAAGGAAGACAGCTGGTAACAAACATGATAAGTGATGCCCAGGACTGACATGAGGAGATAAACAGCGCAATGAACTGGCAAAGGACAAAGGAAAACAGGGAGCTTAAATACTGAGGGACTAAATAACAAACAAGCAGCTATTAACTATTTGATGCCAGGAACAGGAAATAAACGAATACACAAAGGGATACAATCAACAAAATAAAACAGGATAACAATGAACCGTAAGTGTTTTGACCGTAAAACTCAACATGTTCATAAAAAGGGATATTTTATGTAAAAAAACAACAAAAACAAAATATTAGCACTGTCAGTTTGTGTCTCATTAAATCAGCTGCAAACATGGATAAGTAGTTCTGTCCGACTCAGTGATCACATTGCGATTGTGTTTGTATGCACAAAATACAAAGTACAGCATTCTTAGCAAGTGTTGCCCAGACAAGCACTCAACACCAAATCCAGTTGTTTTTCCAAATTGCACCTGGAACATGGTCACCTCAGTCATGGAGTATTCCCAGCCCTGAGTTCCGGCTTTCAGGGCAAACGGGATGCAGCATTAGCTAGCATGTTAAATGTTAACTTATCAGTCACAGAAGTTTCCAATCTGAGTAGTTGAAAGATCGCAAAGGTTCTTTATGTCTGGTTCATTTTTTGAGCTTGTATTTAAATCTATAATGCAACATGTTTTGCATTACACCTAAAAAGAGATTGGTTTATTCAACCAATCTGATTGGTAGTTATGTGTCCAACCAATCTTTTGGTTGTTTTAACCAAAAGAATGGTTAAATTAACCAATATTTTTACAATATCTACCAGTCACTTTGACCAATTATTGGTAATCTAACCAATCTTTTTGGTTATTGGCTGGACACATAACTACCAATCAGATTGGTTGAATTCAACCAATCTATTCTTGGAGTGTAGTGAATGTGCAAATCTTTTTCATGGCTAATTACTCTACAGCTCTTCTGATTTTTCTCAGAATTCCACCAGTACAGTGTTTGCAGGAATGTTGTTAAAACAGCATGGCTCTGGACTTTTTATTACTTACAACTGTTTCCACTGCTGTGCTTATTGCAAATGTTTATAGAGAAAATAAAATAAAGAAGGTTTAATTCTTCTGACCTGGTCTCCAGCGGGACATTGCTGTTGAGCACCCAGCTGTCTTGTAACTGGACCGACTCAGGGGTGGTCGGCCCATCTCCAGTGCCCGGGGCCGGGGCGTGAATGGGGTTACGCCCCCCTCTGAGGGTGTTTCTGTTCAGGCTGTTGGCAGACTGGTGGGACAAGGTCTGGTGGTTGTGTGGAGGGGGCAGTGGAGGCCGTAGTGTGGACTGACTGTGGTGGTTGGCAGCCCCTGGAAGAGAACAAGCATGAAAACAAACTTTTTATTTGCATAGATTTTCCACAGGAATCAATCATTTAATTCCAAAATGTAACCAATCCAAAAGCAGAACAGAAACGATGTTTGATATTCTTCATTTATTTCTCTGTAAATCAAAAGTAAAGCTCCTCAGCCAGCAAATAATGTCATTAACACTCCATTATGTTCAGCAATCATTCATTTTAGTGTCACATTTTCTAAATGGCTGATAGCATATTTCAGAAGGGAATTCCAGCTAAGTACATGCACGAAAGCTTTTTACATTTTATGCAACATTTTCCATGTTTTATCCATCTTCCTTATTTGCAAGGTCTTCCACTCATGTTTCTCTTTTCCAGCCTTTGTATCCAGTTTTCTTTGTCACATCGGAGTGAAGGTGTGTGTGTATGAGCAATATTAGAGCACTCAGCACAGCATGCGCCCTCATCTCTAGCTCTCAGACTTGAGGGAACATGTCAGCCAGAATCCAATAGCAGCCCCTCCAACAATGAGCTAATGGACTGTTGAGTGAGAGAGCTAAAAAACAAACTGGCATGACTCAGAAAAGAACACCCATTCACACATCACCTTTCTCTCTCTCCCTCTCTCTCTCTCTGTCTGTGAACCGGTGGGGGATTTGAGCCCATCTTCATCATACGTATGCGCATGGCATGCATGGTTTGCTTAGGAAAATCAATAAACCACATTATACCATACACTGTAAGAGAGTCTGACACAATTACATCATTCTTGGGCATCAGCATAATTTTTCTTTAAAACACTGCCATGAGCAAGTACTCACTAAACAAAAAAATAATTCGAAAGCATATTTACAGCTGTGCCCTCCATTAAAGACAGAAAAACATCAACCACCAGTGAAATAAGTTGAAATTGACCAAAGTAACAATAAATAAACATTTTTAAGAACATTGTGACATTGATTTTGTATTGTGATTCAACAGAAATATTAAAAACAAACAAGCAAAAAATAAAACAAGTAAACTAGCATGATGGGGCTCCTGAGCTAAAATTTTGTTGCGCAACACTTTGAGACAATCACTGCAAGTGTTTTCTGTAATGTTCAATAAGACGTCTACATCTGGTGACAGGTATTTCAGCTCACAGTTCATGAACAAGGTGCTCAAAAATGACTGGGACAGTTTTGTTTGTTTGTTAAAAAAAATTAATGAGAATTAAAGATCAATATTTTATTTCACTGAATTATAATATCATACCTTTTTTATTCATTATCACTGTTATCATTTTCTTGTTATTTAAATTACTATTGTGAATTCAGCCTTTTCTTTAAAGGTAAGGTGTGTCAGAATGATTGGCATCTACTGGTAAAGATGGGTATAGCAATGACTTCATATGCCAAGCACTGTTGTGAATGTACACTGACAATGAGTTGCCAAAATTCTCCCACTTAAATATGTTTTCATCTATGAGTGGATCCAGTGGTCTCAGGTGTAGCTATGACTGCACTACAAGTAAGTACTTTTTACACCTTTTAAAGGCCCTGTACCTGATTTTATTTTAATCTCTTTCAGAGAAATACTTTCTACACGGTATAATGTGTGTTAAGAGGTAATTTCATAAAAATAAAAATCACTCATTGATTGCGTATATGCATGAATCCAGGCCTTTTTAGTTTAGGTTTCTTATGCTGGGGTGACCCTCTCTTCGTGCCAATGTGGTTCATTCTACATAAGTTTCGGTTTCCAATCAGCCACTCACAGCGTTTTTCTAACGAGAAGCGCCCTCCTCGCTCGCGTGCACGGCAGCACTTGTAAACAGAACCGCATGGCGTCTGCCGAAGGGAAAGTGGCGATACCGCAGCAAAACAGCCTGTAAGCATCAAAACTGAGGAGGAGAGAGATGAAACGCAGGAGAGACCAAAGAAGGAATACAGTTCGTGTTCTCGGTGGATTGTACTGAAGGTAAAGAGCAGCTGGACGCCTCGGACTGAATGTGGACTCGAAGTCCGCCTGGACAGGTATCTTTTTCAATAACTTTCTTCTCAGTAACATTTACGTCCTCGGGTGCTGGCGCTTCCTCTGCTGGTCTACCGTATATAATAGTGATATTTACAACGTAACACGACAAAGCTTTACATCAGTGCTTCTCGAAGTGGCCGGTTAGAAACTTTTTCAGGCTGTCATGTTGTATTGTCACCTATAACATCATAACTCGTCATAAATGTGCATCTGTGTACATAACTGTAGTTATGGTAAACTACCGGTTATGATAGAAATGTCATTTAGCTGATCCGCAGCCATTTACTGCAACCAAAACAGTAAATTCACTGGAAGATGCAAGTTTTCTCTTGAGAGTTTCTTTGTGCATGAGTATGAAACGTGCACGTCATTCCGTGCATGTTGAGTGGGAGGAGAGAAAAACGAGAGTAGGAGCGTTTCTCACTGGGAGAAACAGATAGGGCCGGGGCTTACTGTTCAAACTACACTGTTCATCTCGCTCACGGTTCGCAAATGTGCAAAATCAGGTATAGCGCCTTTAAGGCATTACTTTTTACATACAGTGCTCTAACTCCCACTAAACAAAGCTGGTACTGCAGCTTTAAAGTTCAGTGAGTTCTCACTTCACTCACATTTTACACTTTGTTTTGTCCATTCAGGAACACTGTAGTAAAATGGTGGAACAAATATGGCAGTCTCCATGCATGTGGACCCCCAGCTAGGCATAAATGGCTCATTCTAGCCAAGAAAATAAACATACGTATAACAGATATTTCTAGTGCAGTGATTACACATCATCAGAAACAGACTTTATAAATTTACATTACATTTTCTTCAATGACCACTGATTTTGTTACACACTGCACCTTTAATGGGAAGGTATGTAAACTTCCAAGGCCAGCTGTAATAGGAGTATAATTGGAGCATCTTCCATCAATGCAAATGTCTCATCTCGTCTTTTAAAAGGATCCAGACCTGCACCAGATTGTACTGGTTTCTAGCTCTTCTAATGTTCCACCTTCCCATGATGTTTCATGAAATCTGCCTTCTTGGAATTTGCACAGTTTTGCTAGCTCAAACAGACAAACAAGTCAGGCTGAGAACACGGTCTCGGCTCTGCCTTGGGGAAGGAAAAATGTTGTCAGGTGTCATGACAAAGCGTCCATGTCTTTACTCGACGGCTGTCTGAACAGAGAAGTTGCATTAGTGCAGAACGCAGAGAAGCAGCAATGTAACGTTTGGTTTCATTTTCAAGCTCTTTAGTTCTGGTTTGGCTTTTTTGTTTTAAAGGGATGCTTCAGATCACACTTTCATTTTTATTTTACACCTCCAAAACGCAGAAAACTTTGTTTGCACATTTCCTTTCTTGTACTGATCAAAGGTTGAAGTAAGTGCACATATGCGCGCACATACGTGCGGGGTGGAAACAACAAAGCAACTGCTTTGTCAAACTGCGTGATCACACTTGCCCTCCTCCATTTGTCATCTTTGCTTGAATTAGACAAGAAAAGAAACATTGTGCGAGGGGAGGAGAGATGTGTGGATGTCTTGCACTCTCCTGAATGCTTTTCTGCTTTGATATCATGAGGTTCCTATGAAGCATAGAGGAAGCATACCAGCATTCCAGGAATGTAAAGCATTTACGATGCTGCTTTTCCTTTTTGCTCAGATGGGTGCGAAGAGCAGATAGGGGGCAGTAGGAGCCCCTGCAACTGCAGCTGTGATAGCAACCAGTTTGTAACATGACCTGATTCCTCTGCAGTACCACTGGGACGCAGGTGTCACCAACATGGCCATGAAGAACAGATGCTTGTGAAAGGAGAGAAGAGGAGAAGAGGGGAAGAAGTCGAGGGAAAGATGAGGGCCAGACCTCTGCTACATGGGAGAGGCAAAAACATCTGTTTGAACATGCAAAGATCCTCTTGAGAGAAAGTAATACACGCACATGCATGCACACACTCACATTATGCAAACAGTTACACATCTGCAGGGAAACACCCAACTCTTGCATCACAAATGCATGTAAATTGACATATGCAGTAAACTGTCACATGGCATTGTGCCGCCCTCCTTCCTATAAAACGCCATTTTGTCATGAGGATTGCTTCCCTTCCTTTCATCTTGGGTTTATTTGCATTTTGTTTGTCCTTTCCCGAGATGACAAGCGCTTTGAGATAAACTCTCATTTAGAAGCTTTTTATAAATAAATTTGACCTGACTTCTCCTCCCCGCAATGCCTCTATAAATGTGGAAAACAGCAGCACACACTACATCCTATCTGCATAAATACATTTTTCTGGAAACAATGCACACAACAAAAAGCCGGATAAAAAGGCTTGTACACTCCCATGCAGGTATGGACCCGATCCCAGTCATACAAAAATAAAAACAGACACACCAATGCATATATACTATACACACTAAAAAATCTTGGGTCAAACTGCTAGGTTAAAAAGGAACCGACTAATTCCTGGATTATTTCAACACAGACATTTGGATTGTTGACCAAATTCTGGGTTAAAATAACCCAACATTGTAGTCAATATAATCCAACTTATGGGTCAAATATTCAACCCAAAAGCTGGGTCAAAAAAATTACCTAATCTTCTGGGTTGGTCCCTTTTAAACCCAGCAGTGGAGTTTTTAGTGAGTACATGTCCACTGTCTTACATGTTTAAATCTGCTTACAAAAAGGGATGCTTTATGTCTTTCTTTTGGATATTTCTTTGAGTATTTCATATATTGGCCAGATCGATTCAGGTCCAAATTTGCGTGTAGTAATTTGCCTGTACAATCTAGAATTTTGTGCGAGGGGCTGAACCTGGTTTGTGAGTGACTTACAAAGAATGAAGATTCAAATGATAAGGGGTGCAAGCGTGTTGGAAACGCCCCGATATAAATCAGGTTTTGCATATTTCGAGGTTTGCAGCGTGGCGAATTGCGAGTGACAACAGCACAAAGGGTAATATGACACCAGATGTGGATGGAGATATTAGAAGGACGGAAATTAAAATGATTTAAAATAAGTATGATAAATATAGAAAATAATACAACAGGTATCTATGCAGAGAAGTGGCCAATTTATGAGGACATGGATCAGGAGTTGCTGAACAAATTAAAGTGTCTGCAGCTTCTGCAGGATCTACGGTCTCTATTACGCAGGAGGCGCGCACTTTGTCACAATACCAATGGCGTCAGAGCTTGCGGTGCCAGGTGATGTGATCCTGTCCAGCTGCTAAAATCCAAGTTAAAACGTGACATTGGCAAAAAGGGGAAATTAAAAGACAATTAATGCAGCTTTAGTTCTCATTAAGCTCCACAGTGGCTGCAAACTTTAATTTATCCAGAATATTTTACACCTGTGTTAAAAAGTGGTTTGTTGTATTGATTTCAACAATGGGAACTAAATACACTGCCCTCACTGCTCATGAAAATGATTTTGAATCAGATTTGTGCGTGCCCAGGATTGTCCCTCTCAGAAGTTGCAGCATTTTGTACACAAACCTGCAAGTTTGCACCTGCTTTTCAGACGTACTAAAATAGATGCAAAAAACCAGCAAGGGAATGCATCTCACGGTTGATAAATCGCCTTGCGAGTGATAAATTAATTTATTTACATTTTCCTCCTCCCACTACGTGCATTTTTGTTTAAACGCCCCATATTGCATATTCAATGCAGAAAAAGTACTAAATTGATAAGAGGCGTCATTTAGCACATTTTAAAGACCAACCCCTTTTTTTGGACGCTGTTAATAGATTAGTTTGTACATTTTTTTGCGTGTGCAATGTGATAGTTCACGTTTTTATACACGCAAACCTTTGATAGATCCTGCCCATATAGTAGTGACTTGAGGTATTCCTACTTCAGGGTATTTTTGCTGGTTTATGTTTGTACATGTTGTTGAGGAGAGAAATCCAGCCACTATATTGTTGCACAAGGACAAAAGCTTAAATCGATCATAGAGATTTCGTCTAATGACACAAAAAGAATAAAAAATCTATCATCTATCACTGGGTAGCAAATTTTATTAATAAAAATATCAATTCTGAGAAAAGTATTGTCTGTAATTCTGTGCGTGTCGTCTTTGTCAGGCACTGCATTGCAACACAATAGAATTAAACAGCTTATTTTTTTCTTCAATTAATCAATATTTGCACAATACTTTGTTTAAGTGACTCACAGCTTTTTCATTCTTGTTATCATGGAAAAAATAGAATTGCATAAATATCTGGTAATAAATGTAGTTCAGTAGAGACTGAAGGAGAAAAAAGGATCCTTCAACATGCTGCAAAATATTTATGATCAGAGACAAACGGCTTTTTTCTTTGCCGCAACACCATAAGAGATATATGTCAAAGACATTTGTTCTATACACTTCACATCCATAAAAAACACAAAATCAAAACCCCCCACAGCTTGCGAGAGGAAACACAGACATATTGAGATGCAGGTCTGCCTGAGGAGCAAAGTCCAGCGCGAGGCCATTTTTTACACAGCACATGTTGACAAGCACTGAATTAAACCGCAGCTTGTTTTTGGCCACAGAAACTCAAATCTGACTAACCTTTGGAACAGATGCAGAGCACAGTAACGGTGCAGCTTAATTGGCCCCATAAATTAAGAAAGGAGGCTAAGTCAGATGAGATGACCGAGTGCTCCAGTCCAACCAGGAGGAAGGCTAATAGGTACAACCGTTTCACCAGGAACCCGGTTTGATAAAAGACAAAACATGCAACAAGGAAATAGAGCAATTAGTGAGCAGCCAAGCAGATCACACTTTATTCCAGTTTATCTTCTCCTCCTTTCTTTCCTCTCTCTGTCACTCGCTGGTGTGAGTAAACACCGATCATGAAAAGATTTTCTCAACAGCCCCTCTGTTTTGTTGTCACAGGAACCTTTTGTAGAGCGACGCAGAGCCCCGCCGACTGCTGCTGAAGCCTGACCCACTTTATTCTGTCCGTGGTCCCCGGCGACTGGAAAAGGGGGGGAACGATAGCTGTAAACTGGTTGGTTTGGCTCAGGCTAATCCCTGGAAGTCCATTATGCTCGCCAATTCAATGAAGCCTTGCTCGGCAGAAGAGCATGAGCCTGTCTGCTAACCTGCCTCCCCCCCGTAAAACACGCACACGTTAGTGTGAGGCCGGGGCTCGCCACACCATATTAATCTCGCAGTGTGTGTCTGTGTGCGAGTGTGTGGCCAACTGGCAGCAGGAACCAACCAAGGCAGTTTGTTTTGCAGCCCTGGATGAGCAAACTGTTTATTGACATTTTCTGTGGTTGACAGAGAAAAGTCACAGGGCAGGATGTGCGTCTATGTGAGCATTGTGTGTGTGTGTGCTGCACAAAAATGCCCAATCAGCAGTTAAAAAGGGATCATTGCAGGGCTCAGCCCCCCCTTCCCCTCCCTCCATCCTTCTCCCTCCCCTGTCTCTCCATCTTTTAACTTCACATTGCCACTGCATTCGTCTTTCTTTGGTTAAAACTGCTGGCTTTCAAAGTTTTTCACGCACCCCGTCTCAGTGTTAATTGCTATGCACCCTGTGTTTTCAGGTGGTATATTCCCATGAGCTGCTGCTTCGCATGTCCTCTGTCTCAGAATGTCACACACTCCTCATTTGTCATTCTTCTCAGAGCTGAGATGAGCTCGGAAGGAGAGCTCGAGGTGAAAAATCCACGTGCAGAAAAAAGGCCTTAAATATCACAAGAGTTTTTAGTACACACAAAGAAGCATACAATAACATACAGACAGAAAATGAGAGATAAAGTTAGACATAAATTTACACATGCAGAAACACACACACACACGCACAACGCCTCTGCCTTGGCTAGTCATCTCTGTCTAATTAGGAGGCAATAATCCGCTAGAGAAGAGTCATCAAATTCAGCCAAAAACAAACACTCCACAAGCAGAAATGCATGCATGCCCCCCACCCACCCCACACACACACACACATCCATATCCACACTTGCACACCCGCAAATCATCCCACCGTTACGCAAATGTCACCCTTACATAAGCAACATTAGCAAGAATAACATTAGTGGAGAAGAAGGGGATGCGTTTGTGTTTTGCCTTTGTTTCTGTAGATTTGTTTCAACAAAGCCATTAAACATTCATTGCTTCGGCAGTGACTTGAGGTGGCTTCCCTGGCAGCAGATAGCTAGCCACTTTAGAAGAGGCTCTGGCTAAAAATAGCTTAGTGTTCCCCATGCATAATGAATGGCCAGAGACAGCGCTAACGCTAGCTCTTTCCAGGAGCGATCTGCTACGCTCCGTTTGGCCGTCTCAGCTCCCCCCGGCGTTCTGAGGAACGTTCCCAGACAGGTGCTCCGAGCCAGACAGTATTCCCTTATAAACGTTCCGAGACCAATTCCCTGCCAATCCTCGGCAGCAACGTTCCGTTCCCGTTCACCTGTCATGCTTCACTAGGAACACAAGTCATGTCTGTCCACCTGTTTGCTTAGGTAATGGTGGACCACTTTAGAGGAACACATGCGTGCACGCGAGTGAAATACACAAGACATGGACAGCATGCAGCTTCCTGAGGATTACCTCGCTGTGGTCAGTTTCTGCCTGGCTTGGTAAGGTTCATTTCCTGCCCAGCATCTCATCGCTACAGGACCACAGCAGACACACACGTTGAGATAGGCGTGCGCTTTCACGCCACATGCATAAGCAGTTGCTGGTTATAGGTGTTTTATTTGCTCACAGCTGCTTCGGTGCCTTCCAACATGCCGGGGTATGTTTATGCAGTGCCAGACTGCCACTCTAAACTCATTTATGTCGATTTTAATGGATGCCCAAAAGCCAAGGACTCTTTCTGCACCCATTAGATCAGCAGTCCTGCCTGAGAAAGATGGCAATTTACAATTTCATCTCAGTGTTATCCCCTCTTCATCCAAAAATCTCTTTTGCTCTCTAAGCTCTCATCAGTTTACCTTTTTTTTTCCCCTTCTGCCTCTTTGACTGCTATGCATCTTGTTCTCCATCACCCTCTCAGTTGCTCTTTCCATCTATTTTTGCTGGTGTGCTCTCTTCTCTTTCCTTTTTGATTTCTTTTTGCATGCGAGATGTCTCATTAATGAGCTTCAAAAGTCAAAGTTTGACTTTCTCTATCTCTGCTCCCATTTGCCTCTTTGTGGCTCTTTTCCCTGCTCTTTTTTTTTTAAAGAAAATATCCCCCATCTTCATCTGTCTTGCTCGCCGTTTGCGCGTACATGCTCAGTGGAGACTGAAAGAAGCCCCCGAACAGAAAGTGTGGGTGTACGAGAACAAGAATGAGAGGAAGAGAAAGTGTGCCTGCAAGCTTCGCTCTCCCTCTTTGCCAGTGTCTGCCATTAGGGTGTCAGTGGCAGAGTGAATTTATTTGCTGTGCGGTTACTGGGCTAATGATTGATGTTGCCCCAGCAAACAGTAAACCAATTAGAAAGCTGATGTAACGTCATTTTAAAAGCCTCCTAATCACGTTGCTCTTGAACCTGGGACCCGGGCCTTCCCTAATGAAGATTTATACTGGATCAAAGGAGAGCCTAACGCCATTAACAATAGATTGTATTCCACCAAAAATCACATTAGGACTTCTCTGCCCACCCCGCTCCCTCCCATCAGGCCTCTGCTAAATATATCTGCTGATTACAAGTGCAGATGCACAGAGGAATGGAGAAACAGGGGAAGAGCGGGAAAGGGAGGCAGAGAGGGACACAGGGGCCGAAAGTTGGCCCACAATTGTTGAGGATAAATGCATATGTTAATGAACAAACTCATCACTGCAGATGTACGCGTGTGTGTTTGTGTGTGTGGGGGAGAAAAATAGTTATGAGGTGCTGATATAAGCACATAGGGCCTGTAACAGCCAACAAGAGAGAATCTAGTGATGAAAGAAAAAGCTTAGAGCCGGAGAAACTAACTAGTTTGTCTTTGCAACACTGATCCTCCTGCCGGCACTTAAAATTCATCATCCCATTACCTTTCACTTTCCGCTGGATTATTAATGTCAAATGAAAAATAAATATGAGCACACCAACTCACTGGCAGCCGAGCTGCTCTGCAGACTGCATGGGTTTGCTTTCACTTGCATCATTTTTTTTTTCTTTTTTTTGGTACCAGCTCACAAAGGTGGGAGGGTGACATTTAAAAATGTGATCTGTTCACAAATCAACTATTGTCTGTTTATAGCTGCCATCTATGCCACAAAAGAAGTTAAGCTTAGAAACAGAGAATGCTGTCAGATTTAATTTTCCTCTCACAACTTTAATGATTTATAGAGCTTTTTGAAATACAATAAATGCAAGATGCCCATCAGGATTATCCTTTGATATATAGTAATGAATGAGCGGAAACTTGTATGAAGATAATTAGCATGCTAAAAGTGGCTTATTCTCTCCCAGTAAAGCCATGTCTTTATAGAGTGATGTGTATTAAAATCTCCTCTTAAATCTTTATTTGTGTATTGTTATTTGAAATAACAGAAAAATTACTGTCTGGCTGGATTTTTTTTCAGCCCTGCATATATACAAACTATATATATATATATATATATATATATACATAGATTTGGTTCCCTTTGGTTGAATGGTCAGCACGCCTGACTATCACCTGGGAGTCTGGGGATCAAATCCTGCCCGTGGCCTCCGATTGCGTACCTAGCCAACACTTGTTTAACAAAAAGATAACAAATTTACAAAAATATAAACATACTTAAGTTTATTAACAAATAAAGTGTAATTTTATTCCAGTATTAATAAAAACCAAAATGACTGGATCGGAATGCTGGATCAGCCACATTCATCTAATATCTGATTCAGCTAATTTGTCACGATCGGAGCCGATTTCCGATCCAGGTATCGGATCAGTGCATCTCCAATAACGATTACTATTATTCTGATTATTAGTCGTAGCATTACTTGCGCTATTATTATTATTAATACTTCACCACTGTGCTGATGCCCTTTTTTTAACAGTCTGTTTTCTTCATTTCTTTGTATTTTACTTTTTATTGAGTCTTTTTAGAGTGCTGAATGTGTGATTGTGTCTGTCGGTTCTGTGTTGTTGTTTCTAGAAAAACAATTTCCCAGAGGTACCAAACAAAGGGATGAATGAAGTTAATCTGAATCTGAACAAATGCTGACTCCAGAAGAAAGCAGGAAGGCCAAAACCAGACCTGACGTTAAATGAAAGCGAAGAATTTGCTTGGCATTTTACTGAACAAAGACAAAATCAGATCAGGAAGGCGGATGCGTGATGAGGTAATGCAGTGACCCAGGAGATGGATGAGATATTAATGCCAACACAAAATACATGAAAGGAAAAGAGGGTGCTTGGAATGGAGCGCCGGCTTACCCGTGGAGGACGGCTGGGCTCGGAGCAAGTATGTGTCGTCCGGGTGGGGCTCCAGGTGAGAGTGGGTGGAGTTTTTCTCCAGCAGGGGCACCTGACATTCCCTGATCGGTGGAGACGGACCGGGGGAGGGGTGGTGGGGGGCGGACGAGGAGGAAGGGAGGGAGGGAGGGAGCAGAGTGGAGGAAGAGGTTGGAGGGAGTGGGCGACCTGGAGGATGGAGGGACAGAAAGAGAGGGAAGAGAAGGACAGAGGGGATGTTAGACAAAACAGATGACTGACAGTGATACAGAAGCAGGCTTAATGAGACAGGCGACATCTTTGATGAGTCAAAGCCCTGAAAGGGTCATGTTCATCCAAAATACAAAAAGGAGATTTTCCACAACAACTCTATATATTCAAAGATAATCTCAGCTGAAGTGAGCAGAGATGAACGAACACACAATTTCAATCAACTGGTAAATGACTGCATATATGTTCAGGGTGATGCTTAAGCAAAACTTTCTGCATGCAGGGTGTTAAGAAGAAACCTGCAACATGGACAAAGAACTACACTGCAGGTTGAACTCAAAGTTATCCAGTGAACCTGCTTTTCAGAGCGTCCCTTTATAAAAGCAATATAAAGCAGGATGGATACACACACAAAAGGTCGCTGAGGCTTTTCTACACAGAAAAACCTTCAGATCTCTAAAAATGCACTTGCACAACAATCAACCATTTAAAGAAAATATTTCATTGCACACACTGCTGGAGTTTTGGCAGCCTGATTTTATTTTATAATGAGAATGTGTACTACATGAGAAAGAAATAGTAAAATGCTTGTTGAACAGCAGCTACTGCAGCCACAATTTTGACATTAAATTCCAAAATATCAAACAAATCAAGCTACATGTGCACGTAGAGCCGAGCGCGAGCACAGCTTATCGCTCACGAATTCGACTTTTCTTTTGTCAGCAGAAGAATGGGCTGCTTCTTCCAAATGTCATGAAGTCCCACTGTAACACAAATGGTGGGAGCGGATTTTCGTGAGGACCTACATCCATTGTTCAATTGTCCTCTACATGGGTAAGACAAAAGAAAGTTAACAGCCAAGTCTTTAAATAGTAGGAGCCATGGGATGCGTGGACACAATCAGGCTGTCCCATACACCAGAGAGACAGAAGGGAGGGATGGAGAGATTTCGCACTACTCTCCAAAGGTTTGGAATCAAGGACAAAGAAAAATCTAATAAATTCTATTTAGAGACGGCTCAAAATATAGAATAATTATGACTTCCATATTTGCAGCTCAATCAATCAACAAAATGGTAAGAATGAGGCCAATGAGTCCAGTCAATCCACCGAAGGACTCAGGTTATTATAACTCCTAATTAGATTGGTTTGTCTCTCTATTCAAAATACAAAATGATAGCCTAAGGTGCCTCCAATGTTTTTTTTTTCTTTTGTGTAAGTTTAAAAATGATAAAGTGATGTTTTTGTGTGTTTCCAAGTTTAACAAACTTTCTCCATTCTGTTACTGTCCATTGAAAACTTCACAATGAAAAAAAAAAGTTATAATGGAAAGCCTTTCAGTCCGCCTGTGTTTTCTTGACTTTTTGCTTCAATGAAGAACAAAAGCAGCAGAAACAGAGAAAGCAGCAGAAAGGCGCTGAAACCTTGAGGAAAAAGAAATCCTAGTTGCCTCTGTCCGTTTTTCGCTGACACTTCCTCAGATCACAAAAACGGTGCGATTTTGATTTGACAGCATTCACTACGCCATCACAGACTATTGACATAAATCAAACTCGGCGAAGCTGGTGATAGATGGACGGGGGGGGTGGACTTCTTAAGGTGACAGTGCAATAATGCTCACATCAGGGTAACAGTACCTGGGCAAAGGAGGGAGGAAATCAATGGAGACGTCGTTTAAAAAGCGAAACAGTTGGGCGCAGTTGTTAGCAAACTTGCGGCATCAAAATGAAACACATGAGCGATGGCGAAAATACGTGTTTGACCGCAGGTGTCTTCGCTGCTTTGTGGAGATGTGTTTGATAGAAACACAAGCAAAGCGATGTCTCTGTCCTGCTGTCCAGGCTGCTCCACCTCAGAGCTTTGCATCATGGAAACTAGAGCTCGGATCGATCCGCAGCCCCACGCTAACTGCACCCCAGAGAGACGCCAGCCTTGTCTTCTGTTTAGGTATGTGCATGCATGTGTGTGTGCGTGTGTGTGTGTGTGTGTGTGTGTGGGTGTGTGTGTGTGTGTGTGTATGGTATTAGAGCAAACAGAGAAAAATGGATAAACAGTGGCAAAGCAAACACTGTGGGTGACAGGAGGGAAGGAAGAGGAGACAGAAAGGGAGGGACAGTGGGAGATGGATGGAGAGGCAGGGGAGACATTAAGGTCACAAAGGTAACAAGGGGAATGGAGATTCAGGGAGAGAGGAAGGAGGAATGAACGGAGAGAGAAGGAGACTGGAAAAGAGGGAGAGTCCAGAAGCCACGAGATGACAGACTTATTGTCAATAGAAAAATATGGAAGAAAACAACAGGGTGTAATCAGTATGGAGGGAAAGGACAAGAAGGGAATGAGCATGCAAAAAAAAAAAGAAAAAAGAAAAAAAAAGAAACACTCACTCCTCAATTGATATTGAGAAAGAGTCTAGCTATTCCACAAGGGCTATAATGAGGCTATTGGTGACAACACCAATGAAAAATGTCTGTGTTTAAGACCATTTTACTGCTGTTGTGTGGTTTTATCGCAGTTTTGCGAGTTCCTGCTTGTGCACGAGGTTATGTGTAGTTATTAATATTTTAAATTACTTTAATTACAAAAAAAAAAAAAAAAAAAAAAAAGGGAGAAATTGCACTAGTTGGCCAAAAGCAATTAAGGGAACTTTAATCTCCTTAGCAATTATGCTGTGGGGCATCCTTAACGCAGTCATTTCTGCCCGCTACATTTCTAGAAAGGTCAGTGGAAATTGCTTTGTGTTATTAGAACAAAGACTTGGCAATGAGCTCACGTGGTTCTCTTGACGATTTGTTCACTGCCATCCTTCAGCCGCCTCCCTGGCCATCTGTATACAGCTTTCAGTCCTCCTCTCTGAGCCCGTCTCTCACTCTTTGAATCTGCCATTCTCTCGCAAGTGTTGATTAGTGCGAAAAGGAAGCGTATCATAGGGGAAAATCTAGGCATCCGTAGTACTAAAAGTATCAGAGTCCCTTGTTGACTTGTCTACAATGTAAAAAAGCAAGAAAACACAATCATCATTAGTTTGACTCGCTTTTATGAGTCATACTGTTGCCTGTGCTTCTGAATCATCTCCAGATATATTGTTTCTCCTTGAAGACATTCCTTGTAAAGATGTACTCCTGCTTGTTGACTGCTCAGTGTCTCTTCTCTTCTCCGTCCTTCCCTCCCTCACACCCGCCTCAATCTGTCCATCCGTCCTCCCATCTGGCAGAGGTGAGGAGCGCTAGGCCGAGTAGAGGAGAGTGGAGTGGAGCGAGGGATGGAGCGACAGCTGGAGCCCACTCAGACAAGAAGAGACAAATTACCCCTCTAACGAGAGCCATTCATCATCTCTTCATCTTTCATCCCTCTCTTCTTTCACACCTCTACATGTGATGCAACACACCTGGTTAGCAGTTGTAGGAAAATAAAATAAAAAGATTGCTGCACAACTTTACTCGTTGCTTGGATTTGGTTGCAACTTGAGTGGACGATCAGTCGGCTTCCGCAAAAGATTACAACAAAAGTAAAGGAGACGAGAGGGGACGAGGAAATAAAGACGACGTGAAATGATTGAATAAAGCAGTGAAGAGGGAGGAAAGAGATGCGACACACCCATGCTGGCACACGGAGAGACTCATTACCGTAGCTGCTGTCATCACAGATGTTGGACTGAGGGGGAGCTGTCTGTCAGAGTGTGTTATCTAACCATACACGCATTCTGTGTATGTATGTGTGGTAGCGCCTGACAGTGATCTCAGGGCTATTTAGACAGCTGCTGACACAACGAGCCTTATTCTCTATTTATCTATACAGTACAGTCTGTCTCCTCCATCGCATCTCTCTTCCTGCCCCCCCCCCCCCCGCTTTTTCTGAAGGTTTCATCTCATCTTTCCTTTTATTCCCTGCTCTTAAATATTTAGCATCTATCTTAAGCGTGCATCTCAAACACCTGTTGTTGAGTGTACGTGTGAGCAACAAATGGATGTTGCAGCCTATCCAAGAATGCTGAGCTCATTTGCGTTGCGCTGCAAATGTGTTCTCTCGCAACCCCCCCCATCCTCCCCCCTCTTTCCTTCTGTAACAAGCTCAGTTGCAGAAAATGAGTGATACAATGTGTAAAAAGGAAAGGGAGAGATGAGTGGAAGATTCAACAGACGTATTCTAATTAATAAACTTGGGCCTCCATCGCCTGAAGAGATGATTGTATCGCTGCTTCTTTCTTTGATGTGTAACAGAGTGTCTGGGTGCTTCTCTGGCCTGCAGCTCTCCTCTGCTTGTGCTTGGTTCGTCTCTTTCATCTTGCCTGCATCAATTCGTTGCTTCACAACTATGTGGGGGGGGGGGGGCCTCTCCCCATACAGGCAGATCGTCCATATACACATACAGCTGTGGGGCAGTAATGGCTCAGGTGGAAGAGCTGGTCATCCAATGACTGGAAGGTTTGCAGTTTGAATCCCTCTACCTCAGTCAATCTCTTGTTGCGTCCTTTGGCAAGACATTTATTTATTGATTGTTTTTATGTATTGCAGTTTGAGTCCTTTGTTCTTTTATCTTAACTTGCTATTGTGATAAGTTTTTTTATATTGGCATTTTCTTCTTCTTCTTTTGTTTTTTATTCACTTTTTTACATCCAAGCATCAGACGAGTACCCAATTTTCATGATTGGATTGTTTTCTGTGTCTATTTTTGTACAATTTCTGATTTTATTGCAAAACAAATCTACCTTTGGGTGTCAATGAAGTTATCTTGAAGACACTCCTAGCCTCCAGTGTCGCTGCTGTATGTATGTTGGGTGGTGGTCGGAGAGGATTGGCTACCATGTGTCTGTCACTCTGTCCCAACATAGCTGCAGCTAGACTTGTAGTTCTCGAGACCTGTCTTGGTCTCGAGACCACTTTTTCACAGTCTTGGTCTTGTCACGGCCTCGGCAGTCTTTGGTCTTGGTTTTGGGTTTGTCGGTCTCACAGTGTCTTGGACTGGCTGAGCAGTCTCGAAGGGATTTGTAACCTACAGAATGATATCCAGGCAGGCACAGTTTTTTTTTTTTTTTTAAATATATACATCATTATACATCCCCTTTAAAGGCAGGGTAGGGGATCCTGGAAAAACGGTTCGAGCAAGCTAAATTTGAAGAAATATACACCCCCCCGAAACAACGCCTCCAGAGCACAGGAACGCGTCCACCGATAGTTGTCAGCGAACATAACCGAGAACAGCTGAGTGGCTAGCTTTTTAGCTTCCCAGTAAACAGCAGAGGAACCACGTTTTCCTAAAAGTGATAATTATCTCACCTCCAACTTCTACTGTGTTGTAAAACATCCTCACTGCAAACACCAACACCTCCATGACTTCATCCACATCCGTTTTTTTCTTCTTAAGAGCAAACAGCGGCAGAGATAAGAGCAGCGAGCAGCCATGTTGATCTCTGTTCGTCTACATTGTGAGACGCTAACGGCGAGTTGCGAGCATGTGCACGCGCACTCGAGGAGGGTGGGGGCACAATTAACGACAGTTGAGTTTGACGGACATAATAATCATTCAATCAATAAGCACGGGCCATTTGCAACCCCATCCAATGAAATTCATTTTATTGGATGGGGTTTTTCCAGTCCTGTACGTTCCACAGGTGATTTTTTACATTTTTGTGTCAGAACATTTGATCAATTGTCTACAATCGGGGTGTGAAGAAGAATTCAAGCACTATAGTAAAAAATGCTCCTGGAAAACATCATCCACCCTGCCTTCAAGTAGCAATCAAGTACCAATAAGACAATCTCATAATTACACGAAGCAGCTGAACCCAGTATGGTGATTATGTTCTACAACTTGTGCTAAAAGGCGAAAAACTAATTTTTTTTATTGTTTTGGTCTCGGTCTCGAGATGAACTAGTCTTGGTCTTGATATTCTCTGGTCCTGGAAGTGTCTCGTTCTGGGTTTAGGCAGTCCTGACTACAAGTCTTGCAGCTACACATGTAGCCACAAATACCAATGAGTAGTGAACGGATAATTGATTGAATGCAAAGTGCTCGGAGAGCCTTAAAAAAAACTATGCAAAATGAATGCATCATCATTATTAATATTATTATTAAACAGGCTTAAGCTGAGGGTCGAAATGCCTTCCCTCCATTGTGGATGAAAAGGTGCCATCCACGCTGACAGCACTGTGCTACTTCGCTTTCAGCTTTGAGAAACTGTTTGAGAAAAAATTTTGCTAAAATTTTAGTTTTGCTTTTTTTCTTTGCTTCCAAAAGTTGAAAAGTTATTAAAGTTTTTCTTGATGTGCTATCTATTTTTCTGTTATTTCATTTATCTGTTAAGTGTTCAAAGTGAACTGGAAATTTGTCTGCTTTTGGATTTGAAGTTCTCTATATTTGTGCAGTCGAGGTTCCTTTTCACACCGGGGAGATCATGTTCTACAGATGCAAAATTAGTTTCAGCTTAAGGTAATACTGAAGTTGTATTATACTGAATTATATTATCACATTGTGTTGTATGAATGGCATATTAAATCATTAACTTGAATACTATTCATTTATATAACCCAAATAAACTTCAGTCAACTGAGTCAAGTGTGCAATAATATAATTTTGAGCCATTTTCCTTTGTCGATCCTGTTTGGCTGAATTTCTTAATAGTGTTACAGGATTTATAGTCAACTACAGACAAATAACCCACAAGTGACCTTTAATATCTGGCTTTTTTGAGAGCTTTACAATGACATACACTAAACCCAAGTCTCTACTTTATCTTGATTTTACTATGTGGAAGCTGAATTTTACAAAGAAGAAATACAACCAAGATTCAAGCCCTATCTGAGAAAATCTTCATGTCAGGAACAAGTTCCATCTGTCTGTGTTCAAGCAGCATGCAAACATCATTCAGTCAATGTCCAAAATGAAGACACACGTAGCAAAACATATAATTATCATTGGCTTACGTCTACGTTTCACTAACCTGCTCTCTGGTGCAATTTTCTAACCCTGTTATCTTGCATTTTTACAAGAAAGAAAACAGAAACTAATGCATCTGCTGGTAACTGGAAAAGAGTCCAAAGCCTTTTTATTTGCTCTGCAACCACATTTAGACTCTATGTGCACTCATTTTAAACTGAAAGTGAATAGGTAACACTTAATTTTTTTTCTCAGATCAGTTGAGCTTCTCTATAATCCCTGTAAAATAGAATACAATCTTTTATTCTATAATGCAAAAGCCCCCAATACTTGTATCTACGTCTATAAATTTGATCAAGCTGTCTTAACTAAAGATGACTTTTCAAACTGGTAAAGCTCAACGGGGTGTGCACAGAAATGAAGACATTTATTCAAAAGGAGGAGTATATATGCCTTCAGAGGAGAAAAATGAAAAGTTCAATGGCAAAAACACCTAAGACATTTACCTTAACCCATCTTTCTGTCACAAATTAAACCCCACCTTTGCTGGCATAAAGGTTATTTAGAAGTAATAGGTTCAGATGATAAGTGACCTCTTAAAAATATCCTATGGCCTCGATACAAAGGGAAGTGCACAGGAATAATAGAGACCAATTAGAAGCTAATGTCAACAGGAAAGAAAAGCAGAGAGGTGATGTGCCGAATAATTGTGCACTGTGTTATTGAGGATATGGCAAAATAAAAAAAAAAAACCCACTCAGACCTGATAACCTACAGCGAGAGCTGTGACAATGTTCACACATACTATAGAGTTGTTTTGAGGATCTTGAAGATGGAATAAAGAGCTACAAGAAAGCAGAATGGAGTAGTGATCTGTTAAAGGTGTAGGATGAAGTCAAAGCTGAGTACAATGATTCTTTTACATGCTTATGCTCTCATTTCTGCACACAACACTGCAAAGCAGTGATATTAGGAGCTAAGGTTTTTTTTTTACTAAGAAAAAGAGGAGAGGTTTAGAGCGTGAATTATGGTTGATTTAGCAAAGAAACGCAAGAAAATATTATTACACAAAGTGAGGGTAAGCTAGAAAGGGGAAGAGCAAGAGATATGACAAATGTCAAGATGAGACCGTTTCATTGGCTGGAGAGAGCTCAGTAAAAGTTAGGATGCAAGATGGATGCTGAATTAGCTGTTGATGGAGGGGGGGGGCATAACAGCAAAAATCTGCTAAAGTTCTGAAGTGGAGCATTAAACTGCCCGTTAAATCTTTTATTTTTGAGCCTTTAAAAGGACCAGAAACTTTGAATCAAGAGAGTCTAACAGGTTGCAAATGAAGGGCGTTGTCCTCCATGTTTAGCTAAATTCATGTATGGTTTTTCAAAATGATGATGTAACACAAACATCAGTCCGTTCTTGGTTCAAATTGTAGATTGTAGATTTAAGAAGAAATTTTGAAACATATGTGAAAGTAAGTTTAAAAGACGACAGTGTCAAAAACATTTTCTGAGAGTTAAGCAACAGATTTGGGGGTCTGTGATGAGCTGGCGACCCGTCCAATGTGTACCCTGCCTCAAGTAGCAGGGATGCACCGGAAGAATAGACAATGGATGGATTATGCAGATGCGTTGCACTTCCTCACTAAAGCATGTGTGTAACCTTCCTCTTCCTCTTTTCCAGAATTTATCATACTTTTAGCTATCTAATCATGGAGTCATTTTTTGCTTTTTTTTAGAAAAATAACTTGGCCCATCACTCCCTGTTCCTATGCTGTATTTTTTTTCCTTTATCTTAAAAAGTCCCAGTCACTTCTTTTGTCCTACACAACTTGTAGAATGACTCAAAAAAACATTCATGTGGACACACACAGGATGCACATGCACATTCATCAAGCTGCTGCGCTGAAAATCTCAACATCTCTCAGTCATTCCACACATGGATGTCCTTCCTCACTCCTCTCCTCTTTCAAGAGGCTATTTTTCTACTCTGAGCTGAGATGAGGACGAGTCTCACCTGACATAGAGCAGAACACTCAACCTTTACACCCAGACGCACAAATGCGTTCCAGGATCTATCTGCATCTGCTAATTGAAACATGCCTCCCCGCAGCTAGCGTACATGCCTCTGTGTGTTTGCAGTTAGTCGCAGCATTAGGATGCTGCAGCACACTCGCGCTGTCCACTGTCAGAGATGTCCACTGTGTGACTTGGGGCAACCATGCAGGCTGCATTACCATATAAATTACATCCATGTTGTTGCTGCCGCCATGGATTGATGGCATTGTTATGGATTCTACGCGTTGGACCCTCATTGAAAACAATCAAAATAAATAGCCTCCTCCTCCCACATAAATAAAAAAGCCACGCACGGGTGCACGAAGAAGCGCACTTGGCTAATGGTTTGCACAAACACACGTTCATGTCACAAGCAGAAACACACAAAACTGGAAAAACCCCTCAAGTTAAGGTGCAGAGGGATGTGCACCTATCCTCTCAACCTTCCATTACGTCTGAACAGCTCTGTGAAGGCTGAAAGCAGCAGATCTGCAGTGTGAATAACTTGCAAAACTTGGAAGCATCAGATTTCTGCTGCTGGTGTGTTATGACTAATTGCAACACAATAACATGTATTTTGGTGTATATTATATAATAACTGTAAGACAGGTAGCAATAAAAACTGTAAGTTAAATTAAACACAAGCATTTATAAGAAAAAAAATTATGACAAAGGCAAGAGCGCCTCCATATTTTATAACTTATAGGAGGGTAGAAGGTGACATATGGACACACTCCTTCATTACTGGAAATATTACTTGGTCTTTGCACTTTATGATGACACCAACTAAACAACAGAGACCTGCCTGCAGCTTCGGGCAGACCTCCAGATAAATCTTGGTTGTTAGTGTGTGTTGTTTTCCTGGAGAAAGCAAGCTTTATTTCCCTTTAAACCATCTGCATAAAAATTCAAGAAACATGAGAAAGGATGCGTTCTGTGAAAAACATGTGGACAATTAATATCCTCCAGCATAAAATAAATTCCACATGAACACCTGCAAAAGAATTTACTCACTTCTGATTCAATTTAGAAAGCAGCCTTGATTAGAGTTTTAATTAAAGTTTACTAAAAGATTAAGATGAGACTGTGGCACATTCTGATAGAGATGGAGGGAAAAATGAGAAATATAACTTTTCCACACAGTTCCAGGCATTTTCAGGATTAAACTGTTGGTCATCAATGCTTGAAAATAAAGTTTTACTCCATTTCAGAACACCCTAAACCAGGGCTACTGAATTCAGTCCCACTGACTTAAATCAATCAAGCTCTGCACAATGACTCGTTAACTCATTCCTGTTGTGCACAGTAAATGTCTGGGCAAAGACTATTTTCTGTTATATGGAAATACAAAGCTTTTGCACAATAAAAAACCCAAACATCCAACGTATGCAAATATGGTTATCAAGTCTCAAATGCATACAGAACTGCTCATGAAAAGAAGGAAAAACAATAGAAAAGCTCACCCCTAATAACATATGATAGATACACACACTTTCAAATTCACACTTGCAAAGGCACCTACAAATACCTACTGAACATAGCAGGGGGCCTCAGAAGCACATGCCATTTGCTGTGGTTGCTATGACAATATAGTTCCATAAAAAGCAAAATGAAAAAAGGGACAGAAAAGAGCTGAAAAGCAAAGAGAAAAATTAAAGAGAAGAAGAAAAAAGATCTAATGGAATGAAAAGAAGAGTGAGAAGCCAGGGGAAAGAGAGAGAGAGAGGAAAAAAACAACAAAGACTGAGTGATCCAGATGTGGCTGCTGCATGGATCTGCCCGTTTGTGCTGTTAGATAGCTCAGTTTGCCATGTTAGACGTAAACTTCACTGATATGTTTTCATGTGATGCATCATGTGAGCGCTTATGAGGATGATTCAGCGCCGTCCTCCTCTACACGAGCACATGCATGCACATGAGGAGAGTCCCTGCAACCCTCCGTGATGGGATCAGGCAAAAGAGGCATGATGTATTTAGAGCTGGTGGATAATGACTGCACTGTGGCCTGTTGCTGAGAGAAACCTCTCCTCTCTTTGATGTTCTGCAGTCTCTATTTATAGTAAGAGCAGAAAAAGGGATTGAGAGCTGGAAAACACAGTAAGCCACATTACGTTCTCCATAACTAGCTTACTGCTGAGCATTGTGCACTTTCAAGGTGAACAAGCTCAAGGCTTCTCATTCTGGGTAAAATTTAAGCTTTTTGCACTGCAGATCATGCATCTGCATGTTGTTGCTGGGTCGGTTATATATCAGAGAGGCATGGCATTGTTAGGGAACAGTTTGCTTTCATCTGAGGTCCCATAAGTCCCTCTTGTTTTGGGGGTGTATGCATTTTTAAAGAGTTGAAAACAATAAGAGAAGGCACAACAGAACCTGGATTTTGCAAATGTTCTTTTAATTTGTGAAGGCCAGCATGGCAGATATAAATATCTTTATTAAAAAATGTTCCCTGCAAAGGGGGAAAAAAACTAAAGGTGGTTCAAATATGCGCATTAGCAGTAATGGACCACAATAGATAATATTTCAATTTGACAACAAAGTTGGCAAAATTGTAACCAGGTTATCTCTTTTTAATAGTCTCGCACAAGCATAGCTATACTGGCCCACAGCACAAAATGTGACACAATACAGACTTAATAATAGTAAAATGACTGCACTTTCTGGGCTGCAAAATGATAATTGCTTAAAATCCAAACATGCCTGCTTTATGCATGATACAAAACTGACACACATGCTCAAAAATGAGATATTAATTACATTATTAAGGCTCTGAAAATGTTACATTCCTCCTCCCCTTACTTTTATGAATTCAAATTTTCGATTTTCTATCAGCACAGTTATTACAGATGTGATATTATACAAGTATTGCATGTTCAGAAATGTTTTATAGGAGATAGGAAGGAAAGCCTAAAGCATCAAGCAAAAGTTAAGTTTTGCTCAGTAACCTTTTGCTTTAGTTTTAGTACAGCTTAGTTTTAGTCTTGGTTGGTTTGGGACGAGCGTAAAAATACTTTGTGCACTTTTTGACTGATACAACTTATAGTCTGGATCAGCCGATACAGATTTTTTAGGGCCGATACCAATACTAATGTTTTCTCCTCAGCTGATGGCCGATACCCCCTGCAGATATTTGGTACTGATACTGCATTTGGCCCCCAAATTCATATAATGGACACAATGAAATCTAATTTTGAAAACTTTATTATGAAAACAAAGAAACAAAGCACTTCAAATAATTATATTAAAAGAAACGGTGCACTTGTAATGATATCAAAAGGAAACATTAAACATGTAATGTATAAATAAAAACCTGTATACAGTAGAGGCCTTTCTGTAAATTATGCCAAGGGGGGGTTGTTGCCAATGCTGCCAAAAAATTGTAAATATCGGCCTAAAATATCATCCAGCTGATGCTTTGGTCTATCCTTATTCTGGAGGGACCTATAGGCTGTATAATACGGTAACTGGTTGGCTGTGCTGATAATAGTGTTTTTTTTGGGGGGCTTTAGGGTTTGAACATAGTTTATGTAAATCTCATAATGACATATTATCAAGATCCATTCTCACTTCTCCAACATCACTAGCGAGAGCTTCCATGTTGCACTAATGTACCCCCAAAACACTGCAATCATCCCGTTGTACAGCTCTTTACAGTCTTTACTGAAATCAACCATTAGATGCTGTTCTGCAGACCAACATAACTATTCCATTTTTATGAAACTTAAGTTCCAGGGACATTTTTTTATGCATAATCTAAAATATGTGAAAACAAACAGTTAATACAACCAAAACTGTTATTACAATGGATTTCCTTTGCAGAACAAAACACAAACTAAAAGATGATGTGATTCAGGATTACTGTTGTAACACATCCTTGGTAGGGTACAAAAAGCCTTTCTCACAATGAAAAATAGTTTTTAGTTGTTACATCTTAACAGACCTTTATAAATATGCTATTGTCACAATTTCTTCATAGATACCCAGATTTCCCCTTCCGTTACAGTATAATAATTGTGAAGCTCATGGTAATGAAACTCACAGTTTTGGATATTGCCATTTTGGGGGGGATGTAGGAAAAATCCTGCTGCATAACTTCCCCTTTTAAGCACTTCGCCTCTCACAGAATATGCTTGGGAGGTGATCCTAATCACTGATTACATTATTAGCTGCTGCCTTAGCAAATCAGATGTTAATTACATCCAGATTGCAAGCTCAAACAAAATGAAAGGTGCAGTTGATATAGCATTAATCTGTCCCAGGACTCAGCCCCCCCTTTACTATCTATCTATCTATCTATCTATCTTGCAAGAACATGCAACTGTCATGCCTGACAATTAACACAGCTTGCATCAGCTGACATCAGCTCACTCTGAGGAATATTGAGGTCCCCGTGCTAATGGACTTAACATGCAGTTGTGCATCTAGGTGTATGCCTAAGTGTGTATTTCAAAGTGCTTGTTTGCGGCCCCATTTTGCACAAACACTCTCTTGCAAACGTGATGCAACTCCCCAAGGCACAACCTGCAAACCCTTTCAGCTCATAAACAGTTGTGCCCAGCCAAGCACAGGCAAAAAAAAGCCTTTACAAGGCACTGGTGGAGGCACACAGCCCAGTTAACTGCTCAACATCAGACTCTTAGTCTCAACCCTTTCACTATGAACTGCAGACCTCGGAGACAAATAATAAATGCTAATCTTTGTAGAACGAAGCCAAGTCAGTCAGCGTAAGCTGAGAGTGTTGAATGAGATTTTTAATTACTGCATGACCTGGGGTATATTAGCACATATTAATGAGGATCATTAACCTAGAGGTAACTAAGACCCCTCCTCCTTAACTACAACTGATAGCACCTCTGCTGCGTGCTCCTATACTGTCAGTGTGATGTGCGCATTGACAAAGAAATATTTTGTAGATGAACAATCCTTCAAGTTTTTGTGGCCATTTGTTAAAAAACAAGGGATGACAGGAGCAGGAACGGTGCAATATTCATCTGTTTTTTTATGCAGCTCAGACAAAAACACAATAATTTTAAAAGGGGCGTATGCAGGAAGTGTGGAGTGCAAAGTGAAAAATGGAGGAGAAAGACCAATTTCAATTGATATATACAAAGGTCAAAGTAATTTCTATGGATAAAGAAGCGGAAGGCATCCAGAAAAAAAGGGAGAAAGTTTCTGCACATCTCCCTTTAACTGCAAGGGGCTGAGTCGGAATAGAAGAGGTCCCATTTTCTAACCCCTGCAGTGTAAATGTCAGGGCTGATGTTGACGTCATCCACCCATCACTTCAGGTTTCTGGACCCCCCACCTACCAGCACACACACACCTACACACACGCAGTGTCCCTTTTCTCCAACCATGTGTCAGCTTCATCTTGTAGTGCCATTACACTGCAGTCCCAGCGGTACAGAGGATACACTTTTATCTCAGAAGAAGGCAGACCAGACGAATTTGGCTTGAAACATTTGCTAAGCACACACACGCACTCACACACACACACATTCTTAAACTCATTCATGCACAGTTGCCTGTGTAAAGATACACTAATACACACATAAACACAGTTTTTTTTTTTTTTATCTCTTTTCTGTCCATTTCTCCCCACTCTCCTGTCTCAGCAGTTTATCCTTTCATCTTTACATAACTGTGGGGTCCCTCAGTGACCTGCTCTAAAAGTAGTTGTTCCACAGCATACACACGCAGCGCTGCTAATCCGGAGAGCAGGGACCCGTCCACCTGAGGCTCATTTCCCCTCTCCAAGTCTATCTCTGACTTTCACAAGTCTGTAAACCAACTGGAATAAAATACCATGGTGATAATAAGCAAACAGTCAGTGTGAGGGGATTCAGTTGCACACATGCGATTATATATATAAAATATAGGTCAACGCAGCAGAAGAGGTCTACTTTGTTCTGCAAAATCCAAAGAAAAAAGTGAGGCCTGTGTTGCTGAGAGATCTGGGAGGTTATAAGCAGAATGGAGGCAATCACTTGAACAGTGAGCTATTCTTTCTGGTGCTGGTACAGAATAAGTGGGCTTAATGCTGCTCTCTGCAAGCCATTTACATCATATTTTGCAATCTAGCGGGAAGTACATATGGCTGAATGCACCATAGTTTGCAGTGCAATTGAATATGGACTACAGCAAGTGGGCCTGAGGTAGATTTTATGTAAATTTTGTATGTGAATGTGCGTGCAAGCCGCTATGTGTGTGTGTGTGCATGCATCCTCTTTCAGTACATGGTGGATTAATTGCCATTCCCAGTGGTTGTCAAGAGAGCGCGAGACTCCTGTGGGACATCTGCACCTTCATTAGAATCTACTGATCATCACAGTGCATTACCAAGAGAGGGTCTGTACCCATCTTTCATCGCTCCTTCCTTCGCCCACCCCCCCGCCTCTTTTCCATTCCTCACCATTTTTTTTAACACGATGCATTACTCCTCTACCAGACCCTGCAGCGCTGTTTTCTTTATATAAAATCTTCATGGCATTTCTGGGTTTATTAGGCTTTATGCAAACAGAAAAAGATGGACTGGAAAAACTGAAATGGATGTGTTAACCCTTTCTTGGTATTCAGCTGCTCAAATACTGGTTTTGTTTCAATTAAAACTCACTCAAGTTTATTCTCAACCTTTGTCAAGGACAACAAAGGGACAGTTTTGTCTCCTCAGCAAGTCTGATGTTGATCTTATTTCCTCTGCAAACAGCACTCTGCATGTGTTTGCAACACGATTGTAAATGCGGGGTTTATAACTGGTTAAACACACCAGCTGGTGGTAATAAACCAGTACATGGGTAAAGAAATAATGGGGAAAAAATGACATCATCATTGCATATCCTCTTACAGTAGCTTGACTTTACATCTATATAAAGTAGATCTAAAAGAAAAAGATTAGGAAGTACCAGATTGCTGTAAAGGACTGCTCCCAAAGCAGCGTGAGGGCCGCCTGCGCTCAAAAAGAATATGAGAGAAAGTTCTAGATGAGGTGGACTTGAGCACAGCTGCTCCACGCTCGCCTCTAAACCTCTGTTCCTCTGTGCATTCTTCTCCCTCAATTTGCAATGGCTTATGATTTCACCGCCTCCCCTCTCATCCTTCAATATTTCTGTCACCCCCCCATTCACCCCTCCCGTGCACTTCCTCTCCGCCCTCATCTCACTTTTTTTCTTCTTTTTTTCCCTCCATTTTCATTCCCATCAGCCTTCCTTTCGTCATTATCTCTCAGTTAATACTTCTTACTGTCTTCATCCTGGTGCAAGTGGTTTCTACCCCCAGGGGGTAGGTTCGCTTGCACTCTACAGACCCCTGCAGACATGTAAGACAGCCCCCCACCCCCAGCCACCACCCCCCTCTACCCCCACTCCCTAACTCTCTCTCCCCTTCTTTCTCCGCAGTGGATGAGAGACGCCAGCTGGAGGAAACTGAGAGAAATGGGCCCAATTACAGCATTGGGAACTGAAAGTTGGCTAATTAACTCTAATTCGCTAACAAACTGCTTTTTCTCCAAGAATCATCTCTCTCGGTCACATGGCGTACACATGCATGGGAATCTGCATTCAGATGTGCTGTAAAACTAAAAAAAAAAAGAGAGGAAAGTGCAAAGACATTCAGCCACATCTACACAACTGCAGGTACACACATTAACAAAAACCATGCCCTCCCTCCCGACACATCCCCTCACACACATACACACACACATGCCCACACAAAAAGCACACAGACCCACTTGCTCAGCTGTATTTACTGCAAGGGCAATATGTTGATTGCGTTAGCGAGGCTGATTATTGCACAGTGACAGTAAAGGAAACAAATGTCTTTCATAGGCAGGCATCTATCTCTGCGAGAGAGCTTCTAGCTATAGACTGAAGCGGCAAATGACTGCGCTGCATCCAGCTATGACAGACAAAAGGAAGGATGCAGGGAGAGGAGGAAGGGGCGAAGAATAAAAAGAAAAGAGTGATTATACAAATGAGGTGCGTTGAGGGGGAAAAAAAAAGTTAGCGGAGCCACAGATGGAGGGGAAAGATTGATGAAAAGGAGGATGGATGGGGAGAGGAGACAAGTATGGAGATGGGGGAAGAGTTATTCTGTATTTTTTGTGCTAATCCTGTGATGCAGTTTGCTCCTGCAACAAAGTAATTAGAGGAAGAACAATACTATTATCCAGTTTTATCTCTGGCAAAACATAAACACGCAACTTCCTTCGTTTATTTCTGTTTTGTTTCTACTAAACCTGACTTTTTTGTGATATTGAACAAAAGTCCTGATGTGTTGCAAAGTTTTCTGTTTGGAGACTGCTTTTTCACAAATGTGCCTTGTACTACAATATTCTTTAAGTTATACGTTTATATGTTTGTTAATATTTAACATTGATCTGTGAGTCATTAAAGAATAAAAAGACAACCAACTCAAAGGAATAACCAGTGTTGTGTTGACACAACGTAGCAAAGAACCAATCTTAAATTTAGACTCTGTGAGAAGCCTGTCGCAAAGACCCTTATTTCTTCAGTTACATCTATGGAAAATGTCAAAGATAGCACAGTTTGACGGAAATAAAATAGAATTTCTGCACCAAAAAGCTGTTTCTGAAAGAGCTGGCTGAAAATATGTCAGCATGGTCTGTAATGTGTCCTTAAAATTTTGAAGAAACTAAACCAGCCAGGGACAAAGAAGTGGCAGGTCTAAAAACCTATCTGCAGCAGGTGAAGAGTTTCTGAAATTGACATCTTGAGGAAAAATAAGAGAAAAAAAATCAAGCAAAGAATTGAAGCAGGACCTGGAGAGATGGATCTGGCTGTTCAGCTAAGCTTCAAAAATGGTCTCCGCAGAAGGGTAGCTGTCAGGAAGCCATTCTCAATGAGAGGAAACAGGGGAAATAGGGATGAGGTATGCCAAATGACAAATGAATTCAACACGTTATTGAAGTGGTGTGGGACCATCTTAATAGAAAATAGAACAAAGGACAGCCAATATCCAAAGAAGAGCTTCAGAAAGTTCCTTCAAAAGTCAGGAGAACTGCTGGACTACAAAGAAAACAACAGGGGCTTCAACGTTCAAGCCAAGGACCCCTAACTGATAGAAAGGACAAGGACCCCCTACTTATGTATAAAATTATATGTTATATTAACCTTTTAAAATCTGAAGTCCCCCAGTTGGAGTGCTTGGAGGACAGATAGTGTCAAACTGACGCTGAAAGAGGGTTCAGGCTGTGTTGAAACTATGTTTTTCTCATATATATACTGCATTCCGGTCCACATTTCCGGCTGTAGGTTGAATCCATATCCGGTGAGGGCTGGACTCTGCCAAGGCTGCCCTTTGTCCCCGATCCTGTTCATAACCTTTGTAGACAGGATTTCTAGATGCAGCCGAGGTGTTGAGGGGATCTGGTTTGGTGGCCTCAGGATTGGGTCTCTGCTTTTCGCAGAAGATGTGGTTCTGTTGGCGTCATCGGGCTGTGATCTCCAACTCTCGCTGGAGCGATTTGCAGTCGAGTGTGAAGCGGCCGGGATGAGAATCAGCACCTCAAAGTCCGAGACTATGGTCCTCACCCAGAAAAGAGTGGAGTATCCTCTCCGAGTCAGGGGTGAGGTCCTGCCCCAGGTGGAGGAGTTCAAGTATTGCGGGGTCTTGTTCATGAGTGAGGGAAAAATGGAGCGGCAGATCGGTGCGGCGTACGCAGTGATGTGGACTCTGCATCGTGGTGAAGAAGGAGCCGAGCCAGAAGGTGAAGCTCTCAATTTACTGGTTGATCTACAGTCCTACACTCACCTATGGCCGTGAGCTGAAAGAAAGAGATCGTGGGTACAAGCAGCTGAAATGAGTTTCCTTTGCAGGGTGGCCGGGCTCTCTCTGAGAGATAGGGTGAGGAGCTCGGTCATCTGGAGGGACTCAAAAGCCCCGTTTCCACCCGCGGGTCTGGGTCGGGTCAGGTCGGGCCAGGCCGGATCGGGTGGGTTTTGGTACGGATGTGTTGATTTCACGCTGCGTCCCCACAGCAACCTGTACCCTTACTCTGGAGGCGCTGGACAGCGCTGCTACGTGATCGCGTGACATCATCGCTGTGCAACGCTGTTTAACCAAAACACCGCGCCACACATGACAGAAACAGAAAAGAAGTCACCCCAGCTTTGTTTTTACGCTTGGTCACGCGGGAAGTGAGATTTTTCAACAAATCAATGTATTGCTTTGTGTTAGCTCCACCTCTTTGGTCCGGATCGGTTAGATCAGTACCCCTACCGAAGGGTGCCAAAAAAGTAGGCCGGGTCGGGTCAGATATAAGGGTACCCGTCCCAGTTTTTATCTGTGGAGACGCAAAAAAACGAGTACCGATCCTGCCCGACCCGACCCAGACCCGCTGGTGGAAACGGGGCTAAAGTAGAGCCGCTGTTCCTCCACATCGAGAGGAGCCAGATGAGGTGGCTCGGCATCTGGTCAGGATGTCTCCTGGACGCCTCTCTGGTGAGGTGTTCCAGGCACGTCCCACTGGCACAAGGCCTAGGGAGACCCAGGACACGCTGGAGGGACTACGTCTCCTGGCTGGCCAGGGAACGACTTGGGATCCCTCAGGATGAGCTGGTGGCTGTAGCCGGGGAGAGGGAAGTCTGGGCTTCCCTGCTTAGGCAGCTGCCCCCGCGAACCAAACTCGGATAAGCGGCAGAAGACGGTACGGTACGGTACGATATACTGCATTCCCAAATATGTTTATATTTCAATAAATAATTGCATATATTTCCTGTTTTCCTGGAAATGAGTCCAAACTTTTGACTGGTACTGTATAAAGAAATGAGAAGTAACTCAAGAGAGTCGCACTACTGTCCATATAAAGCCTGTAGGATGTTTCATTACACACTGCATCTGGAGTTATGGTGTAAAAAACACTTGAAATAATGAGATGATCTATTTGGTCCAATCAGAATGGGTGTCCAATGGGTTCAGCTTTTCTGAAGTGGGATTCAAGTGCAGACACACTCATATGCAAGCACACACACACACAAAAAATAACACGCACAGCATGAGTAAGAGGGGGTGAAAGTGTCTCTTGAAGAAATTGTTTGAGTCCGGACATTATCTCATCCCTCTCAATGATTTGTGAAACCCTCCCCAGTAACCAGATGTAATAAACAACTCCTCACTACGTGTGTGATAATACACATCTGAATATGGGCAGCAGACTCAAAACCACACGCAGCTTCTCTCCCTCACTTCTCCTTTTCTCGCCTGCTTCTCCCTCTTCCACCAACCTCAGCTTTGTTCACGTCCAATAAATTCGCTGCCCGCTGCCTTCCTCTCCAACTCTACCTTCGTATTGATTTCCCCGCAACAAGATTGATAGTCAGTCCTCTTCCTCTCTCTCGATCAGTTTCTCTGATCCACCTCCTTTCCACTTGCCTTCTCTCTGTCCCTCTCTCACACCTCATTAGTGCCGATAATACCTCGAGTAGCTGAGGACACCATTCACTGTACGCGTGTGCGTGTGTGTGTGTGTGTAATGATGTCCACACACTCCAGTAAGGAATGTGTCTGGGAAAGGGAGATGAGTTTCCCCCTCTGATCCCATTTCTCCGTCTGGACCCTGCTCTCCTTTGCGCTGGGAGAAAATCCGATGGAAATGCAATCACAATCAGTTAGGGTCCAGACGAGGACACACACACACACACCCACACATGCACAGGCATGGACAAACACGCTCTAGCCCACTACTGCAAGGGAGCCATGCAGAAAATTGTTTTGGACATGGTGATGAGAGGAGGGGGGCGGGGTGTCGGGGTGTGGTGATGGTGGGGGAACTTTTTAATTTACATTTTTAATGTAAAATATCATTCAAAGGGGGGAAAGTTAGGCATCTCATTATACTGCTGCTTTATTACGCAAAAGGCACATCAGTCTCAGCGTGCTGTGTCCTGGAAAATATGCACACTCACACATACATAAACACATGCGTGAACAACCTGCGGAGCCCTCCAGCAATAATCAGCAAGCTAAAAATGGGGTCCTCCTCCGACGCCATAAATCAAGAATAATCTACTCTGCACTCCAGATGTCATCAGTCACAGATAATCTATGTCTCTGGATGGCCCGTTCAACTCATCCATCCAGGTGAGGTCAAACTCCAAACCGTCTAAAATCTCTTCGGAGCGTCGGCTTCTTTTCTTTCTCTGCTCTGCTCTTGTCACAAACACATAACAGCTGGTACAAAATGAAGAGAAAGAGTTGCAGTCTGAGTGTTCCAGGTCCTCAGTTTCATTTTCAAACTCTGGAGACAATAAGTATGTGTAACGGCAGAAACTGATCCTTCTCATTATCATACTTCCAAATACATTTTAGGTTCTGACCAGCAAATCTAAAAAACTCAACTTACCTCAACTTTATTTGTAGCGCACTTTGAGGCAAGATTTAAATGAGACTCGTGAATGACGTGACTGGCGGTGGGGGTAACTGCAGCCATCAGCCAAACCGGGTTGGAAGCACAAACTGATGCTATAACGTTGTTTTTAATACGCTGATAGAAGTCTTTTTCTTCGTAGTGCCACTTTTTAATGTTCTTCAGTTGATCTAAATCGTTTGCTGACGGCAGAACAATCCATAGCTATCCCTTACAGTGTTTAAGTCCATCGCGGCCGTCTCCTTCCTAGATCAAAACTGTCGGGGGCGCAGATGCAGCGTCAATTGACATCACATCTGCAGGACTGCGCGGGAAATTTGGCCACCGGATCGCAGCACATTATGCAGCACACAGCCTGTTAAAGGCAACCGAGACAGATGTGGGTGGGCTCACTCTTTTTTAACGCTTCATCACCCATTAGTATTAAAAACACAAGTTCATTAGTCATTGTGCAGAGCCCGATTGGCTATTGGATCTATACAATTTGAGTCAGGTGTGTTGGAGCAAGGACAGATGGAAAACCTACTGGATTGTGGCCCTTGTAGGACCGAATTGATTAGCCCTGTTTTAAGGCATCAGATACAGACATGGAGTGATGTTACATTTCTTTTAGGTTGTTTTTTTATGTAAACTGTATTTTCAAAACCACTGAAGGTATCACAGTTATTTGACTGTACTATAAATTAAAGGAAAGGCTAGATTCACAATAGTAATTCAAATAACAGGGAACTGAAGATGCTAATAATAAACAAAAATTTACAAAATTATAATTCAGTGATGTAATATATTGCTTTTGAATTGTGGTTGGAATTAATAATAAAAAATAAACAAAACTGTCCCAGACACATTAAAGCACCTGTGTCATGGTCATTGGACCAAAGTACCTGTCAACAGGTGTCGAAGTCTTTTTAAACATTACAGAACACACCTGATTGCAGTGATTGCCTCAAAGCTTTGCTCAATAAAATTTTAGCTTTGGAGCTCCATCATGCTTGTCTACTTGTTTTATTTTTGTGTTTTTCTTTTTAATATTTCTTTCAAACCACATTCCAAAATGTCATGATTTTCATATATTCTTTTTTTTTCATTACCACTTTTGTCAATTTCAACTTATTTCACTGACTACTCTTTTTTTTTCCCTTTTTTTTCCAATTTTAGGGTATGAATCACTTTTAGGACGACTGTATATACCTAAGAAAAGAATGACATGAAACCTGTCCTTAACACAACAGAGGTTAAAACTAAGCGCTGATCACTAACATAAAACCCTTTCAAAACAGCTAAAACACAAACTGTGATACGATAATCAAATGAAATATAAAAGGAAAGGAAAAAAAAAATCTAAATCAATTAAAAAAACAGTAAAAACAATAAAATAATCAAAACAATTAAATAAAACAGGAGTCTTATGCTGGGTTGAAGGCCAGGGCATAAAAGTGAGCTTCTGTCTCTGGAGGTTCCGAGGTCTCGGAAGCTCCGTCCCCTGAGCTCCCGCCGTGACCTTGGAACCTCCAGAAGCAGCTGATCAGCAGATCTGAGGCACCAGTTGGGGAGTAAAATGAGGTACTGTGGGGCAAGATTTAAAAACAAATAAAAGAGTCTTAAAATGTACTGTAAAACATCCAGGCAGCCGATGAAGCGATGCTCAAACTGGTGTAATGTGATTTCTCTTACGAGCTCCAACCAGTAGACACGCGGCCACATTTTGGACTAGAAAAAAAGTTAGTATTATTATTTTCTATTTGTTTTGTTAAGGTGAAGGCTGCACCGAAGCTCTGTGCTAAATGATTAAAGAGTGAACTCAGACAGCAGGGAGCTGAGAGAAACTGCATGGCCGGGTGATGATTCCCCCACAAGACAGATTAGACTTGATTTTGAAATTAAACAGGAGTATGAAAGAGAGGTATATGTAAATACTGAGTAGTGCAGCTTCAGGTGTAAACTCCTGCTTGGTGCCAGTGGGGGTGTGGTATGGCTCCATTATTATGAGACAGTTTTGCCGTCTTTGCAGTGAGAGGAGGGTTTCTGTGGTCCGAGGGCAGAGGTAATTTTCACTATAGAATACATTCCAAAAACATTTGCTTTTTACACAGAAAAAACCTGTTAATGTTATTGATCAGGACTAAAAAAGATTCAATCATAAAGTTTCCATCTCTTTGGCAATAATAATCCATTTTTTTAACATTTGGACAAACTTTTGTTCATTTTTTTTTGTGGGAAAGAGCTACAGATGGACATCACCAACTCTGTCTCTGTCAGCTTCTACTTCCCTCAGTCAAACGAGGCACTATGAGCTTCCGGTGGTGACCCACCTCTGGGGTCACAGTAAGTGATGTCTTGCCAAAAATGAGACTGTGTGGCTCTCCAAGGCCCCCGGGCCTTCCCCATCGCACCCTATGTCAAAAACAATCAGTGCAAAGCCATCAGTTTGATGTCCAAACTGCCGTGAGGATCAAACACCTGCAGGAAGGCTGGCGGGGATGCCTCAAACGGCTTGTGTCCACGTCCTCGCCTTTGACATACTGTGCAAAAGTTTTTTTTTCGGCACTTAAGATCTGTAATGCAGTATCATCGTTAAAGATGGGATGTTTGGCTTTGCAGCATAAAAGCGACCTCGAACATACAGCAAGTGTCATAATGAACTAACTTCAGTAGCAAGACGATCAAAAAGTTCTAACACAGATGGTACGGCCCCAACGGAGCCCTGAGCTCACTATGGAGTCAGTCTGGAATTTCATGAAGTGGTAGTACACACTGAGACACAATAATTCCACCCAAAACTGGCGAGTTCTCCAAGATTGTTGGAACAAACAACATGCAGAGAAAAACTACGCTCAGATTGTGGAAGTTTGTAGAATCTGTCCCGTTTTAAAGGCAAGGTTTAATCTAACTTTTCTCCATTTGCCTCAATTTGCGTAAATAAGCTTACATGTGTGTTTAAAACTTGGCCCCGACATGCAGTCATTTAAATTCAAGACCTGCTTGCTTATCATGTCGACTGGCAATTTTAAAGCAGCGGGATTCACGCCTGCGCTCTGATAATCATGCTGCAAAGACCCCCCTTGTCAAAAAAAAGTGTAGTTTCAAATTGTAATGCAAACACAGTTGGAAAGTGAACCTAACGCTGCCCTTCCTCTCCTTCCTTTTTTTTTTCTCCTCTCTCCTTTCATGCTGCTTTTTGTCCTCCACAAGTCTCCTGCAGTTCTTAAAGGCTGAGACGGCACTGTGGGAGTGTGATCACTACTGTGTCCACATGCGCACAACCAGACACACACACATACACACACGCTATGAGTTTTCTTTGTACGACAGGGGAAAAAAAAAAGAGAAGAAAAAGAAAAGCACCTTTAGAAGTGTATCTGTCAAAATGAAATTGCTGGCTGCATTACAAGCCTTTGAAGGTATTGAAAACTCATTTTTACAATCACCCCACAGGCAGGTAGAGAGATGTCTGCGCGAGAGTGTGGGGAGACAGTTTCCACCAGCTGGGTTTGGCAATATTCTCTGTTCTTTTAGTCAGTTTGCAGCTGATTATTATTGTCTTGGCTGCAGTTTGTTGCTGAGCCTGTTGTTATTCCTCAGCCCTCCCCTCACCCACCACATCTTCTTCTCTTCATCTGGATAATCCTCACCTCTTTCTTCTCTCCAAACTATAAGCAAAGTCATTTCTCCCAGAAACCACCCGCTGGGGAAAAACAAACTTTCAAAGCCAGCCAAACAATGACTCACACATGCACACATTAGTCTATGAAAAGACACACTCCCGCGGAGGGACATCAAGAGCCACTGAACGGACATAATGGTTTTCTGATAATTATTCATAAAGGTGACTTTTGTGTGAGTGCCACTAAGTGGCCAAGCTCCGCAGCATGAAATGAGCCCGGAGTCGGTCATAACACACACAGATGATCAACACTATGGCCGGAATAACACACACGCATATATTCAGATGGGCTATCAGCTAACGCACACACATGTATGCAGATTCCATGACTGCCTCATCATGACATTTTCAATTAGCTGTTAAGGACAGTCTGGCCACACGCTGATGGCCAAGACCTCCATCTGGAGTTACTGCAGTCAAACAGGGAGGCGGATGGATGGACAGAATGACAGACAGGCTGATGGCACTCCATGCAGATTAATTCGGAGAGACGAGGAAGGCAGGGTGGAAACAGAACAGGGATGGAAATAATCTGAAGAGTCAGTGAGCTGTGCTTTTAATGGGATTGCAATATGGTCACGGAGAACATATGGTTGGTCTCCGACTCAGTTTTTGCTTACATTACACTTCCGGCTCCACACTGATATAAGTTGCGCTACTTTCTTTGAACTTATCTCTCCCACATTCTGCTTGAACCCGCTTTTCTTTGCTGTTTCTGGGATATTAGCAACATCTATGCTGCAGCAGAAAACATCCACAACCGTCCCAAAGGAGCAGGAGTGCTGAGGAGGGGGGCTGCATCACCCTTCCATGATCTCTCCCATGAGAAACAACCCTCTGTCTCCATCTCCAGTTTCCGGAATGACTTCTTAACGTTCCCGTACGGAGGAACTCACAGAGTAATTGTGAAAAAGAAAAGCGCCAATGAAAAACGGCAAGGACAAACTAGACTTTTCCCTCCGTCTGTCCACCTTTATGCCCAGACCCCTCTTCATCCCTCTCCCTCCATCTCCTTCTCTCCATCACCCTCTCTTTGGTGCAGGATAGTAATCCCATTAGGATCAATATTCCAGGCGAGTGAGCATCCTTTCACTGCAGCAATTACAAACCTTTAGAGACATAAAGGAGAGCATTTCTTCACAGCTTAGACCATCAATCAACTATTTAGCTTCAGAGTCAAAGGATGTTGTGTCTGTATGTGAGTGAGAGTGTGTGCGTGCATGCATGTGTGGCTAAATCCTGCAGTATTGTTCTGTCTGCGTTACTGAAACGACTGTTGGTGTTTTGGCCTTATAGATCCTATTATGGCTGCATATCATTGAGGGTCTCTCCATCTCCCTTGCGAGTTCTTGTATTTGTAATATCCACCGTGCGATTTCACACACAGCTAAAACTGGGTGTTTAGCAAGGGGTTAACATTTCATGCCTTCACATCATCTCCCCTGCACCCACCCCACCCCTCCACCATGCATGCTCTTTGACTTCCAGCTTGAAATCCACATGTGTTGCCTCTGCAGCAACCCACCAGACGAACATGCAGCATATGCTAATTTAACAAGCTTTGAACCAAATTCTTTGACAGCTGTTGAGCTTGCATATGATGATATTCCTCGTACAAAAAAAAAGAAAACCCAAAACACAACTGGGTTTCTGTGAACATAAATACTCACTATCTCCCTCTTGAGCCCCCCCCTCTTTCCACTCCCTTTTTTCTGTCTCTAATGAGGTGGCATGAGTGACAGGAATGGCGAGGGCATATCACTTCTCATCTTGTCAGATCAGCAGCCACTTGTGCCCCTCAATGTCACAGGCCTGCTCTTTGCCTGGAGGCCCCCACCTTCCATCTATGCAGCCACCCCCCCCCTTTCAATCTGGCACGTTTTGCACTGAGACAGAGGCTCAGTCGAGTCACATCTGGAGGCATCCTCAGTGGCAATGATAAGTGCACGAGAATGGAAAAATGCAATTCATTTAAAGGCTTTATATACATTCCCTGCAGTGAAAATTTAATCTAAGTCTGTTTTAAAATTTGTTAGAGGGTATAACAATTTAATCAGCTCTTTGGTGGAGCAGAAAATAGAAAATGCTATACTGTAGCTTTGATGCAGCAGTGTTGGCTACAGCGGATCCCCAAAAACAACATAAACTCAAAGTTAAAGCCTGCAAAGACACCCGAGAAGTGAAAGATGTGAGGGGCTAGCTATTTTTATCAACAATCCAGAGCTACATCATAGCCTGTGGCTCATAGTGTCAAAATGATCGTTGTAATTCTTTGCCATGAAAAAATCCAATTAGACTATCATTAAACCAGGCTGATGATGAGGTTCTGTTTATCGTTAACTGCACATTATTCGATTCTTCATTTAACAGGCAGCGCTTCATTTACTGATGATCCATTTAACAAATGCTTTTCTAAAACTTTCTTTTGGCTGAAAGTGCGCTTTTTCTTTTTTTTTGTTTGAGCATGTTTATGTGGAGTGCTACACAGAAAATAAGGGTTTAATGTCTTTTTTTTTCTGTTTGACACATTCCGTCTGCCTTCATGCAATAACAAGTTCCTCCTCCAAAGTTCTTCAGACATATGGCCGCGTGTGGAAAATAAACAAAACAAAGGGAGTGGCAAGAGGTTTGAGTGGCTGCGTACAGTTCAGAGAAAAGGAATGGAGCCCAAAGCGTGCATGCATGTATGGAAGGGTTTTAGTCAAAGCAGCAGAAGGGGCTTGATGGCACTTGTAGTGGTGGATTAACTGTTACATCCCTAACAGAAAGCCGTAGCAGGAGAGAGGAGGGCTGAGTCTAAAGCCGAGCCCTCTTTTTTGTGGGGGATTTTTTCATTTTTTTAACCGACAATAGAGCTGGGGGGACAGATTGGCTCCTATAGGGCCAGCACTGTCTGTTCTTGTTTCCTTCATCCCATTTCTATAAATCTCTAAACTCTGCACTCCAAGAACAGAATCTGCTGCAGTTTGTGCAGCATTTGGAAAACGGTGGAACCAAATTTGCCTTTCGCACCCTTGTCCCTTTTACAGAATCTACCCCGATACGGCTACTGCACATCAATTCCTCTGGCTTTCCATCACATTATCTCACTTCAAGCATGCACATATTTCCACACACATTCCCAAGCACTCATGCACACATGCTGCAGGGCTCCACACCGATCACCCACTCGTTCCCTTGAAAGCCCTGGAGACGGAGAACACAGGCTAACAAGGGAACGGGGGATGAAAACACAGTGCTGGAAGACACAGGACTGAAGACATCTTTCCCTCAGAATCAAACTGTGCATCTTCGTCTCTTTCTCATAGACCATCTCCCACAGGACATCAGAATGCCAAACCAAAGGCCTGCTGTGTCTGTTTACTCTGTGGCACAAGTGAGGAGACTGAATCAAACTCATTTCAATAAAGAGAAATTATATCTCCTCTGATGGCAGTGTGTGTAAGGGGGAAATTTGCTATGAAAGCTGCTTTAGTGAGCAGTTACGTCCTTTTCCAACAACTACACTGCAAAAACAGTCTATCTAACCGAGTTTTACAGCCTTGGATTCAACAAAAAATCTCTACAATCTTAATTCAAGAGTAACAAGAGTAAGATTATCATTCATGCTTTGAGAGTATTCATTCATTTTCTGAACCACTTATCCAGTTCAGGGTCGTGGGGGTTACTGGAGCCTTTCCCAGCTGTTTTCAGGTCACCAGTCTGTCGCAGGGCCAACACAGAGACACAGACGACCAAACAATCAACCTAACATGCATGTCTTTGGATGGTGGGAGGAAGCCGAAGTACCCGGAGAGAACCCACACATACACGGGGAGAACATGCAAACTCCATACAGGAGGCCATTGTTGGAATTGTTCAAACCCCCTCCCCAGCCGGGACTCTAACTAGCGAACCTTCTTACTGTGAGGCTGCAGTGCTAACCACCTCACCATCATGCAGCCAGCTTTGAGAGTATAAAGTCATGAAAAAAATTAAGAGACCACCCTTGTTTTCTCATATTTCTTGGTCATTTTAATGCCTGGTTCTACTAAAAGTGCATTTGTCTGGACATATATATAATGACAACAACAAAAATAGTTCATAAGAGCTTAATTTAAGAACTGATATCTAGCCATTTGCTTCTCTTGATTTTGGTTATTAAATTCTTACATCAATAGCTGTGGCATTGTACTGCCAAAAACAATGTTTTTAGGCATTTTATATTTTCTTTTCTGTCTCTTTCAGTCACATGATTCACACCACAGTTGGTACTCGATTGCATAACCATTATTTTTGATGACAAGGGTGGTCTCTTAAATTTTCCATGGCTGTATGTCTTATGTTTCTTACTTAGCAACTGAATCTTAAAACTGGTTATTACTGTATGCATCTTAAGTTAAATTATCTCACTAAGACACCTTTTCAGATCACTTTGTGTCTTTCACTTCCAATTTTAGCTGCAAAAACTTGTTTTAAGACCTTCCTGTACCACACAGGTTTTTTGTAATGAGAAAAAGTAAGTATCTAGACTTTAGACTAGTGGGAACTAGCTTAAAAAAAGCTGTTAGTAAGTGACGTGGTGCGCAACTAATAGTCAGCTGCAACGTCACAGTCGCGTCCTGGATGGGAAACTTACATACTGCTGTTTCTGAGCTCTGGAACACCTCTGGGCAGTGATATTATCTTACCCCACTGGCAGATTAAATCACTTAAATACAGTCTGATTCTTCTCAATTTCAGTGGTTTTGAACTCATTAAAACCACAAATTTTTGCAGTGTTTAGGAGCAAAATACCAGGTAACACACATAAACTATACAAGTTCCTGTGGCATGACTGTTAAATATACAATGTTGTGGCACACCCCAAAGAACCAGCAAAAACGGTCACAGTTGAGCGCGATAACACAAAGTTGACATTTGTGATTTAATTCAAACAATGAGAAAATTGAACACACAGCATGATAGCTTCCATGGAAAGCATACTCACTGCTTTAGAGTTTGTTTACAGAGGAAACTGACAATAATTGTTATACGCTCGTCTTGAAAAAACGGATAGATAACACTTCTTGGAATGCAAACAATAGCATCAGAGTTTGTTTATCTCCTTGCACGTTTTTCAAATTACAATGTCAAAGGAATCACACTGGGAATCAGCTATTTTCCTTTTTGACCACACGCCTGCCAGACATATTTAGAAACAATAAATGCATGGAAATTCAAATTGAACCCAGCAATATGGATGCATTAGATGTTTTCTTTGTTTTCTTGTGGGTTTCCCTGCTCTTTTGCAGCATGTTAAGCATATGTATGCACACAGTGGTGAACAGATATGTGCTGACAGACTGGCAGCCTTTATGAGAGCTTGCAGCTTTGTCAGACCGTAGGCTGACTGAGTGATGAGGAGAAGGGCAGCAAATTAGAAAATGAGTGGAGAGGAGCATGGAAAGCAGGGGAGGTGCAAAGAAGAAGAAGAAGAATGGACAGAAGAGGAGGAGGGCAAGCCAGATGACAAGACTTGAGAGGCCGGGCTAAAAGTGTCATAAAGGTTGCTGTGATTGTGTTTGAAATGTGGTGACGGAGACAAGATGAAGAGGAGAGATTGTCGTCATTAAAAGATGGATGGAGGAAATGAAGGAGGAGTGGTGACTCACCTACAGACGGAGCAAAAATGGGAAAAAAACTGTAGGTGTGTGAATCAATTTTGTGTTGCTAGAGGACGAGTGGCAGAGTGTAAAAAGAAATATGACCTATTGATTGGCTGTATAGAAAGATGTCAGAGGTTGGGAAGGTTGGGGGTGGGGGGGTTACCAGACCACGGTTTCCTTCCTTTTCCTCTCCTCTTTGTATTCACATTACTTTCATTTCCTTTAGATTTAACCACTTGCCAATACATCTTTAGCATCAAACCAAAGATTTGGCTCTGCGACAGATAAAATCTGATTATTAGATGATTCTGATGTGTGGTTAAGGTAAGCGCCTGGGGGCTGTGGTGTATTATTATGTGAGAGTGTTAGACAGGGGGACAAAGTGGGCTTCCTCAGATTGACAATCCAATTAAATGGCTGTGGCTGTGTTAAGAGCAGCTGCAGACCTCTCAGTGAGGCGACAAACAATGCTGGCCTACATAGACACTTGAATTTAGAAGTGCTTTGATGTCAGCGTAGCCAGCTGGGAGAGAAAAATCTCATTGCATTATGACATACATGTAGCAAAAACGTCTCATATCATCACATAATCTCTCGTCTTACAGGATGCCACACGAAAGATGAGCATGAGGCTTCCCCCCCGAAGGAACGCAGGAAGAAAGAAGATGACTCGACCTTGTTGATGGCGCTTGGCTTTCTCTAGCTGCAATGGCAACCACCCAGATTCTACCTATAGTATTTGCAAAGCGCCTCTATAATGAGCACCCTCCCCTCATGCTCACCTTGGCAGTGATTCTGTGTTTGCAGTTGAGGAGATCAGAGGAGCGGGTTCACAGGAAGCCTATAGACACACCAAACAATCCAAATGCCACGCAGGTGATTGATTAGCTGGCCTGACCTGGACACCTGCGTCAATGAGATGGATCATGAAAGAGCATGAAAGGGGAGGATGTTGGAGAGTGTGTGTGATGGGCTCCTAATACTGCTGGAAAGGGCTGTTTAGATCAACTGCTAGTCTCTAGCTTAAAAATTGATGAGGCTGCTTGATATTTAGAAGAGCGAGGGAGGAGGGGGGTTGAAAAGTGACATGAACTTTATCTTTATTGTGTGTATCATCTTAAAACATCCTTATTTCTCATCAACATCCATTTTCTAATGTCTTTTTTCACAATTCCTAAGCAACTCATGGATAGTTTATGGTTGGAGAGGTATTTTACCTCTAAAACAACGTATAGACCCGTTTGCCGATGCTCCTTCTTCATGCGTTTCCTCTAAGCTTTAGGGGCTAATGAATAATTCCACTGCTTTAGGGTTCAAACTGTTTAAATAAGATCTGCTGAGTGATTCATACTTAATTTGCTCTGGCTGAATGGGTTTCAGGCATCAACTGTATATAAAAGATGGACATGGTCACACAATGTTGCGACTGGTTAATGGAGTGTCTTTCCAAATCTTTATTTCAGTATTTTTTGTTGCTATTTTGTAGGCATGTCTGATATTATCAGCAGATATCTGCATTAAAATTTGATATCAGAATATATTGGTAAAGGTTTTTCCAGGCTGATAATTTTAAAAACAAAATCTCGCAAATCTCATTGTTCCTTTACAAAATCTCGTGAGATCTTGTTGCATTAGCACCGGTCCAGCATGTCAAAAAGTGCCTGTTATTTTGTAAGAACTTCACATCCCAGCATTTCCCAGATTTCAGGTCTAAATCCAGGACCAATCCAAGGTTTCTGGCTTGGTCTTTAGCCTTTAACACCAGCACTCCCCAAAATTTTCTGATTTAAGAATTAAGAGAAATCAAGAGTTTGACAATACTGAATATTGGATATCATAAAAAAAAGCCAATATCAAACATCCCAACTGTTTTGGGTTTGGTTGGGTTTTATTGAAAATTCTGGACGCAGTGAATGCCCATTTTGTTACTTGGCAGTGTATATATTCATGCCTCAATCTAAATCTTTCTCGAAGGTTAACTGAGCTGCATGCAGAAGTATTTTGTTCTATGGCCCTTCATTTTCTACTTGAGAAATCAAAAATAGAGTCATTTGTGTGATGACAGGTGAATTAGTCCTTGTTGGAACTGCTTATCATCAGCACTGAAACATATCTGAAGGTCAAAGCTCTTATCTGTAAGATATAACCAAATATCACAAGTAGACGCTGGTTTAAGAGTCACCTCTACAGTCTGATCCTCAAGAGCCGCTGTCTCGTTCAAGATGTTTGCCTGCTTTAGCACATCTGACTAAAATAATGGTTGATTTGGAAGAACTTGAGAATCTAAAACCTGCAAGACTTTCAAATCTCTTGTCATTTGCTACATTTTTTAACTTCAAGGTAGAGTCCGAAGTCCCCCCACCATTTCTGTTTGCAAACAACAGCATTCAAACTGAGCGCCCCTCCCTCTCAGGCTAATAGCCGCCTCGTTCTTCAACCTATTCAGTTTCAAGCTTCTCCTTCGGATCTCAGAAGCGGGTAAAAACCAAACTAATATTAACCCTGGTTTTCCAACTTGCATTATCTAAAGCTCTTTTCTTCGGTGCATCCCGTTTTCTTTCTTTCTTTTTTTTTTTTTTTTTTCTTCAAGAGTTCAAGTGACTGGCGTCTCCGCCAATCATGAGCTTATTCCCACACAGCGTCATGCCCTTTGCTCTGTCATTGGCTGGCAATATAAACAGAAATCTCCACCCCGAAAAATCCCGAACACAACAAAACAAAGCTAAAGAGCGAATTACAGACAGGAAGAGAGGGAGTTGCATTCAAACCGCACGGTTTGAGATGGATTTCACTTGCACAAGTCTAACGTTTATTCTCAGGGGGGAAACGTCGGACACTACCTTTAAGTAACACTTTTAAAAAAAAGAGTCTAAAAACACACTTTAAGGATCAATTAAGGGTCTGCATATTTTTTTCCTTGACATTATAATCAAATGCAAAAGGGATGCCAAAGGTCTGTTCATACGGTAGATTTTATAGTATCAGAACTAGAGGAGGTGGTTTTAAAGAGAAAAATCATTACTGCCCAAAAATATTGAAAAGAAAATACAAATAAATTTGTGTGGATGTGTGTAGAAGTTAGTGTTTGCAGATTCCTTACACTTAACGTGTTGAAAGTCTTGCTTTTGCTCCTCTGAATGTCAAAACATATATATATTTTAAAAAGTAATGATGTTGACTGTAATAATGTTGTGATGTAATCAGTGTGGAATGTCAGTTTGGGAAATTCTGACTCATAGTTCTTTAAGTCTGAAATATGTGGATGTTAACCATTTGGGAAAGGTTTAATAAAGAGATGCTATCAAGCTGATTACATTAATTATGGAATAGGATCTACTTCCCTCATAGGGTTTGACCCGTATGAGTAAGAAAAAGTAAAAAAGAAAAAAGAAAAAAAAAGCCACCCTCAGCCGCGCAGATTCTAACTTTTCTGTTTCTTATTTGTCTCCTGCAGGAGGTACGATGATAAGTCGTTTCACTGCCTGTTTAGAATATCCCTGAATATATCATGAAGCTGATTTGGACTTGCGATGAAGTGAGCAGTTGTTTCGCGGGCGCCACAACAAACAGATATGACACTGAATTCGATTTAAGGTTTTCCTGAAGTATCACCATCCTTGAGACCAGATGAAGCCCCCGAGGCAAAATATAATGAGTGAGAGAACGAACAGATTTTATTTGCTCAAAGCAGAGTCAAGTGCATCCTCCATTGTTTCCTGCAAGCCTTATGTCGCAGCACACATCCGACGCAATGAGCATGTGTTCCTTTTATCTGCGCGCCTCCTCGCCTTGTTCCCTTCAATATCTGCGCGGTGGCAACAGAACTGTGTCGACCAATTTATGTGGAGGTGCATTGTCCCGAACGAGGCCCATCTATATAATCAAGGCTACCTGATGAGACCCCCGGGGAGCAGAAGGGTAAGGAAGGAAAGGATGGATGAAAGAATACACAGGCGTTATACAAGGGGGGGTGGGGGATGAGGGTGGGAAACAGGCGCCGAAAAACAATGAGGCAAAATCTGAAGATAAACGAGGCGCTATTTCAGTGGCAGGATTTATGTACTGTCAACATTACCCTCGCTATTAGGGGGAATCCAATTACTCTGCGCTTCTCCTTTCTTCCCCTTTCTCTTTGGTCGAGAGGGAATAAGAAAGCAAAGAAGTGAAGGGTGAAAAGAAAATGGACACAGAGAGAACAAGAACACAACTGTTTGATTAGCCCTATTTATGTCGCATATGTAGAAATGAAGAAGATAGAAGGCAGGAGTAAGTGGCACAGACTAAAAGATCAACACCGAGCTCCTGTACATGTGAGCGAACAGAGGGGACAGATTATAAAAGCGAGAGAGGAACGGGAGATTTAGAAAGACAGAGGCTCCCTCTAGATTTAACTGCATGCACCTCTGCTTTTAAACGGCTGATAAATTATACATGAAGGATGCTAAGACAATAATTATGAGCTGTTTTAGTGCAGAAGAGCAGGATGAGGACAGACCGACAGCGGCAGAAAAGGAGAGAGGGCAGCTTTAAGTCGGCCAATAAATTCTCCCTGCAAAAACCTCCGGAGAGCAGGGAGGGGGCAGGGGTGGAGGAATCACAGTGCATTAACATGATATCATGAAGGCTACACGGAGTCAGGAAGAAGCAGAATCTTAGTCAAGAAACACCCCGAACAACAAAATATACCCACAGTAGATTTCCTTTCAAAGCAGTGCCCTCAGGTTATTGCACCTGGAGCACAGCCCTTCAGATTTTTGCCTTTTGTTTATGTGACCTAGCCCGGAGCACATGAATACCAGGGATCATTGCATTTACAGTTTTCTGTCAGAGTACCCACCACTAAACCCCCCTTTCACCCCAAACTCCATTCAGCTACGCCATCTAAAAGTGTACTTTTTATGCTCCAACAATACCCTCCCCCCCACAAGTCTCCTGATAATCTTTATGAATCTCTATTAAACCTCCACCCCCTGGATAGATGGGAAACGTCAGCCCACATCTGGTACTATTAATGTGTGCATGCTGGTGTGTGTGTGTGAGGTGTCTGGAATCTATAAATGAATGTGTGGGAGAGAAGGAGAGGAAATGAGATAAATACAAATTGACAATCTAGCAAAAACAAAGGGATGACAGAAAATCAAACTTCTCTCCTCCAACACTCTGTCCGTTCATTCTTGCTTCAGTGCTCGCCACTCTTCAGCCAGGGTGTGTGCGAGTGTGTGTGCGTTGACATGAGCCCTTTATCTCGTTTCGCAGGGCTCATTCCAAAGCTGTACGGGAGCAGCCGGTGATCACAGCAGTGTTGTTGTGCCCTTAAGCACAGCCACTTAACCCGGGCTAACTCACTCACTCAATACGCTCAATACCCAACCGGGCAAAAATGGAAAGACCGCAATGGCATGCTGCTTAGCATAAAAGCTAAAAAAGAAAAAAAAAGGAGGAAAAAATGCCATGAAGCCTGGCTAATGCTGTGTCCACACTTGTCACATCTGCTATAGCTAACAGGGGAAGGCTGTGCGGCTGTGTTTGCATTTGTGTGTGTTTATGATCCACAGCTTGCTACGGGCACTGCCACTCTGGGTGGCACCATCGGCTCTGAGGCAGATAGTGACTTAGCTCTGACTGCTTCCCTCTGCTTTGTGTTCAAACATACACACACACACACACACACATGCACACACACATTGAAATGAAAGGTCAATTTCTTGCCACACCACTGGTCTGCCCAAGAAACCTGAATTGATTGATTTGACTCAGTTCTGCTGCAGGCTGAGAGAGAGAGAGAGGGAGAGAGAGAGAGAATGAGGGGGAGACATGGAAAGGTTGACAGTGCAGATGACAGCACTGATGGATATATATATATATATATATTTATATATATATATTTGCTCCTATAGGAGTATTTTGCTGCTATATAGACCAATATTCCAATATTTTAGATGGCTATTTGGCCGATACATTGGGTGTGTTGGCTGACACCCCCACTCAGCATAATTTAGACTTTTTCATATATATTTATCACAAGTTTAATGCTTCTATTTAATATTTGTTTAGAAGTGCTCTGTTTCTTTTTTATATATTTATTTGAAGTGCTTTGTTCTTTTTTTCATTGTATCTTTTATTATATAAAGTTGGGAGTCGAATGAAGTATCGACCCAAATATCGTCAAGTTGTATCGGCCATCGGCTGAGGCTGATTAGAGAATATTGTTGGCTCTAAAAAAAATCTGTGTTGGCCAATCCCTAATATAATATATATATATATATATATATATATATATATATATATATATTTGTGTACTGTACGTGTACTCATTGGGGTACTTGGAGACAATTCAGGGGTACTTGAGAAAAAATAAAGGGATAACTTGTTCTATCTTTTCTTTCTGACTTCGGTTTGTTAGATGAGACGAGTCAGTTCAGGTGGTCTTGATTATTAAAACGTGTATATGTTTAAAATAACTTGGAAAAGTTCCTCCAATCATGATGTGAAATACTGAATTTTCGGTTCCATATAGCACAGATGAAATGTTTTCTGATTTTGTAGATCCATGGCGATCTGGAAGGGGTCATATACATGAAAATAAGGAAATATGTTAAATTCTATACTGGTAAAAGATGGATTTGTATGAAAATATAAAATATTGATCAAATAGAAATATAAAAGTGTAACAGAGAGAAATTAGTGGATAGTTCATCAAATGGAAACATCTTTATCATGTACTTATTGTCACTAAAATAATGGAAAATGTGGAGTTTTCATCATTTAAAGATCATTATGCTGTTATTTTACTGGTCCGACCCACTTGAGATTAGATTATGCTGAACATGGCCCACAACAAAAATGTTAAATGACACCCCTGGTTTAGGGGGTACTTCGCTGTAAAATGATTCCACAACGCTGAAAAAAGATTGAGAACCACTGATCTACTCCATCACATAAGGATCTGTCAGAGTAAAATCTAAAAGAACAACAAGCCTGTCAACATCTACTATCATCACATCACACAGACACCTTTGCCTCAGTGTGAAACTGGCATGATGAAGGTGCGCTAGGTGCAACTGGATCGCTCCATTCTAGTCATGGTGTCAGTTGGGGGAGATTTTGTGTGAACAGATGGTGTTTACCTCGCAGCAGGTTGGTTGGATCACCTAACCCCCCCTCCCCGTCAACCATACTATTTTAATAATGCCTACCATTCAACAAACACGCACATGAATGCACGCACACTGACACAAAAGTGCACGTAAAAACACACACATACACAGACACAGAAAACCAAACAAACAAACAACAAAACAGACATAACATCATTCCTCTCATCTGAATGAGGGGTGATAACTCACCAAGCCGCTGTCGGGGAAAGGATAGAGATAAACGAGGGGTGACGAAATGAGAGAGAAAGGGAGCAGCTACAGAGGGAGCGACAGAGATAGAGAGATAGCGGGAGTAGATGGGAGCGGAGAAGAGGCGAATTGGGCCATTGGTGTTTTCTTTCTGGTCTGTAGTTATGTAGGTCACTTTTCCTCTAACGCGGGTGTGGGGAATTTGTAAATCTGACATAATAAGGCATTTGGCCCTTGGTGATGCTTCTGATGATGCTCCGTCGTTCCTGCTCATTTTCGTTGCACCATTGCACAGCTAACGGAATGCAGCGTTACCTGCTGATCTGAGGACTCGGAGTGGGGCGAGCGGATGAATGGACGGATGATGGCTGCTTCGTGTTTTTTGCTGGAGGTGTGCAAAGCGAAAAAAAGAGGAGGAATATTTAAATGGGAATAGAAATCCGCACACGCACAAATACACACAAATACACGCGTGCATGGGAATGTTTGCAAGCGGGACAAGCGCACAAATTCCTTGATGGCTGCTGAATTTCAGAGAAGACCAAGAATGTTCAGTATTTCATGCTTGCCTTCCTTCACAGACTTTTCGTGTAGCGGTGGGAGAGCTGAAGTAGAACGAATATTCCCCCTCTCATTAATAATTCACCTGTAGCTTTGCTCCAAACCGCAAGAAAGAAAGACAGAAAGAAGGAGAGAAAGTAAGAAAGAACGACAGAATTTGATGAAACTGCTTGTCCTGTCAGTTTTGATACACTGGAAAATGTGCACATAAATGCAAGTCACACACGCGCTCACGCACACACTGATAGAGGGGCAGACAGCGCAGTGTATGAGGTCTGACAGTGCTCTCCGAGGACCAGCTTGTGTTGCTAAAATAAGGCTGTGTCTGGAAAGAGGTGGATTCCCCTAGAGTGAGGCACAGAAGAGCACTAAAAGCTAAGTGGAGATGAAAAAAAAAATAGCCTCTAGAACAGGAGGGAGAGTGAGAGGATGAAGGAGAAGAGAAGGTGAAGGGCAAAGGAGAAATGGGAAAAAATATCAAGGATGGAACAGGACAAGCATAAGAAAGAAGAAGAAAAAAGGTTCGATGTAACAGAGCTTGAGGGAAATTATCTACATTACGCACAATTACACAATTACTATATAAGAATTTAATATGGGCCTATCATGAGAATGACGCTATAAAACCCTGTAAAAAACAACTAAAACAGAAGAAAGAACATCCTGTAATGACCTGCAAGCTTCACTCAAAACAAACATCATAAGGTGATGAATCACATTTAATGATCTCATAACTTTGCAAGTCATTTATCTGCCTGTTTATCTATAACTCGCATAGCTTCTCGTGCAAAGTGACCCTTGGAGAGATATAGAAACACTAAACCGAGCAATGCATTCTGTAAAACTTTATAAGCTTTACTGGTAATGCATACTGGCTTCCTTCATAACATTTTTAGTAGATGCACTCTTATCCTTTTGAATGGCTCTGTTTGTGTGTGTATAAGCTGTATGCAGATACTTTATGCAGAAGCACAGATACATATTGATTAGAATAATAACTGCATTGAGGTTTTGCAACCAATATCTGTATATTCCACAGATGGTATTCATATTACGTGCAAAAACAGAATAACTGGCAAGAAAAAATGCTGAATGGTGAAAAATGTCATCAATCACATATAAGTATATAACACGGTTAGCATTGCATGGTAGCAGCAGAGAACATTGACTGTGTGCTTCCTGCACACAACCTCTTGAGAAAAGTGACAGATCGTAGAAAGAGACCATTATGGAACATGGATCTACAGTACAGATGTGATTTGATTCTTTAATCTACCTTCATTTGCAAGTCTCTTATCAATATACAAATTAGGGCTGCACAATTCACAAATCCTCACATTATGGCTATCATTTTTTGTATTGCAAGTTTCCTGAAATTTTATGTTTAAATATGTAAATTAGGTGTTATATAGCCAAAAATGCACCAATTTGCATATATTTCTCTGGGAAAAAAAATCTAAACACAGGATTAAACCAGGTTCAAAGTTTCTTTTGAATTTTGTTCACATATTAAAGTCAAAAGTTTTTATAGAGATGATTTTGGATATCTCTATAGATCCTTTCACAATTTAGAATATACTGTTAACAACCAGGAAAATTCATTTTTTGGCATATTTTTGGGATGAAATTTTCTATAAATCAGGCTGTGAATGAGATATCAAAAAATCCTTCTGCAAAAACTTTAAGAATACAGTCAGGAGCAAAACTTGAAAGTTTGGTTTCTGTAAGTGCTCCTGAAGTGGAGATTTTTTACCCAGAATAAGAAAAAAAACTCATTTTGAGAAAACGGCCTTTAAAGTTTTGGATTGTGCTGCGCCAACACCAAACACCAAACAACAACTTTAGCTGCATTTTGAGAAGATTTGGGTGCATCAGACAAAGTATCATGCAATAAACTCCTAAAATGTTTATTTTTGACGTATTTTCTTTTTACACTAGTCCGAAAGAAAACATGTTGAAGGAGGGAAAAAAACAAAAATTTAAAAATCGACCAGGTGATGAAAAAACTGGATTTTTACCTGTAGTGCCTTCCCTTAAAATTGAGATCACGATTCTTTGGCAAATTTTTTTTTCCCCAAAAATGTTTATTGCACAACTAAACTTTAACAAAACAACCTATTCAAAAAGTCGTTAAAAATAAAGCATGCGTTTGCACAAGAGCTTTGTTGGAGCACTTCTTTGGCAGATGCATAGTTCTAGTTCTTTACCATTGGTTAGGGGGTGGGGAGGCAACGGCATTGCTGCATTTAAGGGTGCTTGAAAAAAATCTGTGTAAAATGGAAACTTTTATTTGTGATGCAGCTCACAATTAGCTCATGATGAGCTCGTGATTAAAAATGCTTCAGAACCATGGCTAGAAATGAGACCACATGTGTGAATCCAGATCATGATTTTTACATAGATACGCACAGATATGCATTGAAATGTGTACACACAGGGAAACTAGTGCACGCAGTCAACTACATTACAACCTGCAGAAGCTGTGGAAACACATGGAGCAAGGGTGTTACATTGGCAACATGGCTGAGAGCTTTTACCCTTGTCTCCATTCCACCATACAAGATTGTGCCTCCCTCCTGCTTCTATCCTGTTTAAACATAGCTCTCTCTTTCTTCCTTTTGCCCGTGAGCCTCTATCTCCCTCATCCTCTCCCTCTTTCTGTCCCTCCATCTGTGCCAATGCGAAGGTACATTCCTTCTCCATTAGCTCCTTTTTGTTGCTGTACCAGGGGACACCACAGGGAGGTCTGGAGAAATGAGTAAGGGAAAGAGGGATGACAGAAAATAAGAGATATGGCTGGATGCAGCATGTCGTCCGTATACCTGCTATTCTACGGAACGCGCGGGAAAATAACAGGGTTTTGGAGGGATTGTGCGGAAAGCAAGAGCCAAAAAAACATCAGAACAAGGAACAAAATAATAGCTTTGCAAATTGGCAGCACAGCAGCAGTGTCTTTAAGTGGGATTGTTTTGTGCATTTGTAATCTTTTTATGCATGTGTGCATGTTTCCATTGTTTTAAGAAAACATGAGGCATTTGTGGGCTGGATGCTGGCTGGGAAAGGAAAACAGAAACATTCAAATGAGCTGCTTTTTGAAACACACTTGAAAATCAACCCACCTCTTGACAGGTGTCACTTTTTGGTGAGTTTTGATCCCCCACTTCATTAATTCCTTGCTATGTGTGTTTGAACCATTTTCTTTGGAAGAATGGTAAGAAATTGTCAAGAAGTGAGGCAAAATGATAAAGTTTTCACATCTATCGTCCTGTTTAAGCTGATTGACAGCGCCCTTCTCCACTAGGCCAATATTTCTAGTGGAATGAAGCATTAATCCATTTCTTGGACTTTTATTAAACATGCCGTTGTGTATCCGTAGGAATTACAAGCATCGTGTAGAGTGGCCGAGAAATTCTTGAGTGGTTGCCTTTATCGGTAAGTTTTGGTTTATGTGCTCGGCAGCGGCGGCCGAAGTCATCTCCGTTTGGCTCGGCTATTCTAATTGAGGCTGCAACAAAAATAAAACCACCAGCCTTGTCTCTGCTGCTGATGCAGGCTGGGTAATATTCCTGCTGTGTCCCCGGTGCACTGTTTCAATCTCACCCAGTCAGCTTGAGAATGATAGAGCGAGAAATAAGCACATGGGCGTGGATGGAAAGCTAAAAGAGGAAAAAAAAAAGAAAAGAAAATTGTGGCTGTAAACAACCTCAACCTGCTCGCCGAGTGCTCCCCTTCTACGTCTGCAGAGAGAGCGGCGAGAGAAACCCAGAGATAAGCATGAGACGAGCTGGAGAGTGTTTGAGGACGGGCATTCCTCCTACTGTCTCTGCCTGCCTTTTCTCTCTGCAATCCCTCTTTCCCTGCGAGCCAGTGTGTGTTTGAGTGGGTGAAACACTGCCACGGTCCTATAGCCTCCCGTGAGACACTACTTCAAACAGACTGGAGAAGCACTGCCAAGGGTTCACTAGCTGGATCTGTGTGTGTCTATGTGTGTGTATCCATCCTCTGCATGTTAGCTTTGCGTCCACAAACACAGACTCCCTCCATGCATCTGCGTCCTTTTGCTTTCATCTACTCCTATAGCTTGTTTCAGTCATTTAAATCACACATTTACAGATTCTAAAAGAAACTGTCATCAAAGTGAAGCTGGTGAATTGAACCCCCCCTTCACTTTCTCTTTCTTTGCTCAACACACATGACACTTGCACAGAAACACACTTTCACAGACAGACATAATTAAACAAATCCATGGTGTCGACAGTATTAAGCGTGAAGGCCTCCCTGCTGCGAGAGACATATTAAAACCAGGATTAGACCAAAACAATTATGAAAAGCTACAAATCCAGACCCCGTACTCTTCCCCCCTGGATGCCACGCGTGTGCACGCGTGTGCGCACACGTGCAAGATTGCCTCCACCGCCTCGTGTGGGCTCTAAATGGGGAGCACGGGTTCCTTTGCTCGCATTGCTCTTATGTCTCATGTTTTATTTAACACTTGGCAATTGTTGATGAGCAGTGGCAGTGGGGACCTTGGAGCAGCACGCCGCACTAAATAAAAAACACTTTGAACAGCGCAACGGCAATGACTCAAGTCTCATTATATTTGAATATGTGCCGTTATGTTCAGTAACAGTGATTTGTGCAGTTAACAATGTTAAGAGCTTTGACAAAAAGAGCAAAGGCAGATCTGCTGACACAAAAACACCAACACAAAAGCTGGAGGAAAAGATTTGCTCCTATTACTGGTTCAGAAAATTTGATGTTTTGTGCTTCACCTGGGAAGTACAAAACCATTATCCTCCACTCCCATGTCACCCTTCCTCATTCCTCCTGTCACACACACACTTCTACGCGAGCCCTCCGGATGCTGCACTGGCTTTCAGGGAGTCAGAGAGCGGAAAGAAAATCTTACGCTTTGTCTATAAATGATTAAATGACTTTGTCCCGAGATGCATCGCTGACTTGCATGCATGGTATGAAACGATGTGAGCACTTAGATCATCTGGAGTTCGTATGTTTGCTCTTTCTTGAAGACCATGGAGTCACTATGTGCTCGTGGAAGGAATTATCTAAAGCTCTAAAGAGTAAAATGTGAATATTTGCATATTTTCTCTAGGATTTAAACTTCCCTTGCATCTAATGCAAATATAAGCATTTAATTATTCAGTTTTAATAATTTCTTGCATGTTAAACCCAAAACAGCCTTGTTACATGATTAGGTTTATGGCTGTAAATAAATTTGCTGCCTTCTTCTCCCTTAAAAATATTCTTCTCCATTTTCTCTGCCTGCCATCCATCCATCTCCTATGCAACCTCTTTGCCACTCCATCACTTCCTCCAAATGAAATGGGAAGTCTACTTGCTGGATAATCCTGCATTACCTCCTTAATCCCTTCCACGTGTTCCCACACACACACACATATACGCACACTTGCTTGTCAATGCATGCACACACTGTATTAAACAATCGATGGATCTATTGGGGCGCTTGTAGACACCTGGATGTATAGCAGAAAAAAAACCCCAACAGCAACGCTGCTGTGCTTATGGCAAGCTTAGACAGTCTTTTTAAACTCATGATTATATTTTCCTCTAACGAAGACATACTGTGACAGTTTTCACTGCTGCACAGTCATATATTGGAAAAGAGAAGCTTCCTTCTTCGGAGGGCCTGAAATTGCTCTATCTGAGAAGAGGAAGATAAAATGGAGACGTGCAAAAATTCAGCCTGAGGAATGAGCGTCTGTGTAGATGCAGCCTGTGGGCAAAGGGCAAAAGGTGAGAGAAATGAGAGCGATAGACAATAAAATCAGTGTGAGCGATAATGACAGCTCATTGGGCCAGATATGGACAGGCAGAGGAAAGCGGAGATGGAGAGTATGGAGATCTGCTAGCAGTGGTTCTCATTAAGAAGTGGCTCTAGGGTCCAGTCACTTGGCATTGATTTGTTTAAAATCCGAAGCTCAGCCATCGACAAACTCAGCATCCTCAAGTCCCTGTCAAAGCTTACAACCACACACACAGCACACAGGTCTGTCTGACAACAACTCGCAAGTCAAGTCACCGAGACTTTTCCTCCGTTTCCCCAAAACAACAACCGCTACGCAAAAATAGTCTGATAAGGGTAACTCCAACAACAACAACCTGCAAGTCTCAGTCTGGTCTCACATACTGCAACCTTCCTCTGGTGCACAAGTATGTCCGTGCATGTTTGCGCTTCTAGTAAAAGAGCCAATGAATAGAAGTCATAGTCAATCAATAGCAATCTACGGCCAGCCTTGGCAATGCTAATGGACCCATGCAATAGCTGGCATCTGGCCAGCACCGTCAATGCCGCATCACTCTGAAAGCACAAACATCCACAGAAAAGGTTTGACAGACAAGAGTTGAGTCTCACAAAGTGTGTCTGTACGAGGTACACACATGCAGAGACACACACACACACATGCAGAGAGATGAATGTGCTGTGTGACACGGTTTAGGTGATCGGGAATGATCGATGGGATCATTTCACTGCCCCCTCAGCCCTGCTGCATGGCCCATCTCCCCTCATCTTCCCCTTAAGCACTGGTGATTAGTAACACACACAGACACACACTCACAAACACAAACACACACGCATACGCTGAGTTTCACTTCGTCATCATGCTTGAGGCAAGGTCGTAGAAGCCTGTCTCTTCAAAACATGCCTCCAGTCCAGAGTGGCAGCTGGAGACACTGGCTGCCGAGCACATGCGTGTTAGAGAAAATATATTACGCAACTATACGGTAAAATATTAAACTGCAAAAAAAAAAAAAAAAGTGTATTTCTTTGCAGTACAAGTACAGTCACCTTTTTAAAGTCTTTTCAAAGTCTTCAATTTGACGTAAAACCTCTGTTGAATCCAGAGAGTAAATCCCCCCTGAGCTGTAAATGGGCCTATGCCGTGTGACTGAATGCCGAAAGGGAAACCGGGATGTTTCTCCATTTAATCGACTTCTTGTGCAAGAGAGAGGACATTATCTCGGCTTAATTGAGGGAAAAGTGACAAAACATTTTAGCAGAATGTGTCATCCCCCTCACAAAATTGATGGACGGCCAACGTATCGTTTTCGGATGAGCCGTTTTTACTGTGTTCATCAAAGTAATTGAGAAGTAATAAAACTAACTCTGCAATGCATTACTCTGCATGAGGACAAGCTTGAAGTCCTTCGATGATTTAAAGCATGCGCAATCAATAATATTTTTCTTAAAAATGAATGTGACAGCAGCACAGGAAAGGGATTAACATGACAGCACAAGGAGCTGTGTTCTATCCTGATTTTGCACTTGCCCCATAGCCAGTAAGCTTCTCCAATATATACCATTTAGTAATTGAAGGACAGTCTTTGTTGGGATTCACTTCTATAAGGTGTGCCCCAACAGAAAAAAGGCAAATATAGAATCGCATGAGGACACCTCCTCCACTCTTGAGAATAGCCTCATTTCCACTATATCTCCACAGAAACAACTCCCCTTCTATGCTTGTGAAACAATCCTGCATTTGACCTATTTTTTGCTGCAGAAACAGCGGAGCAAACTATCCGGCTGTCTTCAGCAGAAGCACATATCTTCGAAACTGCTGGATGCAACTCTCGAGAGCGTGAGCCATTGTCCTCACCCGGTCCTTTAAAATCGGTTTCACATCTGTGGCGATGTGACAGCCAGGGAAGCAGCCAGTCGCTGGCAGGGCGGAGTGAATCACTGTCTGGGCTTTGAGGGAAAGGTAGACTCTCCTTTTTTTATGTTAATAACGGACGTGTTCCGGAGAGAGAGATGTGGGGGAGAGAACAAAAGAAGAGGTGAAGAGTTCAGGAAGCTGGAGTCAGTCAGTGGGGAGAAGGATATTAAAGATGAACGAAGGCGCGGGTAAGGACACGTGGACGAGAGGTGGCAGCAGCAGAGAGGCCCAGATAGCAGAGGAATTGGAAACATTAGATAAGATGAAGAATGAAATGGGCAACGGTTAGCCGGGTGTTGAGTTTACAAACAGCGGCGTGATGAGTCAATGAGTCACGGCTGCCGCTGCAGCACCAGGAGGTATAATGAGCCTGTGCAGATGAACGATTGCATCCCTACGACTAAAACTCCTTTCCAGCAGAAATACGGAGATCAATTTGTCACTTCAGCCTGACTGTAATTGTGACACTTTCATCTGTCTCATAGTTAAGTTTGACATGGATCGATCACTTAGAGCGTTAGCGTAGCATAGCTACAAAGTCCAGACACTACAATCATCCTACAAAACTGCACTGAGTGAAGACGTGATGGCTTCTTGCTTAAAAGAAAATTAAAAGGCGACTAAGGATGATGGATATCAACATATAAGTAAATATCACTCTTCTATTAATACGCAACACAAGCTAAGTGAAAGGATTTCAATTAACAGCCACGCCAGTTTTTGTTTTCTTTTTCATTCTGAAAAATTTAGACTTTATTTTTTTAAAAAATGAAAGCAGAGGAGCCGTAGATATGAGGACAATAGGACAATGTCAGGTGTGGATGGAGGGATATTAGAGATATGAGAGGAGTGGGATGTGTTGGGGTATAGGTGACACACATGGCGGTGCCACATGCAGATGGTACACATGGATGAGCAGCCAGGGTAGTGAAGCATAAAAGCAGCCAGCTCACTGATCAGACACACACACACTGGTGCACACACACTCAAAACGCATGCTGAGAACACCAGTTAGCTTGCCAGCCCTTTACTCACCCAAATCACCACTGAGAAAATTAATACCTCTAACCGTCCATACAAAAACCAGCCACACACTTTAGCGCAGATGCACAGACTCACTCTAGAAATCAATAACTGCATTAAATATTTACATTGGAAAATGCATATATAAGACGTGCGAGGAAAACCTCGCAGACTTTTTACTTTTTAAGAATATTCAATACAAAACACTCCAGGATCCTAATGTTTCAATATCTGCCATTTCTAATCTCAACAATTTCCTTTTCCTTTTCCATTTGACTTTTCTGCGAAACTCCCTTGCAGAGTGAGATTGAGCCAGCTGACTGCTTTTCCATCAGCAAGCACAAACCCATAAGTGCTTACCTGATGAGAGACAGGACAGATTGAACTGTACAAAACACAACCCCCGTGTTTCACCATTTCAAACATGCACAAACGAATTGCACACCAGGCTCTGACGGCCATTTGCGCAATAAAACAGGGCGCGTTGGGGAGGACACAGGGGGCTGAAAGCAATCTTCCAACCGACCTTGAGTGGGGAGGACGAACCGCATGGTGGAAGGGAAAAGAGAGAGAGAGGGAGAAAAAGGCCGACGTGAAGAAAAAGAGTGAAATACATAATCTATCTCCTCTGGCTGAGGGAAACAAATGCTTTCACTGTGATTGAGGACACATTGCCCTCACACATCAACACACACGTTCTTGTACGCACATTTTGGCTTATAGAAAGCAGAATGGGAAATCTAAAAGCAGAGAAAAACTAATTTTCCTAAAGCAGGATGGGAGCGCAGAGAGGCCTGGAATATGATGGAGAAAGTAGGAGAGAATCAGTGGGGTTGTCGGAGGATGTCGGAGTCAGAAATAAGACAGACAAAAGCAGAGATGGAGCGAGGCAGACAGAGACAGATGGACGGAGTAAAAACAGGGAGGGGGAGAAAGAGAGATGACTGCGAGTGACCGGTCTTTGTAGATGACTGTCGTTGCTCACTTTTGAGTCAGCTTCACTGAGGCAAAGTCTTAATGACTCACGGCCCAATACTCTGCATAATCAAACTGTGTGTCTGTGTGTGTCGGCGTGTGCGTGCGCATGCATGTGCAAGGCACTAGTCTTGTAACGGAGAACTTTATTACCATCTGTTCCCACACATGCTTATTTGTTTAGCCGTGACACGCACGTCTTCTTCAATCGCTTTTCTATTTTTTCTCTCTCCCTCTCTGTGCCATTTCCAATACACCTCTCCTTTTGTGTCCTCTCCTGCTCCCCGCATGGATGGAGGGGTTGCGCTCCAATAAATAGCATCAAGCCAAAGGAAAAAAAACAAAAAAAAACCCAAAACAGGGTCATTAACTCAGCTGCTTTTTAACTACCTTGCTCTTCTTGGTGAAATGAAATCACGCTCGAGTCATTTAAATCAAAGCCTGTGCTTACATGTCAGCCTGCTTATAAGTGTGTGTGGGTGCCTCAGTACTTGCAGAGGCCATTAGGTGGAGCTGGTGCCTGACTCAGGGAAAGGCAGAGAAGGAGTCCAGACAGCTGTGGGCTCACTCTTCTTCTAACTGTTATGATAAATTACCCTCACTGTGAATGCTATAAGATGTCCAACATTGTGTGGCACATTGGATTGCTTGTATCTATGAGCATCAATTATTTATGCTGCAGACAGCATCACTTTATGGTTGTAATGTTGGCTGTAAGTTAAAAAAAAAAAAACTGAAGAAGAAGAAATCATACATGTGCACCCTTAGGCAATTTATTGTTTCTTCTTTAAAACCTAAAAAATACACATTATTGGTGTTGTAAATGGGATTAGTTACAGCTTGAAAAGCACAGGTGTGGCTAACAATATTATCAATGACCCAGTAAGCCACACTAGGAAGAAAACCTGCAACATCCACAAACAAACTCTCGTAATCCCACCTGTTTTTCCTGCTATGGAACTAAAAACACTGCACTGACACCACCAACAACTTAAGACACTCAGATTACAGAGAAGTAAGAAAGCACAGTGAGCATCTCTTGTGACTTTTAGGTTATGTAAATGAGCTTCAAATCAAGATGCAGCGTGCAATTCCTCACAACATTCAGAAACACACAGACCACAGCCGGATTTGTGAACAAACACACAGACGCACTTGCACCTGTGCAACCACAGATCTTGTTGGCAGTTCGGAGGAAAAGGGACGGTAGCCTGGAGGAAGGGCAGGTGTCCACAGATGGAGCTCTCCCTGTCTGTCTTTCCCTGCCACAGATGGACTCAATCACACCTATTTCTCTCTCACATGCCCTGCAGCTACATAACTGGCATGGGCGAGCGTGCGTGCGAGAGTGAGCATCTCTTTACTTTACTCTCACATAAAAGGTGTGTCTTCTGAATGAGTCTCTAAATATGCAATAAGGCGCGCGTGGGTTTAGCCCACAGCAGCGCACATGTGGTGTTTAATGTGTAAAGCAGTGACATAGGAAATATTAGACTTTCATCAATCTGGTCAAGTAAAGAACAACTTGGTGTAAATCCGTTGTCAGATGAACTGGTTTCCTTAAATCGTACACCACATCCTGAAAATAGATTAAAACTTAAGATTCAAATCTGTCTGCTGGTTGAGGATAACATTTAATTTCCTTCATATTTGGTGACAGCTGAAAATGTGTGAAGTAGCCCGCAGAGAGCCTGCCTGTCTCAGATGGCGGGGGGTCCAGTTAGCCAATGGGACCACCCGTTTTGTAAAGCAGGAAGTGAACCACTGATCTGTCATCTGTCTTCATAAGCCCACCAGTCAGGACCCTCCTAATTAGTCACCATGGAAACCATGGATAATTCCCCGGTCTGCCATGCCAATCACGTCCTGTCTGTAGCAGCAATCAGAAAAGGCACATTTATCCACCGCCGGGCCCGATCCCTCTAACAGATGTGTGTGTGCGTTGGTGGGTGCTTTTGTGTGCATGTGGGTGGTTCGGGGAATTTGTGTTTAAGCTTGTCAAATCCCCGTATTTCCTTAGACAATGTTGTCTTTCTCTTAAAAAAAAAACACATTTTGCTTGTCTAGCTTATAAAATTCCCAGTGTTTGTTCAGACAGGACGCAGATGTGTCAGCGCTGCTGAGAGGGGTGTGTGCCACGTTGTGATTGTCTGTGGGAACTGTTTGATTAGCTTGTCGAATGCTAGCAATCTCCTCACACCCACAAGGCAATCAAACAAGTATTATATGACTTGCGCACAAACACAAACACACACATGGGCGCAGACATAGAGATACACTGCAGACACACTCAACCTTCCCCTCGGAGGTCAGACGGTGGTGAAAAAACAACCCAGACAAGCTTAATACGAGCCCCGCTGTTTCTACATAAGTTGCACATTCGCACACTGATTTCCAAATTAAATTCACGTCTCATCTAAATATCCAATCAAATAATCAGCATTGAATTAGAAAGTCAAATACCCAGAAATAACCTTGTAAATATTGAGGAACGCACACATGAATAAGTGGTGTATTGACGTGGAATGGGGGCAAAGCGTATCCCATTCGTTTCTCCCATCAGCTTACTGTCAGTCACCCCAATCGTCAATTGGAACATGGTCACCAGAGAGCTGAGAGCTGACACACAAAGACGCGCTTACATCCATGCCAACTTGAAATCAATGACCGAAAAAAGGAGGAAAAAACACACACACACTCTCACATATATAGAACTTCAGATTCAGATATGAACGGCGCGCACTGGCATTCAAGGATGCCAATCATAACTTCAAGGGCACATCAAAGCTGCGTTCTATTCAGATGTATGCCGTTTGATCACCACCACTGCTTCCACTATGCACACACATTCTCTCACACACACACACACGCTGCCATATGTGCATGTAACCTACATTACAGCCAGGCACTCAAATGCAAAATTTATTAGTTAAAAAAAAAGAGAGAGAGAGAGAAATAATTCAGGGTCTATGAGTGCGTCCATCCACTGCAGAGGGGATCGGCTTCAGTCAAGTTCCAGCGTGGTTCTGATCCTTTCAGAGAGGATGAACAATACCGGACAAAGAAGCGTCCGAGGGTCTTACCTGTCTCATGCGAGAGGGTCTTGGTTCTTCCTGTGTTGCCTGCGTGATGCATGGCTCCGTACTTGTCGCTCATTGTGATGAACCCTCTACCCTTATCTCCTCTCCTCCACGCTCCACTCCTTTCTGCTCCCGTAAGAGTCCTCTTTTCTTGACTCTCAATCTTTTGTGCCCTGTTTTTCCTTCTTTGTCGTCAAAGTCCTCTTTGTTGCTTCTTCTCTCCCTCGCTGTCGCTCCTCTTCACTCTTGTTTGCCTCTCTTCTCCACTCTCTGTCTGTTTTCAGTGAGCTCTGCGAGGCGCAATCCGCTTGCTGAGTGCCGGAGGAGAGAAACGCGCGCTCAGTGTGTGCAGTGTGGATCGGCAGACTAGCACATGTGTGGCTGTTACACTGCAGAGATCAACGGCACACACCTAAACACCAGAAGGAGGGGGGGAAAAAAAAAAGATGAGCGCAGTGCCCGGTGCTCCTTTTCCAGGAGACTGCAGGTCTTTTTGGTACCCTCCTGTTTCCAGTCCTCAGTCCTTTTTGTCGCTCGATGTGTCACAAATCAGGGCCAGCTCGGGCACAAGGGAACTGATGGATGAGAGAACACTGAGAGCGCCTTTCAGCCTGTGGCAGGCAGAGCAGAAGACAAGGAGAGATGTGGCTGTGGCTCCATCCTCCATCTGCCCACAGCTGAGACTGAGAGCAGACTCAACACACCCGCTCTCTCTCCCCTCTCCCTCCCAGCAGCGTCGCACCACCGAGATGGAGAGGAAGGATGACGGCGGGAGCTAACGAATGAGCCAGAGGAGAGAGAAAAAAAAAGGGGGTAGGGGGGGTAGGGGTGAGACGGTGGAAGAGGGAGAGCGCAGTGGTGGAAAGAAGGAGGAGGAGGTGGCAACGAGGGCGGGAACACACGATGGAGCTCACAAGCGCTAGAGAGGCAAAGAGTGACAGAATCATGGAAATGTGACAAAGCATCCACATCAAAGGCAGAGGGGAAAGGATTAAATGATAAATAGCCAATGCAAGAAAATTGGGGGGAGCTAGAGGAGGAAAATGGTTGAAGCAAAATCAGGGGAGAGAAGGGAGAGAAGGGAGACAAGGTTAAGGTTAAAAGGAGAAAAGACAAGGCAGCCAAGCAGAAATGCATAGTGAGAGGAAGGGAGGGCAGAGGACACTGCGGCGATGAAGCCAGTAATATGTCAGATCTTACATGAGCGCACTCACATCCATGCTATGTTCTCAAACAAGAGCTGAATGCCACACAGACAACAACAAAAGGAAACCTTATTTTCAAGCTAATTCAGAGGTCCGTTCATATGAAACACGACAATCAGCACATCTTCATCTTCCTCAGTTACTCAATTTTCAATAAGATATAGAGGAGTTAAATTGTGAAATAATAATATTCATTTAGCAGTCAGGTTTAATAGCGTCGATAGTTTTATAGGATGTTTAAAAGGTCATTTGATTGTTGATTTATTAAATGCATGTATTCACTTAAATATTTCTTGGTTTTTTTGTGCGTTTGTTTTTTTTGGTTGTTTTGTCTTCGTTGTCCTTTTTTTGGTTAGGTTTTTCAAAACTGGATGAAGTAGTTTTAATTACTATGCATGATATATCTTATCTCTGTTATTTGCTTTCATTATTGGCTTTGTTATAGGTGGAGGCTTGTTATAAGCCTGCTTGGGCTTTTTTTTTTTTTTTCCTCTCCCAGCACTGTACCCTAATTTTCTTATAAATTACAATAAACTGTACTTTTAATATGTTCAAAAGAAAAAAAAAAAGAAAGGAAAGAAACCTGAAGCATTATTTTAAAAACAAGCTTCCCTCTTGCAATCAAACATTATCCTCAAAAAGTATAAAATGATTAGAAAATACATTTAATTTTCATCATTTATTCCAGAAATTGCTTAGTCATGTGAGAGATAAGGGTTATATTTGTTAGATAAAGCTAAAAAAACAACCATAGCCCCTAACAAACACGATCTCTGCCTCTTCTGACCAGACTCCAGCCACTGGCTTTAGGTGTCACCAGGTGAGTGAAGGTCCTCACACTGCCCAGCAGAGGGCAGACATCTTGTCACATATCAGCCAAAAGACTGAGGTCATCCACCTCATCATGCTATATTAATATTTGCATGATCCCACCTTGCTGAACACATTAATCAACATTCACTATGATCCAGACACATCACTTAAATCACTTAATCAGACAGTATGCAGACTTTAATCACACTTCCTCTGTATTACTGAGGTGTGGGATATTCAAGCTTCTTCTTGTAAATTAGTCTGGAAAGTAAATGTTTTGTTCCACAACAGCCACTGTAGATGGCAATATTTGCGATCAGAGCTTTGAAACAGCAGCTCAGATGAAGACTGCAGCGAATGCATATGTGCATGTTTGTGTAAAGATGAAGAGAGCAGGCAGGAGCTTTAAAGGACGACCCCTGAGCTGCTTTGCTGTCAGCCTCATTCTGTATTTCTTTACATGACGCTCTCAGACCCCATCTGTCATCCTCAGTGCGTCACACAATTACCATCGAGCAGTGCACAGATGCAGCTTGCATATGCATGCAGCAACAGAAAAGGCTGCGTACCTGGGCAGGTATTCCCCTGCAGTACGCAAATTTGCATGTGAAGGTGTCGGGAGGTGATTTAACAGCAGAAGAGAAGGGGAGGGAGCGTGGCCCAGGTTGGAATCGGACGAAGCCGCTGGATTTCTAGATGAGGCTCGTGTCGATTTGTCATGATAAAAGACCCATCCAAGGCAGGAACAAATTGCTTTCTTGACAACACCTTGTGATACTCCATCACATGCACACACACTTGCATGAGCCCCTGTACATATACACGAGAACACAAGGATACATTTTCCCATGCAGGTTATTTATCAATGCCATTCAGCATCATCATAGCTGGCGTGTCTGTATAACTATATATATGCTGGGTGTATATGAGGGCAACGATAAAGCTCCCTCTGCGTTTGATTCACTGGAGTCTATTCAGCCTGCAGAATCAGTGTGGAGGACATGAGGCTGCATGGAAAGAGAAGCAGAAGAATGTGTTAAAGGAACGATGAAAGGTAGAACATAAAGAAAGGTCACAGACAAGATGAGAAAGCATCATGTAATGGCCAAAGTTCACGTAAAACCTCTACATAGGCCTTTCATGCAGATTTACATCTGCCCTTTAACACACTCGTAAGTTAATATCTAGTTTCTAAGGCTGAAACCAGAAAGTTTAAATTACAGACTGCCAATCAAAGCAATCCTTACATTCCAAGCATGTGCTTTCAGATATTTTCCAATTCTTTTGCTGTCTCTTCAACTCACAATTTCTTTCTCCCTGAAGTGACACTTCTTTTTTTAAATTCTGGCCTGTGTATTTTATTTCCATCCACCTACGTTCCCCTGTTTCTCCTCCCTCTATCTGCCTCCTCAACTAAAACAGAGGGATAGCAGGTGAAGGGGAAGGGGGAGCATGGGGGGGGAAGGTGTGCTGTAAGGTGCCCCATGGGCTGAACATGGTCATTTGTCATGATGCTGAAAGCTTAAGAAAAGACTAGTTAACCTTTACAGCTGATCCCCATGAGACGCAGGAAAAAACACAGACCAGCAAAACACCTCCAGGAGCAGGCGGACTGTGCATGCACACACGGTGGACTGTGCATGCACACGCGCGTGTCCATGCACTTGCACGGACGGCGCTTCCAGCACTCTCTCCGGAAATCAATAGTGGTGAAACCTTCCAAGGGGAAGTGAGAGGAGGTTACTGTTTTTACACCGTTTCACCCTCCAAGACTCCCGCTCCTTTTTCCCCCCAAAGTCGGAAGCTGTGTTGTCTCTCCTTTTCCTTCCGTCTTCAACCCCCCCCCCCCATCCTTGTCATCCCCACACCCTGCCAGAGTAATTAATCACCTTGTGCTAATGAGCTATTAACTAATGACAGACTGACATGCCTCTGCCTATGTGTGCATGTCTGAGTGTGTGCGTCTGTGAAGGCATGTGTGAGTGTTGCCAGCGCCACCCTCGGCACACTGATGTGATTAATAAGGTTAAGCTCTTATTAGGCAGGGAGCACAAGGAGTATGTGCAGATGCAGCACCGCATCCAGAAACCTAAGATGCATCCATGCAAATACAAAAAATCTGAATTTTTTGTCATTCATAAGGTAAATATACCCTCGCCAGCCACTTTATTAGGTACACCTTGCTAGTACCGGGTTGGACCCCCTTTTGCCTTCAGAACTGCCTTAATCCTTTGTGGCACAGATTCAACAAGGTACTGGAAACGTTCCTCAGAGATTTTGCTCTATACTGACATGACAGCATCACACAGTTGCTGCAGATTTGTCGGCTGCGTATCTGTGATGAGAACCTCCCGTTCCACCACATCCCAAAGCTGCTATATTGGATTGAGATTTGGTGACTGTGGAGGCCATTTAAGTACAATGAACTCATTGTCATGAAAACAGTCTGACATGATTCGCGCTTTATGACATGGCGCGTTATCCTGCTGGAAGTGGCATCAGAGGATGCTACACTGTGGTCATAAAGGGATGGACATGGTCAGCAACAATACTCAGGGAGGCTGTGGTGGTTAAACCGCCACGTTGGTACTAAGGGGCCCAAAGTGGGCCAAGAAAATCTCTCCCACACCATTACACCACCACCACCAACCTGAACTGTCTATACAAGGCAGGATGGATCCATGCTTTCATGTTGTTGACACCAAATTCTGAGCCTACCATCTTAATTTTGTAGCAGAAATGGAGACTCATCAGACAAGGTAATATTTCTCCATCTTCTATTGTCCAATGTTGGTGAGTCTGTGTGAATTGTAGCCTCAGTTTCCTGTTCTTAGCTGACAGGAGTGGCACCCGGTGTGGTCTTCTGCTGCTGTAGCCCATCTGCTTCCAGGTTGGATGTGTTGTGCATTCAGAGATGCTCTTCTGCATACTTCGGTTGTAACAAGTGGTTATTTGAATTACTATTGCCTTTCTATCAGCTGGAACCAGTCTGGCCATTCTCCTCTGACCTCTGGCATCAACAAGGCATTTGTGCCCACAGAACTGCTGCTCACTGTTTATTTTCTCTTTTTCGGACCATTCTCTGTAAACCCTAGAGATGGTTGTACGTGAAAATCCCAGTAAATCAGCAGTTTCTGAAATACTCAGACCAGCCCGTCTGGCACCAACAACAACCACATTCAAAGTAACTTAAATCACCTTTCTTCCCCATTCTGATGCTCGGTTTTAACTGCAGCAGATCGTCTTGTCTACATGCCTAAATGCATTGAGGTGCTACCATGTGATTGGCTGAATAGATATTTGCGTTAATGAGCAGTCGGACAGGTGTACCTAATAAAGTGGCCGGTGCGTGTAAAATAACTGGTGTCAGTGAGCTGCAAGTCTGGCTTTAAACAGGAAATATGTGCATGGATATGTGCTCACTACCCAGGCTGACTCTGCTGTAGCATAAAGAGAAATGTATTTCTGTAATGCTTTAAAAACAGGAGATACTTTAAGAAACACTTTGCAGGTATCCCAAGAGTGGTCTACTTTTTTTATGCACAGCATGAGACTTTTTAGTAAAAACACACACCATAATAGCCCATGTACCAAACAATTAGAGTGAGAGAGAAGCACTGCACAAGCTGTAACCCAAATAAGATGTTGTAGCTCAAACCAGGTGGTTACAATAGAAGAAGACTCTTTAATCACATGCATTGGACTTTAAAGCCTTTGCTCTTCAATTCCAGGGGAAATGTAGTTACATCAGGATCATCTGATACTCAAGAGAATCCTTGCACTACATAATAGGGAGTCTAACCTAGCTGCATGCGAGTGCATTTGTGCAACTTTGAAGGTGTAGAGGCATGTGCTAGTGCATGTACTGTGCTGTACGAGCTCCCGTGTCTCTCTCTGACCTAACAGTCCGTCCCTCCGGAGGAGTTTTGGCGCATACTGAGACTCATTTGCATTCTCGCAGCTCTCACATTTTTTCTGCGGCTGTAGGAGTGAACATCTGCTTAATGGCCATTGCTCTTCAGAGACAGGACATTGGGAAGCACAGAAGAGGTTAGCCAGGGTTTCCGCTCTGCCAAACGCACACATGGCACAGGAACACACGCTCAAGCACACACCAGGTAAGGCCTGGATCAGCAATGGCTCTGAGAGTGAGATGTGACCATTTAGCAGATGTTTTCCTTTGCAAAAGGGACTTGGGTTGCTTTCCACACTGTTGAATTTAACTACAATGGAAAACAAAGCTGGATGCTCATGCATTATATTGTAGCTGATGTGAAAACAACAGAGAGGAACGATTTGGTCAGAAAGAAGCAAAAACAATACAAGCGTAGTTTTTGAAAGGTGGAATAAATGTGTACATTATGAATATGTTAATAATATAATACTAGTGTGAGGTAGCTATATGTTCCAAGCAGCTGATAGTGGGAGTAATACCAATTCTGTACACCACTGAAATCACTGAAATCTGACGTTTCAAAAGGATGCATGGATGGACGGTGCAGTGGAGGGATTTTCTAAAACCTGATTTAAAAAGCAAAAGAGGGGATTGTCACTGGATTTTGTGGGACTGAAGGGAGGTTGAGTGCTTTCTCTATTTTTTTTTGTTGCACTCTCAGATTTAAACCCTGCACCACAGACACACTGACTCGCATCCAAGCACAACTACATGAAATGGCTTTCATCTCCATGCTCATTTGACTGTTTGACTTGCAGACACACATGGACGGGTGGCGTTTCATGAGATGCCAAAAGAAGGGATTTGGTGGAATAAAAGGGAAGTGAGAAAAGGTTATCGCCCCACAGCAAGAAGCGTGGAGAGCCACCCAGCTTCCGCGGGGTTCTTCTCGACGGGGGAACTTTGCGTCTAGACCGGAGATTACTCCGAGATTACTCAAACGCCCTCGCAATTTCAAGAGCAAGTCACTCAAGCGCACCCTGACACATGCACAACAAAGTAAGCAAGTGCCTGGCTGCTTTCTTTGCATTATAAATCATATTTAGTCTGCAGACCAAAAAATAATGATAATAATATAATAAAAAAATAATAATATACACTCAAGTTTCTTGTAATAAGAAAAATATCTAGATGTTAGAAAAGTATGAACTAGCTTTAAACAAGCTGTGAAACACTCATTTCAAGTTACTTATTAAGTGATAAACACTTAAAGGCACATGCCACCTCTGGGTGAAATTTAGCCTCCCCCCTCAGCATCCCCAGCTTCCATACACAGGGTTGCCACCGGATGCTGTGCATGCGTGCTGCCTTTGCAATGATCCGTGGTGCTTCGCCTATGATTCACCGTACTTCTGCAGCATATAGTTCCTCTATTGAATGCCGCCTCGTCAGTCTTTTGATGTGAAATTGGCTTGGCATTTGTACTCGATCAGAATGTGCGGGTCATGAAACGTAATTGGAGAAAATCTCGAGTTAATTAGTTCACTTTGCCAAGTGTTGCTAGTTGGAACCGCCAGATTACAGCAACTATGCTAAGCTAAGCTAAAGTCAGTGCTGCCAGATTCAGAGAATGACTGGGTCTGCTAGAAAATACTTCTGCCCACTTGTCCAACTCAGGGGACTGTGGAGGGAAGCTAAATTTCACCCAGGGGTGGCATATGCTTTTAAAACTAGTCTGGTAATGCTGATTTTTAGTGTTGTTGCTTTCTCGTTTTGAGTGAAAAGATCTTAAAACAAGAAAAGACTAATCGGGAATTCAAGAACTGCTACAGTAACACAGTGCTGATCTAACAGTCTGAAACAGTGGCTCGGGTGGTAGTGCAGGTTGTTTAATACTCAGAAGATCATGAGTTAGTGTCCCATGTCTTCCTAACCAATCTGACTCTTGGTAAAAGAAGCCTTCACCACCTCCATTCAGGTACATGCGTGTTTGGAGTTTGGTGGGTGTTATACTGCCTTACAAGAAAGGCTCTTTAGCATTTCTCAAATTTGGAAAACAATCTTGTTACAGGATTTTTTTACTTTAAAATGAGAAAGAACACTCAAAAGAAGCATCACCAGACTAATTTTGAGGGATTTTTTTTTTACTAAATGAAGGACTTGAAATGAGTGTCTTACAACTTGTTTTAGGATATTTCTTCCTGTCTAGACTCTTGGTAATTTTTATGATTTCAACAAATCTTACAACTGTAATCATCCGACTACAAGGACAGATGATTTTACTTGATTATAGTCTGATTCTTCTCAATTTCAGTGTTTTTTGACTCATATTAAGACCACTAAATTTTGCAGAGTGAAAGCTGCAGCTGATGTTCTTCTTTATGAGTTAAAGCTGTCGACATTTTCCATCATGATGTATTAATTCAGTCTCTTTTGCTGAGAGTGGCAAGCTGGCGGAGGTGCCAAAACCTGAGAGTAGCCGCTGACAGGCTCAAAAAACAAAGGGCCTTAATCTAATCTGACAGTCATACTGTCATGTGTGACACAACTTTATAATTTTTGCACTGCAAACATTATCACAAGCTGTGATATGTGACACTTCTTTTTTATGCTAAGCATGCAACAGTATTTCTAAAATACATCGAGCGGATGGATGAAGTCATACAGCCTTTTGGTAGAAACAATAAATTTAATCACTAAAAAATGAGGCGAGGATGCACTTCACAAAGAACATGATGAATAGCTGCTTATAATAAATTAACATTATATCCTAAGATGTAGCATTTGTTGCAGGACTCCTTGTTCCTCTTATCACTGAACATATTTTGTGTTTACTCTGGCTGAGCATTTGTGGTCATTACCATGCAATGCAGGATGAAATCGGGAGCAAGCAGCTGCCTCCCTGATGATATTCCATGATGGAAAAGATCCTAAATATGCAAAGTGCATCAAGTATATGCATAGTACCTTATATGAATATAAATCACACAAGAAAAATGGAAAGCAAAAATACAGGAGCGCGTCTCAGACTGTCGCAAATCTGTATGATGATGTTGAGCCGAGAGGGTTTGGAGGATTTAGAACATAAGACAAGCAAGGGAGGGCAGGCCAGCTATAACATAGGGACAAATGACCTTCCAACATTGCAAATGTGATGATATGAGAACGTGAATAAAACCCAGAAAAGAGCACATAAAATACACAGAAAAAGGATGAAAGCTTGATCAAACACAGGCTGATGTGCTTGTAATTTCTCTATTCCGGTGTCTATGCGAGAAATTTGATTAAATCAAAGAAAATTTTGGCGCAACAATGTTAGTACAGTCCAAACATAATGTGCGCATGTCTCCTGCATTTCATTTACAAACAAACATAACTTGAATACTGATTTAAAAAAAAAAAGTTTCAGCCTTCATTCATAAACAAACATTATTACATTGACATGAGCAAATATGCATTTTCCAGGAAACACGGATTTGATTTCAGTATAAAGAGTGTGCATTTGTCCCGTGCTGGCTCGTTATTGGGCTGACTGAGGAGATTACAAAGCCTAAGCCACATGGATCAATATGTACAAGCTATAGCCAAATGAATTGCTTGTGACAGCGTATAAAAAAAGACAAAAAAAATAAAAAATAAAAAAAAGGAAGGGCAGGATTCAGCCTCTGAGAAGAGCATTGTGGGCTGTGAGTGTGAGATCATTGTCAGATTGAGCTTTGCATGCTTGAAATAGTTATTGTTAGTCAATAAGCACTTTGTGTCTGGGAGCCTTGAAAGCAAACAGTCAGAAGTAGGTCTCGAAACTCACTCCTTCTCAAAATGAACAAGGAAATGAGTGGAAAAATAGAAAGATGCAGAGAAGAGGGAGGTAAAAAAGAAAAACAAGTCAGTTTGGGGGTTTCTGTCAATATGATGGATGGATGGAGTGAATAGAAGCCCCCAGAAGGAGAAGTTTAAAAATAGGAGAACATGTCTCCCTTGACACTGCTCCTCATGCCTTTGTATCGCATCACGAGTCTCCTCCTCTTCTTCTCATTTCTTTCTGCTGCTCTCCTCACCTATGACTCTGCTGCCCTTACACACTAAAAACTGCTGGGTTAAAAATAATCCAATTTGAGTTATTTTATAACCCAACCGCTGGGTCAATATAGCACTAACCCAGCAGTAGTTAATTAGACCCAACAAAATGGGTTGTGCATTTTAACCCAACTAGATGGGTTACACATCACGTGCTGGGTCAAAATAATTAACATGTTGGGTTGTTTTGACAATGACTACGCATATTTGTCATTTACCCTATCCAAATTCTGGAACAAGTTACAAAAATTATTATTTTTTCAAAACAAAGATAATCCCAAGTGGGAAATTCAGTTTTCTGCATCTGGACCACCTCTATGACTAGAGAGTACATTTCTCTATGCAAAGAGGATGCAAAATCAGAGACCAAACACTAACTTTAGTAACCAGTGATCTGTCATTAATGTTGTGACATCTATGGTGGTGAGTTTTATCTCTCTGCACTGTCCTTCACACTCATGCTGCAACTTTAACATTCACACTGAACGGGATTTTTCTACAGCTTTGGCTAAATGTGAACATAACTAAGACAGTATACACATATTTCAAATTTATCGGATAAAAATAATAAAAGGTTAAATTCCTGCTGCATTTGCATTTCCCATGGGCCTTTGTGGTACAAATACACTGACCCAACGGCTGGGTTGAAAAAACAAAACAGAAAACCCCCACATTTTTACAAGTGTATCTATCTGCGGCTTGCAACCCAGTGGGCGTGCCATATAATGGGCGTGTCCTATAGTGGGCGTGTCGCATTGTGGGTGGGTCTGGTTAGGTTTAGGGGAAGGGTCAGGGGTAGGGCTAGATTTTACCGTGCTCTCATTGGCCTGGTGGGCATGTCGTCGAGTAATGTCACACTACGACACGCCCACTCTACGACAAGCCCCTGTCTTGCGAGCCGCAGATAGACCCTTCTCCATTTCTAGGGTTTAACCCAATGCATGGGTTAAAAAAAAAAACCTAGATAGTAACCCAAAATGGGCTACTCATTTCATAACCCAGCAGTGGGGTTGATGAACTAACCCAGCATTTTTTAGGGTGTACTCTCCTCCTCATGTAGTTGTCACTCCCTTCTGCTTTTAACACATCATCTCCCAGCATCCTTTTTCCATCCTTCCTGCAATGTGCTCATATACTCATCCACCAACACCTAGGGCAGACAAAAGCAAAAATCCCCCCCATTCCTCTTCATCACAGTCACTTGTAAAGGCTTTCATTTTTTCCCCCTTTTTTTTTACTGATCCCAAATGACACACTAATACAATACAGTGACTTTGTTGTTATGAAAAATCTATATTTACACTCAGGGATTGCTTGGAGACCCCTCAGTCCTTTCATCTGAGCTGCCTTGCCCTGCTTTGTATTCATGCTGCTGAACAGATTCAACACGTTCTAACTAGCGGTCTATGAGGGATACTAATGGAAGCCGTTCAGAGCACCACTTATTGTTCTGTGTGCCTCAAATGCTCAACAAACCAAACAGCACCGAGACCACAAAGGGCATGGGTGGAAACAGTCCCCTATCCTCCCCCCCAACTTTTCACCCAACTCACTAACTTACTCACTCCCATTCTTTCTCCGTCCCCCTCAATATCTGTCACTTTCCCACTCATTAACCACACCCCCCTCACCATCCATCCATTCCTCTTCCACTCTCTGGAGAGGAAAAACAAACAGCTGTCAGGGTCAGGCTTGCAGATGAATTCCAAATGACTTTGAAGGGCAGAGGGGCCGACCAACTTTCTCTAGAGGAGAGGCCGTTTGCAAATACATGTGCATTTGTATTAATACAGCACATAAACAGTGCTGAATAAATATGGTTCATTCCTTGACACCCAAACATACACAGTCACAGAGGCAGACTGCTGCTGCTCTCTGAATCAATACTGCATCTCCAGGCAGGCTTCTGTCAAGGTAAAAGCAGCTTGTGTGTTTAGAGTGAATCTGTGGGTGGTTGCATGCACGTGGCAAATTCATCCATGGATACAGGTGACAAAAGCTTGCATGCGATGAAACGGATGATGTAAATCTCAAAAAATAGGAATTCACTGTCTGTGGGTTTGCTCACTTCCTTTCACCCTGATTGATTTTTGCGAGTCCTCCTCTAAACTTCCCAAAGGCAAAAGAAGCCAGTTTCTCCTTTGCTCATCACCCTTGGCTCTATTTGTGGCTCTTGCTGGGCCAAGATGAGTCAATGAATCATTTTTCATCTTATCAATCATTTCGAAGCGGTATCTCTCCATCTTGCCTGTTGGGTCCACTCTCTATCACTGTCTGCTGCCATTCATCTGTCATGAATAACAGAGTCTTTTAAAGCATTCATCAGAGCTAAGCAAAGGTTTAACCAAGACATCTGAAAGAGTCTTAATGTTTTTGTTAAACTGTTTACTATCTGATAGAGTCATCCAAAAGGTCTTAAAAGTTTAAGGACATGAAATTTTGTCCACTCAACTGAGGAAAAGAAGAATTATACTTAGTTGTGTTTGGCTCTGATCCAAGCTGTGTTACCATTAAAGTAAATGAGAAGCTAGGATCAAGATTTGCTTTGAATTCATGTATTGACATTTTTGAATAGATTTTGAGCCACAACTCATTTCTTCATATTTGCTTTTAATACAAAACATACAAGTCACATTATTGTTGTCCAGGAAACATCACATATTCTGTGTTTTTTCTTAATCCAGGAGAACTGGTACCTAAAGCAAGTTTTTCTTTTACCTAACCCTGACAGGCTGAAACAGAAGTAATAAAAGGCTATACAACACAAACACATTAACCGGCCACTTTATTTAGTACACCTTGCTAGTACTGGGTTGTACCCCTTTTGCCTTCAGAACTGCTATAATCCTTTGTGGCAAAGATTCAACAAGGTACTGGAAAGATTCCTCAGAGATTTTGCTCCATATTGACATGACATCATCACACAGTTGCTGCAGATTTGTCGGCTGCACATCCATGATGAGAACCTTAGATTTAGATGTGGTGACTGTGGAGGCCAATTGAGTACAATGAACTCATTGTCATGTTCAAAAAAACAGTCTGAGATGATGGCGCGTTATCCTGCTGGAAGTAGCATCAGAGGATGCTACACTGTGGTCATAAAGGGATGGACATGGTCAGCAACAATACTCAGGGAGGCTGTGGTGGTTAAACCGCCACGTTGGTACGAAGGGGCCCAAAGTGCGCCAAGAAAATCTCTCCCACACCATTACACCACCATCACCAACCTGAACCGTTGATACAAGGCAGGATGGATCCATGCTTGTTGACACCAAATTCTGAGCCTACCATCTTAATTTTGTAGCAGAAATGGAGACTCATCAGACAAGGCAACATTTCTCCATCTTCTATTGTCCAATGTTGGTGAGTCTGTGTGAATTGTAGCCTCAGTTTCCTGTTCTTAACTGACAGGAGTGGCACCCGGTGTGGTCTTCTGCTGCTGTAGCCCATCTGCTTCCAGGTTGGATGTGTTGTGCATTCAGAGATGCTCTTCTCCATACTTCGGTTGTAACGAGGTGGTCATTTGAGTTACTGTTGCCTTTCTATCAGCTGGAACCAGTCTGGCCATTCTCCTCTGACTTCTGGCATCAACAAGGCATTTGTTCCCACAGAACTGCTGCTCACTGTTTATTTTCTCTTTTTCGGACCATTCTCTGTAAACCCTAGAGATGGTTGTGCGTGAAAATCCCAGTAGATCAGCAGTTTCTGAAATACTCAGACCAACAACCATGCCACGTTCAAAGTCACTTGAATCATCTTTCTTCCTCATTCTGATGCTGGTTTGAACTGCAGCAGATCGTCTTGACCATGTCTACATGCCTAAATGCATTGAGTTGCTGCCATGGGATTAACTGATTAGAAATTTGCATGAACGAGCAGGTGGACAGGTGTACCTAATAAAGTGGTCGGTTCGTGTATATATCTCACAACCCAAAAAGAATATATATATATATTTTTATCTTTCCTCAACTCAACTACGAAAACTGTATTTTGTTAAACAATTTTGTCAAATTGGCAACCTCCATTTATCAGTAAGTCAATATTTTAATCTTTGACTTTAGAGACTAAACCTTGAGCACGATGTGAAATGATAGTTTTTCTGACCTGTGCCACTTAGACAAAGCGGTTTGTATTCTTCGTTTTAACAAGTCCTCTAAATATTACACTTATAAATGTGGTTTTTGGCCAATAACCTTGGACACAACCCCAAAACAACATCTCGTCAAGTTCTGCCACAAGCACCAAGAGGGGAATATTACTCATAGAAAGATATTAACTTAAACTCAGATGTCACTTTTCAACTGTGAGTTGCATTCAGCTTAAAAGACTTCACTAAAATACCTCTTGACTTATTGGTTTTAGTTCAAGCAGTAACATTACTTGGTTAGATTTGGAGAGCATTCATGGTTGGGACCAAAATACAGACCATTTCTCAATACCAAGTATGCTAAGAGCATACTTGTGTACTTGCAAGTAATGACTTGTCGGAAGCACAGACTTCCGAGGACGGAAGGATGCAAGTACGGCTGTTGCGCATTTGGAACTGAAACATACTTGATTACGTGGTTGCTGAAGGTATGTCATGACAGATATCTGATATTAAAATGATAAACTGCAAAAGCCCTGCTGGAATGTGGGCAGTCTAGCTAATCTGCGCAACCATCTTACTGTTAGCTACTGCTAGCTACCGTTAGCTGTTCAGTCCCTGTTTGTGAAACCGCTAGTCACTTTTAATAACGGTTTAAACTTCATCAAACCATCAAGAAGTTGAACTGAAACAATTCTGTTGTAGGAAAGTCATAAATAAACCAACATTACATAAAATAATGAGTAGTTGCAGCACTTATAGCTATTACAGTACTTTTCTCCTCTACCATTGTTACGCTGCAATGCCTTATGGGATATAAGGGTGCCTGAAGTCCCCAAAAGTCACCTCAAATGCAGACTTGGAAAAGTGAGAGGAGAAAGTACACATCTGGGAATAAGCGTACTTGTCTTGATACGTTCTTTGAATTGGAACAGTACTTGGACTTCTACTGATGACGTTTCAAAAGTACACAAGAACGCAAGTATGCAGAAGTACGCAAATTGAAAAATGGCCACATTCTTCTTAGAATTGAAGTGTCACCCTCTTGGACATGATTTCAGTTGGCCTGGTTACCTGGAAACACACCAAGTTATGATAAAACTTTGTCACATCCTGTTTGGATTAGCCAATAACATCACTTGAACAAGGTTAGAGATAAAAAAGAAAAAGTTAGAAAATGTTCATGTTTAAGGTTAAAATACATTCTTTTTACATTTCACATTTGACTATTTGAGGATGGGATCCATTACTTTTTTCCAATAACTGCTTTGTTTTTGGTTTGGACACCAAAATTACTTGTTTGGGTTTAGGCACAAAAGGTGCATGGTTACGCTTGAGGAAATGAACATGTTTTGCCTCAATGTTAACCCTTTCACAACATTAAAACTGAGAGTTGCTACGACATGTCAACAGGTAAGCTCATCACAGTTTAAAGCCAGGGGATTCTGACCAAGCACCAGTACATTTAATTATGCATTGAAAGTGAGACTAGAATTGATGAGTTTGTGATCCACATAATTTTCTTATCACACTTCCCTGTGCACTGAATGGATGCATTCCACATGTACAATATTGATTTGCCACCTTTATGTTTATGCTTTCCTTTATGTACTTGTTTGTCTCTGTCTGTTTGTGGCTATAGATAAGATTATGATGCTTGTCTGAACTGAGAACAAAGGAAGGAAATATATTTGTTGTAATTTTCCAGCCAAACTTGTAACTTTTACTTCCGTGTCAAGAATCAGGTTTCAACAGCGGCTGATGAAATTTAATTCAAGACTTTATAATGTTTGGTTATATGTCGGTGTGTACGTGCCTGCTTGTCTGTGCGTTAGTCCTTCCAAGTCTTTGAGTTTTGGCAGCAAGATCAGAGGAAAAATGTGTGTCGGTGTGTGCGTGATCGTGTGTGTGTGACAGAGAGGGAGTGAGTAGGCATGAAAGTGAGATTCTGCTCTGAGACGTTTGATGTCGAAGAACAGCGTCTGCTGTCTGTCTGCCAACTGCCAACCCTCTATCACCGTCCCAACACATGGCCTCCGCAAAGTGTGTGCATGTGGGTTTTGCGTGTGTGTAAGTGGCCTGATTAGGCAGGGACTTGGCTATGTGACATTGCTACAGAGCTACTTAGACCCACAATGTGCACCTCACTATGTCGCAGAGTAAATGTGTGGGCCTGAGAAGGCGAAATAGGATTTTGTTTTGAATCACATGACAGAGGCAGTGTGCGATAGGAGGGAAAGAGGTGAGTATGGATGTGTGTGCGCGTGGGTGCATTAGGAAGGGTGAGTAATCTCTCACTTTTTATACCTCTCATCCCACACCACCAATCTTTGGATGGGTCCTTAACATACAGAGTCAAGTATACTCAGGGCTAATTGTTAACTGATGTATGTGTGGTTCTGTGTGTATGAGAAAACTGAACTATCTGCGTGTAAAGGTGTGTTTAGATCGTGTAAAGCACTGAGTAAAAGCATTCTAATATGCTTTTTTCAGCATGGCTCATCTTACAAACACACCTCTCCTGTTTTCATCTTCAACGCCAACTTTTTCCATTAAAAAAATACAAGAGGAAAAAAAGGAATACGAGGTTTAAAGAAGCAAATGAAAGATGTTGCATTCTATATTTGGCCTAAGAAGGCCGAAGGACGTTTTTTTTTATCATGACTTCAGGTTAGGAGGTGCAAAACAAAAAGATGCGGCAGATGTGTGAGTAACTAAAAGATAAGGGAACAAAAGTGACAAAAGAGAGATGGAGAAGAAAGGCAGAAATGAGATCTGTTACAAAAAAGAGTCAAACTCTTGTCTTTTCACACTTGCAGACATGCTTGCCTTTGCAAACTCCAGCACAAACAAAAACAGCGACTGAGGTACTAACACATCCGCACACAAAAAGCACACTGACATATTGGCAAAGCAAAAGGCTGAAAGATCAGGTGAATCCACTGAGCAAAAAGACAGACAGATCTTTCTTTTGCACACTTCTTGACATTTTCACTCTGATAGAGCCAGATATAGCTCTCCTGCCTCCTCACAGCTCACAAGAACTCATGCAACCATGCACACTGTGAGAATGAATAGCTGAAAAACCAATGGGGGAGTGCATTAGTTTTGAGGGGGAAAAAAAAGAGAAAAGAACACGTTTGGAAAAAAAAAGCAAAGAGTAAAGAGGCGGTGGAAACGTCCTGTGGCAACTGACAGAAAAGTGCTGCTGCTGGAGTGATCTTACCACCTCAGGTCTGTAGTATTGATGAAGAGATAGAATCAAAAATAACTCAAACAAAGACGTGGGCTCATGACAAGATGCTGTACAGAAGACCTGGCCTTGAAAACAGCATCAGATTTAAAATATACTGTTGTCCTCAAAATTATTCATATCCTCAAATTAAAGAAGAAAAAAAAAATCGGTTGTCAGTGAAATAAGATGAAATTGCCAAAAGTAATAATAAATAAAAATTCTATGAAAATCATGACAATTATTTTGAATTGTGCTTTCAGAGAAATATTACAAACAAAAACACATAAATTAAAACAAGTAAACAAGCATGATGGGGGTCTGAGGCTAAAATTTTGTTGAGCAGCACTTTGAGGCAATCTCTGCAATCAGGTGTTTTCTGTAATGTTCATGTTTTGTTTTATTAAAATAATTAGTTCCAACCACAATTCAAAAGGAATGAATTATTACACTAAATTATAATTTTGTGAATTTTTATTTATTATTAGTTTCTTTAGTTTGCGGTTATTTGAAATACTGTTGTGAATTTAGCCTTTTCTTTAATTGGAGGGTATGAATAATTTTGAGGACGACTGTATATGATCATGCTGCAAGAATTTAATTCCTTCCTTCCTCTTTAGTGTATTATGGCTTCTGTTTTTATACTCAATGCAACGTCATGTCTCCTGTCTTCGGACAGAAATAGAGATGCAACAGCACTCTACCGATCTGCAATTAGTCAATTCATTTTTAAAAGGTTCAGAGGGTTGGCTGAATTAATTAAGCCCAGAGGTGACTGAGGCATACTAATATCGATTCGGTTGGATGATTCTGATTCAGCCCATCGCCGGGGTGTTCAGTATAAAGTGGCAGAAAACAGAACCTGTCAATATCATCAAATCTGACCCGCGTCTGTGGAGTAATGCCCTAACTCAAGACTGTCCAGTTGAAGGTCCACTTGTTATTGAGTCTCTTCAGTGTTTATTTGCTTTTAGAGGAGCATGTCTTAGAGGCAAACACTCTTGTAAAATCAAGCGGTTCAAAATAACACCGTTTCTGTGCATTGAGGAGAGCCAGTGTGGAATTACAATGACTGAGAGGTTTGAACAGGATTTTGACAGATTCTCTTCATCCCTTCGCATGCGTTTTCAACCAACGGCAGCATTTAAATTGTGTTGTAATCCTGCAAAATGTTGCTGAAATGGATTCAAAGCCATTGCTTGTTGTAATTCCGAGCAGCTCTGGTTTCTTTGCTTGTTGTCCTTTTGGGCAAATTTCTTCCTTGAACCTGGTTTTCTGTTGATGTGATTATGTTTTGTTTGCATACTTGGAAATTCTGTGTTTAAAGACAGGCTACTGTGATTTAGTTTATACCAACTATTTAATCAAGCTTTGATTGACCCTGCAACTGATCTCAAATATCAGCATGGGACTCGTGTACTGTTTGCATTTTTATTGATTACAGTGACTTGCGGCTGTGTGCCCTAAAATAGATAGTTATGACTTTGCAAAGGGACCACTGAGGACAAAGGCTAGGGTAGTCCAGGCTGACCCATTGATTACGATTAAAGGTGACCGAGATGCACTATTGATTCTAGCTGGAGGAGCAGATACAATGCATAAAGTGGACTAAGCTTATAGCTTGACAAACTGGGTAGATACAGTAGGATTAAAGCCAGACTAAGCACTTCTAATATGGCTGTTTGCAGAGGCATTATGAAAAAGAAAAAACTGAAAAAGCTTTGAAAGATTTAAAACATCTTATGGGCTTCTGTCTGTGTGCATCTACAACTGATATTTGGCTTTGGCACAGGGAGGCTTCAGACAGTGAGATCTAGGACCAGCTGAGATACCAGCCTGTGCCCATGCCTAGTTATGAAGATGGAAGATAAAGTCAGATATGTGTCTGATCAGAGAGCTCTGAGTGTTAAGTGGCAAAACAAAGAGCACTTGCAAAATCAGAGGTTAGACTCTAACATGGATTTATTCATCTCATCTCTTTCCTCCCATTTGCCTTCCTGCAAAACAAAGCCAACCTATTAAAGCGAGTATTGAGTGGAGAAGAAACGGTTTCAACGGAACTATTGACATCAGCGGTGCTGCTTTGTTCGGTTGAACAGTGTGGTTTAATCAGGGCCTGTCTCTTTGCTTGGTGTTCATACAAACACTCAGCAGAGTGATTAGGCTTATGAACGCACACTATTGTGATGAAACAAAAACATGACAGTTTAAACAAATTATTCCAGCAAAAGACAGTTTTGTCATGTTGCTGACCTATAATGAAGACCATTCACAGTGTGTATCGAATAAATGACTGATGGGCTCATCTTTTCATCATCAAGGACTGCAAAGTAGTTGAGGAATGAGGGCTTATCTTCCTAATACTTTTCCACTACTGGCAATGGGAGAAAATAACTGTCCAATCACAGCTAATTACCTAAATTTGCCACTTAATACTTAACATGCCCACAAGCTTCAGACTTGAGTCGGCCTGTACCTGTGAACAGTCATTAATGGAGATCATTAATAGCAGGAGTGCCCTTTTAATCTCAGCCGAACAGTGATGTTCTGTAGGTGTGTGCATGTGTGTGATACACTATATTGCCAGAAGTGTTTGCTCACCTGCCTTGACTCACATATGAGCTTCAGTGACATCCCATTCCTAATCCATAGGGTTCAATATGACGTTGGTCCAGCTTTGCAGCCAGAACAGCTTCAACTCTTCTGGAAAGGCTGTCCACAAGGTTTAGAAGTGTGTTTATGGGATTTTGCTGCTTTGTGCACTGGTGCACAGTTATGTTGGAAGAGGAAGGGCCAGCTCCAAACTGTTCCCACAAAGTTGGGAGCATGGAATTGTCCAGAATGTCTTGGTATGCTGAAGCATTCTGAGTTCCTTTCACTGGAACTAAGGGGCCAAGCCCAGCTCCTGAAAAACAACCCCACACCATAACACCCCCTCCACCAAACGTTACACTAGGCACAATGCAGTCAGATAAGTACTGTTCTCCTGGCAAATGCCAAACCCTGACTCATCAATCAGATTGCCAGATGAAGAAGCGTAATTCGTCACTCCAGAGAACACCTCCACTGCTCTAGAGTCCAGTGGCGGTGTGCTTTACACCACTGCATCCCACGCTTTGCATTGCAGATGTGTGGCTTGAATGCAGCTGCTTGACCATGGAAATCCATTCCATGAAGCTCTCTGCACACTGTTCTTTAGCTTATCTAACAGCAACATGAAGTTTGGAGGTCTGTTGTGATTGACTCTGAGGAAAGTTGGCGACTTCTTTGCATGATGCGCTTCAGCATTCGCAGACCCCGCGCTGTCAGTTTACATGGCCGACCACTGCTGTCTTTCCCAAACACAGCTGACAGTTCACTGTGGAACATTTAGGAGTGAGGAAATTTCATGACTGAAATTGTTGCACAGGTGGCATCCTATCACAGTTCCACGCTGGAATTCACTGAGCTCCTGAGAGCGACCTGTGGTAGCGCAACCCTTCTGGTAGCTAATCAGAAGTGCTGCTCGTTTAGGGATAATGATAAGAGAAGCTAATGTTGTCTTATGAGTCAGAGTACAGACCTGAATAATGGATTTCAGCAGCGTGGTGTTTGTAGTCAGGCACCTCGTTGGTCAGCCTGCTAGCAGTGGCTGAGCTAAGATGATGCAGCGGTGAAGAATCACAGACGCGTCGCTTAAGGTTACACGTTTATTACAATATAACTGGTAAAATACGGCAAAGGACTGTGTCGTCAGTTCCTGTACGTGTCTCAGCGGTCAAAACGGAGTCCCCAGGTCCAGCTGTCTGTAGTCCGCGCTAGCTCACGATCCGAAAGACCCCGTCTTCCTGTTTACTGTGATGCTTTATAGGACCCTGTCAGACCCCTCCCCACCTGATATTCAGTCTGATGTGAGTCGTCTGTGAATGACACGTCAGCTTGGGATCTAGGTTCATAATTTGTCATGTCGCCCTAATTTATCAGTCGTCCTTGTCCTTGTCATAATCTTAACAGTATATATCTATAGAGTCAGACTGTCTGCCACCACAGACCCATTCTTTTACAAATGTTTAAGGTGTTTACTTCCATGCACCTGTGGCCATGGAAGTGATTTGAACATTTAATACTAATAATTTGGATGAGTGAACAAATACTTTTGGCAATATAGTGTTTTTAAAAGCCAGCCTGTGTCCCTTTGTCAAATGTCACACTTTTGCTGTGAGAGTGCATATACGTAGGTAGTCTCACTCTCCTTTTGGTTCGCACATAAACAAACACTGGCCGGCTGATACACGTGAGGTAACGCTGTGGCATGCCTGGCCATGCTGTGCGGTTCCCCGTGGTGCTGCGCTCCATTCGGTGAGGCAGCATGAAGCGCAAATCAATACGGATTAAAACACTGTAAGGAGCTATCTACTGACTTCTCCTCGCTGCACACATACAGAAATGCATGCTGTTGTTGAGCTTGATTGCATGCTCTTCTCTTTTTAAATCATAGAGAGAAGGTGACGAGTGGGTGATAAAGGCGCTCTGGGCAGAGGGCTATCGGAGAGCTACGCCTGTGCAGCGTCCGCTTCACGCCTCCCGTGGGGTGCATCCATCAAGCTGCTTTGAGAACCGCATGGTGGGGGGGCAGGAATCAGCACCTCATTCCACCTGCCACACCTAGACTGAGTGTCACACACTCGTACACACACAGCGACAGCCCTGGCGGTAGGCCTCAGCCCCCGCAGCAGTTGTGTGCATCCCAGCGTGCACTGCAGGACGCCAGAGATTATCCCGGCGTTTGCAGACAGTCACAGAATGTTAATCCTCAGCCATCTCCTCTTCTGTACCGCTAAATCTGAATCTTACTCTCAATTGCTCCTCCTCTGTGACTTGCCTCTTTCTTTATCCACCACTCTTAGTCCTCTTAGCACAATCCACGAAAAAAATCTTCCCCACATTACCAGCTCTAACTCCTTTCCACGATCTGTTTTTGACGATATCCGATCCTCGCCTGAAAATCTGCTGATCCCTGTTTCCTACTCGAAAGTGACAAGGCCTCATCCCCATTCTCTGTTATCCTTTCTCTCCACTCCTGGGCCCAGCCTTCGCTATCAGCCCTGCATTGATCTTCGCATCCCCAAGAACACAAAACACCAATCAGGCTGTCATAATCACTCAGCTGGAGGAGGAAGCGCAGAACACCAAGTGCAGCTGCTTCATGTCGGAGAAGAGAAAATAAAAAAAAAGCGCTGGATCTTCAGCTGAATATTTGCTGGATGTGCTCTATATTTAAAACATGTAAAAAAAACAAAAGGCAATATAAAGGTTTAATAACTGCACTGCTAATTCCATCCTGTTAATGATGATACAGATTCTCATTTCATTTTTTTTTTTTATTTGTGTGCCTGAACAATAAAGTCACAGCTGCTCGAACTGCTCACTCTAAAAGAAATGACAGGAAAATCAGACTGAATGATATCTGTTCTCCCACAGCATCCCTTCTCTATTCAGTCAGATTTTCTCTCATAAAAGTTGAACCCTAACAGCTCAGACTTTTTTTTTACAACTTGTCCAACAGGATATTTTTCATCAGGACACTATGACTGCTCACTTCCTATCAATAAATGTAGTTTATGATCTGTTGGCAGTTTCCAGACTGTTACCACCATTATATTGTTTTTTTCTTGTCAGGCAAAACACCTTAGCATCTCTCCACTACAAATGATCTGGCAGATAAAAAATGCTGTGATGCATTCAGATCTCACTCAGGCTCTGCGGAATACTGTTAAAGGTTTACGCCCACATATGTTTAAAGAGTCTTCTCTTATCACGTCTCGCACAGAAAACGGAAAAAGCATTTAACTAAGGAGGCCATGATTCATGACATCAATTGGAAAACCTTCAGATTTCACATTTCTGGTTAGAATAAAACTCAAAACTCTGATTAGAAAATCAATGTTAATAAGTGTAATTGACATAGCAGTAAAATCTCAGTCCTTATTGGCTGTTATGCCCCATAACATGAAGCACTTCATAAAATGAAGAGTTTTATATCAAAACAAAACCCCACACTAAAAGATTCGGACCTTATTTTAACAACTCACTGCATTCATCATCAACTTGAAATTCTTGTGCATATGCAGCTCTCCATTCCCTCAGAACTCAACTATTCAACACATGAAATAGATACATGAAAGTGTGTAGGAGCACAATTAAGGAGAAATTCACTTAAAAGCACTTGACAGCAAGGGTGTAACAACACATCAATCTACACTGATGGATTGATTTGATGATCAATTAACCAGTAGCATCCTTCCAAATTGGAAATATTGATCAAACATCAATGAGTAATCATTTGTAAGGGACACTTAAAAACGTGTGGAATTGTGTGTGCACGCCAGTGTGTATGTGGGAAGGGGGTGGGGCAGTTAAAGGCCTTTTTGGGATGGCCTGTATCAGCCTGGGTCTATTCGAGTCCTGGTTCGCCTGAAGTGCCCGCTGCACCCCCCAGGGTATGTGGTGGTGGGTGTTTTTTGGGGTAAGGAGTGCTTCTTTGGTTGCAGTGTGCACCTTGAACATGTTGATAGCTGTTCATGGCTCATCCTGCCCTGTGGGGGGGTCTCGGGAATGGGTGCCTACTGCAACAGATGAGCAGCTCACTTTTTATTGGAAGTTCCCTTCCCTTCTTCCGGTCGTCTGGTTCTGACATCTCCCTTAGTCATCAATAAACCTAAAACACTGACACCACACAAACAGCTTTTGGAGGTTTGTGCCACGTAGTGTCTGGTGGGTGGGGCTGTTTTGGAAGACGTTACTGCCCGTGGAGTGTAACAACCAGCGCTGTGTGGTTAATTGAAAAGAAAGGGTGGGGTGGTCGTAAGGGGTGGGAGGTGGTGGTTAGTGCTGCCCTGATTTCTGGGGGGGCTTGGTTGTAGCATTGGTGTAGGTTAGGGGTGTCAAAAGTAAGTCCTCCAGGGCCGCCCTCCTGCTGGTTTTCAGTCTTTCTGCGAACCAACACAGCTGACTGAAATGAAATGAAGCCAACAGCCTTTGCAGCTCTGCACAATGACTCAATGAGTCATCACAGTCGGCTGTGTTCGGACAGGGATTCATTGAAAACCTGCAGGATTGTGGTCCTTGAGGACAGGAGCTGGACAGCCCTGCTGGAGGTACTCAAGGGGGCGGACTTGGCCCTCCTGGGTGGGGCCTGGCAGGGCCTCTGCCTATAGGGACGTGGCTGTCAGGCTCGTAGGGCCCTCGGGTCCTGCACTTACATGCAGCTGGGCTCTGCGTGGCAGGTGCCTGGTGGTGCCAGCAGTGGTGGCCCCTGGGGCCCGTGCTCCATATACGTGGGGTGGTCTGGCTTTAGCCTTCCACTACTATCTTCCTTTGTTTCTATTATTAGTCACTAGGTGATTTGATATGAATGGAGGAGATTGTGTTAAATCAACATGTGATATCATCTCACATCAATTGCTGACTCCTAAATTAAATCAAATCAAAAATTGTATCATAGTAGAGTTGGTGATATCTGTAAACATCGAATCATTATCCATTATTTCAATATAATATTGCATTGTGATCAAACTTGTGATTTACACCCATTACTGCAAGATATTATCTGCTTTAGTGAAAAGGCTATTTTTTCTAGTGGTCTTTATTCATCAGTGGATTGAAAGAAAAGGGGTCAAAGAGAAGAGAGAATGACATGCAGCAAAACGCCCAAGGCTGGGATTCAAACCCAGGCCCTCTCCAATGAACAGAAGAGCACCTTCTGTGCATGTAGCAACTTCTTTAACATTGTGTTGCAATTACTGTAGGTGTTCTGTTGTCTTTTTTTTGCTGTTTGTGAAGCTGCTGGTTCTCTGGTGCATCTAGTCACAGTATTTGTGCACAGAGCATTTTTTAATGCTTTTTCTACCAGGTGGTTTTGATAACCTTCATTTACATTGTGCAATTTTCTGCTACTCCAAAAACAGTATGGTGACATTCTTGAGAAAAACACTATAAAATCTATGGCTATCAACCCAGAATGGGGGTCTTGTTGTGACCAGTGAGTCATGTCCCCATTTGGAAACCAAAAAAACAAACGAACAAAAAACCCTGCAGTAAATTTAAGACAGGCTCAAAAACTTAGGATTAATTTCCATAGTGTGAGTGCAGGTACATTCAGGGCTCTAAATAACTTTTTAATCAACAATTTTGTCAACATTGTTATCCAGTGTGATTTGGTAGATTCCTAAAGTTAACAGCTATTTAGAATTTCCATTAACCAATTATTTTAAGGGGAAAATATTTTAATTAATCAGATTAAAAGTGCAGCTGAATGCATTTCATCATGCACTTTTTATAGTTTTTTTTTTTTTTTTTTTTTACATTTTTCATGAAAATGCAATACAACATCGTCATTGTCAAACAAATTAACATGTGTCATACAATGACACGTTAATTTGCTGGAAAGGACATTGTTAATGTTCTTTCCAGCAAAGTAATTCACTTACTTTACCAGCCTCAGCCTTTACACCAACCAATTACTGTCACACTTATGTTTTTTGTTCTACACGTCACCTAAATTTTATAAAATTTAGCTTCTTATTCAGCTGCACTCTGTTCAGACCAGTAGTATAACCAGAAAATTTCCAATGGGGGGGACAATCAACAGACTCCATTAATTGCAATGTCCTGGATTACTGTTAACTTTGGTTACAATCAATTTCTAAACAACATGGATTATTGGGTGTCTGCAAACTATTAAATAACAGCTTTGAGTCTCTGCTGATGTCAAAAGCAAAATGTTTTACATTTGTTTTGACCTAACTTTCGAATACCTTCAATCAAAGCTTTGATTACTTTTAATATTGCACAATTTAAATAAAAATCATAATGAAAAATGATTGTTTTTGGACAGACATACAGAAGCTGGAGATTTCCCCCCTCATGTACATCCAAACAAAGTCACACAGCCACTTCTAAAATCTGCGGAAGGTGTTCAAGCTTCTGCACGCTGAGTTTAGCCTCTTTCATGTAAGAAAGGACTAATTCATTCATTGTTAATTAACAAATACCTGAAGCATTGCACAGCTCCTGAAACAATGCAAAAATTTAATTAAGAAAAGGTATTTTTACACTGAGTTTTAGAGCAACATTAACTTCACTCATTATAAATTTGTTGATGCATTGTTTCCATCTGTGAATTGTAGTTCAAAGCTGTGTGCAGCTGGTAAGCTATTTCACATGCAATTAATGAATTAATTGGGCTTTTTTGTACCAGTACTGTAATTGAATACAGCTGTTTCCTTACTCAAGGCTGGTAAAAGTAAAAATACACAAATCTCATTATATCACTGTGTTAAAAAGCTCAGAAGTTTACATAAATATACAATTACATGCACATGTTTATGAAATTTGATTCTGTCATTGATAAACTGTAAACTTCCCTTAACATTGCTAAGGTTGGAGTTGCCCTCCTGCAGTCAGTATGTCTGCAATAAACAATCCAGTCCAGTATGTTGATTAGATGTTTTCTGTCCCTGCTTTTAAACGCTTAGAAGAAAGCGATCCCCCCACATACCAAGACATCCAACCACAGCAGGAGAGAAGTCCAAAGCTGTATGTGACACATGCTTTTACACCTCAACTCAAAGATAAGCCTAATGAGACTACGGTTCAAAAGAATCACCAACATCACTTGTTTTAAGTTGCATTTTAAGTCTTTCACAGGATAATCCATTATTTTGCTTAATAAATGTCTACTATGTAAATGTTAACACAGAATGAAAAGAAGGAAGATTATGAAAGTTTACAGTCATCCTAAAAATTATTCATACCCTCCAATTAAAGAAAAGGTTAAATTCACAATAGTAATTCAAATAACAAGAAACTAATAATAAATAAAAAATTACAAAATTATAATTTAGTGATATGAAATATTGATTTTGAATTGTGGTTGAAAATAACAATAAAAAAACAAAAAACAAAAAACTGTCCCAGACATGTCAATGCACCTTTCCCTTGAACAGTGGACCGAACTACTGTCCCTGTCCCAGGTGTAGAAGTCTTTTGAACATTACAGAAAATACCTGATTGCAGTGATTGCCTCAAAGTGTTACTCAACAACATTTTAGCTTCGGAGCCCCATCATGCTTGTTTATTATTTAATTTTTCATGTGTTTGTTTTTAATATTTCTTTCAAACCACAATTCAAAATCAATGTCATTTTTATAGAATTTTTATTTATTTCTTTTGCCAATTTTTTCCTTATTTCACGAGCAGCAGATTTTTTTTTTCTTCTTTATTTGAGGGTATGAACAATTTTGAGGACGACTATACAGTATATGTTTCATTGTTTGGGGGAACAAGGTATCAGGACAAAACCACCTGGTGATTTTGCATCTTTGACAGGACATTTAGTCAGTTGTAATAAAGACATTTCTCTCTAGATACACAAGGTGGTGCATGACTTATAGGTGGATAAAAGAGCATTTTTCAATTAATAAACAAAATATAAAAGCTACACACATGAAAATGTGCCATTAACATCTGTATGTCAAGTACAAATGCTCTTGCCAATAAAAGCATTTAGAAGATTGATCACAGCATATCCTAATGGCCTCTGCAGTCACCGTTGGGTTGTATATCACTCTTTTTGAGACATGACATTTGAATGAATGATTTACTACGTGGACAGTTCATTATATTGTACGACATTCTATAAACCTGTACTAATAAAGTACTGGAAACATTTACGCATTTACGCCCAGGAGGATTACTCTTCTAGAAAGTCTTTGCATCATTTCCCACAGCACACATGGAAACTTCACTGGATAACTACAGTAAAATAATGAAAATGAAAAGAATAACAAAAGAAAACAAACAAACAAACCACTTACTTTTATTCTTCTTCAAACCAAGCAATACAAACAAATTAATGTAAATAAAGATAAACTGGTTGGCTAACTGGAGCATGTTGCTACTGCTATACTACCTGCTGTATCTGCACAGATTTAGTGATATTGATTGGTCATTTTTACCTTATTTATGTGTTAAAAGTAAGTACTATACACAGACTGGCCTCTGTGCTAATATGCTAATTAGCCATGTGCTAATCACTTTGCATTGAATGCTGCTGTGACAGCTGATCTCTACCAACAGAAATGGTACATGAGGTGAACTCAATGACTGTGATACTGTTCATAAATATGAAAGCAAACTCCTCGACAGAACATCCAAATCAATGCAATTTCTAAAGTTTAACCTGAAATCATCAGTGGAGAATGTGAAGCTGATGTCACACATCACTTTGTTTATACGCCATAATGCACGGCTGCTTACTCTGAAGTTGCTTTTTCTATGCACAGACCTTGAGTTCCAACTGCAGGATGGACTTTTTAAGCTCAAACTGCAGGATCAGCCTCTAAAATCATGTTTCGTTTCATTCCTAAAATGAATGTTCAACTATTTTGCCTATTAAATCTTAAAAAGAAATTCATTATAAAAGCTTTCCTTTTTCTTTTGGTAATTCAGAAACTCAGTCAGGTCAATCTCCTCTCTCAATTCGTCTTTCTCATTTTTTTATCTAATATATATTTTTTTTACATGAATAACAAAAGAATCTAGCAAGGTAATAATGTTTTTAACTGGAAATTGGGGCACATTCTTCACAAGATGGCAATGCCATCCCAGCATGCAACACTGCAGGATGTATTTTCATATTCTCCACTGCAGCTTCGGAAACTGAGAGTCAGAATGCATCAAGCTGAAATACTGCTTTAATATTTTCAGTGTTAAGGTTAGAAAATGAGTTTTTGATTTGTGCAACTAGTCACTGACAGTATTGTACAGCCTACTTGGTAACACAAAGAAACTAGTAATTTGGGTCATCAATTTAAGACAACTTCAACTAAAGAACTTCCTACATTGTACCACATCTTCACATTGTTTATTGCCTTTTTGTTTCCAAACATCGATGCATTTCCATGATAAGACATAAAAGGTTAAGATGTTACTCGGTTCAGTCTCTGGTCTGTGTACTGTATGAGTTTCATGGTAAATACAATATATTTCAAGACTTTAATTTCCAAGGAAGACGTGGTATTTACTTACCACAGAGGACCACACATAAAATAATATATTTCCTTCTTCCTTGGATAGAAAGTAATAAAATAAGGCATAGAGGGAAATTAACATCAGTAAATATAAGCTGTGAGAACTTCTTTTATATGTAATTTAAGTCACCCAGAAGAGATAAATCTATGATTTCATATTAACAATTTCAAATAAAACATCAGTGTAACACCTCATTCACCTACTGAAAAAAAAAATAGAAACAAATTAAGCAAATGCCGAGCTCCACAGGCGCACATGTTTTCTTTAATGTCCTTTTTTTTTTCAATTTATGTAAAGTAAGTTCACCACAACCAGTCTGTCCCTGTGTATGTTATTCAATAAGCATATTTTTCCTATCAATTTAAAACTGCCTCAAGAAAAGAAGCTTTTTGATGATATTATTTAGGTAATCTGTGCTTCAACATGTCCTCAGTTCTTGTGCATGAATGCACAAGTTCTTTCAGTTCATCTCAAGGTTTAACCTTAACTATTAACTTTAAAAAGGTAAAAGAAAGAATAAAAAAATAATCTTTTAGCACAAACCTCAAGGCAAAATAATTGAAAAGAATAACCTTTAACATCTGGAAAAAAGAAGAGCAAAAGACATGTTTATTTTCTGTCCTTTGCTACTAAACACTCTTCTCTCACTTCTGCTATGTCCTCCTAATGAAAACTGATGAAAACTCTACAGCTCAATAGCACAAGAATTAACACCATTTCATGCGCACAGAAACAAACATCTTGTGCAAATATGCCTAACTTTGCAATAGCTGAGGAGGACAAATAAATGAATAAATAAATAAATAAATAAACAAACAAACAAAACGCAGAAGCTCAAACCTTCTGGGAAATTTCCTCTGATCAGGTACAAAGAGATTAACCAGTTGGATGTGTGCTAATGAACAGGAGATCATAATGAAAGGCGCTCGTAAATGTAGATGAGGCATGTGAACAAGAACTGTTGCTTTGCTTCGAATCAGATGAAGCACGAGAGTAATGTTGGGAAAACATTTATTTCACCGGTCCCCTGCCTGCCGAACACCGGCATCCTAACAATGCTCAACAGCGATTTAGAAGAATGCAATGATCTGATTTACGGCGCAAATATCCCAACAATTACAGCAAGATGTGCAATTCTAGTTTTAAGAAGCAATGCTTGGCTTCCTCAGCTGGAGCCCAGTTAGAAGCTATAATGATTTGTGCAACAGCTTGTTTCAAAGATAGAAACTGACAAGCCATACAGTGAATTACACGCAGACAAGAACAACAAAGGACACATCAAATACAGTCACGCTGAAACAGCTACAGGTTGAAGAATCAAAGAGAAGCTATAGTGAGAAGTAACTTACTGATCACATAGTCTCCAAATGGATCCTCATCCTCATCGTCTAGGTAAGCTAGAGAAGAGATGGAAGAAAAAAAAGAAAAAGTGGGAGAAAGGGGTAAAAATAAAACCAAAACATGATGAGAAACCAAGAATGAATGCATGAGCTGGAGAACACAAACAAACCAAAACTAAAACACTGCAAGGAAAGTTAAAAAATGACTTGACAAAAATAAAACGGTGAACAAAAAATATGGCAAAAGAAATTAAGGTGACAGCAGCCCTGCTCTACCATCATTTCCCTTTGATTTTTCACTGATATCACCAACATTTATTAGACGTCAAAGTACCCACAAATGAATGACAACAGATTTTCTCTGCGCGATGCAAAATATGACTCAGGGTTCCAGATTAACTTTTTTTTATTGGAGCACAGGGGCCCCTTACTTAAAATCTTAGGAGCGCAAGAAGAAAATTTAGGGGCGCACGCTGAAATCAACTTGCAAAGCAAATGTTCACATTTCCTCTCATTTTCACTGAATTACTGATAAATACTTGAACAATAAACGCAGAAACTACAACGTTCACAGGTCACAGCACATTTTATGTTTCAGACTGGGTCTGTGTTTACTCCTACGTGTCATGTTTTAGTTGTGTGGTGCCAGGTCCATGTGAGTAGTGGTGCAACGGATCAATGACTTCACGGTTTGAATCGGTTCACCGTTTTTGAGTCATGGATCGGATCAATATCCGATTCAGCAAAAAGGAGAGAAAAAGTACAAGACAAATTTACCTCAATTTAAAATTTCAGTATTTTTCCCATTAAAAATATTCAACTCAAGACTCATTTCACTCAAATATATAAAAATAGATTAATGATAAAGAAATTATGATAAAGGAACGAGGAACAGATGACAAAATTGCAAGGTCATGCATGATGTCGCCAGTTCACGTGATAACACGATAATCACGATAAATAGGGCTGGATTAAAGTCCTTTGGTCCATGATGGAAAAAAACCCACTCAGACCCACTGATTGATTGACTTCTAATCTGGTGTCACATAAGTATAATTCAGCCATCACAAATCTGCTGGGGCTTTTATTTTGAAGTTCTTTACACTTGCTTTACACTTCTCCCGTGTCTGATTTCCTGTCTGGTCCTAGCTACACGGCTACACTGCTTAGAGCTTGATGCGTTGTGGAAGCCTGCGCTGTCATAAATAGACCCGATACTGCGACGAGACGCTGATGACTTCTGGTGCGCCCGGTGTGGAATCAAACTATTGACAGAAACGCTCAAAAATGTTCATCATGTCTACTTTGAAGTACAGATCTGGGCATGAAAAAGTTCCCCTTTCAGCGGACTGCCAGCCACTTACCAGCAACTTGTCTGCTAATTCACTCGCACAGAGAAACGCCTGTGTGCCCAGGCGAAACGATTTCAGAGCATAAATGAACGCCCGGAACAAGGACGTTTCCACACGCCAAGTTTGGACACTGTGCGTGATGACGTATTTGTGGAACATCGTTCAGCCAGTGATAGTGCAGTAATAGTGCACTATTACCACTTCTGGCAGAAAAAGGAGGAACTCTTTCATGCCCGCATCTGTAGTTCCGTGTTCTCTATTCAGACATCAATACTAAAAAACGTGAGGTTTGATTTTTACCTTGACAATTTTGGTGCAACTGTCATTTCATCAAAGCACTGACAAAATGAAGGAGTTTTGCAGCAGATAATGCCTTCTATAGTGACTGCCGCGTCTCTGCCATTTTACTGGATGTACGCTGAAGGCGACTCAACGTAATATCTTCCCAAGGAGTCAAAGTAATGCAGAAACATTACCGGTGAGTAAATGCACGAAAAAACTCCTAAAAAAAAAAGGTCCAGGTTGAAAAAAAAAAAAGAAAGTTATTCTTTAAGTAAGTTATTATTCTTGAAGATTTGATGCTTTTACATTACTTTTTCATATTATTTCTTAGTAATTGCACTGTTCTTTAAAAAAAGCACCTTAAAGTTGTACTTCCGTGGTCATTTCAATAATATTTCTGTGTTCTCCATTATTATTGAATGCATTCTGCATCGTTTCTGTTGGAAAAAACCTTCTGGTTGCTTAGTATCCAGCTGTATTTGTATACTAGAAGAGAAGCTTGTGGTCCAACGGCAGGCTTTTCCGGGTCCTTCTCATGAGTTTCCGTCTGATTGGCTGCCTCCCATCAGTGTATGAAGGAAGCTCCGCCCTCCGCTCTTATTTTGTTACAGACAGGAAATAGAGCTGACAAACAAGTTTGTTCCGCCATGCTAACAAACAGTTAGCTAATTAGCTTCTCAACTCCGAAGCTACAGTCGTGGTGTCTCCACTTCTAGTGTGTAGTGGAGGGTTACCTGCCTTCCAACTGACAGATAGAAACCCCACGTGGGATACGCTATTTGCAATGTTACGTAGAACAGCGAGGCTGTTCCCGATTCGCTCTTTTCTTCGTATTGTTTCTGTGATGAGGAAGCACAGCCGACTGGGGGGAACGCAGCGCCAACAAGTCAGCATGTGTAAGTAAACAAGGGGAAACCCTCCGTATTTCAGAAGGAGCAAGTTAAACGGGTTTTCAGTGGAAGGAGGCCTTTAAAATGAAGGTTTTACTGTACATATGTAAAGCAGTTCATAGTGCTGCTTTTTGTGTCTTTCATTTTGAGAAAAGGTTGGTATCTAATGAGTCCTTTTTTAGTGTACTGCATTTACATTTTGGTGGAGATAATCGGTTGACTAATCGATTAATTTAAAAAAAAATTGCTATAAAAAAAAAAAAAAAATCACTAGGTGCAGCTCTGATACTGTGGATTCTTGATGCCTGATTGCAAGACGAGTAACACATAGTAGCACACTCCTTCCTTGTCATTTAAGTATCCCTCCATATTCTCCTTCCCTCCATCACTCAAGGCTACATTCTTTTAAGTGAGTTAGCATCCATCTACTGTAATCAATATCCCAGAGCTTTTATTAAACACAATACTTATGCATCTGAGTTTGTCTGTCTGTCTTTGTGTGGAAGTGTTATCAGCCTTCACCTCTGCTCCATCAGTGTCTTTATTCAGTTCAGCCTCCCTCAGTTTCAAGAGTCATCGCCTTGTTTGTGCCATTGCACAACCATGTTGGAGCTCCGTGTTCATAGTGTTGAATGGGCCGGCCATTATTGATCCCCGGGTGCAGGAAATTTTTCACCCCCCCCCCCCCGCATTCAAACCGAAGACACACACACATACAGATACCCGCTGAGCACGCATGTGCCCATCACTATTTTTCTCGTTCTGGCATGCACAGCTCTTAGCGACTGGACAAAAAGTCCTTGAACCAGTGGGCGAAGTATCGAGGTGTACACAGACACTTACACGCACACACGCACACGTTCGCAGTGGTGTGTATTTGTGAAAGCGAGCTGTCAGTGCTGCTCTCACACACCATTCATCACAAGCTACTAATTCTGTTAGACCATTGTGGAGCCTTTCGCACCCCACGTTGCTCTCTGAAAACTCAATCAGAGGCTAATGCCCCCAACCCTTTGAACACACACACACGCTCAAGCTCTCACTTTCAGTTTCTTACTCACACGCACTCACTAAGGCCCTTAGGGGACAGCAGTGGTCTTGGGGGACCCCACTAGCCCAACTCCATAAGCGTTGCTTGCTTTTGATAGACAGGAGCTGCATGAACTCTGTTACTGGTCTGGAGAGTGGCTGCAGTGGGGCTCTAACAGCTAAAATCTTTTTTTAAAAAAAGGGTCTTACAATCAGTGAGAGACCTGCAGTTTGATTGTAGTGTGTAATATACAGTAACGAATGCTTTTATTTCAACTCACAATGAAGTTATAATTGAACACTGTCTTAACTTTCTTGATTACAAGACAATCAATTCAAGGCTTGTAGTGTAAAAAAAAACATGTCAGCTGACTTGAATCTTGAACGTGGTTTCATTTAAGTTTTTTTTTGGTTGCATTGTAAGGACATCTCTGGTACACAGAATTTGCCACCTGTGCATGTAGATTTGATTAGTTAATTAGAGAAATCGCTTTGCAAACTGTGTTATAAAGCATAATTACAACACCAGCTTAAAACAAACTTTTGACTGCAGCTGTTGCATGTAAAGGACACTGGAATTTGAGAAATTCCCTTTGTTTTAACCCCCTTTAAAAAATGCTCTAACACCATAAAAGCTTTGCAAAAATAAAAAAAGAGCTGATTGTGAAAGGGTCTATGAGGGAAACCAGGCAATTGAGCATGCCCAGATGGGGGCAGGGTTAGTCAGAAAGGCCACACTAAATTTAGCGCCACCTTTTCATTCTCTAATTATGAGATTAATGCATCCTGCCACATACGTCACAATACTAGCCCGTGATTTATTATCCAGACGACCAGATGGAGAGATTGAGCCAGTGAAGGAAGGAGGAGAGGGAGATCGCCTGAAAGCATCTAATCAGCATGCATGTGTGATTGGGCCGGGCCTCGGCGGTGCAGCCAGCAGTTGGTATGTGTATGTTAAGTCTGCTGTATGAGTAAAGCTGAGATTTATTGATGGAAAACAACGTTAAGGCAGAATGAGATTCTGTCTGTTTCCTTAACCGGCTGTTATTTAATGATGTAAAAAAAAAAAAGAAAAAGAAAAGCACAGCCGCATATGGAGCCTTCCTATACATATGTAGTCATACAGTCTGCCCTGAATGAGCTCACAGGCTTAAATCAACGTCAAAGCCTGATCTTATTTCATCTAATGCATGTTTTAATCATTCTCCTTCCTGATCAATGCAGTTTGGATGTAGCCAGAAGGCACTGCTGTAGAAATTTACAAGTGCTCCTATTCTTGTGCTTGTGTTTCCAGACGGGCGTTTTATGAGGCCGTGCACAGTGCGACGGTAAATCTCTTCCTCCAGCTTGCCAAAATGAAATCACCCAGTGCTGCTCTCTATGGCCATATCTGTTTGTCTCACTGAGCTCGTGCAAAAAGAAACTTGTATTGACTCTGCCAAGTCAATGCTGCAGTCTCTTTATTTTTATAGTGTCTGGAAGGAGCAATAAAGTCTTTATTCAATACTCGATAGTAAAGCTGGATGTAAAGAAAGTTTGAAATCTCTGACTTGCATTTACAAAACTAACATATTCAGCCTTAGCGGGCTCTTCTGCTGTCAGAGTGGAGCAGTAAAAAGAAAAAGAAAAGAAAAATAAAGAGAGTTTTGATGCAGGTGTGTGAAATCTGCAGAGGAAGCGAAATATTTATCGATGAGGAGCACAGTCAGGTGCCTCTCTGTCCATGTCTGATGGCCTGGCGGGGTTTAAAAAGCTTAATGTGTGTCTACTAAAATAATTTGATCAGATCAATGTAGTAGTTTTTTATTATTGTTGAAATTATGAAGGAGATTTAAATATTTTGAAAGCATAATACTGCAGTTCTTTAAAAAAGCACCCACTAGTTTGGCAAGGACAACAAAAATCTGAGGGTGTCTTGGACTGTCTGATACCAGGATGTTGTCTGGACCCTGTGGGTTTGAATTTATATATACATATATATATATATATATATATATATATATATATATATTTTATTTTATTTTATTTTATTTTTTTTTCAGATGCCATTAGATTGATACCTGGAGGATAGGTTAACATGTGAGGCTCTGTTGTATCTTTTGAGTCCTGCCAAAACAATGTTTGCAGGTTCAATTTATGTCCTACTGGGAGAGGCTGTTACTGCAGGGAAGCACTTTTGCTGCATATAAGGGTGTGACTGGTCCACAAAAATATTTAGGTGTATAGCTGAAATCAAAGTAGCATCCATGTGAATATCAGAATGCAGGTTTTTCAAGCGGAACGTTGCACTGTGACAAAATAAAGTCGTTTTCTCACTGAAATTGGTGGGTTCACATCAGGTTTTTTAAACATGGATCATCTCCTTATAGTCAACATTGCGCTCCGTAGGCAAAAAAACAAACAAAAAAACCTGGACTTTTATGGACCTTTTTGGCTCGGACCCTGGCGAACTCCATTGGGGGGAAACGAGAAGTCGCCCTGATCTCAGGCTGCATTTGACATATTAAAAAAGTGGTCCAGAGTCTTGCTCACCATCAGGGTAAGTGGAAAATAAGGTTAAATCATTCTGAGGGTGAACTATTCCTTTAAAGGGATATTGTGTAAGTTCTCCTGTGTTTTATTCACAAAAACTGATTATTTGGTTCAAAAGTGTTTTTTCATTAATCAGTAATCACTCCCATCAACAAACTGAAGTGCTTCTGTAAGTTCTAAATTTGCCGTTCGTATCATTCATTTACACATCGAGCGGGGCGGTTCGGTGAAGGCTGCCATGTTGTATCGCCATGTTTTTGCGTTCGGGAGAAGCGTGACAGTAGGAAAACACGGAAACTCACCGGACACACCAGAGTTTTCAGCTCAGTTCGAGGTAATGCCTTTGAAAAGTCACCGCGCTGCAGAGGGGAGAAACCAGCGTCTCACTGATGCTGCGTTCACGTGCAGTCGGGCAGACGGCCGTTGGTAACCAACCAGATGTCATTTAAATCAATGAAGCCGAGCGAAAGACGGTAAAACATGGGTCAGGGAAAACAATACGACATCGCCATGACAACAAATGAGATGTGGACTGATGTCACTGTAACTGACGGACCACGTCTAGAGGCCGGTGATAACTTTACATGCATCGGCTGTCGTCGGTCTGCCAGGTTTCGCGCGAACGCAGCATGAAAAGTACGAGGGAGCTGCTCCCGATTACACAGTGTCCCTTTAAAGTCATTTTTACCCGCGTTGCTGGCTGCGTCGTTTGTTTCGGGTTGGTGAACAGTTGGCTTTTTAGCCACTAAAAGCCGACTAATTTATGGGTTTGATTTTTGTTCTGCTTTACCTCATCAGAGGTGGCCTTTGCAGATTTAATGTTTGCATTAAAAGTTTAGAGCAACAGCTGCATCCTTCCAAAGGAATATTCATATATTTATCCTGCAGTGTTTCTTTTTTTTTTTTTTAGGCAAGCCTGAAACTTTTTCATTTATGATATGTGCCATTTTCATTTATTTGTCATCACGAAACAGAAAGTTACATTTACATTTACTAACAAATCTCACATGTGGTCTCTTTAACGTGACTCCAAAATGCTCATTTGATGATTACACACTGCTGCAATGGTATGATAAAGTTTGGGCACCCCTGAAAATATGCATTATTTTTATTTTTAAACAATGGCTGTTTGGATCAGCAACTTTTATTTTGATCTATCAAATAAGTGATGGACACAGTGATGTCTTAGTCATGAAAATATTGGACTAACAGAAGACGTGTAATATGCATCACAACCAAATTAGACGGGTGCAAAAAATTTGTGCACCCTTGTCATTCTGCTGATTTAAATACCTGTAACTACTTAGCGCTGGATAATTGGAACACGAAATTGGCTTAGTGGGTTCATCAAGCCTTTAACTTCAGAGAAAAGTGCATCCAATCATGAGAAAGTATAAAAGGAAATAAGGGAGTGCCCAAAATAATCACAAGTGCCCAAACTGTTTCATACCACAAAGCTTTTCTTAATTTTCACAATACAAATATTCCAGTACATTAATAGTTCTTAATATGTTTCTTATGTATTTTTAAATGTACAGAAATACACTCCCATGTAAAAACATGAGCCCACGCTGTTGTCAAGCTTTTAGAATTATAATAATAAAAAAGGCATAAAACTCTCGTTCAATACTCTACATCAATAATGTGACTTTTAGTTACAGTTGGTATATGGTGCTAACTGTGTTGAGACTAGCAAAGACACCAGGCATCTATTCCAAGGATCACACTTTTTAAATTTGTTATTGACTCAGGTTTTGTTTGGTTTTGTTTTCCAGACTTTTCATGTCCATCCAAATCAAAGATTTAAAAATAGCACCTGTAGTTAGGTAACCTCAAATATATTTATACTTCATTTTGAAGTTCATTCGTCATCGTCCTGACATGAAATGGAATAACGAGGATCAAAGAAATGATGTAAAAGAAATGTGTAAATGTATTCATCACGTCATTTACAGCTCATTGCCCTGCTGACACAAAATAAATACAAACACACACACACACACATACTCTCCCACCAATACAAATTACAGTAACAGAGGTGTGTAATAACTGTCAGCGGGATTTCTATTTTGGATCTGAACTTGGCAATAGGGCACACATGCATGCTCATCCACATATATGCCGGTGCCCTGGAGGAAAAACCGACACTCTTAAACCGACACCTGTCAGTCATGCTGCCGAGCCGTGCAGACAGGAGCTTAACAAGAGCTGGTGAGAGGCGCAGCACGAGCGAACAAAGGGCAGAAGAAGAAGAAAAGACATGAGAGAAAGGAAGGAGATGGGGAAGGAGGAGGAGAAGGGAGCGAGGGTGAAACTTTTGAAGATTGTTAAAGACGGTGCGAGATGAGAGCGTGCGGCGTGATGTTTGGTGTTTTTGGCACGTCGCCGTCTTTTTGATTTGTTAGTGTGTGCTTATGATGTGTTCCTCTGTCAGTCTCTATTATTAGACCCTCAGATCATCATGTTGCTTTTTTGACATCGGGCCTCCTGTTACACCTGTTTCACACTTCCACTCACATGTGAAGGGTTCGGGCTCATAGACTCTCACGCCTAGACTAACAAGACAACATGGCAGACCCTGTAACATTTACACACATGAACTCTTCAGGGTACACGCTCTGGTTTGGCTCAGTGGGAGTGAAATTTTTCCTCTGGTGGCGTGAGTATCAGATGTTTTGTTGTGAAAGGAAATACAGGAGCAAAAGGGTGAGATTTACTCATTTCAAGCGACAACTGTAAGCGACTAATGAATAGGCTGGATCAGTCACAAACACACACCTGTTATATTTCTATCTTCCTTTTTTTTATTATGGTGTTGCACCTTCCTCTGATCTCCTTGCATTGGCAGAGACACCAGCGCAGAAGCGTGATCTAAATCTTTAGTCTCTGAAACCATGAGATAAGCTTTAACGTGAGCGGATGGCTCCCAACACATCTATAGAAGGCAACCTTTGAAGTCTCAAATTAAATTTAATTGACTTTGATGTGAAGCATGCTCTGCATAATCATCAATACAAATTTCTCCAACAGACAATTGAAGATTCGGCCCCTGTAGGAGCAGCGAAATACCATGAATAACCCTTTTAAACAAAGTTTGTTAAGTGAAACTGAAAATAATAATAAAAAAAAAGAAACAACTTTTGATCTTTGCTCAGTGACATCATACTGCAGGCATATGATTATCAAAATATAGAGTCGGATTAATCTGCCAATTTCACAAGGTCTGGAAATGGCGGCATCAGAGTGCTCAGTGGCGTTCTTCTGGCCTTGAGACAGAGAGAGTGAGAGTGGCTTCTGCAGCTGATATCTGTGACTGCAAGATTAGCTTGGTAATTAACCACAAAGCAATTATCGGGTGGTTGGATGAGAGAGACGCGTCTCAGGGAAGGTGTTTCTTGACGTGTTTAATAGGTGTTGAGTAGTTTGATCAGTCAACAGAAGTTGTTTCTGAGGCCTGCAGTCCAACAGAGGTTGATCCAAAGCTGATACACACGCCTGCCGAGAAGTCAATTAATTAGACTGTTGCTCTTCCTTTCATCCACTTTTCATTAACCTCCATTGACACCTCGATGAAGCCGTTGCACAGGTTTACGATGGCGCCAGGATTAACGAGGAAATGGAAAGTTGGCATCAAACAAAGTTGCCTGAGAAAGGAAATTCTACTGGAAACCTTGTACTCTCATCCAGGAGAATCTCAGCACCATTAAAGTCTGAAAAGTAACATAAGCACACAGGAGATGCATTTGCTGCTGTAAAAAGGAGGCAAAAACTTCTGCTTATAGCGATGGTGAAAAGAAAAGAACAGAAATGTCCTTGCTTGGGCTGCTGAGGAAGTTTACCCGTTACTGAAAGCAGTCTTTGAGTCAACCACTGGCTGCATTCACCGGAGCTTTACAGTAGTTTTGTTTATTTATAGTACTTTATTGTAAAGGAATGTCTGAGAGCAGTGTTGAGAAAAAAGAGATTAAGAGTGCTACAACGTATCTATCTATACCAATTCAAAGATTAATGCGCCAGTAGCATAGATTTAAACTGAAAGAAACAGTGATGCATTATGATTTGTAAGACTTAAGGAAGAACTATGCAGTTGCTTACATTTACAAATGCAAATATTCAACGCTGTGGTGTACAACTATGAAAAAAAATCACACTGTACTATCTTGCAGTACAGACTTTAGTAAAAATATATTTAGAAGTTTTAAAAATACCTGACTGGAAGCAGCATTCACACCGACCTCTTTGATCGGTACAGTTCATTTGCTCAGAAAGTCTCCATTGTTTGGGAGATGTGATTGCACAACCAAACTCTGCTGCACAGTGCAGGATATTGTGGGTACAATGCAGGGCATTGTGGGTAAACACAACCAAAACATATGCGCATGAATAATAGAAATGACTCAATGCCAAACGTGGAGTGAGAACAATATTAAAGCTCTAATAAATATATGGTCAGATGAAAATATATCATTTCTTCCCAAAAGCCACAAAAACAACAAAGTTTTCAAACTTCAAAGTTGCCCCTCATTAACCAACAGATGAACCAGTTTTCTATCTTCATCAGTAAATCTTGAAACAATGCCTTCAAAGGTGAAGAAGGGAATTATTTAAAAGATTTGGACAAGCTGAATGTTGCAACCTCCAACTAAACCAAATCTATGGAAGTAACTGAGTTAAATCAACATGTGATATCGTGCCATACTGACCATTTGCAACAACGTCAATCACGTGGGACCGCAATGATGGACATAGTGTTGTAGTCGACTAAGTACCAAGACAGAGACATTACCAAGACCAGGGGCCGAGACCAAGACATTACCCAGTCTTGTACAATGTCTTGGTCTCGGTCCCTGGTCTCGGTAATGTCTTGGTGTTGATACTTGGGCCCAATCCCAATTCTCTTTTTTACCCTTCCCCCTTCCCTTGGCCCTTTCCACTTAAAACAAAGTTACGAGAGGTAGTGCTGAAAGTCAACCCCTACAAATTGGGACACCCCTCCAACAATCCCGTACGTCACCAGTGATCCTGCCGGCTTGCGTGTAAGCAGATGTGCACTGAGCTGTCGACCCAAACCTGGAAAAATCAAGCCTTCTACAGCTGTGGATTAATGAAGCAAATTCGATTTGTTTACAACATCCCTGCTTGTGTTATATCCCACAAAGGACCTCTATGTAAATGAAGACCAGCAGCGATACTGCCAAAATTTTTATTGATCATCTATTATAGATTATCAGGTCTGCCTACAGAGCACTGCTGGTTTTCAGCCTGCTAGCATTTATGTAATTGAAGTGTCAATGCAGTACCAGCAATTTTTTTCCTGTGCATTTTACAAAGAAAATGACCATTTAACAGTCAAACAGCATTAAACTGGACAATAAAATGGTTTTCATACTTTTTCAAATTTATCCACAGAGAAAATATTTATATTTGTGGATGTTTTTGGACTCAGTAGCAGCCATCTTGCCAGTGATTGTAATACCCCTCTGTCTGAAGTGTGCTCCCGAAAAATCTTCATGAGAAGGGGTATATAGCCCTTAGCCCTTCCCCTCTGCCGTTACAGGTATTGGGACACCCCTACCCCTATACATTAATGCGCAAAAACGGAGGGGAATGGCTAAGGGGTAGGGCAAAGGGGTGAAATGGGATTCACCCTTGGTCTCAATAACGTCTTGGTCTTGGTGGTGTTCTGACTACAACGCTAGATGGACGTCAGAAGTGAATTGAACGGAAGGAAAAATTAGCTACTGCAAATGTTTTTACTGGTTTTTCTAACTGTTTTGAGGATGTGGGCACGGCTGCTATTAGTGCAAGTCAAGCTAAATTGTCAGTGGAAGTAGGACATCTAGTCGGGGCTCATAGGCAGTGGCATGTACAGACGTTCAAAATGGCTAGCCTAGAAATAGAGTTGTTCCAACACCAATATTGGAAATGTCTGATACTGCCGAAAATTCTGGAATCGGTATCAGTGAGTACTGAAGTTCAGGCACCGATCCGATACCATGTAATTCATTAAAATAGGAAACTATTTATCAGCTTTGTTACCTCTGACAAAGTCCTCCTTCGCAACTCTTAAAACAGTTGCGCTGTGCTGCAGCTGATTTAGAAGGGCGAGGAAGAACTGATCACCTACAGTAACACCTGTTAGACAAGGAGCCAACAGTAATCATGTCAGTGGTATGGCAGTATTTCACACTGGATTCTCCCACCAGCAAGACTGCTTTTATAAATAAATGTCTTCAGTTTGCTGTATTCATTGATGTTTTTCATGTTCAACCTGAGCCAGGCCTTACCTTAATAATAATCACATCACAGTCATGCAGGTGAAATATGTTATATATTTATAACACAGTGGTATCGGTAGTCAGCATCAGTTGATACCCACAGCACAAGAATCAGAGTCAATATCAGGAGGAAAAAAAAGGGTATTGTAACATCTTTACTTAGAAATTGACCCTAAACTTTTTCTCCTGCAATGTTTGCTAATCTGATCAAATTGCCAACTTTTCCTGAAGTCACACCTCACAAATACCATAATGTCATAAAGAGTGTATCTCCTTACACTGGGGCAGTAGGGATGTCACGATTTTTTATCGAAATCAATCGAAAGTACTGTATGTCATGGCCTCGAGCATTGAAGTCAAAGAGAGGATCGACGATCCTCCCCCCTGCCTGCCCCGAGATATGCAAAGAGTTAAAAGCACATGACGACACAGTGGTGTCCATCTGCCAAGCGAAACAGTTCAGTAAAGATGTCTCCTCGGCGTGCAGAGAGCTAGCTGGGTCACTGGGACAAGGTGCTACGTTAACATCGCCGTCTTCTGTCCTCATCAATAAGATACAATAATCAGGTTTGCATCCTTGTCTGTTCCTGCAGCTGACTCCACAGCACGCGGTGACTATTTTTAGTTTTTCGGTAAAATAATAGCAAAATAAAAAGCTAAAAAATTAGGCTACCAACTGTCAGGTTTGCAATGAGCTTAATGGATGTTAAGGGTTGTTTAGACATCCGTCAGGGCGGGGCCAGCATTCCACTGTAGAGCGTAATGTCACATGCAAAAGGTCAATAGATTGCTGGCTCCTGAATTTGTTCAAATCAAAACTGTGTCATCAAAGAATTTTTGATATGAGCAAATTTCAATTATGTCAATACAAGATTGCACCATGTTTAAACTTGTGATTTACACCAGTCGCAGTTAGATTTCTAACTATTATTCATTGCCAGAAGAAGAAGCAGAAACAGACAACCTTCGTGATTTCACAAAATGTTTGTGTGCTTAGGTTTAGCCTCTGTTTGACAGAATTTGCTGCTAGGCCACAACAGTAAAAATACCCTTTTGTTGTTTAGTCCGAATAATCAAAAAGCATTTTCTGCAGAGTGACAGACCCGCTGGTGAGATCTCAACAAATAAGTGCTTCAAAAGAAGGGAGTTTAAAGGCTTTGTCTGAGTGATATTGATGAAAATAAGGATGGCTCTCTAAGGGGTGTCCAACCACTGCCCTTAAGATCACAAACACATTCAATCAATAAAACCTCCTCCCGTGGAATTCATACTGTACAAATAGTTGTTTGTTGTGATCACCTTATACTCTGAATAGAAAATGCCCAAAATTGTTCTTATTCCCTCATCAGATCTTACTCACCTTATTTCACGCCATGTCAGTAGCAAGAAATAACACACAACATGTATAATCTCAACCACACTTTTAAGAGTCCTTCATCTTACCTGACTCATCGTCAGACTTGTCATTCTCAGAGTCGGTCAGGGTAAGCGCAGAGTTCTCACGACTGGACACTCCGGAGCTGCGGCGAGACTTTACCCCTCCACGTCCGGCCCACAGCTGGATGGCTCGCTCTGGGGACAAGGGCCCCTCCGGGTCCGAGTCGGCATCTGAGCCAGCGCTAAGGGAGTACCCCCTCTGGAGGAGCCCCAGGTCGGGACAGTAGGGAACAGCAGCGGGATGCGGAGTGGGAGTTGGCTCGCACACTCCCAGCTCAGCCAGGGTGAAGTTACCCCCTGCAGGAGAAGAAAGAAGACTTACACTGCTGAATTGCAGGAAGTAAAAGAGATAAAATGTTGTAAAATTGTGACACTGGCACAAACAAATACTCGCACAAGCAAATGCGCACATCCGTCAACAAAACAAATCCACATTCACACACAGAAACACACTATTGCACAGAGAAACACACTAATTTTGAAACTATGAAGGCGGAGGATGAAAATTGTGCTTTTAGTGGCAGGTGGGGGATGGGGTGGGGGGGTTGACACAGCATGAATCAGGCATAAAATACAAGCTAGCTGCTGGAAGAAAGATGTACTGGCCCGCAGGCCTGTTAAGGCTGTCTTACAAAACCTGCTTCCTTCGTTTTAGTGATCCACATTGGCATTCATGAGCTGTTGATGTGAGATCAAAGAGCTGTTCACTTGAGGCCTCTTAGACTGTTGTGAAGCTGCTTTGCTGCCTTCTGGGTTTGATCATCTCTCCACCTAGTTGCCATCACGCACTGAACCTCGGGCTAACTGAATATGCTGCAGTGTGCTGCAGTACAAGTCCCGATGCCCAACACTTTCCCCCTCAAGACAAACCAACTCGTCACGTCCAAAATAAATATATAAAATTATCCAAATTAAAGCACATCAAAGGAGATCAATAAACAGCACTGCAGCCCAATTAAATCCAAGCTGAGGAAAAAGCAATTAAGGAAAAAGGCATGCTCAACCAATTTATTCTCTATACTAATTAAAAGAGTATTGTGGATGCAATCGCTCACCATCAGCTGTTGGAGTAAAGGGATCAGGGGAAAAACAGTTGTGATTCACTTCATTAGCAGTTTGTGAGGGAGGGTAAAGGAAGAGGCAAATGAAGAGAGGTTGGCATTGTGGCTGGCACGCTGTCTGATTCAATGCACTGGGGTTCACACAGCTGTGTGACTGGGTTAACTGTGACTCATCAGGCGTACAGATGCAATCAGAGAAAAAAAGGGAATCAAACAGATAGAAATCATCTGCTGCATCTTCACAGCTCCTCTTCGCTGATTCCCTGGGACTTCAAAGTTGCGCCCAAAGTGAAGAAGAGGGGGGCTGAAAGGAAACTTAGTGAGAAAAGTGGTGAAAGGCTCTACATGCCTACACAGACAAACAGATGGGAGTAGACTACGCCACAGGTCTATTCAGCTAATACGCTGCAGCTCGCCAAGCTTTCAAAGAGCTACAGTGCAAAGACACCCAATCACTGCAAGACATCAGAGAACGTTACCATTCCAGGTCTTCCTCACTTTGCCGTCTTTTCCTCCCACTTATTATAAAAAGGAAAAAAAAAGGAACTTTCTTTACTAGAAGTGACACTCGAGACACTACTGTACTGCTGCACGTGAACAGGATCTAACTACAGTCATTAAACTCATACCTGAGAGGAGGTATCGTAGGAGGACGGGAGAGAACTCCAGGAGGCCTGAGAGAGTAAAGCACATTGGTTCTTTAAAATCAGTCACGAAATCAAACTGAACCAAACCACTACACAGTCACAGCTAGGATGAGTCTTTATGAAGACCATTGCATTGAACTACACAAACACAGCTAGTCTTACTGTAGGAAATGCTACGTGGACACAAAGTGTGTGCATGGGTGTATCTGTGTGTGTGTTTGCCACAGGTATCTTAAATTACATCCCACAGGACACTGCTCTGTACAATTAACATCCCATAACCAGTGATTACACATGTAAAATCCAATTTCTCCTTATCAACATCAGCTGTAGACACAGCCCGATGTCCCGTGTACTCAAAGAAAGATGGATTGGTGCGAAGGGATGAAGCAGACATGAAAATCTATCTTAGTTACTCCACAAATAGAAAACCAATTGCATGTTTGTTATATGATATTATGACAGATGTGGGGGCATAATGTGGTGCTGCATTTTAATCAGATCAATTCAGTCTGTACAATACTACTACTGTCATACTTTGGCTCATGATATGTGTTTTCAGCCTTATTGCTGCCTTAAGCAATGCATAGATGTGTCAGTTCATGGTGTATTTGTTGGCAGTGCATCCCAGCATGATCTGTCATTGCTCCAAAGAACATCTTTTGATGTCAGGGAATATTTTTTTTTCTTCTCGTGAACTCAACCCTTCATTGAGGATGAGGTTAGATGACTGTTGAGGAGAGTCCAGTTACTTTGAGCGATTATTACAAAGCTTTAAAGTGTGTTTGCACTGATAATCCTGCCATAATATAAATCCCTCTTCGCAAAAATGCAAACCAGTGAGAGTTAAGCTTGTCCCTTGGAAACAGTGTTGCCGTTTAAAGTTGGTAAAACCTTCCCAGATGTCACTTTTCCACCCAAAATGTCACTTTGAGGCTACATTATAGAAATATTACCCCTCCTGAGCTTCTCTTTGCATAAACTCTCCAATGCTGCTACACAAGTTAAAGAACACGAGTCTTTTCGTGTTTTTCCTTCTAAGTTGATATACAGCTACCAATACCGATCCTCTGAGACACTACTAGACAACACTCCTTTATTCAGCTGAGTCTTACATTCTTTATTTAGCAAATTTGTCATCTGCGATCAAGTTGCTTTTCTCTTGGTCTACAAAGATTGATGCATTGATCTTCTGTTTGTGTGGTCACTTTCTGTCCTCCAGATTGTGCTCTAGACACAAATGATCCAGTTTGAGCAAAGAGATTTGGAGTGCCATGCAATGCCCCCTCGTAGAAGATCTGTTTAGCGATTATTCATCACTGAAGAGACAGCGCTCACACTATCAGTTTCTCAATAAAACTTCAGTCAGTCCATATTTGAGCATGAGCTGAATGGCTACATGATGATTTACTTGAATACGCCTTTGATGACTCAATCAAATCTAAAGATCATTTGATCAAAGGCTTTCAGAAGAAGAGATTCAAACCTGACTAGTTTAAGAAAGAATCAAAGATGGTCTGTATCATAACATCCTCAACATTTGATACATTTACAGGAAATTTTGACCCTAAATACAATCCAGCATATTTTTTATGTACTTAAAGAAAAAAAAAAGATTTTACATTGATGACCTACATTTGTGATGTAAAATTGTATGGATTATACAGTGAGGTGAAAGCATGATTGCTAGTTAAGTGAAACAACATCATTAACTACAAACATGCTAATATGTGACCGTGTGTGATTGTTTGTTAGAAAGAGGAGGAGAAAGGAAAGTTATTGAGTTAGGAACTGATAATCAGTGCACATGCAGATAAGAACACCAGTGGTACAAGAAAGGTAATTACTGTAGGGTAATCAGTCAGAGATGAGAAAAGGTTTTAATAAAAGAAATAGAAATAACGAGAGAGAGAGAGAGAGAGAGAGAGAGGAAGCCAGAGGGAGGGAGAAAACTTGTACAGTACTGACTAACATAACTACAAAGTAGGTTAGCTAATTTTGTGTGCAGACACCTTAATGCTGTGCTGCAGGGCTAAAATAAAATGATCCAAAATGTTTACTTGAATATTCACTAAAGCAGCGGGTGGAGCAGAATAAGAGGTGGAGCAAGTGCCCTGGTTACAAATTGCTTGGATCAAGTTTATAACAACAAAATGAGGTTTAAGAGACATTTTAGTTAATGTTAAAATAAGGGTACATTGACATGGTTACAAAAAGGAACACTTGGCAGGTTTGTGTCATGGTAAAGAAAGAGGAGATTTCTTATTTCCACAGTGCCAACATTACAGTAGGTTGACTCTTTTTGCCATCTGGGACTCCTTTGAGTTTTTCCATTCTAACAAGAGGGGAGGCCAGTGTAATCTGGCAGTCCAGTCCAGTGTGGTTCAATCTAATCCAATTTTATCTGTAGAAACTCAGAGGAACAGAGTCAGGGAACGTATGCAACAATGCTGCATGTGACTTTGGTATTCCAACCCCTGAAATCCTCCTGCACCCAAACACCCTGGTGTTCTTCATCATCGTAATGAGGACAGATAAAATAATGAGGAGTAAAATCTGTTTCCGTTACACTTTTAGCCACAATGCACTGCTTTGCCATCTGATAAGCCTTTGCACTAGTGGATCTATTTCTCCTAAAGGACTTCCTGGATCATATTTCATTGTTTCAACAGTACCCGGAGCCCTTTGCCTTTGTTTCTAATAGTGTCCATGCAAGTGTTCAACTAGGAATGTCTTTCTTTTTGTAATAGATTTTTTTTTAAATGCACTGGAACCCCTGGAAGTATCTACAGTAAGTAGCACCCACAATAAGAACTGGTTGGATTCTTTAAATGCTAAATGCTTCAGTGCTTCCTTCCTCCCATCTCCACATACTCATGAAACACTTTTCTATGAAAGAAAATGAGATTATTCTATCCCATAATTCCTTGCAGCTGCAACATTCAAAATGACACGAGGCTATTTTCATGTAATTATTCTGGGATAATGTTGAATACATATGAGGACAGCAGGATGAGTGTGAGCAGAAGTTCTGAATATTTTTTTCTTTACTTTGTTGAATTAACAACCTTGAAACCGACGCTATATTTGACATGTTCCATCAACCAGTTTAGGGGCTTGAGAGATAAGCTAGAGCCTATCCCTGCTGTCTAGGGTGAGTGCAAAGTGCACCCAGGACTGGTCACTGCATCCTGCATTCACTCCTAGGGAGAATTCAGCATCACCATTTAACCTAACAAGCTTTTGGTTTTTTTTTTTGGAAAGCGGAAGGAACTACTCTTACAATAGTATGCATGAAAAATGTGCAAACTCCACTCAGAAAAGCTCAGGCCAAGGTTCACCTTAGAAACTTTCTCTGGCATAAGGCAACAGTGCTAACCACAACACTGCAATGCAACATGACACTGTAAAAAGAGTACCTGGGCTGTAGTTGATATGAAAGACTTATTTACATTGATCTAATGTATTTATTTTGGTTTGGTCATGAAATCTTATGTTTTTGAGTCAAATCAACTTAAAAATCACATTCTCTAATCCAAAATAAGATAACTCTTTTTAACTTGTTTCACTGTCAGCATACATGAACAACAAAGGGGGCGGTCTACTTTCAAAAATCAACACATCTGGACTGCAAAGGCTCATTGGAAAAGCAAATTCATCAGGAATTTAACCTTTTATGATTGTTACCCTGTAAAATTTGAGTTTTGTGCGTTACTGCATTTCTTATGTTCACATAAAGAGGAAGTTGTTGAGAAATTCTGTTCAGTTTGGATGTTAAAAATGCACCATGAGTGTGAAGGACAGTAAGGACATGAAAGTCACCACCTTATGTGATTGTTGTATGATGTGTAACGCAGAATCAGCATGACATATTTACTGTTTATGTTGCTGTTCAGTGACAGACTCATTCAGTAAGTACCATTTTGGCTTGGTACAAAATGTTATCTATTGATTAAAGTATAACTGAAATTTTACTTTGCCCAAATTGAGAAATTAAACTTGAGAAAAATGGAAAAATTCACATGTAACAGAATTACAGCAATTGAATTTGTTTATTAAAAAATGAAAAATTAAGTTGTAACAAAGGGGAAAAAAATATTCACTGTCTTTCTTATGAATTATATTTTTACTTAGTATGAATGCAATCTCTTTCTTTATCTTAAAGGTGCAGTATGTAAGAATTACTGACATCTAGTGGTAAAGATGGGCATTTAAAGAAAAGATGTTTTCTTTCAAATGACTTTATATTCCAAGCACTGTTGTAGATGTATGGTGGCTGTTAGTGTCCAAAATTATCCTAGATATAAAGATGTTTTCATCTGTGAGTGGATCCAGTGGTCTCAGATGTAGCTATGACTGGACTATGAGTAACTACTTTTTATGTTTTTTATGGCATTACTGATCCCAAACAGTCTCTAACTCCCAATTAACAAAGCTGGTACAGCAGTTTTTAGTTCAGAGGGTTCTCACTTCACCCTCATTTTTTGTCCATTTAGGGACTTTGTAGTAAAAATGTTGAAACAAATATGGCAGTCTTCATATGTGCACCACCCAACAAGTAGATATAAATGACTCATTCTAAGAAAATAAACATATAACAGCTATTCTAGTGAAGCGACTACACATCAATAGAAACTCAGTTTTGAATTATATATCACATTTCTCTGCCACTGACTGTTGATTTTTTACATACTGTACCTTTAAGGTAAAAGATACATTTCCAGTAAATCAAAATTTATGGTTTCAACCACATGATGAATTTAATTTAAGAAAAACGAATACATTTAGATGCAACAAACTACAGTAATATTTTAAAATTGATCCAAAGTATAATTTATTTCAGAGTGCTTGAAGGTACCGTTTCACTTGCATCTTTGCTCAGCAGCAAGTTCAGACTCCTGCACCTGACACATAGAGTGTTCATGCACCACATGCTGTATAAGAGAAAAGTAAGCACCATGGGAGAAACGGAAGCATCTTACCAAACCAGAGTGTAAGTGGGAATGGCAATGGCAGAGATCCATTAAACTAAATGTCCTTCCCAAGATAAAACTCATTATGCATGTGTGTGGGAGCCAGTGTGAGCAACGTGTTGCATGTGTGTGAGTCGGACTGTTTGTGAGTAGACAGCTTTGAGGGATAGAGGGGCCTATCATTAAAAAATCATTTGTGCTTGTTAGCAGTTTGACAGGAAAAGTATAGGCAGCAGGACTCTGCATTATGCCGGTTGACTTTCCCTCGCCCCGCTGAGTAATTCTGTAGGGAAAGTAAAGCAGACAGAACTTGTGGATTTCATTGCCTACAATTATGTTGCTTTTCCCAGATTGAACAGTTTACAGTCCAGGCCACCCTCAGACATGTCATTTTCAGAGTTCAGGGGAGTGCCAGCCCGGAACAAGTCCTGATTTGCCATAAAGTGCTCAACCAGTGAACTGATTTGCACCTTGGTAGAGCATGCATCAAAATCAGGAGGCAAATGCCACTGTGCACAGTAGGCTCTCTAGCAGTCCCCCGAAATAGCTGAAATTACTGTTAATAACAATAAAAGCCTTATTTTCTTTGTCACAGCAAAGGAAATGCTGGAATTTCTGGTTAATGGCTGCCAAAATATGGCAGTTCTTATTATTTTCCATTTTCATTTGCATCCAATTCAAAATTCATGTGCACTGCACTTTAGTATTCCTAAAAAAAATAACTTCTCATTTGTTTTTTCCCCTTTATTTGAATTTCAAAGAAATAAAATATACTCAGTCCTTTCTTTCAATGGGCAGTTTAAGTGAAGAAATGTTTCAACAGATACAAGAAAAAGGAAAGACAAGGGAGTCAGGAAAATGACAAATAAAAAGGCAAATTAGCAGTTGGAGCCCAATTACAATGTACCTGGGATCAAATCCCAAATGATTTTCCTCTCTGTCTCCCGTAATCTGGCTGTCCTCTTTTTTGATGTGCACTTGAGAGAGAAATAACAGTGTTCAGTCAGTGCACTCAGAAAATAAACAAAAAAAGGGTAAAAGGAAAAAGATGGAAAATTATTTCCAATTGTTTGAAAATTATTAAAAAAAACTATTTACACAGCTTCATAGGCCTATAAAAGCCACGCTGTTAAATGTAGCACTGTGTGGTTACAGTCTGAGTTAAGCAGATAAATATACACGCTGAGAAACCAACGACGGATGATTAAAACAGTAACCCAGTAAATAAAATAAAATTAGCTCTCAAAGTCACAAGAAAACAAAAAGTGCTGCTTGTTCTTAAACGTGAGAGGCTGTCCCTTTGACACCAGGATTGACATACACTATATTGCCAAAAGTAGTCGCTCACTTGCCTTGACTCACATACGAGCTCACAGTAAGTGACATCCCATAACATCCAAACTGATGTTGGGTGAGAAGTCTTGGCTCTCAGTCTCCACTCTAATTAATCCCAAAGGTGTTCTATCGGGTTGAGGTCAGGACCCTGTGCAGGCCAGTCCAGTCCCTCCACACCAGACTGCATCCAGGTCTTTATGGACCTGCTTTGTGCACTGGTGCACAGTCATGTTGGAAGAGGAAGGGGCCAGCTCCAAACTGCTCCCGCAAAGTTGGGAGCATGGAATTGTCAAAAATGTCTTGGTATGCTGAAGCATTCAGAGTTCCTTTCACTGGAACTAAGCGGCCAAGCCCAGCTCCTGAAAAACAACCCCACACCATAATCCCCCCTCCACCAAACTTTATACTTGGCACAATGCAGTAAGACAAGTACCGTTCTGCTGGCAACAGCCAAACTCAGTCTCATCCATCAGATTGCAGATGTGTGGCTTGGATGCAGCTGTTCGACCATGGAAATCCATTCCATGAAGCTCTCTGCACACTGCTCTTGAGCTGATCTGAAGGCCACATGAAGTTTGGAGGTCTGTAGTGATTGACTCTGCAGAAAGTTGGCCACCTCTTCGCACTATACGCTTCAGCATCCGCAGCCCCGGCTCTGTCACTTTATGTGACATACCATTTTGCAGCTGAGTTGCTGTCGTTCCCAAACACTTCCATTTTCTTACTGTATAATACAGCTGACAGTTGACTGTGGAATATTTAGGAGCAAGGAAATTTCACGACTGGATTTGTTCCACAGGTGGCATCCTATCACAGTTCCACGCTGGAATTCACTGAGCTCCTGAAAGCGACCCATTCTTTCACAAATGTTTGTAAAAACAGTCTGCATGTTTAGCTGCCTAATTTATACACCTGTGGTCATGAAAGTGATTGGAACACCTGCTTCCGATAATTTGGATGGGTGAGCAAATACGTTTGGCAATACAGTTCCAAGATCTGCTCAAATGAAACTCATGGACAAACTGAAAGGAGTTTATTTAAACCAGAACATCAAGCTTAGATATGAAATCCTTAACATAAACTGCAGATTTTAAATACTTCTGTCACCTTTCAGCTGTGGACTAAATGACTGACAATTTGAACATACCACAGTAGTGGCTTTGTCTTGGTTGATATACAACAGTGCAGCATGAGGAAGCCAAAAAAGGAGCGAACAAGCCTTAACTTATTGGGGAGCGAAGGTGAGCTCGGCTCCTCTGGAAAGCAGATAAGTTCCCCTGAAAAACACTCACCTGGGACAGTAACGGAGAGCTCTAAAAATAGTTCACTTATAGGTTATATTTAATGAGCAAGGTTATATTCAACCAAGCAGTGACCACTTCATTTTCTTGCTTTTTGCCTTTGTTAAAAGAACTTTCCATCCCTATATGAGATATTTCTGATTGCATCAGCTGCATACAGTAATAGCACATAATTTCTTTCAGTAACACTGTTTTATAAATGCGCCGTTGTGCAGTAATATGTGGACGTGATGTGCAAGTCATGGTTCATGCATGGAAATAAGGCTCCCCAATAAGCTTGGGTAAAACATAACAGCAGTAATATTGGTTGCACTGCTTAAATACATTCAGACTCTGTCAGATGTACTTGCTGGACATCTACTCTGGCTGGGATTCAAAAATATGAAAATATTTTTGCACTTCTTACTCGTCTTCTCTCCACTCAGTGTCATATTGTTTATAATGAATGCAATTAGGAAAAGAACAGGTAAATATTTGCAGAGATGCAGATACAGCCCAGAAACAGTTTTTTAGTGAAAAGAAAAGAAAAGAAAAAAAAATCCTGAATCTCAAAAGACCTGGTTGTTGAATTCATTTGTCAAAGCAATGAAAAATGTTCCAGTGTTTAGTTTGCACAGTCTGTTGCTGTGCTACACTGTGAAAAGATGATAAAAATGTACTTTCTCTTGGGTTGATAATGGGGAGAAAAGGGGAGTGAAATGGAGAGTGAGGCAAGCTGATGACAAAAAACGGGGATCACAAGATGAAGAAGCAAAGACTGATGAAATCCTTGGTCATGATAAACCATTTTTTCCAAGAGAGAGAGGGGGGGGGAAACGAAGAGGCAAAATGATGGAGATGGAGAATACAAACTGATTGTGATGATGTACACTGCAAAAATAAGTCGGTATACAGAGGATTTAATGAAAACAGAGACAAAACAGTAAAGAAAAGCATGCTGGGAACCCCTGAAAGTGTGTTAGACAAGGATCAAGGGTAGAGGTTGTCTCACTGAAACATAAGAATGGACGTTGTTGGAATGCTGAACAATTACTCTTCTCACATATACACACATTTGCAGACAAAAATGCAGTACAGCAGAGAAGAATCCTGATAAACAGCTTCACAAATCAAGGTTACCATAGTGATGAGCTGAAGAAATGCAAGCAAATGTTGCATCAGTGCATACATGCACAAATCAGAGGAAAGATGCTAATAAAGATCACCCCTGTATCCATGTTAGAATGAGCACTTCTCTGCTATTGAATCTTAACATAGAAAATGGTTATTTCTTACTTATGTGGGGTGGCGAGGGGTGGGGAGGGGGGTGGTGGTGGGGTGGGGGGGGGGGGGGGTTGTAGTTGGTACTGTTGGACATCTTAATTCCCTCTAGGATACAGAAAATTCGGTCAGTGTGACAAAGAATTTTGCTATACGACCAGTTTATTTACACTTTCAGTATGCATGGATTTGCAATGAGGTAAATATTTGCGCACATGTCCCTTAATGATGTAATATTCATTGAACATTTGAACAATTTTTCATATGGGTCTGTCTTGCAGACACCGCACAGCTGTTGGGTATGCCTGGGCAGCTGTCTGTGAAAGAGAGGTGTTGGAATAAAGTAAATTGTCCATGTTTGAGAGGGAGTAAATGGGCTCCTTGTGCGGTAAATGTAGGGGTGCAAGATGTGAAGTTAATAATTAAATGGTCTGTTTACTCACTCGTCTTGTGTCCTCTCTAAGGTGTTTGGGAAAATGTTTCCCTGGGGGCTGAGCACCAATTAAAGGTTCTGGGAGAAGCTTTGGGGGTGGGTTGAGATGCTTCTGGGTTTAAGGTGTTTTAAAGTGTCATGCTTTTGTAAGGCACACTGTTGGGAGAAAATGCTTTTGCCCTTGCAGAGTAAAAGCTCCCAGTCTGTTCATTTGCTATGTAGGTCCTGTTCTGAATATTTTGGTAATAAAAATAAAGTGTTTTGTGCTCTATTCTTTTGTAGTTGTAACTTATTTGTGTTCTTTTAAAGGGACTAGAGGCAGGAATTAAAAAACAAACAAACATGCATGTCCATTTTTTTATACTAATGGGTGATGAAGCACTAAATACCAAAAACAACGTTTTAACCCATGTTTCTCTCTGTTGCCTTGAACAGGCTGTGTGCTGCAAAATGCGCTGCAATTCGGTGTCTGAATTTCCCACGCTGCCCTGCGGACGTGACGTCAAATGACGCTACATCTGCAGTTTTGATACAGGAAGAAGACGGTCGCGGTAAATTCAAACACTGCAAACGACAGTTATGGATTCTTCTGCCGTCAGCAAACGATCCAGATCAACTAAAAGACACTAAAAAGTGTAACTACGAAGAAAAAGGTGAGTAAACAACATTATAGCTTCAGTTTGTGCTCGCTCCCGTGATGGCTTGACTCGTGGCTGCAGTTACCTAAAGTGCCAGTCCCGAGTTTCGTTTCTTAATCTTGCCTCCTGTCCCTTTAAATGCAGGGTGGAGCTGTGAATCTAGCAGGTTGGTCTTGCACGTGCGTATTATTCAAAAACTCACTAAAAGTCTCTGCTTTCTGAAATGTCGAAACTTCTTCTATAGATCCTTTAATGATTGCCATCATAACCTCTACTGTGTATTAATCAACACCCAAAGAACACACTTAATACACTAAAGAGCTAATACAAAAATATTACTGGTATAAAAGTAGTTAAACAGCTTTGGCTATAACTTTGTGGGGTGGGACTGACCTGATCTGACCATGCTGGATGCGAGGACAAATCTTTGGGCTTTTTTAAAATTTTCCTTGTGTATTTTTATGTGGCATGAGTTGCATCATACTACCTGGGGAACACCATTGCCAGGGACGGGTGGTACATAAAGTATCCCACAAATATCAACAAAACCACCATGACCAAAAGTATTATTATGGAATGTTTCAGGTTAATATTTCACCTCCCTTGTTTTGGTATTTATGTTTAAATGCCTTGCATGGTTCACACACATAAGTACATGAACACACACATACATCATAGCATGTGGTTTGTCATTAACACCACCATTAGAGGAGCGCTAATGACCTTAAAATATGTACAAATAGGAGTGTCATGGTCAAACACTTCCCTCACCTCCCTCATGACATCCATTCTTTGGATTCCCGCCTGAGCCATGGGGGACCTTGCACCTCCTAATGAGGAAGCCAAAATAGCTGTGACAAATGTCATCCAATCCTGAGGTGGTTCTACTTCTACCCAGAGGACAGCGGTCTGGGCTGGACAGGACAAGACATGACAGGACATGACACTACACCATGAACTCGGGAGGAGGTCTTGTCACTGTAAAAAAAAACAAAAAAAAAACAGCAGCTCCAGGCAGTGAAACACCTCTCATCCATGAACAGCAAGCCAGAGATGAACCAACTGGGAGACATGCCTCACTGCTGGTTATAACAGCAGAGTACCCCAATTACATCTACTGACAAATCAATATTGAGGTGAATAGTTTTTCTTCTGGAGAAGACAAACCTTCATTTATTTTTTCATGGAAAATGAATGTGATGTATGCATATGTGTGCATATGTGTACAGCCATCCTCAAAATTATTCATACTCTCCATTAAGAAAAGGCTAAATCCACGATGGTGATTCAAATAACAAGAAACTAATAATGATAAATAAAAATGTACAAATTTAAGATTTAGTGAAATAAGATATTGCTTTTGAATTGTGGTTGGAAATAATAATAATAATAAAAAACAAATAAACAAAACTGTCCCAGAAACAACAGAGCACCTTTCCAATGATCACTGGACCACCTGTCAACAGGTGTAGAAGTCTTTTTGAAGATTACAATTTTGGCTTTGCCCCATCATGCTTGTGTACTTGTTTTATTTTTTGCGTGTCTGTTTTTAATATTTATTTTCAAACCACAATTCAAAATAAATGTCATGATTTTCATATCATTTTAATTTATCATTACTTTTGCAATTTCATCTTATTTCACTGACAGCTGATTTTTTTTCCTTCTTTAATTTGAGGGTATAAATAATTTTGAGGATGACTGTAAATACATTGGCCTTGCATTTTTAATTCAATTAATCACAGCTTACAAAATGATTAATTATGATTAATCACCATTTGCAACTAAGCCTTAAATATAGCTTTTTTGTTTGTTTGTTTCACTGTGGCATCAACAAAAAGACCAACCACTTGTTGAACGCCCAACACATCATCCTTAGCGTTGAACTTTAAAGACAAACTACGGAACCTCTGCAGTTCTCTCAGTGATCCGCCTCCCATCCACGGCTAATTCAGGATCCATCTTGAATCCTACCTGTACTGTGAGCTCTCTTTAGCCAGTAAAAGACAGTCTTATCTTGACTCTTGTCTCATCTCTTGTTCTGTCTCTTTCTTTCTTCCACTGAAAATGTCTTCTTCCTTTTCCTTTCTTTGTGTAGTGCAGTTTCTCAGCCTCAGGATGCTGCTGGACAGCGACCGCTATTGAAATGCACATAATAGATGTCACTGTGGCACCAAACTAGTCCGGAACGTGGAGTTTTAGGGTTGCGAAGTTACATAATGCATCTTTAAGCTTGAACAGCTTCAGTGAAGGAGAAACTCCTTCTTGCAGATCACACAAATCACTTTTTGGCTGTTGGTTGTTAAATTAATTGTCTTTTTAATACTCAAATTAATCCATACGGCCAGCTGGCTCATCTTGTTTCATCTTGCTTCTAGACATCTCCACGTTCCACTGTTGTAAAAATGATGCGATGCATGGGCCTCTTCATGCTGCACATGCATTAAAAATATTTGGCACTATTTATAATAAAGTAAACATGAGGTGTTTTTAATGAAGATACATAGTAACGCAAAACAAAGGGTTAGTTGTCGTGCCAGTTTTTCTCCCAATGTAAACTTGTCTTAGGAGAGAACATCCACAAAGCTTTGTTATAAATGAAAGGGTAGATGCTCGTGCTCATGGTCACACCCACTCAGGGCATCTATACATCTTATTATCTTTATCAATATGACCTGCGAAATAATATTGAGTTTGAACTTGATCCTCAACTTTAGTTCTAATGCTAAATTTGGACCAGTTTCTATCTTGGAAAGGGACGAGAGGCAGGAATTGTGAAAGAATAAACATGTGTGTTCAGATTTTTAATGCTAATGGGTGATGAAGCCTTAAAAACCAAAAAACCACTCGCTTCTCTCTCCGTTGCCTTGAACAGGCTCTGTGCTGCGATTCAGCGGCCAAATTTCCTTTTTTTCTATTTTTCTCTATTTGTATCTGTATTACATGATCTTATTTTTGTATATTTTTTTCTTTTATTTACCACCACATCAGGACATATCCTTGTATTTGTTTACTCTACTTGGCAATGAACCTTACTCTGATTCTGCAGCCACATTCGTTTGTGGATTCATCTGAATGTTGAACTTTGTTTTATCATTATTGTTTTGTAACTAAAACAAAAAGAACACCAACACACTAACTGAGCAAACCTTAAATAAAATACAAAATGAAGGTGCTGAGGAGCGTGGCAGTGGTGGATAAACATGCATATATTTAAATTCTGTAGCTAGCGAACATGTTTAATTACAGCCTAGACTGCAAGTGACTCCACTGAGAGAGGGAGGGAGGGAAAAAAAAGAAACACTTGATAACAGTGACATTTACAATCTGCCTCATTTATCAAAAGCTGCCAAAGCAGAGTCAAAAAGGGTCATTACATAGTAAACATAGATTAACTCAACTCTCACAAAACACCCACAAAATGGTCTGATAAATGATTTTTATTCCAAGAAAATTGCAGATGTCTGCAGGCATCTCCCTGGACTCTGTCAATTAATTCTTCTGTTTGTTACCTAATATTTCTGTGTGTTTGGCTGTGAATTGAAGCCAGCACCAGTGCTAAATAGCTGCCACCATCAGTATGCATTTCCCTGGCCTCTTCTTATTACTTCCCCACTTGTTACCTGGTGTTTGCATCTGTGCATGCATGCACACGTGCCAAAATCAGTGGTAATAGCTTACACATTCATTTTCAAAGCACAGACAGGATTTGACAAACTAAGCAGAGGTGTTTTTTAGTTTGAGTGGAAAATGTTATAGAGTTAATTCCAGGAGCACATCAGCCCCTGACAGACATGTACTTAGTGCCAAAACAACTAATAATCACCCTCATGCTCCGATACACACAGCTTGTGAAAGCAAGTTGTAATTCAGGGTAAAAAAAAGTTAAATAGTCTGTAAAGCGGGCTCCTTTGACAAGATCAGTATTATGCATCTGTATCTGCAAGTACACATGCATCATACTTACAAGCTGCTGGACCAGATGGCATCTGGAGTTTCAACCCTGTTTAATAACCTTTTTTTTTTTTTTTTTTTTTAGGTATTTTGATCCTAATTCCAAAAAGGTGGATAAAGTTCAACATTTTGAAAAATGGGCCATTTATATAATTTCTATTTCTATTTTCTGCCCTTTTCATTTTTGCATTTAGATATCTTCAGTAGGTTTGTGCTGCTTTGTCTCAAGAATGAATGAAATAAACTAAATCCAACAACACCGAGTATAAGAAGAGCACCTTATGCAGAGTCTCAAAGGAGTAAAGATGAACCAAGGCTCACCAATCACTACGTTTACAGTTGCCAATAACCCTTTCATAACCGTAATAGCAATAACCTGGTTCCACACAACCATGTAAACAACAGCAAAAACCTGCATATATGCTCATATTTGGGTTTTTAAAAACCCATATATTACCCCTGGGTTACTCCTTTTCTAACCCAAATTTTTGATCATGTAAACGCGTATCGGAATATCTCCATTGGAAGGAATATTTTGTGTTCTACGCCCGTTCTATCTGCAAGGATTCAAGGTCTTTTGAGTAAACTACAGGGAGTACTTGTACCAGCAATCAGACGGTACTCTGCATTGCTTGCTAGTTTAGATATCACCATGGCAACAGTTACTTTACGGGACTCCATCAGTCATCTGGCAAAGTTTGGTAAAGACTTGACATAGGAAAATAGCCGCCTCTCGCAGATCTGGTCAAGCCAACCGGCGTTATTTCGGCTGTAATTCTGAAGCTTGGCTGGCATGACTGCCAAGTGGCTCCGGATGATTTATTATCCACCGTCATCATGACGTTTTCCGTGCATCACGGTTTGGGTCGAGATATTCCAGTTGACTGTAGTTATCATGTATACAGCAGTAACTCTGTCTTCTCACGCATGTAAACGGGTTATTTCTAATCTTTCAGAAACTGGAATATTGACTTTAACCCAAATTTTGATGGCATGTAAACATAGTCATAGATAGCTGAAACCCTGTCATCTACCAAATACAATATTATTAAATGTTTTCGTGCACAAAGGCCAAAAATCAATATTGGATGTCCAGGATCTTCAGGCCTTCAAGTAACACTTGGCTTAAAACAGGGGAGGTTCTGTCATGGGAATCATCGCATGAGCTCAGGAACCCTCCCACAAATCATTGTCTGTGAACAAAATTCACAGTACTATCCACAAAATGCAGGTGAAAGGTCCAACATAGCAAAAAGCTTCATGTGATTATATCTGGGACACTTCCATCATCTTTGTGACAAAGCTCATTAAAAATGGATTGAGGCAAAAGTGGATAATTGTTATGAAGTCAAATATGAATTTAAAAAATATTTAGGCAAATAATGAATGCCATATACTATGAACTCAGGAGAGGGACTGTCTGACTTCAGTGCTTAGTTAAAAAGTATAATGATAGTTCATAAGCGCTCATGGAACTGGCAATGTGCATACTGTAACTGGACGGCACTATCAGTAGTACTGGAAGGTAGTTTATATACCATCCAAATGAAGTCTTTTTCAGGTCGTGCCTTGCACATCTCAGCAGGACAACGCTTAACAGTATACTATATAAGTTAGGACAGCACCGTATAGTGGAAAAGTCTGGCAACTGGACTGGACACACCGTTTACCCGTTGAAAATACATGGTCCAATATAAAACATAAAATTATCAAACAAAAAAGAACTCCCAAGATATCTTAGCAGCTAGAATCCTATCAGAGATAACATTTGTCTTTCAAAGGTCCTGGTCCCTACGGTTTCCAGATTTTTTTCCGAATGTTGTCAGAAAGACTTTTCTGAAAATTGTTTACCATGAAATTTAAGATGAGCCAATATTTTTTCATAAAATTTTAAAATGGCTCTCTCTCTGCATTTATATGTTTTCTGTCCTACAATGCACAAAACATTGTTTTAATGAGATTAGCAAACAATTTCATTCTGCTTTTTCTTTATTAAACATTTTACACAATGTCCCAAGGGTTTTTTTTTTTCTTTGTAATTTGTGCTCTACAAACCTACATGAACACTCCAGCTCCTGAAAGAACATGTGTAGAGATGGAATGAGTGGGAGTGCATTGAAGATTGGAGGACTGTGTAGAGTCGGCCCCGGGATATTCTCCAGCAACTCCACTTTGCAATTGCTGCAGCTACGGGATGCTTTTGAGTGTCGGCAGCTGGCAGAGGCACAGAACGCCAGGGAGAAGACGAAGATAAAGAGGCATCGAAGGGGAGGGAATCTATTTAATCTTACTGCCGTTTATTTTTAATAGCATGCAGCTGCTTTGTTCTTTCTTTGATCATCAGAAGTCCAGGTTGACTGTAACCCAGAGGAAAACATGGACACGAGAGCATGTGTGTAAGAACACACAAACAAGCATACAAATTGCATTCTTTCCTGTAGTTTCAATGTCTAGTGCACAGAAGTCCTTGTAACTGGCTGCTATTATGTTGTCTTCAAACAGACATATGCTCCCTCTGACACGTGATGCTGGCCACTGTAAGCAGCACATGTCACAAGAGCTGGATCTGCAGTAGGTACAGAACAAGCTTATTCTTAAACCCACTACTATGCCAGAGCTTTAAGTGAAAGGAGTCGGTAAAGAATCGCTGGCAAGTCCCCACTGCTGAGCAAATCTTGTATACTGCAAAATTCAGTGGTCTTAATACGAGTTAAAAGACACTGAAATTGAGAAGAATCAGACAATGATTAAGTGAAATTGTCTGTCCATGCAGTAAGATAATTACTGTATACTTACTAAGATTTCTTTAAATGAGAAAAATATTGAGAGTAGACAGGAGAAATATATTTAAACAAGTCGTAAAACACTCATTTTAAGTCCCTCATTTAGAGAAAAATCCCTCAAAACTAGTGTGGTAATTCTTCTTTTGAGTATTGGTTCTTTTTCATTTTAAAGCAGCCTACATCTTCTGCTTATCCTGGGTCGGGTGGAGGGGGCAGCTGCCTAAACAGGGAAGCCCAGACTTCCCTCTCCTCGGCCATAGCCGCCAGCTCATCCGGGGGCTGCATTTTAAATGGAAAAAAATCTTCAAATAAGATCTTTTTTCAAAATTTGAGAATTGCTAAAAAGCCTTTTTTTGTGAAGGAGCAGCACAACACCCACCACCCTCCAAATACACAGCTGAATGGAGCTTGGTGAGGGCTTTCACCAAAAGTCAGATTGGTTTGGATGACATGGGACTTGAACTCATAATCTTCTGAGCACTAGACAACCTAGTGCCCCCAAGCCACTGTTTTAGACTGTCAAATCTCTGTGCTAGCAGTTCTAGAATTTCTGATCATAGTAGTTGTTCTTGTTTTCAGATCTTTTCTCTAAATATGAGAAAGCAATAACACTAAAAAGAAGCATTACCAGCTTTAAGAGTTTATCACATAATAAGAAAATTTAAATGAATGTTTCACAGCTTGTTTTAAGCTAGTTCCCACTTGTTTAACATCTAGTTATTTTTTCTTATTACAAGAAACCTGTGTACTGAACTGGTATGGGAGGTCTTAAAACGAGTTTTTACAGCTAAAATTGGGAGCGAAAGACACAATGTGATCTGAAACAGTGTCTACAGCCGCTCGTCTTTTCAAACATGTCACTTCCTTGCAGACTTATTGCTCCCGGGTGCTTTCAGACATCAGCAAATGTTGCAGAAAAGTCAGCACAGCCCCACCCTCCCTTCAGCTCTGTCCGGAACATTTTCTTGTGCATTCAGCAAAAAAGATGTGCTGTAACATTTCCGCTCTTACGACATGAGATCCAGCCGGTACATGTCCGCTACATCTCCGAGGTAAAAGACCGGAACACGTGTTTGAATGCAAACATTATAAAAGACAGAGTCCGCAATATTACCGCTTTCCAGCGCACGTCTGAAAGGGGCTTAAGTGAGATAATTAAACTCAATATGCATATAAAATGCATAAAAAAGATTCACTTACTAAGTAAGAAATAAAAGACATTTACTCTCAAAACTAGATCAATATTCTTACACATTCTGGTCATGTCAAGTAGTATTAATCTCAAATTGAGATAGTTAAGACAGTTTTAGCTGAATATAAGACTGTAAGACTTGGTCATATAGACTATTTTTGCAGTGTATTTGTAGGAAGCTGGAGGCCTTAAACGATTCTTGCTATGAGCACCAGAGGCGACTCGATCACAAATCACCCTCTAAAGTGGGGAAAGAAACAAAATAAACATCTGTCAGTTTTACTCATCAAAGTCTGTTTACAAGCCATTGGCACATTTACTGCATTTATTTAAAAAGGAAAAAAAAAAAAATGATTTCAAACCAACAAAAAAGGTATTAAGTTGTTTGTGACTCCAGAGGGGACTGCCTGAAATTTGATCATCATCTGGCACCGGAAAAAAGAAAAAACAAATCTGGGGGTTTGGAGCTCGTAGCAAGTGAGATCACCAGAACGATGTCGTCTCTTATCTTTGCTAGAAGCTCAACCTCAAACGGACGACTGGGTTTGAGCTGTAAAACATGATAATGCTCAGTGATATGCAATAGTCCTCTGAGGTCATCTGTAATTTAAAAGCATCGCTCTTGTAAAGGAAGGATTTCAAATCGCCAATAACTTCAGTTTTACATCACACAGAAGAGTTAATACAGTTTTCCATTCAGGGTCATCTCATCTTTCATGGATGATTCAGAAAACAGTGTCACATAGAAGGTTGGGGTTGTTCCATTCATCTCGCTCTAGAGGACATAAACAAGGATGGTGTTGCTGCTGTTTTCTGAACATACTTGAAAGTCTCAGTAAAGGTTGAAGGAGGCAGAGTATATCTTCTTCCTTGCCATTCAGTCGACACTGAAGGCAGTATAGGAGTGACAGAGTTTTGGAGAGTTTTTGGACAAAGCAATGCTTGGCTACTGTAGTTATTTCTTACATCAAAGGAAATGGGGAAAAAAAGGGAATGCAAAATGAAAGACGTGGTGCAGAATACATCAAGGTTTGAATGATCTTTTCTTCTATGGGTGCATAGGTGCACATTTTTCAGAATCTCTAAAGATGAAAGTTCAAAACTATAGTGCTCAGATAGCAGACCAAACCTGTGTGAAATCTAAAATGAGGACACACCCTGTGCACTTGCTCTCAAATCCACAGAGAGCACCTAAACATAGCAGATGTGTGCTGTGACCACAAAAGCAACAATAGAGGAACAGCAAGGGTGAGAGAAATTGGGGGGGGGGGGGGGGGGGGGGGACTGTGTGAAGAGAAAGTAGACATAAAAGGTGTGACAGAAGAGCAAAAAAGGACATGAGAGAAAGTGGGAAAAAAGTGAGAGACAGAAACGGAGAGAGGGAATTGAGAGGGGACAGTAGATGATGCTGAGCTTTATCCGCGCAAGACGGTAGGCGAGTGTGGTTTCCAGCCCTCGGGGCAAACAACTGAGGGGAATGTAAAGGGGCTCATTTAGATCCCTTCGAAAGGAAAGGCCAAAGCTTCTTTAGACTGCAGCAGTTGTGATAATGCCTGCTGTCTTGGGTTGGACCTGGAGGGATGACACACCCCAGGGATGTGCTAAATAGGAGCTGCAGAAGGGACTGAATTGAGACAAAGAGATGTAGCATAAGGTGAAAGATCAGAAGGACAATAAAATGTACTTTGTGGAAGGCTTCTGTTCATTGAAAGTGGCTGTTATTATATTTATATTTTGTGGGATTAGTTTAGCAGCAATTCGTGCTGCTAACCAACTGGAAAAATATGAAAAAGGGAATAGTACTAGTTTCAGTTTTATAGTATGCATAAAATGAAGCCAAATACTGTCTGGGATTTGTGAGAACGACACTTGTGCATTATTGGCATGTCGGTAGTTTCAAATATTTTGCTTTGTGGTGTTAAATAGCGAACACTTGTAATGAGCTTTCCAGGCTGCTGCCTGTTATGTTGGAGGAAGAATGTGTCATTTGGCTGTGCTTATCCAAGCAGACTAGGTAATAAGAGTGTAATGGGGAAACAGTGGAGTTGACATACATGGAAAGTGGGGGGTCTGTTGGGAGACATAACTGAGTTTGTTTTACTGGAATCTCACATGTTCACATGCACAGCCTGAAATATCTGCAGCTAAATCAGGGATTTGTGTTACACAACAGTAAAATGAGACATAATAACAGCATTTTGTTTTCAACTGGTTCCATGATAGTGCAGAATGTTTCACTTAGGGTGCAGTCACGTCGACCTTTCTGATTTAACTGGACTAGAGGCAAGAATTGTGAAAGAATAAACATGCATATCCAGTTTTTGTTTTAATGCTATTGGGTGATGAAGCGTTAAAAAGCACTGTCCTGCGGATGTGATGTCAAATGATGCTGCATCCGCGTCCCCGACAGTTTTGACACAGGAAGGAGACAGTTGTGGTGAATTCAAACACTAAGCGATAGTTATGGATTCTTCTGCCATCAGCAAACGATCCACATCTACTGAAAGATACTAAAAAGTAGAACTACGAAGAAAAAGACTTTATCAGTGTAGTAAACAACGTTATAGCTTCAGTTTGTGCTCTCATGTTAGCTTAGCTGGTGGCTGCAATTACCCAGAGCACCAGTTGCGTCACTTGCGAGTCTCATTTCTTAACCTTGCCTCTAGTCCCTTTAAATCCTTGTTCACTTGGTCAAAAAAGTCTGTTTCATTTGGGAAGGAGTGAATGCACAAACAAACTGATTCAGATCAAAGCGGGGAACTGTAGTCCGCCTATGAATGCGGATCTTGGTCTGCTTACTGTAAAGTGAACGAAATGCTGGAGGAGCTTTGCAGGTTCAGTGCAGGGCACTGTGGGTAAAATGCAGAGGTGGACAAAGACCTGAAAATTGTAATTAAGTAAAAGTATCTTCATTTTGCTTAAATTCAAGTAAAAGTAAAAGTATCCATCTAAAAAAAGTTCTTGAGTAAAAGTAAAAAAGTAGCCTATTTTATGCCAAATTTACTTTCAGTTACTTGCTGTAAAATAGGACAAGTTATAAATCCAGTCCAACACTGTTTTTGAGAAACCTTTACAAAACTACAATAAAACAAAGAGAAAATAAAACCAAATCAAAGAATCCAAGATGGTGAAAGTGTTGAGCAAATCCTTATTAACAAAGTGCTCTTTTTTCTTTCTATAGCAACGTGAATCATAAATTCAATTGTTTTCATGAACAAACGAGCACACTGACCTTTTATTTAAGAAATGAAACATAATGTTCCACAGAATATTCTGCTGATTGAATGCTGCATCAGACACATCTGTAGCATCTGCATGATGAAGTTATTGCTATTGTTTCTTGAGAGAGGGCTTCCTTTTTTTTTTCTTTTTTTTTTTTTTTTGGTCAGATGTTTCTCCAACTGTCGCCTGCAGCTGTCATAATTTCTTTCACTGAGCTTATTTCATTAAAGCTGATGTGCAGGTGATGATTGGAGGGGTGCAGTAGACCAATCAAATAAATGTTTTTCTGTGCAATCAGTAATTAAAATGTTTACTTTCTGTTATTCAAATTTAAAGTTAGAAATAAGTAGTTTATAGTAATTGAGTGCACAATATATACAGGATGCATTGGGAAAGTTTATGCTGCATATATCAACCCCCACGATACTAAAAACACACTTCAAATAGACTTTCAAAGGAAGATTATCTTTCTTCCCTGACTGTATACTGTACCTCAGGACACACTGAATTTCCAATAAATTTTCATAAGTTTATCAAAAAGTCAGTTAAATCTCTAGAGTATAAAACTGTGTTTAAGCACAACTGTTTTAAACATCTATTTAAAGTTTGTTATTTATCTTTTAGGATTATTTCATTATCACAGTACCTTGTAACATACACATATTGCATAGCAATGAACCTATTTCAGATTTTTTATGTGGCTAAGGGGGCATATTGAGTTACTTGATATACTCTGTGTGTGTGTGTGCCTAAACAGTAAGTGCTTAGGAACACACACGCATGCATACACAGACACACATAAAAAAGCAAACTGTAAAAGCTTTCAGTGCAAATATTAGTGTTGAATGAATATTTCTCCATTTGCTATAGGTGACTCGGTTACTTGTTCAATCTCAGCAATAGTTTGTGTTATTGTGTGTGAATTTGAATGGGAACATACAGGATGACGGATGAATCTAATGACAGGTGTAAGTGAAAATCCATATGCATTAGCACATCAGAGAACTGTAAACAGGCTTGTTCTTCAGAGAGCCATTACAGCACAATAACAGTCGGAGAATAGCCTTGGTTGACCATGAAACTTATCAAAAATGAGCAAAAACACAACAACAGCAAACCCAACCACAACAAGAAAGTAATTATAATTGCATCAAAGAAAATCTCCTTTTCTAATGTGGCCCCTTAAGCCATTAAATACTAATACTAGGCTGGTTCAGACAGCAAACCTCATTTTCGAACCATCTGTTAGATCGTCAATAAAACAAAAAGGAAATGATGTGAAATCCTCCTCATGTGTGTTAAATTATATCTGTTGATCAGGAAAATATCTAAACTGCAAGCGATTATAGTCTCAGATTTTTGTTGTCTAACATACTAGTTGCAAAAATATCTATGTGAATGATGATGAGAACTTCTCTCACAGTATCTTTCTCACTTACTCCTTCTCTTTCTCCATCCTTCTAGCACTACTCCTCCTCCCATAGTGTCACAGTCCATATGGTGCTGCAACACTGTTGGTCTCCTGTGGCCACACTTCCCACGATGCATCTGTGACTCTGGGCTTTCGATGGAGCTGATAGGCTGAGGGAACTGTGGTATCGACCAGCAATCGCCTGGTGTGAGGTCAGCTCAGTGCAGCGTTGGAGTGTGTCCGAGCAACACACACCACTGACTTTTACTCTATCATGGATTCTGCCAATCAATCCTCAATTTTCTGCTCTTACCTTTGCCTCCAAACAAGTATGTTCCTTTGTTGTGTTCCTTTCTTTAGAACACCTTCCTCCCTTGAGAGTGTACCGTTAAATATTTTCTTCTCTGAACTACTGTCAGATTGATCCATTTCTGTAATTTCGTCAAACCATACACAGCGGAACATGAAACCTTGGCAGCAAGTTTACCCTTTCAAGCTATAATGACAATATTCCATTTGGAAAATACCATCAAGGACTCTTTGCTGTGTACCTTCATTTATTCTTCAGTTGGATTTTAGTGTTTTTGTACTTTATACATTGTTGTTTTGCTCTGAGCCGCCTTCCTCTGTCTGCATCCATGCAGAGAAAACAGAGCTTAGCAGAGATCAATCCCATTGAGTCTGACTCCTTTCACTAGCCAAGGATCAATACTTTCTGTTTCATGTCCCTTTACAAACTATGCACATGCACATACATACACACAAAGAACTGAAAGACATGGCTATGAGAGCTGACCCATCCCTTTAGAAATGACCTATCGGCCTATTGGCTAACTTGCTCACCGGAGGATACAGAAGTTCATTATGACAGCTTTGCTAGTGCTAAAGGTCTGCTTTGGCACTCAGCAAAGAAGCATTTAAAGCATCTGATTATATTAAGAGAGAAACAAATTGGCTCTTTGAAAAACACACAGTCGTAAAAGAGTATAGAGAAACCTTTTACACAATAATGTAACAATGTAAGTGTTCAATGTGTGACAAAAGATGTGTACAAAATGTTTGAACAAAACACAAAACTAGGAGGGCATTTAAACTACATGACTACACCTGGCTCAGCCACATGTGCTGGAATAAAGAGTTACTTCCATTGTAGTTGCACCAAGAGAACATATTTGTAAAGATTTTGAGGGAACTGATCCAAGAACTTCTAGGTAATTTGAAACCTTCATTATCAACACAAGATCATTTTTCATTTCATATTAAATCTGCAAACAACTCTTTGCACTAAACTCAATATTTTTTATATAGAAGAGCTATGACTAATTGGGGAAAAGTGGTTGTTTGAGTTACAAGAGCTAAAGGTGTCATCAGTAATTGGCAGGCTGAGTTAAACCAGTAAGCTTTTGAGGTGTTGGTGTGGAGCTGTTCTTCTCCACTTCAGGTGAGAATATATTTGAATTTGTTTGTGTGGGTTAGATTTGGAAATCCTTTTTTGCAGCATTTGTTGTGCATGTCCTCACAAATCAATGCTATACATAAGCAGAATGCAGGATAGAGGTGATTGGTAAGAAATTTAGGAGGAAATATACATAATTGGATATCTTCTTTGTGTTTCTTTTTTTTTCCTTTCTTGCAAATCTTTTAAGTTTCGCACAGTCTGCCCATTCATTCATTGTCTATACTTGCAAACAGTAGTCCAATGCAGGGTCACGGGCATGGGGCCTGAACTTTTACCAGCAGCCCCTGACGAGAGGTAGGGTGCACCCTGGATGGGTTGCCAGTCCATCACAGGGCAGTTTATAGTCGGAGTTCAGTATTATTTCACTAAGTGGAACCATCAGTTAACAAGTTTAAAATGTGAGCAAAAGTGAGCAATTACATCAACAATGGGCTGCTAGCATGAGTGTGAGGGTCCAAGTTTTGAGCCAAAGTTAGCTTTTATTTTCATCTAATTTCCAAACAATCAATCAATGATGTTTGCTGAAGTACTAAACCTGTCCTTAAAGACTCTATTGATTACTTAATTTTCCAAGTAATTCCTTCAGTCCAGCACAGTGTTGACCAAACTCCAAATCTACCTTAATGATTAACTATCTTAGAGGGAGGTTCTTCTCCACAAACCCACCTTGCCTGGAGTACTCGTCAGCTTCATGGTGCACCAGGTCAGTCACACAGCCGCCATAGTGAAGCCTCTGCTCGTGGTCGAAAGCTTTAAGTGTCTCGCTAGAGCTGTACGACTTCTGGGTAGGTACACGACACTCATCTGCATCAAGGGAAGAGGTGTTGTACTGGGAGTCTTTGGAGCAACGACCCCTTGTCAGAGAGCGGTGCCGTCGGTCCTTCAGATCCATGCTGAGTTTGGATAAGGGGGCGGAAACGCAGGAGGATTCAAAGTGGATGGTGAGGAAAAAGGAAGAGAAGGCAGCGGGGGGAGATGGAGGGGGAAACTAAAGGGCCTCCGTAATGTCAGTCTCTGCTTCAGTCACCTGGAAAAGAGAGATAGGAAGAGAAGGAGATGGAGAGAGTGGACAAGACAGTGAAAGGTTGGTATAAAATTAATGGATGCACTGCTGTGACTCACTCTTGCCTTGCACTCCCTGAAGAATATATAGGGAAGGTTAGGTAAGAGGGTACACTGCGAATGGACATTTGAGCAACCAGGCAAGTATACAACGCATCGGAGTATTGACGCAGGATAAGTTGGGCTATTGTGGGGAGAAACAGAGCTGCCAGCATTGGGGTCCACAGAGATAGCTAGCCATCGACCGGGCTGATGAAAAATGGGCAGACAGCATTCAAATCTATTACATAAAAACAGAGAGCAACTTAAACACGGTCCAGTCAACCTGAACTGATGTCAGTGACACATTAATACCACAAATGTGGACAGAAATCTGACAAGAGAACGACAGAGTCATGGCAAAACAAACAGATAATCTAGATTAGAACAAGGAGAAGGGCAACAAAGAAAGTAAAGAGTCCGGAGGCAGCAGGAAGGATAGAAGAAGAGGAGAAATGACTTGAGGGCATTGGAAGTCTCTCCCTCATTATCAGAGTGAGAATGAATCTAGCTCCCTCAGAGGCTGTAAGGGATAATCAAACACCCCCAAATGCATACACACACACACATAGAAACACCAAAAACTCACACAGATGCTTGCACTGCATACAATACCAAAGCACACAAGAAAACGGTGTCACCTGAACTTGACACAGCCAGCTTGTAAAACAACTTGTATGACAACTAGACATGTCTATTATGACATTTCCTCTTCCATGCTGATGCCTGATCTGTACAATTCTGTCACAACACCAGCGCATTTTTAATCTTTTCACCCCTACACTTGTGGATGCAGATTATAAGTGATTATGACGTTAATAAAGCATGATACTAGTGGAACAGCCTTGAGCTATGCGTTGCACTGGGAACTAAAGATCAAAGTAAAACAATACAAGAACCAGCAGTAATTGACAGGAATACTTCCAGCAGCTGCCTGGATCTGATATTAACGGCGATAAATAGGTCATCCATGGTTCTATTACTTGAGGCTAAGGAAAGTGTGGTCCACCCACGACAATACAGCGCAGCGCTGTATTTACATCACAACAGCACTCAGTCTGAACAGCATTTTTAATATCAGAGCAGGAAAGGGCATTTCTAAGGAAAAGCATGATGTGATTTAGAATATGTGTTGTCTAATTGAGTGCTGCATCAGGAGAAGAATGAGAGCAAAAAAAAAAAAAGAGAAAAGGCAAGAAAAAAATGGGCCAATCTATTCAATGAGGGCTCATTTTAAAATGCTTGGAAGGTTGTATTGAAAAGTGCCCTGCTATGTCCATTGATTAACAGTAGGTATTAAGTCTCATAAAGAGCTCATTATGCTTGGGCATCCATCACACAAGCTATTAGGAGTTCAACCTTAATGTGTTTGTTCCTTGAATGGAGGATGGGGAAATAGAGTGGGATACTGGCTCGGGAAATGTGGGGACATTTCGACTGGTGCTATGCAAACAATAGGCAAGCACAAATGGCTTTGTGTAGCATGGCTGGTGTTTGCGTCTATCGTGTGTATGGCAGTGGATGCTTAGTCATGATTGTGTTGGAGGAACAGTGTCTCTGGAAATGAGAATTACTTCATTTATTCACTGCTAATAGCATTTTCTGATGGGCTGAAAGTCACTTTGACTCGTGCAAACTTCTAAATTGTCACACACTGACACTTAGGTGGGAGCCCACTTTTTTGGAATTCACAGAGTACAATGAAAAGCATCATTTTTGGAAAGTTTCCCAAAGCTGGTAAGACTTGATTTTAATTCATGAAGCTCATTAAACTTTTTCAAACTCGCATTTTCATCTGCTGGAACATGGTGTGGAGCAGCAGTGGGGAACCCTGGTCCTCCAGGGCCGGTGTCCCTTCAGGCTTTCCATTCCTCCCCACTCCAGCACACCTGATTCAAATCAAATGGATTTAACAGCCAATCAAGTTCTGCACAGAGACTCATTGATTTGAATCAGGTGTGTAGGAGCAAGGACAGATGGAAGATCTGCAGGATGAGGGCCAAGGTTCCCCACCCCTGGTGTGGAGAAATCTGCGATACATCCAAAAGCCTTAAAAGGACTAGAGGCAAGATTAAGAAATGAGACTCGTGAGTGACACAGGCCGGCACAGGAGCATAAACAGATAACGTTGTTTACTACGCTGATAAAGTCTTTGTTGTTCCACTTTTTAGTGTCTTTCGGTTGATCTGGATCGTTTGCTGACGGCGGAAGAATCCATAACTATCCCTTGCAGTGTTTGAATTCACCGCGACCGTCTCCTTCCAGGATCAAAACTGTCGGGGACGCGTTTGCATCGTCAAATGACGTAAAATCCGCAGGACAGCGTGAGAGATTTGACCACCAAATCGCAGCGCATTATGCACACAGCCTGTTCAAGGCAACGGAGAGAGACATGGGTGTGCTCGTTCTTTTTGTTATTTAACGCTTCATCACCCATTAGCATTAAAAAACTGGCCAGGCATGTTCATTCTTTCACAATTCCTGCCTCTAGTCCCTTTAATAATCAAATGATACAGTATGAATATATTCTGTACCTTACTGTATATGAGGGTCACCACATCTCCCAATTGCAAACTACGCCCACTTAATGCCCTAGGGTAATTCATGCTTCATGCTTAACTGGGAATGCCCTGGCATGGCTAGACTCTGGAGGGAAACAGCTCTAATCTTAAAGGTAGAGTCCGGAGTGTTCCCCCGTTTCTGTTCTGTAAACATTTCATACTGAGGCTAATGGCCTCATCGTTCCTCAAGGCTCGGAAGTGGATGAAAGCCAAACCAATATTAACCCTGGTTTTTGAGCGTGCACTATCTGAAGCTCTTTTCACCGCAAAATACTTCATTTTCTTTGCTGCATCCGCCATTTTTATTTAGATTTCAAGTGAATCTGGTGTTGGCTCTAGTTGACATTTATGTAAAAAAAAAAAAAAAAAAAAGTTTGCTCCAATCGACAAGACACACAACTCCGTATTGGATGGAGAAAACACACAAACTCCACCCAGAAACATCCTGAACACATCAAAACAAAAAGAAAAGGCGAAATTTAGTCAGGGGAAGGGGAGTTGCAAACAAAACTCACTGCCACACAACAGTAGAGGTCCAAAGCTTTGGATTGAGCTGGATTTGACTCACACAAGTCAAGCGTTTATTTTCAGGAAGAAAACTCCTGACTCTACCTTTAAGGGACATACTTGAGATCAGGATCCCAATAGGGCTGGGTATTTTTAAGAACCTCATGATTCAATTTGATTTAAATTGTTTGGGTTCGATTCGATTTGATATAGATTTGAGTCAATATTGATTTAAATGCTTCAATATCATTTCAGTAAGAAGTTAGAAATTCTGTTGTAGATTTTTTAATATACCTTATCATGCCCATGTGAATGTACTGTATTTAGTGTGTCACCTCATATTCTTGGGTAATAAAACATCTGAAAACAAAAAATAGTTGCCATTTTGCTGTTGTAACATGGTATTTATCCATACAACGTAAGTAACATGCACAGCTTCTCCCATTGGTCAGGAGGTGAATTGATTCAGAAGTTTTGTCGAATTGATATTGAATTGCACAGGGAAGTATTGCGATGCATCGATTAATCAATATTTCTACCCACCCCTAGATCCCACTCTCTCCAGCCTTGCTTTTGTTAAATGACAACTCTTCTTTAAATTCGTCCCTACAACACTGATCCCTTCTGTGGGCTGGTCTCATAACAGCCAAGAAAATGCTGGCCCTCAGGTGGCAGCTGCCCACTCGGCTTGGCGGCACTGGGCCAACTCATTTCTTGAAATTGTCTTGATGAAATGGTCAGTGGCTTGTATGCATGAGGCCAGTCGTATAGGACCTGCAGGCATGTGAGGCTTCCCACCAGTAAGCTAAAGAGAGGGTGCAGAGCAACTGACCTTCAAGGTTTTCATTTATTTATTTTAGGAAAGACCTGGGGTGGGAGGTTCACAAGGGAGAATGGGAGGATTATGGGTTTTACTGTTGTTACACCCCTGCTGTTATACAAGTGTATTTTCATGTTTTTCTTATGTGAGGAGGGTGGAAAGAGGAAAAAACTACAGTATATGATGCTTACACATTTAAACTTTGTACATCCTTTTAATAAAGAATTGATTTTCAAAAAATCTCTTTTTTACATAGACAGTGTATGATTCAGCAGAATATTTTGCTTCTGATAAAGTTGAGTACATTTTTGTGAGAATTTCTAGGAATTGGAAATGTGTTTGCAGTCTTTGTATTTTGTTATGTTTTCATGTATAATTCCAAATAAATGCAACTATTATAAATGGTTATATTTCCTTGTATTCTTTTTGGTGGCCAGACCACCATCTTCATAGCTTAGAAAGATACACCAGAGGATGCAATCACAGAAAAGTTATGTTTTTATCAGCTTTGTACACTGCCACACACTGTGTGCAAAGGGATGTGTGGCCTTGTTTTATTTGCCGTTTGACTAATGTTATCTAAATATTATAATCTATGCAGAACACCCACAGTGAATCCACAGATGCATTCGTCCTCCCAAACTGTGTGCAAGACATCAATGTCATCACTTTTCTAGATGTTAAATTTCCACATTGAACATCTATGTACATCACAAGAATTAGGCTGTATATATTTATATACATACATGTGTATATATATATATATATATATATATATATATATATATATTTATTTTTTTTTTTTTTTTTTTTTTTTACACAACAGAAAAGGAATAAGGGTAATGTAGTCATATAGTTTTGAGCCTTTGTATTTAACATGTGACCAATTTAGCTATGCAACTGTTTCATGAGACAAGCTGGATTTTTACTGTCTTCAGGACCAATGAGACCCAAATCAGCCATTATATTGGACTGGATTTCAAGCAAAGGAATGCAATTCCCTCACAAAGCTGACCTTTAACTTAACATCTTTTTGGTGGTTAGTCCAGCAGCTCCTTGTTATCTCTGCTTAGGAGGTTGGCTCTGCTAGACATGCCGAGATGAGCATTGATTTCAGCAGTTGCATACATTCCTCAGCGATGACATTTTCATCAGCTTCATCCATGGACTTTTTCCCCCTCCACATGATACCCTGGAAACCCCATGACAGCGATACCATCCCCCTCTATGATTTTCTCTGGCTGGAAAGTAGCCACCAATTGGATATTCAAAGGGACATGCAACCTTTCATGGGTGGATTTATTAGTCTTGGGCCAGAGGTTAATTTGGAGAGATATCTCTGTATTTTAATTTGCCCAGCAGACTGTTCTCCAGTGGCTGACCTAAGCGTACAACACAACATCTGCCTGTGGATCAAAGACTTCCTGACAAACTGGCCACATTTCATTAGAATGGGTCCATATCACACCTCTATACTGACATTCAGCACAGGAGCACCACAGGGCTGTGTGCTAAGCCCATTACTGTACCCTAGAAAGAGACCAATATGGAGTTTTTGAAGTCAGTACAATTCCAATATTCGGCAGGAAAAAAAATTCTGAAAACTGATTTATAGGCTGATTATACACACACATGTACACACACACACATATATATATATATATATATATATATATAAAATGATTAAAATATGTTTTCTATATTTTAAATTTTAATTTGAATTTTTTTTCCTATGGAGCATGCATTAAAATACACCATTGACTATGAATTTATCATTAGATTAGCTATAAGTGTACACTTTACATACGCAACATAATGAGTGAAATTACTGGCAAAACATTATTTCTGAAGCCATCTGATGTCCATATACATTAAATTACTTTTTCTCTACTCAATATTTTTTTTCCATGAAATCAAGACTCATATGAATGAAAAATAAATCCAGAAAGCCTCCTCAGATGTCAAATACGACATCTTTGAAAGTAACCATTTTAAATCAACAATAATAAGTAGTTTGCATTGTGAATGTGTGTTACGACACACAGTTAGTTCCTTTTACAGCCATGCACATTTCAGTATTTTCTGAAAAAGTTAAACTGAGAAGACAAAGATTATTTTTTGGTTAATTACTTGCTTTTAAGCTGTTAGCTGATGCTAAGTTCAGTTGGCATAATTACAAAGATGCTAACATAAACAGACTCCATAACGTTAGCTAGGCTAGCACAACTTTAGCAATGCCAGCGCATGAAGCCCACATCACTATCATCCCTATCACTATCATTTCGACAGCATTTGCTTTTTTTTGAGAAATTAAGAATAAATGTGCAAATTTGGCAAACCTCTAGCAAATTTAATATTTTTGAAAAGGGCAACAATTAGCTGACATAATTGACCAGATATTAAACCAGTCATGCTCTACTGTACGGCCACATTACATTACTCTTACACCTATACTGTTACATCACATACGTGACACCAGCACTATTTTAAATTCCCACATTACACAACTCTGGTGGGAACAATCACAAAAGGGGAGGAGTCTGCAAAAGAGAAGGAAAGGGTTTTACAGACTGGTTCACACAAAACAACCATAACTCTCAACATTAAAAAGAGCTCATAATTGATTTCAGAAAAGGTGAAGCTACATTCACCACTATACAACGACGGGGAAAAAGGTGTCCAGCTTCAAATTTCTGGGTGCGTACACATGTCTGACCTCCCATGGAGACCAAACGCCAAAACTCTTGTCATAAAAAGCACAAATGGGAATCAATCCTCAGTCTGTTTTTACTGAAAACACCCAGAAAGGCAAACTTGTCACAGCAGCATTTAACATGGTTCTATCAGTGATCCATAGAGTGTCGTGGCATCCTGGTGTGATGCAGAAGCACCTCTGCAGCAGACAAAAAGCGTGTACAGAGAACTGTAAAGACTGCACAAAACATAACAATAAATCAACAGCCCCCTGGATTAGATCTACTTCTGCAGGAGACACAGGGCATCCAAGGATCCATCTCATCCTGCCCATCGTTTTTTTTTGACTGATGCCTCCTGGAAAATCCATCAAAACATGCACAACAAGATTTGTGACCAGTTTATTTCCCAAAGCCATGACCACACTGACCTCTGAAATACACCCATTAAATACAACACAACAAAACCTCAACACCTCATTAACATAAAGCATTTTTTTTCTTTTTGGGGGGTATATGGACTCTACAGTACAATTCTTAATTCTGTACATTAAATATGGCTGTATGTTGAGTTGTGTCCTGACGTAATGTTTTTCATACAAAGATAAGATGCATGCTTGTTTGTTTGTTCCCTTAACTTGGAACAAAATAAGTGTTTACTTATTTCTTTCTCAGTATTAAAATGACCGAGCTTCAATTCAGGTCTTCAGAAACCTACAGGTAGCATCGTGGAGGGTTTGTCCAGTAATATGAACACTCTGTGAAAATGACACATGCATCCATTTAAACTCTATCATTTAAAATATTTCAACAGAAGACAAGTGCATCTAAAATGGGAGAAATACATTATTCATATCTTAAGGGAAAAATAATGCTGTTTTCATTATCCCTAAAGATGTCTTTTGATATCTACTTTAATTTACAATGTAAATATTTGTATCTTGGATGTATTATTTTTCTCTTATTTTCATTTGGTTAGTGACTGTCACTGTTCATCAACATTTTATTTCTTTGTGTGAAAGAGTCCATTTAGCCTTTTTAAAAAAATCAAGTTTGCAAAAACACTTATTTTTGAAAAAGCTCCAGCACCACAAGTTACTTGCCCTCCTAAAAGCATAAATCATAATAATTTTTCCTCTTTAAGAAGTGTATCTGTAAGACTGATTCATGGCATCAGAGATGAGAGGCCGACAATGGTCCAGCAGACAACTGGTACAAACGTGACATGGATACTTGAAGTCTACGCTGTTCATACATTTAAGCACAAAATTACTTGTAAACACGCCGAATTTTGATGTTGGAAATTGATCGGAGAAACGTTTTTCTTCTCGCTGGAAATTACATGAAATGGTGAAACATTGTCTGAAAGACGTTATGAGATTGAATTTTCTTTTCTTGAACTCTTTCTTGATCACTATAATTCAAATCATGGTGTTGTTGCAAGGTCTAATGCTACCCAAGGCCATGTTTTTCTGCAGGCTGCGCGATTCCTTTAGAATCTTAATGAAGTCCTCTAATCCAAGGATCATCCAATGTCCAATGATCACCACCAAGGCGGTTTTGAAGGAGCAGAGCAATTTTCCCAAGGGAATAGGAGGGGGAGGTATAGATGCCATTTAAGGTGAGGCACGGCAGGCGAAAACTCTGTTTTGTCATCACCTGGTCAATTTTGAGATTTTTGTTTTTTTTTCCCGTCCTTCAACATGTTTTCTTTCGGACCAGTGTAAAAAATACGTCTAAAATTAGCATTTTAGGAGTTTATTTAATGATTCTTTGTCTGATGCACCCAAATCCCCTCAAAATGCAGCTAAAGTTGGTGTTTTTAAACGTAGCACAGCACCGTGGTGCCCGTCTGAACCCCGTCATGTCTAGTATCGTTGGAAACGTCTCTTTTTCTTGAACGATGGCATCTCAATCAAAATTAATATTTCCAGCTGTATCGACTGATAAACTTGATCAGAACAGGGAGGGTTTAATGCTAAGAGCAGGTTCTCATTGGCTGATCTCAATTTTGGACAATGTTATTGGTTCACATTGGCCCCGTGACACGGTACAGCCTCTTCCTGTTTGGCCTTCGCAGGAGTTATGAAGTTAAATACCGACAGAAACGCATCCAAAATGTCTTTTCAGAGAGAGAGACGTTACCGTTTATCTGTAGGAGACAACAGGACGTCACAGTTACTGCAATCAGCAGGTAAAATATCCACGAGTTCATTGCCACAAAGCTGTCAATCAAAGCAGCAGTGTGTTGTCAGCTGTTCACCGCAAACAGTGTCTCATAACAGATGCTGCGTGTTTGAATCAGCTGATCAGCAAATTAATTTTCCCTAATATAACTAGCATAAACCTGAGATGAGTGAATCAAATCCTGGTTTTACAGCAGTTTGCTTCTGAAGTGTCTCTGTGAAGGAGATCACTGAATGACTGCATCCATCCTCCCTTCTCCTCGTCAGGATGTAACAAGACATGAAGACACCTTTACATAAATGTGCACATTCTCTTAGCCCATAAATTAGAATTTAAAAATAAAGCCTTCAAAAAAAGAGGAAAGCTTTATGAATTGCTGTACGTCCCCTAAAACCCAACAGAAAGTCATAGTGATAAAAAGAGGAGATAAATCTCTGCATGTTTTGATATAGATGTTCTTTATGTTTATTTCTATTAATTTTACTGGGTCTGATGTCTGTAAATAGTTCTTTTTACAAACATGTTCTGAATTTTACATCCAAATATCTGCAGGTGATTTGCTCAGCAGGTCTGCCAGCAGTACGTGTGAGGACGTGTGACAGTGATGCTGAGATTGTGTCCAGATGAAGCTCCTACACATGCTGTGTTGAGCATTTATCAGATTTTATGAGCTATAAGTGTTCTTCTTAGAGTTTTAGATTGTAAAATTCTCCACATTGTTGTTCTATATCAATATTTACAGACATCAGCTCCAATCAGATTCACGATAAAAACTAAGGGCCGTTTTCTCAAAATACGTTTTTTCTCTTACTCTGGGTAAAAAAAATCTCCACTTTTGGAAGCCCTTACAGAAACCAAACTTTCAAGTTTTGCTCCTGACTGTATTCTTAAAGTATTTACAGAAGGATTTTTTTTTATATCTCATTCACAGCCTGATTCATAGAACATTTCATCCCAAAAATATGCCCAAAAATGTTTTTTTTTCTGGTTGCTGACAGAATATTCTAAATTTTGAAATGATAAATAGAGATATCCAAAATCCCCTCAGTAAAAACTTTTGACGTTAATATGTGAACAAAATTCAAAAGAAAATTTGAGCCTGGTTTAATCGAGTGTTTAGATATTTTTCCTAGAAATGTATGCAAAATAGCACATTTTTGGCTATATAACATCTAATTTGCATATTTAAACATAAAATTTCAGAAAAATTGCAATACAAAAAATGATAGCCATAATGTGAGGAATAAACCAGGCAAGTTTCATGGTGATACCAGTTAGTTACATTTTTACCCTATTTGCCTGTGTCTTGCCTTAAAGAAGTAAGAAAAAAAAAACCACGTAAAAAATAGTCATCTCCAATCCACAGAGGTATTTTCATCAAGATTGCAGAAAAAGGCATTTGTTAATCTCTTAATTGCGATGGTGTCAAGAGTCCAGCATCCTCTGATCAATAAGGTGGATCCACAAATAACAAGTGCAATGGTTTACTCTCTTTCGGATGCCACAAACTGAGGGTACGCTACCTGTCAGGTACATGCATATTCATACAAACACCCATACAGATTTGGCTGAGAGGAAAACCAAGGGATACATAAATACAAAACTGCATAAACACCCGCATGAGCTTGCGAGCTGCTTTGCTTTCTTGACAGGCGAGAAAAGAGCTGGACAAAGGAGAGAAAAAAAAAAAGCCATGCGTGCGACCGTGAAGTGACCATGAAATCCAGGTGGAATGAGAATTGTAATTGGAAGATGACAGAGAGGGTGGAGAATTCATTTTCAAAATTACAGAGGTGGAGTTTGGAGACAGATAATGGCCTTTTCTATTCTGCAAATAACGGCTTTAGAAGGAAAATATGGAGAGCGGCACAATGTAAATTCACTGTAACTAGAAATCACACCCGTTTAATGGGAAGTTAATGACATCAGTGGATTAGTGAGCATCAAACAAGATGGTCTCCCTTTCAACTCAATCAACTTCTATGAGAGGAGAATCAAAATATCAAAGAGAAGCAAGTTAAGCATGGTATTAAATAAAGAGGCAGCTTTTCTTTTTAAAAAATTGGGTTTTATTATAAATGAGAATTTGATATTTGTCGTGAATTCAGAACATATGCATGGAGTGTTATGTCAAAACAGATTAACAGCAATCCTACTTTTCGAACTCACAAACAACACAGTCAAATAAAAACTCGGAGTCAAAAGCCCCCCTAAACAAAAATGCCAACTTCTTACAGATACAGGTGCAATGACGCATCTATCGCTTGAAACTACCTCGGATATTCTGTGTTTTCTTGCATCATGCCTCAAATCCTCCTGCAGAAATGCTGCCGAGGCACCCAGCTCTCTGAACATGCCACTCACAGTCAGCTGCGCTTATTATTTCACTGCATTTGTAATGGTTACATGTACATTGGCAAGATACCCGTACACAATTAGTTGCAAAGATTTCCATCCAGCCACGGCCCTCGTTTTTCAAAGAAAAAAGCATGGAGGTGGTGTGAGAGTGCTGCTATAGATGCTGTTTAGAGCCATGGCACTGTGGGAGGCTTCCTGTCCAGATGACTCCAAATTCAGCCAACCAGGAGGGTGCACAAACGGGGGCTCAGCCACACTCTGCAAACTGCAGTCTGTTCTGACATTTCCTGACTTATTCCTAAACTCCAGTAAAATCTAAATAAGAAGATTTCATTATTTATATTTTGCATAATACAGTCATATTTTACAGTATGCTACACATGCTAAAAATCTACATCAGAACAGCAAAAATCTAATTTTCTGTCAACTAATTACGGAAGTAATTATCTTAAGCTTTTATGCTCAGAACAATTTCCAGCATTGTCACCTGCAGTATACTGAAAAGTTGGCTTTTCTCTACATACAGTCATTTCTAATTTTCAATTGCCTATTTTTCTTGCACGTTTATCATCCAGAGTTTTAGTCACAGAAAAAAAAATATAATCATAAAGTATTGTTTGTTTATTTCTTTGCTATATCTTTACTGTATCTTCCAACAGTTTCTATTGAAGCAACCAGCTTTGATACATTTTAGATCTTGAAATGCAAAAGGCTAACCACAAAATTTCTTCATAATTTGTCATGTTATTTCATTTTATTCACACTTTTAATTGTCATGCTTTTTTTTTTTTCCATGGTAGATGCATTTGCAGGGATATTGTGTAACTTTAGACCCAAATATTAGCCAAATATTATGATAGAATTGTATTATTTATGTAATTACTCCATGTTGGTGCTCTAAGGGGGCTGACATCCAAAAAAACAGACATTGTAAGTTTGCAGGAGCAGATCCGTCTCTCATTAGATCATGTGCGCTTTGCTTTATGGCCCAAATCAACTGGTTAAAGTGGTCTGCAAACATAATTCCAAAACACCGATAGAGACTGTTTTATTTTGCAACAGTTGTGTGGCACATGAAAAGTAACAGCAGTGGCCACAAGTTACCCTTAAAGGAACTAAGGATGGAAATGAGCTTTTATAAACCTGCATATTTATATTATCTAACATGTACAAACTAAAAAAACTGAAATTTCCTAGTTAATCCTTATTTTACACTTCAAATCTAAACCATTTAGCAATTTTCCCAGCTTAGTTTATTTTTTATCCTCTATGACGCCTGATTTTGTGTCTTTATGGCAAAACTTTTAAAAAATACTTTTCTTTATAACCAGATACAAGACAAAGAACTTGTCTTATGTGTTATTTTAATGTTGGATTATAAGAAGCAGTAATTTAGCCATTACCTGGCTTCTTTCATTCAATTGTAACCATACCAAAAGCAACAATCAGCCAACAAGACTGGCAGCTAAAAGCCTGATCAAACACAGCATGGAGCCTTTCCATCAGAAAACGCATCCATTCTTCCAGTAATCTTTGTCAACAGGAGATGAAGTTGTTCATTTGGTGTCTTTTTCATTCTCTGACTATGTCTCTTTCTTTTCTTTTTTCCCCCTCTTTCTAATTTGAATTAAATTTGTATAGCAAAAGATGGCCTTTTGAAAACCTGGCCCTGTTATCACAAAAGACGAAATTGTGGCTATAAAGCGTTTGGCTTCAATTTTCCACTGTTTTTGTGCTGCAGCTCAAATTAAGTTGTTTACACAGTTTGTTCACAAAGACAAAGAGCGGAAGACACGGAATGACTGAGGGGAACAAAAGAGTAGATGGAGAGAGAGTGGAGAACAGAGGGGTTGCAGGAGGATAAAGAGGAAAAACAAATCCTTGAATGAGACTTGTACTCAATTACACACCATCAAAAAAAAAAAAAAAAAGCCTGCTTGCATCTTGACTTCAGGAAAAGCGTCTCAATAAAAATCCAAATAAAGTCAAGATTAAAATATTAGACTTACAAATCAACTGAGACTTACTTACATTTCCCCAGTGAGCAGCAAGCATGACATCACATCTTTAAGAGTAAATCCTTATTATCCTAATGTATGATCAGTTCTCTTCATTATTTCTTTTCCTGCGGATATACTGAAGCGCACAGCGCTATGTAATTTATCAGCAAATGTCTCCTTATTTGTATTAAATTTCATTGTATGGATAACAAATTAAGCCTAAATATATGTTGCGTGAGCTTCAGCGTCTCTGAGAACATCTTCATTTCTCCCTGTGCTCAGACACGAGCGTGTAGAAATAAACACACATAAGCATATACTGTATTAATCTTCCCATTTGAAGCTACATTTATAATGCACTTCGACCTCCATTATTCTGTCTGACTCTCACACACACACACACAAGCTTTACACTTGGCTCTGACTGAGAGGCTCCTCACCACCAGGAGTCATAAATCATGTCTGCAGTCTCGGGTGGAATTGAACGTGCATACACAAAGTACAAAAACACACAAAAAATACATGTAAGTAATTACACGCAAGGCAAAAGAGTGGCTATGGGGAGGCTGGGATGGCTCCAGTTCAACTGGAAACTGCGGTCCATTTTGCTTCCAAGAGGTTCTGTGAGCCAACAGCTGACGGGGACCGCAGGACAGGAAACATTTCATCTCTCTCTCTCTGTCCCACACTGCTCGCCCCATTACGTCCAGCACCTATCTGAGCCAAGGAGGTAAGAATCAACGCCTATATTAAGCATGATGGGTTATTATATTCACTGTTTGCTCGGGTGCTTATTTTTATCATTACTGTTCAGAAACTGAAGCACCAGAGTCATTGTTCACATTTGCAAAAAAAAAAGAAGCAAAAAAAATCTGCTGTTAAAATTCATGAAGCTGTCAAATTTACATGATGATTGTTGGGACGTCAGAGTTGGATTATTGTGTACATTCTGGGTTCAAATGTCCTCCAACATAACTCCAGAGTGCAGTGATGTGCAGAAAAACTCCCCAATCTCATTTAGACCCTCATTAGCAAGTGAGGACTTAATAGGTGCATCGTAGGTTTTACAAATTAGGCTGCCTTTCATCTGCGCTGCCGTAGAAAAATAAGGTCACTTACAAATATAAAAAGAGATATATTCTCTGTAATTGAAGCAGTTCTATCGGGTTTCATTTGCCAACAAGCTGTTATACTATACTGAAATAGAATGAAAGGCAAAAACATGGCAGACAGGCAGAATAAAAGCACTTTCCCCTCCTTTAGTGGTTTAATAGTTTTGTTTTCCCTCTTAGGCATCTGAGTTTACATGGAATACTTCCTCTTTGCTGAGTATCGTATTTGAATGAGGGGGCATCCCCTGTGATCAACCAGCCTGAGTGCGGTAGTTACGAAGGACTGCTGAGGTCATACAAGAGTACAGACCAGAGTTACATTTCCCAAGGTTTGCTTACGTGACTCCCAGTTGTAGTCCCTGCAGGGAGTTGAGACGGATGTAAGTTGCCACACTGATCAGGAACTGTGAGCAGATCTCATCCACCCTCAATTTTCTCCCTTATGTCTCCTTTCTCATCCTCTCATTTGTCAGGATGGAAATGAACGAATAGAGGGGGAGAGTGAGACGGGAGAAATTCATCCCTCTCTTTTCCTTGCTCTTGGTGCCTGTGTAATCTCCACACTGGGCTGCAGAGTGCCACAGAGCCTCTGTTTATTAGACTAATCCTTAAATCCACATTCTGCAGGCCTCGCGAACGCCTCGCAAAGCTCTAATCTGACTCAAAACAAAGGGATTAGAGACGACAAGGTCCCTCTCTCTGTCTCTCTGTGTCTGCCAGAGTGGGCTCCGGGTGACGCACACATGTGCTGAGAAACACACTTGCACTGTTGCATCCTCTTGCCTGTCAAACACATATTTGCTAAAGACTGATTGGCACATGCAAGCCCTCAGACACACACGCACGCACACAAATGCTCGGTGTGAACACAAGCTGGCTGTGAGACGACAGGCAGTTAGAGCCAAGGTGCAAACAAACTGGGTAATTACACATAGCTCAAAAACTCATGGGAGAAATGACGGACAAGATGAGAATGAGCTGTGGGAATGGGACACGGTGACAGCAGGGGGGATATACTTGGAGTAACGAAACAAACACACTTATAGATTGTTGCAAATACAGCTGAAGAGTTATGCAAAAGCAACAAATGTGAGGAGTTCAACTTAAGGGACACTGGCTTGTTAGAGTATGCAAAGTACCAACAAATCAATATTTGTCAAGAACTTATCTGTATGAACGGACCTTTACAGCTGCAGCACAAAATATGCTCCAAATTTACAAATAAGTTGACTCTAAAACCAACAAGAATCCATTTTGGTGAGATGCCACATCTGTTACTGGCGCATAAGAAACTTCTTTTCATTCTTTCCGTGTTCCTCAAACTTCTCTGACAATTCTATTCTGTTCCTTCTCAATATGGCAAATGAATAATGCAAAAAACAGGCACTGAAATTGGGTTCAGTCAGTTGTTAATCCTAATTTTACACTATAATCCTTAGTAAAAGTGGGCCCATTTTGCAAATGTAGCATGTAATAGTGTTGAGAAGTGGGCTCAGTTTATTTTCTGGCTACTTTCACACACTGCTTTGGCTCCCCATAAGAAAACTTTTCAAATACTTTTCTACTAAGAGACAAAATATGAAACCAGGAATCAAACACCTCATTCTGCCAAACAAGGCCAGTGTTTAGGTTTGATAACATGCTAGCTCAATGTACCTCGTCATTGTAGGGGAAGCAAGGACTGAGAAATATAATGGTAATTAAAGGGGAATTTAGCTTTTTTTTAACCTGGGGTCTGTTTTCATATGTCCTTTCATATATGTGAGTGATACAGAAAGGAATTTTCAAGATAGCTCCAGTATTTAGCCGGGCAGGCAGCCTAGCAGCAGCCTAGCAGCCTAAGACCTACAGTAAAATAAGTATGGGGCAACTGGCCTCCGTGTCTAAGTTCACCCTAAAAACATGCCACATTGAAGGGCTCGGATAGTCTCAACGAGTGTCCGACATCATACTAGAGTAGAAATGAACGAAAGTGTCTACATGACCTGGCGATCGCTATTTGTTTTAGTGTTTGTGTCCAAATCTCGGGACGCTGGAAATCAAATTTCATTCCCAAATCACGTGATAACGCGAGTTAAAGCTAGGATTGGCAATTTTGGAAAAAACAGCTCCAGCAAGCTACATCTAAAAAAAACACAACCTAAAACCACACCTTCAGAGTGCAGGGACGTGTGCGCAGGCAGGTTAACCGATAATAGTCGAGTGGATAACTTGCTAGCTTGATAGTAAACAGCTGACAAACCACGTTTCTAAAAGCATGAATTGACTCACCTCCATCTCCTTCTGCAGTGTAAAAAGTCCACACTGCAAACATTAGCGCCTCCAACACTTAATCCTTATCTGTTGTTTTGTTTTGTTGTATTGGTGCAGCAGCAGTTAGCAGTCCGTTAGCTATATTTGTTTACAGTGCACGGCGCACAGAGCGGGTCATGTGGGGACCAGGTTGGGGAAGGTGAGAGGGGAGTGACAGAGACGTGACAAGGCATCGGTTCGTTCTCTCTATAAGTCGCAATGACCATTTCCTGCCTTTTGGTACGAATGGCAGGGGGTTGGTTTTTACAGAACTGCAGCTCTCACAGAGGTCTGACTTTTCTCCTTCCTTTTAATGAATACATGATGTGTTGATACTGTCAGGATGGAAGGAGCATTTCATCCAGGAGAACAAAAAGTGTTTCTGAGCAGGATTACCAACTTTGGCTTTAAAACACCAGTGGGGACGCGAGTAATCACGCGATTTTGGAACGAGATTTGATTTCCAGCGTCCCGAAATTTGGACACAGACACCAAAACAAATAGCAATCGCCAGGTAATGTAGATACCTTCGTTCATTTCTCCTCCCCAAGTTTAAAAAAGCTAAGTTCCTTTTTAATTGTACATTGTACATAATGATTAACAAATTATATCGCCGGTCTACTAACATTTTTTGTGAGGTGGAGATTAATACCAGATTCCAGGTGGATCCTAACTTGGAGCAGAGAGTATTCAGATGGCAGCAGCTGTAACACGACCCAGTTTACCCCTGTGATCAATACAATGCTCCTTATTCTTACATAACAGACAGCTTAATGAGGCCCTCCTACAGATATCTACCTCTCTCTAGAGCACCTTACTATGAATCCCCTGCCAGTGGGACTGTTGCCACAGCTTGTGCCACACAATCTGCCACTGTTTGATCATCACCTGATAAAGATGCAACCTAGCACTTGCTAACAGAACTTTATTCAAGCTGCTCTCCCTGCTGTTGTTGCTGCAAGAAGCACTCAAACAGGGTCAAACATATTCTCAGATATTCTTGTAATTTTGCTGTAGCAAACATTATTCAGACCAGCCAGTGCTTTTTTTTTTCATTATTATTTAAAAAGCTTAACTTTTGACTGTTTGTAGCATTTGGCACCTCAGTTTGTTTGCAGTGACATAAAGGGATTGGATTTTTATAATACTCTGAGTCAACTATATAATATATAAAAGGTTGAGCTGGAAAGATTAGACCACGGCTGTATCTCTGTATAAGGTTATGGCACACATCCATGCTACTGTAGGCTGTGCATCTGACAAGGGTGTTAACGTAGGTGAAGGTCATGCACAGTATAGAAAAGCATGGCAGTTCACAAATGGATAATGTCAGTATAGGGGTCATAGAGCAATGCCACGTGTTCTTTTATTCATTGAGGGAATTCCTTTTCATCTTCATTCAGTGGAATCTAACCCATGCTGGTGCATCTGCTGGTGAGTGCATGTGCAAGTGTGCAGGATTTTTCACCTATGCCCTGAGAGCTTGCTGCTGCACAGACAGCCGGGGCAAACTTTGCTGTGGTTCTGTCAGCGAGTTATTAAAACAATCGAGTGCTGACAAGCCCTGCTTTCTGTTGCAGACGTAGAGGGCTAAGGCTTAATAACTCAGTGTCACGCCTTGACATTCTTACCATCTGTCTGGGTAAAATATTCAAATGTGCAATAAATGTCACTAGGGACAGACGGTGGCACTGTCTAATTAACACTATGACAGAGGTGACATACTGGAGGCTTTGGCTGCTTTTTACTGTACAACATGCATCGCCTCTGTGTGTGTGTGTGTGTGTGTGCATGTGCATGCCATACTGAACTCCACGCAGAGGTGAAATGTTGAGGGACACTGTAGTCTTTTTCTCCCCTCTCTCTCATCCAGTCTCTTTAAGGGAAAAGTCAGTGATTGTTTAAGTAAACAGAAAAGTGTAGCACTAACACACATATTAAAAAGTGTAAATGACAGCAGCTATAGGGCTGTGCAACCCCGGAGCAGTGAATAAATGCCAGAGAAGATTCATTTCCTCAGGCTGAAATGTCAAATAGGGGGTGAGCGAGGAGGAGACCAGATTGTCAGCCTTAAATGGGTGTCTCACTCCACATGGAGGAGGCCAAAAAATAAGCTACAGTGATTCATTCACTAAATTTGAGCGCAACTGGATAAATAATCAGGTATTAATTCATCCGGAAACAGCAATATTATAGGAAGGCAAGTGTAAAGTTGCTTATGATGATGTACAGTCCTCAAAATTATTCATACCCTCAAATTAAAAAAATCAGCTGTCAGTGAAATATGATGAAATTGACAAAAGTATTAATAAATAAAACTTCTATGAAAACCACAACACTGATTTTGAATTGTGGTTTGAAAGAAATATAAAAAACAAACACACAAAAAATAAAACAAATAAACAAGCATAATGGGGCTCCGAATCAAAAATTTTGTTGAGGAACATTTTGAGGCAATCACTGCAATCAGGTGTTTTCTGCAATGTTCAAAAAGACTTCTACACCTGTTGACAGGTATTTTGGTTGACTGGTCTTGGTTCTGGGTTGTTTGTTTTTTAATTATCATTTTCAACTGTATTTATTGAAACTAAGCAAAGGCTAGTAAATCTGACCTCTATTGGAGTTTAAACATGAGGACTTGCTGCAGCTAATAATGAAATAACAGCTAATAATGTCATGATTTTGGTGATTTTTAATGTAATAAAACCAATAACATGATCATTTTCCAATTCTACTTTATTAATACTGATTAGGAAATTCGTTCTCTGCATTAAATCCCTCTCAGGTTTAGCCTGGGAGCAGCGGGCTGCCAATCACAGCGCCTAGGAGGCCATGCCAGCGGAATCGAGCCCAGGTCTGCTGCCCCAAAGCCAGCAGCATTATCCACTAGGCTACCCACCCCCCTCTTAATCATAACATGATCATTCCTATTTCTTATAAGTAAATTGTAATTGTAAAATATTGTATTATTGTATAGTAAAAATAAGTAATTCTTGCAGCTCTGAGAAATGCAGTCCTATTTATGCATTATTACAATAATGGGTGCCATAACTACATCTTCAAAGTATTTCTCTTTCACGCTAGGCCAGTAAACATTATTGGCTCAAAAAGGTTATACATTATTGGCAGCTATTGCATTATTATATATTATTAAATTATTTGTTCTTACAAGAATGTAAATGTCAAAAGGTACAATGCAAAGAAAAGAAGAATTAAAAGCTAATCGGATTTCTAAAAAAAAATCCATATTTTTAACTTTTAAGATGAGACAAAAAGCCTAAAGGTGAAGGATAAAATCATTTTTAATATTCAGATGTATGCCTGCTAGATTCATAACATCTGGCAGGCTGTTTGGAAACTATAAAAAGCCTGATTAGTGTGCAAATCCATGAAAAAACAGTATCCCTGTAAGTACTCTCTTCTGCATATCACCATTAAAAACAGGAATTTTGAAATTTTCTTGCCACAAAAGACGCAATGAATATTAATAGAATGATATTTTCTTTTTCATACTTGGACTTACCGAACTTGCATCATTAAAGGATGGCATCACTCAAGTTGCTCTGATATTCTGTTCAAATCACACAAGTGAGCTCAACAGAATGAATTATAGCTTGTCAGCTTAATGTGCACCGTCTGACCAGGGTCCAAATCAACCTTCTGGTTCCTCTATCAGTGACAGTTCAACTCAGGGAATCTACCAGTCACAGAAATGATTTACCAGTCATAGCATTGCATCATTCGTTCTTTTTTTTATTCATTTGAATTGCCAACAGTTGTTAGTACTCATTTTACACTTTATAGAGACAGTAGCCCACATTGCATCACATATACAACTTTATTCAAACTTTCCAGTGAATGACATTGTTGCACCTTGCAACTTTCGATGCCAAATACATCAACAGACAGTGAAAGGTGGAAAGTGTCAAACCGTAAGTCTAGGCTGATTCGCTGGTGTCATGGTAAGTAGTATTTATCTGTAAAAACCAAAAGCTACCTGCATTTAGCCCTGGACTGGAGTTAATTTAAGACTGTGACTATGACAAAACAAGGGTTTGGTATGAAGCTCTTATGGGAGTGGGGTATCAGCAGAGTTACGTTTACATGCACAATTAAGTTGAGCTACAGTTATAGCCTGAATAGTCCATTTAATTGGATTACTGTCCTTGTCCCAGTATTATTCACATAGGGAAGGGACATAGATTTATTGAGCTTAGAATGCCACCATGATGGAGGTGGACATACTTAGGTGGCATTATGCCCCATTTTTGGCATGGCACAATTAGACATCACACATCAAAACAAGTGACAAAAATTTGGCTAACAACACATTAGTAACATGTAATATTGTGAACTGGATAGCTTTACAGCTCTGTACATCTAATTTGTGATTTAATTTTGTGGCAGCCTCTTACTTTTGAGTCAAAGTCTAGAATAAGAACTGCAAAGCATGACTAAAATCATATTTTCTGTTGTAAATGTCTTAAAATAATGACCTCATCCAGAGCACATATAAGCTAGCTAGCTAATCTGAATGCTATGCATTATTTGTCATAATTGGCTGCTGTGTGTTGTTCTGCTACATATATTTACAGTTCAGCTGCTCATTTTGTGCGTCAGTTACCCTCTTAGTCTCATAACTGTGGCACCATGAGTGGAGAGGGTGCAGTTTTGATCAGGTTCAGGTTAGTGGAAGCACACGAGCTAATGGTGATATGCCCCTCACAAAGAAAACAAAAGCCCTGCACAGTACAAACTTTTTCTACTCATTATCACAAACAACTCACACATTCAATATAAAAGATGAATGGATGCGTTAAGTGATGTTTTGATGACACTCCACACACTATTCATGCTTTTTTCTGCTTAGCTTTCCACATTTTTGAACCACTTCATGAGCAAAGAAGTGCAACAGCTGTATGTTTCACTATCAAAAACATCACAAAAAGGAATCTGGGTGCAAAAATATAGATGGACACCGGAGTGTCTTTTAGCTCTTGACGGCTCACAAATACACAGCTCTTCTTCTGTGTTTCCCACTCAGTCTCTTCTGTTCTCACTTCCCTCTCTCTGTATTCTGTGAGAGGCTGTTGTATGGAGCACCTTTAATGGGTTTGTCAGGGATATATTGGACTTCAGTAGGAGATTTGACACGCTGTGTGTGCAAGCCTGTGCACGTACCTATAAGTGTGTGTGCTTTTTGAAATGCCATGTAGGGTTCCATATTATGGCGCTTTTCCACTTGTGTTACCGTGTGCACTCACACTTCAAAGCCATTAGATTCTATACAAAATCCTGAAGCTGAGAACTTTGAAGCTGAGAGCGCTGCAATCGACAAGCTGGTCTCCCACTGAGCACGACTTTCTACTCTTGATTTCTGGTACAGTACCATTCTCAGCTGGAGCTACAGTTACACTTTCACATGCACATTTTTGACTCTAACTTTATCTGTTCTCTGCAACCCACACATGGGTGCATCTGCTCCCGGGTGCATGACATTTCCGAGCCCTCTTGGGTTCATATTGTTTGTGCCTGCGTACTGTGAATGCCTCTAGCGCCACCAAGTCATCGTCTTGGAGTGTTTATGCCTTTGGGGCCAATAGAAGACAGCCCTGGCCGCTTCACCACCAATGACATAGCTGACTGGTCCCATTTAACATGCTAGATTTAGCTTCATTAGAGGGGATGTGGCTGGGAAGGCACACAGAAGAAGTGAAATGAGGGGTAAGAAGGGGAGACTGAAGAACGACTGCTAGGCATTTGCAAAGGCCACTTTGCATTATAGCTAGACAAAAAAAAAAAAAAAAAAGCCAAGGCTGTCTCATAAAGACTCTTTATAAAGCAGCCATATCCATAATGTCTGTCCAATAGAGAGAAATAGATGGATGAATGAAATTAATGCAGCAGCTGCAGCCAGATTAAAGGCGCACCACACTGGGTAAAGATTATGGCATCAGGAAACTTCACAGAGGTATTTGAAAGCTACACCTAAGGATAAAGTATGTTATAATGCATTGAAACAATGAAAAACGAACAAAGCAAAACAAACAAAACAAAAACGAGAAGTAAGTAATTAATCCAAAAGCAATTATGAAAAAAAACGTCCCCACTCCTTAAAAAGAACATGAGCAATATCCCCAATGGGGCAGATGTGTTATATAATTTCCTACGCAACAAGTGCTCTGACTGCTGATTCTATAAAATCTTAATTCCAGAAATGTCCCACTTTGGCATGACAGAAACAAATGAGCTATCACATTCAATTGGCAGATTTGTTTCTCTTCTATTATGGCAAATAAGTTTGTAAAATGGAAAATAAGAATAAATGACTTGTCAAGAAGGATGTTTGTGGTGATGAAGGAGAGAGAGAGAGAGAGAGAGAGGGCTGTGGTAATTAATGCATGGCCGTTTGTGCGGTTATCTCTGATTGGCTGAGGCTACGAGACAGGAACTGGTCAGTGTCTGAGCAGCTGAAAGAGTACAGGATGTTAAAGGGATCCTTCAAGGTCAAACATAAGGTTAATCTTTCCCTTTAACCCGAACTCTGATCCATTAAGAAGCACTTCAGCATACACGCACACAAGAAAAGGTCCCGTCAGGGCGCTTGAGGCAAACAAACCGACACAAAAAGACTTGGGATGCGTGAGTGTTTGAGCCTTTGTGTGGTCTCAGATCTCCCCAGAAACAGCCGGTGAAAGGCACCCTGCAACAAATGGTGTGAGGTCATCACACTAAGCCTCGGCCCTTGCTTTGGGTCAATGTCCCAATAACTGCTGGTGATAAAGGTGTTTCCATGGTAACTGAAGGATTTTTTTCAGCAAATCAGAGGGGAAGGAATCCTCTGAGTGTGCGTGCCTTGCAGCGAGCAGACCCCTGGTGATTTATACCTCACAGCTCCTGTACCACACTAAACCATTACGACACAGCAGTAAGAGATAAACAAAGTCCAGGACAGAGTTTGTGGTCCAGATAGGAGAGAACAACCTGCTCAAAGTCATGTGGAATCCCATCTGTAATGATCGGGTGATTTTTCTTTTCTTTTCTTTTTTAGTCAAACATACATTAATCAGGACTTTGGGTGATTAATAACAGCTCCTGCCGCCGTTGAAGCTACGCCAGCGAGCACTGGTCTGCTATACACCTTACAATACGCGACAGCAGGGATCCAACTCGCCCTTTTTTATTCCACACCTGCATCAGCACTTCTGGGAGATGCCGACCAGGATGCCAATAAAGCTATGCTAAAAGTCTGACTCCGTAAGAACTCATCAAACACTCAGTATTAATAATGAAGTAATAACAAGAGTGTCATCTACGTGTTTTTGGGGAATTCTAATTGATGATAAATTATGTTGGAAGGAACATTTTGAATATATCTGCAGAAAATAAAACATATTGGAATAATGAGTAAGATAAGAAATCTAGTACATCATAAATGTCTGTTAACATTATATCACAGTTTAATTTATCCGAATTTAAGTTATTGTAATATTGTATGAGGAAGTACCTTCATTACCTACATCACCAACATTTTTATTCTACAAAAAAAGTTTGTCTGGATAGCAACTGTTTCCAAGCCTGGTACCTCAAGTTCACCTTTGTTTTCTGAACTAAAACTTCTAAATATATTTGATGTTCACATTCTTCTGACCTGTTCATTTGTATTCAGAGCGCTGTTTGATGAGGGTTGGTCCTCCGACATAAAACATTATTTTCACATAATTACCAGTTTCACTGTTATTCTACTCGGCAAGTGGCAACACAACATCTGCATTTGGCATTTCTTAAAACATCTCGTGATCAGCTGTCAATCAGATTCCATGGTGCTAAACTATGGGATAGATATTTACATCTTCTAGATTCATCCACACTATCCATGTATAAAAATGAACTGAAAAAATACTAATTGCAGAATATCTTGAATACTTAAAGTAGAATAAACGAGAAATAATTCTACATTAGATTTTGTAATTTCTCTTTTTTAATGTAATTGTATCGTTTTCTGTTTTTGTTTTCTCTTGGGAGGGGTGCTTTTATAAGCCTATTTGGCTTCTACCTCTCCCTTGCACATTCTTTTCTTACTACATAATATTTTACATCTTATTATTTTGTTTTTGCTCTTGTTTCCTTTTGGAGTTTTGTTCTTGGCCTATTTTGTTTTTCAGTATGTTTTTTGTTCATTAAAATATTTTCATCTCATAACTGTTATTATGTGCTAAATAAATGAATTAAATTAAATCAAATCAAATATGGACTGTATCAGGGAAATAGGTGGACAGGAGATCTAAAGACACCTGAGTTACTTGCTCTGATTAGCTTTGAGGGGGAATCCTGCCATCAGAACCCAGTCTGTTTTCGTCTGTATGGGGCTAAAACAACTAGCAGGCGGTCCTGGTGTTGGAGTGGTCAAAATAATAGTAGCCGCATTTTGGTGGCAACAGCCGCACCAGTCTTGTATAGTACTTTATTGATGAAGATTGGAGTGGAGTGTTCTCCCTCCTCCTCCACACACAGGCCTATATTGGATTTCACGCTGGCTGCTCATTCACCAGACACTGCAGTGCATTCCTAACCAAAAAGCCTGGAGGCAATACGGCTGCTTTATTTGTTTATAATGTTTAGGCTTCCCGCAAATGGCTTGCACTGCAGTCACGATAACTGTGCATAGTTACATTTAAGCAATCGACTGCCTCGTTTCGACATGAGTGCCGCAGCTCAATTCATTTGGAATGGACTAAAAATTCAATAGAGTTGTCTAAGTAGGAGGAGGAAAAATGAGAGAAAGAGAGTGCTATGAATGTTGGAAAATAGAGGAATAAAGAGCAAACGAGGGGAAAGGTCAGTGTTGCTGGTGCGGTTATCTAAAAGGAGGCTAAAAGGCTACTGATATACTTCTGTAAAGCTATCCACAGAAGGAAATAGCTGTTTTTTTCCCCGTTAAAATATGATTGATGGATGAAATATAGATACCCTCCATCCATATTGCTCCGTCTGAACTGCCCGCTCGAAGTTGCAGAGTCTCTCTGATGTGTTTCCCTCTGGCTGCAACAGCACTCATAAATCTATAAAAAGCCAACTGCCAACTTTCACAACTTCAAGTCCATTAAGAGATATGACAACATCCAAGACAAATTCCCAAGAAACACTTGCTGCAATGAAAGTGTAATTTACTGAACCGATGACAGACTATGACACGTGGGTGACGAGGCAGGAGGAATTAAGTTAGCAGTGTTGCAGTGGGTTGTCTCCGAGGCTGACACACCAAACGACATCTGGTAGTGAACTGGTGTGAGTCATGTCACTATGTGTGCACCACCATGATTCGTCATTGCTCGGTGTGGGTTTGCACGCTTGTGAATCTCCCCCTTTTCTTCACAAGCCTACTCCTTGTCCTCTGCCAGCTGCTCAGCTTCTCACTCCATTTGCTCCAGACTTTACACACATCTGCCCACAGATTTCATCCACGTCTCCCATTCCCACACCACTATTTGCAATAATAAAAACTCTCAAAGAGCATCGGTTACAGCAAAGCAGAGCATGTAATTACACAAAGAAGCAGATCAAAAGTGGCAGGAAGCAATACCACCCAAATGAATCAATAAAAAAGAATAATAAACCCCGTCTCCCTAACTGACTTCTCCATAAAGATCATTTTTGTGGGTGTGTGTTAAATAAAATGCCCTTGCAAACTTTAGGTGATGTCTCAGAAACGCCTTGTCTATGTTGTAGCAAATAAAAGAATCTGAAGCCTCCCAAAGGCTCCTGTGAAGTGAAGGATGAAAGCCAGTGAGTGGGTGAGTGGGTAAAAAGCTGGAGTGAGGGGTTTGATGCAGTCTCCAGAGTGAAGGGAAGGGAGCGGGAGAAAAAGAAAATGCACGGGGAAAAAGTGTCCTCTTAAAAAAAAAAAAAAAATAGCTCATTGATGCAACCATTTCCCCTTAACCTCAAACGGCAAGCTTCAGAGCCAAGACAGGCAGAAACCAGGGAGTTTGCTTGAAAAAAGAAGGGAGAAAAAGCAATCCGGCCTCTGCCTTTCCTCCTCCTTCACCCTCCTTCCTCCCTCTTTACTTGAGGCTCTTTAAGCAGGAGCATCTCTCAGAAAAATGACAGTCCTTACACAGGAATTTGGCTCTGTAATTAACCTGCTCATTTGCTAATTTGACTGTAATCAAGCCTCTCATCGTTCCCAGTGGGGTGCCAGAACTCTTTGAGCAGACAAGGCAGTAGCAGTGAGCTCAGTGATGAGTTGCATGAAGTGCCTCCTCTCCCTTTTCTTCACCTTCCCCAAATCGGCATGCTTACAGGGGATGAGCAAACAAGTGGAAGTAAAATGCAAGGTGGAGGCTGACACATATAGAGTGGAGCTAAAGAAAAAAAAATGCTCAGTGAAGGATGAGAATTTCCTCGGGGCTGTTCATGTTTGCTACAGCTCTGCTGTATGCCTCAGCCCCCGCAGCCTCTGTTAGGCACAAACATTTTTAAGGAAAAAAAAGATGGAAACAAAGGCAAAGGTATTCTCCTCTCATAACCGTTCAAATCAAACAATCCAGCTGGCATTTGCATCTGTCAAGACCCAGCGTGTGCTCTTTTCTTCTCTCTAAATGATCAAAATCCACTATATTCCTTCTCTATAATACTCTTTTCTTCTCGTTCTTTCTCCGAGTCTGTATCCATCTCCTCTCCTGCTCACATTCAACCCCGGCAGCAGCGAGAGACTCTACTGGTTGCCAGTGGCAACAGAAGCGTGGGGCAATAGCATCACACCGGCTTTTAGTTTTGATGCGAACTTCACAGTCGCTATTATGGGAGGATGAGAGAGACCGAGCAGCATTTACATGCTGCCTGTTAATCCATTAATGGGGCTGATTGAGTAGCAACAGCGAATGCAGCGCTTCAGCGGGAGAAACCTGATCAGCCCCAAGTTGAGCTCAGAGTTTGATTGGGCTGGGCTTTGCCTGAAAATCTGTTCACTGGTTGCATTTTGGTAAAGTACCTTAGAGCAGGGGTTCTTAACCTTTATCATGATGGAGTCCAATTTTTCAGTCCAAACTGGTCCAGGGCCCATTCACATTTTAACACTGTATTAGTGTAATTATATAATTTTTGCTTTATTTATTAAATAACTAAACCAAATCCACCTTCCTTTAACACACTGAACCTAGTGTAGCGTGATAAACATGAATAATATAATAAAAAAATGCATTATGAGGTCATCACAAACACATTTATATCAAACATATAATTCATGGAATAAAATCAGACTCATAAGAGCAAATCAGAATTAGGCTGTAAACAAAAAATCTACAACATTTTACTACAAAAAGATGAACAACAGAAAAAAATTTATGGAAATTGTTTTAAAGAGATAAAATGGTGCAGTAATAGATCGCATTGAAAATAAAAAGGTTCAATTTAAATAATTAGTGAAAACCTGTATTTCATTTGTTTAGACAGGCCGTTAAAGCACAAAATTTAATTGAACAATTCATTTATTTAAACTTTGTTAGAATTTCTTAAAGAACTTCCAAACATAACAGACATTTTCTGCATCAATAGCTGATTTTCTCTCTTTTTTTTTCTCTTAAAAATCCTTTCTTTCCAACAAGTTTTAGATGTTTGTTTCTAGATGAAGCTTTCAGATGCAGGCTTCAAAGCTTCCATTAGCATTGGCATTAATGTTAGCATTAGCATTAACGTAAGAGTTAGCAATAGCTGGTGCTCCATCCAGACTTCTCTGCTCTGCTTTGTTATCTCCACTTACTAATCTGTATTTAATAAATTGGATTGGACATTTGCCTTTTTAGGGGCAGTTCGGGACCATTTTTGTCCTCATTATTTCGTTTTAATTCTTCTTCACAATGTTTGCTACAGGCTAGCGGCAAGCTGAGTGTCTTCTTCTGCTTGTTTGTTGAACTCTGACAAATTAGCGCCACCAGGTGGCGGGAAGCTGCATTGCAACTCATCCAGTCATAAATATCAGTGAAAATATGCGGCCCTCTAGGTGGTGCTTGAGGCCCAAGCTTGGGCCGCGGACCCACGGTTAAGAATTACTGCCTTAGACTATTGTGTCTGACGGCTAAAATGCATTGATTTCTTTGAAAAAAAAAAAAAGCCTTTGCATTTAGATAAGATAAATGTACAAAAGTGCTGTATTGTCAAGGGCATGTCTGCATATTTCCAATAAAAGATTAAGGTTGATATTTATATTTAAACCTAAAATCTATTGCTAAAAGAACACTGAAACATGGTGTAATCCTTCTGTCAAGTGTGACAGACTGGTGTTGGGGAAAAAAGGTCTAATCCAATTAGATTATGTGTTAAACAGCCTTAAAGATCAAGCATATACTAACAAACAAGTCTAAATATAACTCAGATAAAATCGGATAAGACTGTGGCGGCCAACCTATAATTGGCAAAATGCAGTCAGTGTCAGACGATGACAAAAAGACAGTTTAAGAACAGATTGAGTCTCAGAAATCGGCTGCTTAACATTTGGTTTCAAGGGAGAGAGTAAATCTCTTTGACGTATTGAGTGTGACTGAGGAAGTTCTGCTCATCCAAGCCTTCCCTTTGTCGTTCCCTTTATGTCTAATAGTGTTTATATATAATTCATAAGCCAACAGCTACTCTGTCTCTATCTTTGTTCCTTCTGATCTCCTTCTGATTATCTCCTCTTCTCTTTTTTCTCCTTCTTTGTCTTCCCCCAGCACTGATCTGTTGGTGATTCCTACTCTCCAGATGTCAACACAGCAGGTGCTGTGATAGGTAGGATCAGCCTGTCTCAGTCCAATCAGATGCCCAGAGAGGTGTCCAGGAAAAGGAGTAAGCTCTTAATGAGACTAGCACACTGACATAGTTGTGCAGTGCACACACTCCATTAAGATGCCACACACACGCACACAAAGGTGAGATCGAGAACGTGCCACTGGCACATCTAGCTGGAGTCTGTAACCTAGACTAGAGAAGCTGCCAAGATACTGTAAAAAAAAAGGAGTGTTTATCACAGGATGGAAAGAACTCAGCCCAAAAGGTAAGGATGCACACTGATGTCTAATGACTGGCGCATTTTCCGAGGTTGCGTGTGGCCTCTCCTGGCAGTTGCCATCTCAACACAAAAAAAAGACACACAAAAGGAGAGAGTTGGGTTGGCATGACGACAGCACAGACTCAAAGTCTAACGAGCGACTGGGCCCAATTGTGAATATCTGGTCCAACGTGCGTGTAAGCACACACACACACGGATTGGAGGCTGTTAATATCCCCACAGATGTCACAAAGGTGAGCCAAAGAGGTCATTCCAAATATAACTCCTCTTTTTTTTAAGCCTCTCCCCGCCGCTCCCTAAGCATCCTCCACAGTCCCGTGATGCCTCACACCTCGGCAGTATCTGCTTTTCCAGTCTGAAAACCCCACCTCAAAGGACCTGTCCTCAGCTTTGACCTGCTAAAACGTTTTCCAGCGAAGTGTCTTTGCATTCTACTTCCAAACACAGCGATCCTACTGAAACAAAGTCTGTTGAATCAGACTGGAAAAAAGGGATTAAAAAGAAAAGGATGAATCCAAAACTTGTGCTACTTTCAGTTTTGCGTAGCTCTCTCCAGCAGCAGTTGCTTGCAGCTGGAGTTTGCTGTTCTCTTCCTGCTTACTTTACATTACACGGAGACATAACTCGTCTGCTCTGGAAAAGGCTGAGCTGCATCAGGGCTGCATAAAAAATTTCCCTGATGAAGCAAGATCTAAATGAGCTGCGTGTTGCAGCGGAGAAGAAGTCAATAAAAGTTGATGGATTTTCAACCAGGGTACAATTATGTTTTTGTTGCGGGATGATGTTTACCTCAGTATTTTGCACTGCCTCTGTGTGCACCTCTTTGTGTATGTGTGTGCTCCTTTTTCTGATTTTTCAGTTTCAAGATGCAGCTCTGCAAACAGCAACAGAAAACACACGAATCCGTGTGCTTATTTGTGTATACAAATGCCGGGAAACAAAGCCAAGCCTTTGCCCAACTCATCACCTCCAGCCCTTCCAGGCCTTGCCAGAGGGGACAGAGGAGCGAAGACAAACACACCCCCACCCTCCTGCTCCTTGGCGATTACGACTATGTTAAGATAAGCGCCCCCTGGCTGTGCTGGAGTGCGGACATGTACCTATGAGTAATTCACGACACGAGCATGCACAAAAGCCCCTACGGATGCCCACACAGCTTTCTCTGTGCATGTAGATGAAAAAGAAAACACTCAGCACACTGTTTTAAAGGTAAAACATGCGTCCAAATATTACACATTTGAAGAATACAGATTAAAAAAATCAAACCTGAATGGAGACATTGAAACTTTCAACTTATTTTCATCATGTCATTTAAAGGTTGAATATGGCACATTTTTATGAAGAGGTGCAGAATGAAAATACAGCATTCCCTAAAAAAAATTACATTTAGCCTGATATACATACATATATATATATATACATATATATATATATATATTTTAGGCTGAATATAATTTTTCTGCCTCCCTGTCCAATCAGAACCCTTCCTAACCACCGGAAGCAGAATTAGATAAATGTGTTTTCCATGTAAACCTTAATTCAGAATTATTACTTCCTTTTTGTTTTTTTTGAACATGAAAGAGAACACGGCAAGATTACGATAGTGGGACACGCCCAACTTGCTTCACTTTTCAGACGAGACCGGATACTACGTCCATATTATATACAGTCTTTGGTCTCAGAAGAGGAGTAACCTGAGAAGAGCAACAACTGGACAAATTTAGGTGAAACCTACAAAAGATGGATCCACATAAACATTTTCCATGGCATTAAAACACAGAAATGGCAACTCTTCTCTTGGATCAGTAAGCTAACTCACTTGCCAATGCGGCTAACGTTAACTGTCTGTTATAAAACCCCTCTGCAGTGCGTGTTGGACATGCTGGTCACAGCAGCGAGCCTGGCAACCAAACAGCTGGAGTTGTTTTTCTGCTGTTGCAACTGCAACCTAGACACACGTGATGTCGCTGTTCTGTCCATATTCTAACAAATCTTTAATATGGTGTTTAAAGCTTTCAGTCCTGTGTAATCCTCTCACCCAAAGCCAAACCGCAGTTGCCACAGTAGCAGTGTCGCCACCTAACCCTTCCCCTCCGCTCTCACCTCTACAGCTAGGGAGGTCCCATCTAAGTTTCAAACCCTCTGAAATATTCATCAGCACCCAAAAAGGAAAACTTTTAATACACACGAAACAAGATCCTTCTACCTCTGTTGTTGCTCTCTATCACTCTGCTCGCTTTCTTTCCCCCCTCCTCCCTCTGTCCTGGTCCCTCTTTGTGGTTCTCATGAATAATGAAGACCTATAGAATCCAGTGGCTCAGATTGTCCCTGCAGTCGGATACAGCTCTCCTGTATTGATCAAATAAGACTCCTTAAATAATTAACCGAGCCTTTGTCATGCAAATGAACGGCCGCAGCAGTATGTGCGTGCTTTGAGGCTGCTTGTTCAAAACCCTGGAGCTGCTGTAGGGTCATACTGGGGCCTGCAAACAAGCAAGACTTTCCAAACTCGAGACAGAAATCTGGTTTCCAGATGCACACAAACAAATCTTTATGCACGCATTTGCTGATCAGGCTTCTCGCCGCCCCTCTGCTGCTTCTTTTAATTGCTTTGCAAACTTGTCTGCATCATACCTCATTTAGTGGTAACAGAGATGATCGCAGGAATGTGGAAATACAAGAAAAATCAACAAGGGGAAACATTAGAATTTACCTGCATGACAGTAAGGAAATGAGATAACTTTCACTCATTGTGCATCTCATTCTTCTCTGCTCACGAAGAGTCCTGGCACCACACAAACACTTGGAAAGAGAACCCTTCTTCCAAGGACACTCATTAGTAATGCTTCAGCTCTTTGCAACAAACCGCTGTTTTTTATTCAAACCTTAGTTGTTCCATGTCATTTCTGAATTATACAAATAACTTTCTTTTTCTTCTTAGTTACATTAAAATTTCCATTCCATTTCCTTTTCATGCACCTTTTCGGAGATGTGGTCATGGCTTTCAGTCTCACTATTATCAGATTATTATTTAGATGTATATAGAATGAGGTATTTTTTTTTGTACATATTGGTTTTTCAAATGAAAATGGGTTAAACTATTCTTAGTGCTTCTCCAACCTTCCTGAATGTTTTCAGAATTTTCTCTTGGACATCCTTGAGCCTTTTTTTTTTCACTCATTTTTGGTTTATTCTTCATGCTTAACCATTTTCATAGGTATGTTTTTCTTTATGCTTCCTAAACCACTTAACACTGACCTTCTAATCAAATGATGTTTATATTGCAAGGTCTAGTGTTCTATTACAAACAAGCATAGAACTGTCTTAAAAATAAAACATGAAATTAAAGGTACTAGAGGCAAGACTAAGAAAGGAAACTCGCAACTGGCGCTTCAGGTAACTAAGCAAAACTGTATCAAAACTCCGGATGTAGCGTCATTTGACGTCACGTCCGCAGGGCAGCGCGGGAAATTCGGAAACCAAATTGCAGCACATTTTGCAGCACACAGCCTGTTTGAGGCAACGGAGAGAGACATGGGTGGAAACGTTATTTTTGGTATTTAGCGCTTCATCACCCATTAGTATTTAAAAAAAATGGACATACATGTTTGTGTTTTTTAAATTCCTGCCTCTAGTCCCTTTGAATTATATTGTTACCAGCAGTCTAATGCAACAACACTTTGTTCCCATTCGCTTTCTTGCATTTATAGAAAATATCAAAACACCAGTTTAACTGACATAGTATAGTACTTTTACCATTTAATAAGCCAAAAACGGCACTGGTGTGCAGTGCGTCTTTGGGAAATGGGATACTAGACAAGTAAAAAACAGAGGAAGAAGATGCAGGATTGAAAACTACCACATAAACAGAATTGGAAAGTGATGTTCATAGGAAACAGGGGAAAATATCCTTACCTGAACCTTCAGTTGATTCATCTACTTTTCACTGACACCTCAACAGAAATTGTCTCCATGGAAGCCACTCTTAAGCAAGGCAAAGAGGGAGAAAAGGCTGAGGTATGCCACATGACAGAAAACTGGACCGAAAATCAAGAGACAACTGAGGATGAATCCTCCCCAGACTGACCTCCACATAACTTCAGGCATATCATCTTGACAGAGAACGGAACAAAGGGAAGCCAAAACTCAAAGCGAGCTTTAAAATATCCTTCAAGAACCCTGGAGAACTATTCCTGAGGACCACATGAAGAAATTACAAGAAAACCTGTGTAAGAGGGTTCAGACTGCTGGTCACACCAGCTATCAACTATCACACTGTTTCCATGTATTCTTGCACGTTTTAATAAATTACTGCAATCATACTTATAGAGATGGTTAGTGGCTCAATATTTCTGCAAAGTGCTGTGTTTTTAATGACCTCATCCAGTTAGAAATTTTGTGGGGGGGGTCTCTTAAAAGCAAATAGGTCATGAATTAGTGTAAATTTCTTGTTGGTAAGTATTCTGCTCATATTTGAATAACTTGCTATGAATATTTCAACACCTGGTGACTCAATTTAGACCATCTTAAAAAAATATCCAAGTTTTTTCTTTAATGTTTCCATTTTAAATTTATGACACATTAAAAGACAATGAACAGCTCAACTTTGACTTCTACTGTATCTTCAAATCTAACAAATCATTTCTCATTTCCATGGCAACTAGCTGTATGTACTCTCTTCTCCTTCAATACTTTCGTTTTCACGTTTTGCTAATTAAGACCAACTCGAGAGTCACACAACTAAATGTTCTTTTCTCTATTTTCATCTCCTCCCTCCTTCTCCGTGCTTTACTCTCCTCATTTAATTGCGATCGGTTATGGACATGCACTGTTCTAGCCTCGGTGCCACTGACGCTATGTTCATCTTGAATGGTGTTAAAAGCAAGTGTTAATTTCAGCTTGAATATGTCAGTAGCAAGGTCCTCCTTTTATGTAAACACAGTGTGAAAGTAGCTGCATGTCATCATTGTACATGTGTGCACATGTGCTGTCAATGGGTGCTTGAGTTCATAGTCTATGCTGATATGCCTGCCTTCGTGCTATTCTCTGTTTAAGAGGGTAGCTATCATGCAAACACAACTTCCTGTGAACTCTTACAATTCTCAATGGGGAAACGTTTGAACCCAAGTGTTGCCTCAGAACCTAGCCATGATCTTTCGTATCACTTATAGCTGGGGATGTTGCGTCTTAGTCACCACATACTGTACACATCATCCTCGGTAATGCAAAGTTATAATCAGGCAGGTGCAAAATTCACTGAACTGTTTTCTGTCTTACGGCCTTTTTAGTCTCCAGCGGCTGCTTTCTCCGTCTGTCTTCACTTCGCTTTGAATGTGAGCAGCCAGAGAAGAGCAACACCGTACACGAGGCACCAAAAGAGGGAGAAGACTGAAACAGAGATTGCCACTGGGAAGGAGAAGGGGGAAAGAGAGACGTCATCGCTGAAAAAGGAGACGAGTGCATACTTCTTTCATTTCTCTTTCAGCTAAAACACCTGTGCTTCTCGGTGACTGGATTTCGCTCTGACTTAACAGCCTCCAAATGAGCTATTTAGCTCGACAACGTTGATAAATAACATTAAATTGGACTGGAAAGGGGCAGTTGACATTTACGTAGATTTTTGTCAATAAGCATTGGCACCTCTAGATACCCCATGTTTAACAGCAGCAGACCTTGATTTAATTACTGCTCCTGACTCACATCTATTCACTGTCAATCACACACATAACACAAATGCCAAATAGACAGGAAAACAGGATTAGAGCGATGTAGAGTTTTTTTTTTTCCTCCCCTTTTAGAAAATGTCAAATGCATTGTTTTTCCTCACAATAGAAGAGCACCCTACCAACATGTGGAAAGTTTTGTCCTTACAAATAAAGATGACAGGATGTCAAAATAATTCCAGATACCCTCAAATTGGATTGGATTAAGCTGCCCCTGCTGCTTTTTAATTATGGGGAGCCGAAGTCACGCCCATCTGTGTTCAGCCCATGGGACCTGAGATGAAAAAATATGAATGGAAGTCAATGGCTATCAAATAATTATTTTCTGGTCCCAGATGTTCTCCGCCCTGCATTCCACATATGTTGGTTCTATATTTAAATGGAAATTTTTGTGCAAAGAAAAATAAAATATCACCAAAATGTTGATTAGTTCAGGTTTTCTTTGAAGCTGTTTAGTGGACTACAGCAACATAGCTGCCCAATGTGCGCTACTGTGATTTCACTCCGGCACTTCACTGCTTTTATTACAGACAGCAGGTGAAAACCATTATAAGTCAGGACATATCGAGTCTTTCCATTTTGCCAATGGAATGATGGTCTGTCTTGTTTATGCCAGCATCATCGCTCGCAACAAGAGCTGTAGTCCACGAAGCGGCTTCAAGCAAAGTCTACATCAATTCAAGTTCTCTGCATGAAAAACTTTAATTTAAATCCACAATAGGGATGGACAATATATGATCATGTTCGATATATCATTAAAGAAATTCCCTATGTTAATAGTTTTTCACCTCACAATAAAATGATAAACTCAATTTATCAGGTTACTTATATAGTCATTTGAATAAATGTCAAATTTGTTCTCGTATTTCAGACTTGTTTGATTGGTGTCACTACAATACTTGTGTACTACTTGAACTTAATTGATGTAGTTTAGTGGCTTCGGGGCTCTCAAGACAATGTTGTGATAGCTTTAGAACACAAACAATTGAGCTGACATTTTTTTGTCAATTATTGCTATCGTGATAAAAACCAGAAACTATTGTGATACATTTTTTTTAAATCCATATCGCCCATCCCTATCCACAACCAACATATCTGGAATCCAGTGCAGAGAATGACTGGGACCAGAAAATAATTATTTTCTTGCCATTGACATCCATTCATATTTTCTATCTCTTAGGCCGTGTGTCAAACCGCGCACTTGAGCACTTCAAATACTATTTTTGAGTGCGTAGTGCGTTCATGCTGTCATTTAAGCTAAACTTCAGCGCTCTGAAAATACCCAGAATACCCAGATACAGCTCTAATAACAGCCAAAAATGCAGTGCAAAGCAAAGCACACTTCTCGCACTAAACGGGCGCCATCTTGCTGATGTAGCGGAAAAGGCGGGACTTTTGAACTGTTTTCAGCGCTGCATAATGGTGGTGAACGAAGCAGTGGCGACCCCTGCTGCAGCGGAGGCGGTATTGTACCGATAAAAGTAATGTTTATGAAATTATTCAGACCTAATTACTAATGTATATTGGGCAGGCTACCAAGCTGTTCACTCCCTGATGACAGTTATGATCTGGTCACGTGTTTGAGGCAGCGGTTATTCCGGCTCAGTTGAGTTAGCTCACGTTTGCGGTCAATGCTAGTCCATCACTTCCGGTAAGTGCAGTGCTCTGTTTGGGTCAGTATTTAGCAACAATAGTGTGCAGACGAAGTACACAATGTGCACTGCGCACTGAATTCCAGTGCATTCGGGCAAGTGTGCGGTTTAAGACACGGCTTTAGATCCCTTGGAGCTAATCGGAAGGGGTGTGACTTCAGATCCTAATTACAATCTTTTCTTTTATTCAGGCAAAATTTTACTTTTTTTGTGTTCAGTCTATAACCATTCAGCTGGTTTCTCTAATTTCTGTGTTCATCACCGAGGTCCTCAATCAACTAAATGATAGAAACTGCTTTGCTCCCCTTTTATCTGCAACTCACACGTCTGCAGGGCCCAAAAGCATCCATTCCCTCAGTTATTCTTAACATGTTAACTTGTTGGCTTAAGCACACAACTACGCACACAGTCATAATCACACATGAGAGAAGTCAGGCCTCGCCAGGGGAGGGCCGGCAAACTTTCCCCCAGCCCTGCGACATCTCCTCAGGACAGGGAAAGTAAATGAACGAGAGTGATTTGTGTGTAAGCACGGAACCGAACACACAATGTGTTTTGCTGTAAAGCTTTTCTGTCAGCTCTGCAGGCTGTGAGAACACACGGCCCATACAAATAGGCTGCCCCAGGGCTGGCTTCCTCTAATATGCCACAACTATCGGCACCAGACGACAGAGCTGGTGGAGGAGAAACACAGAGGGCAAAACAAAAGCTGGATCACCCCCGGAAGAGTGTCATATAATACCGAATGGTAGTAAAGAGAGCATCACAAGAGGGACCAAGCGACAGGTACAAAGGAAAAAAGTTTGGATTCAAAAATACTTGGCAAAAGAGAAAAAAAAAGGAAATATGGAGCCTGAAGGTACAGTGGCATGCAGTGCCACCTAGTGGCTTAAAGGCATATACCACCCCTGGGTGAAGTTGAGCTTCCACCCCGCAGTGCCAGAAGCGTTTTCTAACCGACCCGGTCATTCTCTGAATCTGGCAGCACTGACTTTAGCTTAGCTTAGCTTATTTGCTGTCATCTGGTGTATCCAACTAGCACCACCTGGTGAAAGTGAACTAATTAACTCAAGATTTTTTCCAATTACGTTTTGTGACCCGCACATTCTGATCGAGTACAAACAAGGAGCTGATTTCACATCAATAGGGGAACTATATGCCTCGGAAGTACTGTACAGGCCAATCACAGGTGAAGCACCGTTGATACTAGCAAAGGCAGCACGCATGTGCAGCATCCCCAACTTCCGTACACATGGCTGCCACCGGATGCCGCACATGCGTGCTGCCTTTGCTAGTGTCCGCAGTGCTTCGCCTGCCATTGGCCTGTACTTCCGCGGCATATAGTTCCCCTATTGAATGCCTCCCAGTCAGTCCTTTGATGTGAAATCGGCTTCTTGTTTGTATTCAATAAGAATGTGCCAGACACGAAATGTAATTGGAAAAAATCTTGAGTTAATCAGTTTACTTTCGCCAGATGGTGCTAGTTGGGTACGGCAGATTACAGCAACTATGCTAAGCTAAGATAAAGTCAGTGCTGCCAGATTCAGAGAATAACTGGTTCGGTTTGAAAACGCTTCTGCCCACTTGTTCAACTCAGGGGACTGTTGGAGGGGGTTAAATTTCACCCAGGGGTGGCACATGCCTTTAAACTGCAGCAAACTAAACTTAAGAGGCCCACCCCTAAGATAGTCTTTGGTTTGTTTTTTTCTGGGACACCTCTTCTTTGGACCTCATATGCTGATTCTAAGATAATTAAAAACCAACTGATTTTATTTCTATGACTGTACATGAATGAAAACACGACACTTATTATCATAAGCAAAAGTTTAAATAAATGAAGCCAAAAAGGCGCAAGCTGTACAGATGGCATACGGCAATCCATGTTTATCATGCAGGTCATGTAAGTGTGAATTATTAGCTGCTAAGAATAGAAGTGTGGGTGTATAGAATAATCACATGTTATGAAGAGACGGAAAGGCAAGAGACAGCACAATTAAGACACAGAGAAAACAGAGAAAAGAAGGCAGAACCGATAAACAAATTAACTTAATGACTGACAGAACGTGACAGACAACCAGATGAAGAAAAGAGGGAGAGAGACATTGCCAGAGACTTTGCTATGACAACCTTTCCAGAACTTAGCATGTTCCCTAATGTACGACTGAAATGTCAGACAGTAAGTGTGAGAATGGATTCAGCACAGAGAGACATATCTGCACCACACAGGCGATGCAGCAGACAAACACAAATCATCCATCAGCAAAAAAAAAAAGAAAAAAAAAAAAACGAAATATGTGCCAAATAATACACATATCTCAACTTAGTTGATTAAAGAAGTCTTAAGTCTCTTTCATTTGCCCTCCTTTATTCTATGATTTCTCTAGCGCCGTAGCTAATGAGCAGCAATAGATTCAGACGTCTTTAACACATGATTATAACAGCATAAAGCCTCCAGTAAAATAAGCATCATCAGGAAGCTGAAGGAAAATAATTAAACAAACACCGCCTTAGTGTTGGTGTTCTGTGCTGCTACTGACAAAGTTAAAAAATACCCCACCTGCTTGAGCACCTTTTAATGATTATTGATGGAGTTGCTCAGTTAAAGACAAAAACAATTAAGACCCTGCCAGTACAGAGTCCACACGACTAATGAGCACGAGCGTGCCCAGGCTTGCACCTCCTGATGCTGACTAGTGTGTAAAACCTTATGGAAGCAACACTTGTTTTAATCTCACCTGAATCTGAAAGGCGTACGGTAGCTGTCACTGTCAATGTCTTTACAGAACTTAAGCTTATGAGGCTAAGGCAGCAGCAGATGGGCAGCAAGACACCACGAGTCCTTGACTGTGCAGCTAGCTAGAGCCTGGGGGGCGGCGGTGGTGTGTGCAGGCGGCTTTTCACATCTGCTGTTTACACACGGGCAACCTGACCCTTCCTCCCTCCCGCAGGCCTTCCAAGAACTCAATAAAATCATCAACGTCTGCTTGCAGCAGCATTTCTGAGGTTTCTTTTTATATATGTATATATCTAAAGCGGTCCTCGTCCCTGCAATCTTGTCTCCACTCCACCTTGCTTTCCATTCTTACTACCTTTTCTTCCACCCCTGACATTTCCTCCTACCTTCCTTGCTTCCTCGTTGTACAATAAGAGGAGCCGATTTACAACCGCTTAACAATTTATAACATAACCGCTGGCTGGCTGACCTTTATCACCTCCAGCTGTTTGTTGGACCCTCCCTCTCTTTGCTTTTATCATCAATCTGACTTTCTGGATTAAAATAATGCCCCAGAGTGACATTGTGTGAATGAAAAAGAAATAAATAAATAAAATGGGGTGAGTAATGGAGCTACAGGGGCAAAATAAAGAGAAAGAACAAAAAGAACAAATAACTTTGTCCTCCAAAGAGCTGCGTCTGAGAAACATTAGCTCTTCCTCTGTGTGGGTGTGGGTAAATGTGTGTGTCACACAGACAGCATCGGCCTGACTGGAGGATTAACAGAGCTCATATGTGTGATTCACCCTCCCTCTCTGCTTCTATCAAACACACACAAACACACAACCACACACAGAGTCACAACAGGAAAATCCTCAGCTGGATTTGTGAGCATCATTCTGTCTTTCTTACTGTCCGCTCATTCCCTCGTTCTGAACCCCAATCTCATCTAGGAGAGGATTTATGAGGGGGCGCACCTCATCCCTTCAACACAACACAATCTCAATTGGACTGAGTACAGCCTTATTCCAAACCAGACATCCATTAAACCAAGGTATTACTGTAATACAACTATCGGACAACTCTATCTCTTTCTATCTCCCTCTGTCTCTCTCATTCAGGCTGAACATCGGCGAGAATGATGTTATTAATACAGATACCGCAATAGTTTCAGACATTTCATTTCTATGTATATCAGATTAAAATGCCTTCCAGCAAAGACCTTATATATTTAAATAGAAAAAGCCGCTCGGATCATGATTAGGTTTGGGTCTTGTTTAGGCCTGGCGTTGAATTCTATCAACTAAATGAGTGTGTAATATAGTCTGTAGCCACTTCTGGCTGATGGGCTCAGGAGACGAGGATTTCAGCTCCCGCCCCCCCATCCCCAGTGCCTGTCCACCTCCCCGAAGACTCTCCGATCCAATTACCAACCTGGCACCGCTTGGCTCAGCACTGACTCTGCCAACCTGTGAGAAGTATGTCTCTTCCACTCTGTCCCTTCATTCAGTCGCTCTACCTTCATCTTTGGTTTGTTCCTCGTTTATCCCACTATGTGACGCCGTCACACTCCATCAGCCAGCAGCAGGGTTTCCTTCTTTCTTTCTCTTTTTTTTTTACATTATGATGTTGTGTATGTGTTTGTCAGCTGTGTGCTAGGAGGGAGTTTCTGGCTGATTAAAGAGATGATTTATAGGAGCATGATGTTGGAGGAATTCCCCGATCTCTCTTCAAATCGCGTCTTCTCAAATGGGCTCTCTCCAGTCAACCACACAGACAAATTAGACACTAAGACACATCCATGCATGTGTGCGCCCGCGCTGTTATACGCTGTAAAACCATCTCCATATTGCTCTGCACCCACAGAGCCGAGATGCAGCTCGGATTTAGCCAGAGATATATAATTCCGAGTAAGCAAGCGGAAATGTCAATTCCACAGAAAGACTCTGATTTGATTGACTTGGCATTTTTTGGACATTGCAGGGTCATACTGAAGGCAAAAGGGGAAAAAAAGCCTTTCCTCCTACTTCTTCTATTCGCTGTACATCTTCAGTGCCCATAAAATCTGCAGTTATTTCCACTGCTTTATTAAAATCATAAAATGGAACTACCCTTTACATAATATCTTCCACAAATCAGACACCTAAGAATTAACAGTTTGTTCAATTTCTATTATGTTAAAAGCCCTGGAAAGCTATTTAAGTGTTTTAGAGACACACAGAGGGAGTCTTTCAAAGGTGCGCCACTACTTGTTTATCTTACTTTTGCTTGAACATCTTGGAACATTTGATAATTATCACAGAAATGTAGGAATCTGGTTTAAAATTAGTCTTTGTATCCTTCCATATAGCAGATACTATTTTCATACTGAGGATTTCAGTAAGAATATTAGCATCCAATGTGCTGTCATAGAAAGGAAAACAATGGGATTAATGAGGGTAGCAGGGCATCGAGCTGAATACAGTACAGCAATCGTGCAGAATGAGTAAACAATATGTAATTGTAACTGAAAAGAATCGCTGAAAAGAACTAGTACAGAATCTTTTGATATTATCTTTTTAAGGAGAAATTCCAACCTCAGCTTTTTCTAACCTGTGACGCTCTGAATCTGCATAATTTACCTTTCTTCTGCACCCACTTTCTCCATCTAATTCAGCACCAAGGCAGCGATTTCCTATATTTCCCAGGATGCCTTGTAACACATTCCAGAAAACATGGGTTGGTTATATTCAGATGGATTATACTTTTGATTCTGAGAGTGTGATATTGATCATTTTCATCACCCCCCCCCCCCCCCCCCAAACCTAATATTACACCTCACCAGAAATAGCAGTACCATCACTTCAGCTTTCTTTTATCTTTCTGCTGTTTTTCATTTAATGCGATGCGTAAGCCGAAACCGTTAATTTGCCCTGTGCTCCAACACATGGGAGGTTAGAAGCGTAGCAACAGATTGCTTTATGGTTTTATACATTATCTAACAGAGAGCATGGACATTTCTTCAAATCTATGAGGAATATTCCAGTCAAATAATTACATGTCTTTGGAATATGCAAGAAAAATAATAGATGGAGGAGAAACCCACACAAAACTACACTCACTGCCTCTTTGTTCCTTTGCCAATTATCCATCAGTCAAATATCCATTGATCAGAGTTATTGTGCTCTTTGCTGAAGGCTAATTTTCCACAAACTTACAATCAATAGCCACTGTCTTGTTATATCTTAAACAACCTCAGTATAAACAAATTATGTGTTTGATGGGAAATGTAGGAGGGCTTTGTGTGCTTCCTAAATGTCCCCACTTGCTTCAGGTAATTCAGTCTCTGTTGGGAGAAACTTTCAATTTTGGACACAATGGGAGTGTTTTCTTTTTCCTCATTCCTTTTCCAGTCTGCTCGAGCACATTTTTCCCAGCCTGCAGAGAGAACGCGAAGGGCCTTGAATGGTGATGATTGCGTGCTGTAACGCAACTTAAGTTCAGCTGAGAGATTCATTAACAAACTCAGATGATTCTCTTCTTTCTGTTTTTTTTCCCTGGCTGCATCACTTGCAACACAGGGGTTTTGGCTGATGCTAAAAAACATTATCCTCTCTCAAGGTTACGCTTTCCCTCATTTCCCCTGATTCCTCTGTTTCTTCTTGAAAGTAATTGTTTCGTGCTATGGCTATGTGAGTTATTAGCTGAATCCTCCGGCAGGAGTGTGGGCTAAATGGATCGGTGTCAAGAGGCTGGCTGCCCTGCTGCGTGGGAGGATGACTGGGAGTTAAGTAACAAGGGCCAACTGAACGCAATACATTTTTCCCTTTTATATATATATATATATATATGTGTGTGTGTGTGTGTGTGTGTGTATGTGAAGGCATCACTACGTGTCTATATTTCTCTTTAATGTGATACCTCATGAGCATTGGTTTGACAAAAAGGTAAAATTTTTGCTTCTGATATTTCACAAATGTATTTTTGGTCAGTGAAAGCATGCTATTTTAAGTGCAAATGTATGTGTATGTTACGATGAGGGAGGTTTGAAGTGACAGCTGAAATACCTGGAGGGTGAGAAAAGTAAAAAAAGAAAAGGAAAGGAAAGAAAGAAGGTTTGCATGCATCCAAGCGTGCAGTAGCAATGATAACAAGCACAATAAATGGACAAAAACATGCCATCAATAAGTCTCACTGCTCCTAAATGTTGTCTCTTGATATAGAAAGCTGTTTCAAACCAATCACAAGGCAGGATTTTTGCAAGTTTAACGAGTACGGTGCAGATTTATCTCACACGCCTCACATGGGAGGATGAAATATGACAAAGCAGAACTAGACATGCCTTCTTTTTTGTTCCACTAATTCAACTACTTTGGTGAAAACCTGGATCTTCCCACAATCCAACTCAAACAGTGACATTTCGGTCTTACAGTTGGGGTGCACAATGCCCCGCAGCAGCTGCTCTAACCTTTAGCCGCTAGCCATTATTAAATATTGACTTAACAGAGAAAAAATATTCTGATATTTGTTGCAGCAGCTGAATTCTGACATCTAGGATGCACAACTCTCCATGTGAGATGCTTCCTTGTTCCATTTACCTTCAAGTAAAAATCACAAAAGCTCCTCCATGCTTACTTCTCCTTTCTCTTTCTTTCTCTTTCTTTCTTTCTTTCTTTCTTTCTTTCTTTCTTTCTTTCTTTCTTTCTTTCTTTCTTTCTTTCTTTCTTTCTTTCTCTCATACAAATAGTCGCCCTATTAAAAGCTACAGGAAAAGGCAGGCCGCCTTTGTCCTATTACTGTGTAGTGGAGCTGATGTTAGCGAAGTTGGCAGCCATGGATGACTGGGAGCCACCAAGGCCTTGGTCAGCTGACATTATCCTGCTCCTCAAATGCTACCCAGCCCTGCAGCAGTGTCTGCCACTGTGTATATATGTGTGTGCATGCACCTACTGCATTATATGTCCTTGTCCCAGTGTAACTCAGGGGTGGCATTGCCATTTGTGGCTATAGGTAGGTAGACCAAAGACTGGGGATGTAACGATTACTGATAAAATAAAATTCCCAACGATAAGCAGTACTGTTTCAAATTGTAATTTTTGTAAAAACCGTGCTCTCTTACTGCACTTTGAAAAAGCTCACAGTGATCCTGCTCATTGCTGAAAAAGCAGCAGCAGTCCCAGTTTGCAATGCTTAATTTGTGAAAACACGGCAAAAGGCAACAAAGGCACCCACTTAGACAGTACTCTGAAGATTTCCCCCCTTTCAAAAGGACAAAGCAGACATCTGGACCCATTTTGGATACTTTTAAAGGGACTAGAGGCAAGATTTGGAAATGAAACTCGTGACTGGTGCTTCAGGTAACTGCAGCCATGAGCCAAGCCGCCACGGGAGCAGACACTGAAGCTATAATGTTGTTTACTACGCTTTTTCTTCGTAGTTACACTTTTTAGTGTCTTTCAGTTGATCTGGATCGTTTGCTGACGGCAGAAGAATCCACAACTATCGCTAACAGTGTTTGAATTTACTGCGACCGTCTCCCTCCTGTATCAAAACTGCCGGGGACGCGGATGCAGCATCATTTGACGTCACGTCCGCAGGGCAGCGTGGGAAATTCAGCCACCGAATTGCAGCACATTTTGCAGCACACAGCCCGTTCAAGGCAACAGAGAGAGACGAGGGTGGGCTCGTTCTTTTTGGTATTTAGCGCTTCATCGCCCATTAGTATGAAAAAAATGGACATGCATGTTTGTTTGTTTTTTAAATTCCTGCATCTAGTCCCTTTAAAGATACTTGGGGGATTTTAATTAACACCGCAATAACAATGATAACCATAATCATTTTGGCAACAATAACCATGATATGAAATGTTCATATTGTTACATCCCAACCAAAGACGAAAAAAAAACGGACGTAGCATCCGGTCACGTCTGAATAGGGGAAAGTGAAGCCAGTTGGGCGTGTCCCACCATTGCCTTCTTGCTGTGGGCAAAGCGCGGCCTCGGGGCAAATGATTGACAGCCGACATACTCTGGGCGAAACGTTAACCGAGCTAACTTGAAAAAACTAACAGGAGCTAACAAAGGTTAGTCTCCTAAGCAGCAGGCTAAAGGTAAGGCATGTTTGGAATTGCTGTTAGCTGCTAAAAACCACCATTTTGCTGCTCTGCTGCAGACTGAGACCTTACCGAGAGCAAACAAGGAGCTAACAGTTAGCCACCAGCTGGCAGGCCAGAGTCCGGTCTGCCGCATGTCAATCAAAAGGATAATTTCAAGATTAAATAACATCCCCCCAATAAATATTCACCCCCCTCACAGTTGACATGAAGATAAACTTGACCTATAAAACCTAAAATGATTTGTTGAATCAGGATGTAAGCATGTTTATTTCTGCTGTCAAGTTGGCCTTTTTAACATGGGAGTCTGCGGGGATTTGCTCTGTTTTGGAGCCCCGAGTGTATGAAGAAAGAATTACAATTATCAAACTTAATTTTTGGGCTTCACTCTTTTCCAGCAAAGACTGCCCCTTGAGGTAGATGAAGAAGCAAATGGGGGAACACAGTGAGGCACAGAGAGAGAGGTCCAAAAAGAAGGTGGTAATCTGAGTGGATCTGAACACTGATCCTCTTTGGCTTTCATAGTATTTGTAGGGGGTCACACCAAGCTTGAGCTCTAGGATAAGATGGGCAGAAAGGCAGAAAAGATATTTGGACGGGAGCTAAAGTCACCAACAACAGATTGAGAAGGATCAGTATAATAGCAGCGCAGAACAAATATAGAAAATAATTTGAGCTACCCATCTGTATTCTTTACATCTGTGCTCGTGTGTGTTTGTGTGTTGTGGCTCAGGCATGAAGCACATCTGGCGGGGGATTACACTCACGTATTGAGCCGCACAGATTCGTCTGAAGTGTATTGGGTCAATGACCATTATAATTTCGTCGCAGCTGTAATGCCGAAGGTCTGAACCGAATAAAGGAATAGAGATGAGCTCTCAGCACCGCGGCGTAGGGATGCGGCTGAAACCCGGCACACAGTCCAGATGGGTCAGAAGCACGGAGCCAAAGCCCTCCTTAACCTGCTGGATCAGGGAATCCGCCATACATCTCAGCAAGGGCAGAGATCACACACACAGAGGGAGCACAGACACTCCCGCGCTCAGGGACACATCCCCGCCTGCATACACTCACCGTCCAACCAGGTGCAGCCAATCAGATCACTATGAAAAATTCTATGCATGCCTCTGATAAGAAAAGTAATAAAAAGCAGTCCACTTGCTTATTTATGGTAAAATATGATTGTAAAATCACCATCGCCTTGCTTTGTAGATTGAATGTCATAAAAAAAAAGAGATCAATTTGTTTCTTGGGGAATAAGCAATAATACAGCGCACTTAACACTCTGTCTTACAGACTTGTTTATTTTCATGTAGACCGGAGCATTAGAGATGCCATTATAAGGCAGCCTAAATTGGTCCACTGAGGCTCGGTCTAGCCTATAACAAGCACCGTGATTCTAAAACATTTATGCAACATCGCCCAACATTACAGCTTTTAGTATTTGCCACAGAGAATTGTTTGGTCCCTGCGGATGATCAAGGATGCTGTGAACGCACATAGTAGTTTTCTGTTCTCTTCCTCGGTCTTCAGCCAGGCGGAACTGAGCGAAGAGACACCGTTTACACCCCGTTCCCACCCCAAAAAGCATCCATTAACTCCCTTTGCCTTCTTGTAATTCATCTCTAATTAATGCAGAATTAGGAAGCTGATTGTTCTGATAACTTCTGAGTTGTGAAGAGGAGATTTTGTGAAGAGTTCTGCCACTGTGCTATAAACGTGATAAACTGCAGCCCTGGCTTTCAACATGGAAGACAAGTCACAGCAGTGAGTGAAAGGAAGGGAAAAGTCTGCACGTATTGTTAGCAATTACTTTCTTTCTGAATAAACTGAGAGGCACACAGACTAAATAAGAGTCTAAGTCAGGTTTAGGGCACATTATTATCACGGCTACACCAGTGCTGCGACTGTGTAATGGAAAATTCAGTTTCACTGCTTTCAAAAATCACTCTTGCCCGTTGGGATAGTGTTCCTCTACAGCTCATCCTCTTGCCGAAGGTGAGTGCAGGGTCCTGAAATTCCATCCTGCACTGATTTACCATAGCAGACGCTGTGTCTTTGCTGGAGCTAAGCAATAGCAGCGGGATCCTTTAAACAGCTGTAAAGCTGAATTTTAAAGCACTGCTAGGCCAAATAAAGCTCTGCTTTTCAGTAAAACAAGGCAAGATGAGTTGAAAATAAAGGAATTGGGGCAAAAGCAAATTCCCAATTCTGTTTCTTTTTGGGGGAGAAACATAAAATAACCAATCCATTATCTGAGCACCACCCCTGCTGCTTTCTCCCGATTCCCTTCAGCTATTAGCAGCTCAGGACACAAATAGATCACACAAGATATTAAAAAACAGCAGGATTGTAACAGTTTAAAAGCCTCACCGTCATCCTTCGCTGTGGAACAAAAACGTGTCTGAGTGCAGTCAAATTATTGGATCCTTCTTTTCTTTTACGGTTATTGCTTAGAATTCATATTTTATGGTGTATTTTTATTAGAGAGGAAAATTAAGACTGATTCAAAGAGGAGATGTGAGGCAACTGAAGTCATCAGTTGAGCATCTGCACAAGTCTTTTCATTCTTTTATTGAGCAAACATCACTCCGATGAATAGATGGTGTTATTTTAACCCAGCTATGCCAGAAATCTGAAAGCGTCCAGTTACAGTGTTGCTGTATTAAAGGAATAGTACACCCACAGAATGATGTGCGATCAGTTTCTACTCACCCTCATGCTGAGCAAGACTCTGGAGCACTTTTTAATATCTCAAATGCAGCCGGAGATTGGACAGGTTTTCTTTTCCCCCCAACTTTAATATAATGGAGGTGACCGGCGACTGAACCAAAAAGGTCCATAAAAGTCCACAAAAACTTGTCAATATTCCTCCATACTGCTCGTCCAATATAATCCAAGTGTCCTGAGTCGGTAGCGTCCAGAATTTACTCAAAATGACATCATTTAGTATTTTTTATAGCCTAAACAGTAGTACATATAGCTGCATAAAGTGCGCCCCTGCGAGTTCACGACACTACGGAAGTCACGGCAGACGAGATCGCACGTTCTCTATTTCTTTCTTTCTTTGTTTTAAATCAACAGCCAACCCCTCTCGTGTTTGTCCGCAGCTCGTTCACTCTTAGCACCATGTAAACAGCAAATTTCTTCTTCTACACTTGCATTATCGGCAGAGTAGGCGCTGAACGCTGCAGCTTCTGTCGTGTCGTGAACTCGCAGGGGCGCGCTTTGCGGCAGCTACATTTTCTACTGTTTAGGCTATAGAAATCTACTAAATGATGTTGTTTCCAGTAAATTCTGGACACTACCCAGTCAGGACACGTGGATTCCATTGGATGACCAGTATGGAGGAACATTGCCAAGTTTTTGTGGATTTTTATGGACCTTTTTGTGTTCAGTTGCCAGTGAACTCCATCATATGAAAGTTGGGGGAAAACGCATTTTAGATATTAAAAACGTGCTCCAGAGTCTTGCTGAGCATGAGGGCGAGTAGAAAATGAAGGAACATTCTGTGGGTGTACTATTCTGTTAAAGCTGATGGAATGACAAAAACTCAAGGATGAAATCTGTTGTTGTTGTTCACGAGAACAGAAATGTACAGATATATGATTCTGTTGTTGTCTTTCACTTTCAAATCCCAGTCACAGATTTGCGCTTGGCAGGAAACAAAACGTTCTGTCAAAGCTGATCAAGGAATCATGGAGTGAATTAGGCTGATGTTAACAGCTGTTGGCATCATTCAATAGACATGACATGAAACTCAAAACAGGTACAAACATTTACAAATTGACTAAATGTTTTTTTTTTTTTTTTAATCCAGGAAAATACGAGTGCAATTTTCCGACTAGTTTGTAATAAAAAGCAACCTCAGGCTTTTTGTTGGTCTGTGATCATCTGCTCCCACTCGCCCAGTTTGATGACTCTATTCATATTTTGCTTTAAACTCACTGTGACGAGCTCTTTTTGGGCTATAAAATTCATGTTGAGAAAAATGAAATACAGGCAGTCATAATAAACATGAAGGCAGTTTAAGTGATTATGTCAGTGTGCCTTCACAACACAAATCCATGAAAATCCAAGCAACTAAATCCATGAAAATAGCACAGCATGTGCGTGTTTGCTCCAAGATACATTCTAACAGGAAGCAAGAATGCAATTTTTTTTTTAAACAAAATTATGCATAAGCCTGTTTCAGTATTTTAAACTGACCATGTTGCTTATTTTATAAGATATTTGATTTTATAAGATATTTTTTCGGCAGTTTTGGCAAATTTCCAATTAAGTGTATTATCACAGAGATCAGTCTTTATTTCAAAGCTGTTTTGACAGGATCCAACAACAGTTTATTTCAAATTTCAAAGCATAATCACTAGTTCTGCAACTTTTTGATACATGATGACCCCCAAGATAACCCAGTTTGGTGTCTGCAGCCTCTGCCTGCGACAACTTTGTGTTTAACAGTGATATACCAAATGGGTCATCCTTCCTCTAAATGTACAGCTTGGAACTATCAAAATCTTAATAAAAAAGGAATATAAAATGGTTTTTGGTGGATTATGTTAACAGCTGTTAAAAAAGCAACCATACGTTGAAAATTGACTCTTTTTTTGCCAAGATAATGGCAAATTCAGATTTTTTAAATTATTTTGGTTCTGGGTACCCAATGATAAAAGTTTTAAATGAAAGGCTTGAAAAATGTCATGGTAATCATAAATAAAGAGAATGAGGAGGATAACAAAGCACCTTCATGACTAAAGTCCGCTTCTCTCACTGAAATAATGCCAAATTTGGACTTTTAACAAGTTTAACATGCAAATTTTATATATGAATCTCTTGACAGTCCTTACAAAAATCTCAAATTTATTTGATAAATGTAGATTTTTTTTTATTTTTAACGATGATCTTTAATTACACCCAGTTTGAGAACCACTGTTATACACTGAAAAAGGGAATTAGAGCAGTTGTTGACTTTACATAAACAATTTTTTTAGCATATAAAATAGGTGTTTGTTCGGTTGAATAATTTTTATTAATGTTATCTTAATATGATTTTGTCTCATGTTATCCCTACATAATATATATGTGTTGCATGAACACAATTCCTTTAAGTACAGTGAGCAACAAAGTAAGATTGACTTGTTTCTTTTAATTTGAAGTAACATATTACAATCATATGAAACCTGTTGACATAAAAAAAAAAACATATTTCTTTGAGTGTACATTACAGTAAATGATGCATTTCATTTTCTTTTCACCTTCTGCAGTTTAAGGTATGGTAGGCAGAAACTTTGCATAAAGATTTGATTACTAATTAGAGGAATCTGAAATAACTTCCCTCTGGTCATAAATACATCACTGTTCTTCCATTGCAATCCTTTAAAGACATCACAGAAAACATAGCACATGGTTTTATTTGAGTTGTAAAAGGAGCATACATTTTTCAAGGGCCTACTTGAAAAAAGAAGCTTTCAGCTCCTGCTTTGCAGGTAGAAGCAGGGCAAATAATTGTTTATTAAGCACCCAATTTGGCTGCAACATCACTTCCTCTCAAGTCAAGTAACATAATTATTACTGTAATGAGTTGGCAACATAATTATTCCAACTGCTGTGACAGATTGCCTAATTAGTCATTTTCTGACCATTTGGATTACTCACATATTTACATATAGTATAAAAGTGTTTCACTGACCTGTATAAACAACAGAGCTGCATCTATTTTTTTCCAACTGGTGGTTTTTCTGGTCAAAATTATGGACGTTTTGACACTTAATTTCTTAAATACGATAGATTAGCAAACTCAATCCTTGGTTGGTTTATGTAAACAAACTAATCAAATCAGCATTTTGTTAAAGCTGAACAAAGCTGTGAAAACAGTTTCATTAAGCAACGATAAATTCTAAGTGAGATCAAATGCGAGATGCCACAAAAACCAACAACTCACAGCTGAAAGATCCTGATTACTTCACTTTATAAATCAAAGACATTGTTCCCCAAAGCACTTATCAAACCTTCTAAATTAGACATATTCTTAAATCCCTGCTGAGAGGCTGCAGTGTGAAGAAGACTGAAGTAGAACCGAAGACAAAAGACAAGACATTATGATGCATACTCCTCTTAGTAGTATACACTGTCAACCCTGTGGCAGGGAGGTGCATCCAAACGGTGGCTATGACCTTATTTTTTAAAGTTCTGAGGTGGAAACGTTTGTTCCTTTCGTGGAAATGAAAGGGGGTGTTAAATGCTTCGACTGTGTTTGAAAATCAACTTGTCATGTACCACTCTTTCATGGTGGAACAACTCATGGAGCACTATGAATCCCAGACGTTAACAAAGAAACATATTACGGGCGGGAAAAGCAGCATTGTTGTATCACATTAAAGAAAACAGGCAAGTTGAACGAAACACGTTAAATAACTTCTTAATATATTGATTGTACAATTCAAAACTGCATATGAGACTTCCTCAGGTGGATATTGACACAGTAATGATGACAATTAAAGGATTTAAAGAATAACTTTCTTTTTTTTCAACGTGGATCTTATTTCTAGGAGTTTATACGTGCATTTACTCACCGGTAAAATTTCTGCATCACTTTGACTCCTTCGGAAGACATTACGTCGGGTCGCCCTTCGGCGTACATCCATATAATGGGAGAAACCGGACAACCCCTCTATAAGACATTATCTGCAGCAAAAACTCCTTGATTTTCACCAATACTTTAAGTAGAATGAACGAATACTATTGTCCTGTGAGTCCAGATTTAGCTTTCCATTAGTCATCAGGGTGTTCTACACACTTTCCGGGGTTGCGGGTCCATCATGCGTGCTCCTGTAGTAGTATGAGAAGAGCAATTCGCTACCCAGACAACAACAACAAAAAAAAAAACACAATTTGCTAAAGTCTGAACTCACGGGACAATAGTACTCGTTCGTTCATTCTACTTAAAGTGTTGGTGAGATGAAGAAGTTTTGCTGCAGATAATGTCTTATAGAGAGGCTGCCTCGTCTCTCCTATAGAAGTATGACGCAATGTAATATCTTCCAAAGGAGTCAAAGTAATGCAGAAATTTTACCGTTGAGTAAATGCATGTATAAACTCTTAGATATAAGGTCCAGGTGGCCGCGGCCACCCCTGCCTAATCACTGGCCACTCCCCCACGCTTTAACCGGGAAACGCTTGAGCAGTAACGGAGACCCCAAGCTGCTTACAAACCACTTTCCCTTCTTATTTTAGACACTAGCTACCCCATACAGTTGGATTTATATATAATATATACAGTATATGTACATGCGCTCTGAGGTATCTACTTATGGCCACCCCGATGTGAGTAATGGTCTCTCCCTGGCCACCCCAGTGAAAAAGGGGAAAGACAAAAGAAAAAAGAAAAAGAGAAAGAGAAAGGGAAGGCAACAACTAATAAAATGGTAAACAAAAAGTAGAGGGGGCAATAAAAACATTTCAAACGTTATAAAGCAGATCTTAAAAGATGGGTCTTCAAAAAGAAAGTTATACTTTAACAAAGCAACCAGACAAATAATGAAAAAAAAAGTAATTTTCTTTAAAAAGATCAATAAATATATGCAGGAGAAAACTAACTAAATACAGATTTAGCCTTTGTGTGGCCCTCATATCATTTTCTTTAATCTAGTTTCCTAAGAGGCTGACCTTTCTGACATTGAAATATCGGCTTAGGGCCGTGGCTTTCAGCTCAACATATGTGTTTAACCCATTAAGCTGGCTTTGTGGTCCACCCCTCAAGACTCTACAGTCATAGAAATTACCCTCATAGCATGGAAACACCTGGCAACAATTAAAATCAGAATCAAGTGTTCCATGCAAAAGTTACATAACTACATAATCACACACTGTTTCCACAAAGGATAAACATGCACAGAGATGCACAAAGGAGCCTCGGACGGCATGTTCAAGCAAAAGTATGTGTTACTACTCTTCACATGCCCAAATAGTAAGAACATCAAGAGTGAATATAGTGGAGACATCTCTGTGGGTGTATAATGTGTGTGTGCACGCTACAAGATTAAAATCACCCAGGACATTCAACTATTCTGTAGCTGGTGAAGAGATTGAGCAGGGCTGGGTGATAGGATGGCGCATTCACAAAAGATTACATTACTCTCATTCATTCCCCTCATACAGCACACTTTTGCACTTCCCACTGTTTGCATTTTATAATGGACACTGGCTGTGTTATGAATTGAGCTGCTGCTAGATAAAGGCTTAACATCCAAAGCTATATGTAACCAGGCGTGCGCCAGTATGTTTACGTTAGATATCAGCCTGAACTTTTGCCAATCGGTATTAATCCTGCACTCATCTCCATGTCTTGAGCTAGCTATGCAAAAAAAAGGAAAAAAAAAAAGATCAAACAAATAACCCAACAAAGGGGAAAAATAGACATGTAGCACTTTCTAATGCTATTCAGTCTATTTCTGGCAGCATTTAGTCGTCCCATTCATTCAGAAAATCATCTTGTGTTGGGCGGGGCAAGTCTCCTGTGGGAATATTATGAACAGAACTGTGGCATAACATGCTTTCAGCTAAAGTCTGTGCACATGTGACATTACAGAGAGGATTAAGTGCCTCTCTGGCCTGTTATGGAAATCATAATTCCACAACAATATGGTGAACTGGCAGCTGCAAAGTTACAAGGTTAAAGGCTGTCTACCTCAAATGCCTCTGTGAGGTAACGGCTGTCTGCTTTACCTAATAACCATCTCCAGCTGCTGATTATAATCAGCTTCTTGCTATAATGTAAAGTATATTTTACGCCCCCAACAACAACCACTGGTCTCGTCAAATCAACTAAGACAGAGTGCATTAAGATTGCAGCTTTTATAATGATAAATTACAGCATCATTTTTCTGATGGGTGCTTTGCTTTGCAAGTTAACTGGGAACATTATTTCATGACAGCAGGCTCATGGTACATAAGGCTCAACATTAAATGTTCCAGTGATGTAGATGTTTTAACCGCAAGCCTTTGATTTAAAGATGACTGACTCATAAAGTCACACATTTAATAACAACCTTTACTCGCGTTCTGTCTCTTAAATGGATCGTAACTTGTTTTAATTTCATGTTATCAATCACCACGCAATTTGGTCCCGCAGTTTTTTTTTTTCTCTTTGAACACTTCTTGATGATAAATCATACTTTATATGCCAGCTGATGTGAAGCCAAACAAACATTTAATTGCATGACAGCGAGTGAAGAAAAAAAGTAAGAAACAAACAAACAAAAAACTCAGACATCGCAAATCGTACTCCCATAACTAATCTGTCTCCAGAGAGGGTGTGGGTCATATGTTCAGAGGCCTGCTGGCCTCACTGCTGTCCAAAACATCAAATAACTGAGCAATACCTCATTTTTTTTGAGTTTCACTTAAAGGTGGTATAGAAGATGTTTTCGCCAATTCAGAAAGCAGAGCCTGTTTTGAATAAAGCACATGCACAAGACCAGCCTGCTAGATTCACAGCGTCTGCCCTGGCCACGCCTTAAACAACATGCATGAGCCAAGTCCAGACACCAGCGTCTAGGAAACAGCAGGTACAGATTCTCCCATCATGTCACAAACACAAGTAAGACAGATCCCATTGTCTTAATGTCGCTAACTGCTAGCAGAATGATTGTTAGCTACCTACTGAGAACATCAGACAAGAGTGCGCCGCTTCCGGCACGTTATTACCTGATGACTATAGCCCGTCAATCTTATTACGGTAGTAAGAGTGATTGACAGGTAATAGACAAATAAAACACGAGATGAGAGCAGAAATGATTGGCGGGTGTTTTTTAAGTCTCATTACTTTCACAGCTGATGTATAATAACATTTATATATTTAAAGCTTTGAATTAGTCACACCTTATGGGGCAGTGAACCCAATTTCATAGAATATTGTACTACCTTTAAAATTTTGTAACAAAAAAGTTTGACTGCATTTTCTGAGGAGCAGATGTGGTCACATGATGATTTAGTTGCCCAGAAAATGTAGAAATTTTCCTTTTTTTTTAACTTTCACTGTGAAACTGCTGTTTTGCTCCATTTACCAACGCAGACAGTTTCATTTCTCTACCCACAAAAGACAGGTCTGAGAAATGTTCTTTGTCAGATTCAGAAATGCTCTTTTTGATGAATCCACATGTATTTCTTTTTTAACGGCAAAAAATCTTCACTGGCATCTGTTGGGTGATCACTATGGTGGCGCACATCTTCACCACAAGAAGGCTCACCATTTTAACCTGACCTGAAGTCGTTCTGTACAAGCTATACATCTTTTCCGTGTGTATTTTTCTTTTTCTGAGCTCCCTCCCACGTTCCATGCACAATATGCTAAATTACATGGCTGTTTTCTACTATATATTTCTGTAGCTGAACAAAGACACGTTTTTTCATTAAGGGTGCAGAATTGTTCTTTCAAAAGTCCAAACAAAAAGGTACAAAAACATGCCAACTTTAAACATACAGCCTTTGCACCCTAGTTATGACTAGAACAGCAATTCCCATGTATACTTTTGGAAACATCCCTGCACCTTCATTTCTTAGTGTGTAAGCTACAGTTGACTGTAAATGCTCTCCATTACAATAAATGACTTCATTACAATAAAGATGTGTTCAACCTCCCTCTGTGCTTCAATGAGTATAACTGTGGGACAATTTGTTGAAGTGTGCTCAAGTAATAGAGCTTGTAGTGCATACTGGGGTATTTACACTTCACATCCTCACAAATGTGCTGGCCCAGGACTGCCAGAGAGAGTTTGTACCTGTGCAAAGCAGCTTCATACACACAGACGGCAGCTGTATCACACAGATACGACCAATCCCTGCCTTCCTCTGTGCTTATTAAGACATTGAAGCTTTTAGCACCTAGCAGCACTAATCCTATAGCCTTATGCTCACTGATACCGGAGCCAAATGGCCTTACACAGAGGCTCTCTCACTCTCTGTCTCCCTACGTGAGTGTGAGCATCTGTGACTGTTTGTGATGAATGGAAGAGGCAAGAGGAGCGGGGTGAATGTGAGACATTGCACCACTGAGGCCAGCGAAGAGAGGGAAAAAAAGGCAGAAAGAACCAGGGAGGCAGAGACTAAAAGAGGGGTGTCAGCGAAGGGGGGGTTGGGGACGTAGTTGCACATGGATAGCATACAAAAGCACCTACATGCACTCTGCCCCTGCGTTTATGTCCTGCATGCAGAGCGCGCGTGTGCTTACGCTTGTGTGTGTTTATGCTGCTTTGTGCTCTCTAGCACGTGTGTGCGTGCATGCGTGCGCAAGGCCGAGGTAGGTTAAACTTGTACTCGTGAAGTGTTCCCAGAAGAGATTAATCATCCTGTGCTGGAATGCAGCATCTCGGTCATAAATCATCACCTGACCTCTCTCTGTGTCTCTCTTTCTCTCTGCCACACGTAGCAGCGGAGTCAGGGTAAAAGTAGTGTCATTGCATATCTGCAGTAAACAAACAGGCAGCAGCCTTGACGGAAGTGTGAAAGGAAAGAAACCGCATCAATCATCAAATATGAGTGTCATGTCGGGATCAAATGCGATGAAAACATGGTCAGTTTTTTTTTTCTAAATAATAAGAGAATCAAAACATAAATGCAGTTATTTTGTGAATTTAAATTTAAAAGGAAAATAAAAAATTTTCAAACGAAGAGTGTTGGCCTTCGGCTGCCTGTCACATCTGGAGACAAACTTCCAAATGCTGATGGAAACTTTGAAGGCCTTAATTTTGTTCAGAATCTAAAACCTTCAGCTAACTTTAAAAACAGTGTAAAAGACACCTTGTTTTTATTGTTACCTCCAGTAAGAGGCTGAATGTTGGTGGAAGGTTGGAGCTACCTCCAACATAAAAGAAAGTAGCTCCACTTTGTTGCATTAAAGATGCACCACACAACATTTAGCAATTTTCCCAGTGACGTGCCCTCTATCAGCAGCTAAAGCAGCATCAATCTTGGATCCTACCTACCAGACAGTAAAACAGTCTTGATTCTTATCTCATCCCTTCCTCTCAATTCAATTTCCAATTTAATAATCTTTATTGGCATGAATGTATATTTACAATATTGCCTAAGCTATTACAATTTCCTCTCTTTCTTTTCCTCTCTTCATAATGTTTCCCTGTGTTTCTTTGCCGAATCTGCTGTGATGCACATTCAAAACACGCAGCGTGTTTATATCTGTTTGCTAGCATGTGACAGGTGTGCAACCAATAGTCGGCCGCAACATCAGGCCACATCCTGGATAGGAAAAGATGCATAGTGAGGTTCCTCAGCCTCGGGGCATCGCTGTGCAGTAACGGCTTCAGAGTTGTGCATAATGACTGCTGGTGTGCCATCAAAACGAGACAGAAATGCATATTTCTAAGGTCTAAAAGTTACGTTGTGGATCTTTAACCACACTCATGTTACAACTGTTGACTAAAGCCAGTTACTGTAAACCATGATGGTCAGTGAGAATTCTAATTTCAACTGGTGGACTTATTTTTGTATACGTACGGCTAGTTAGATCTGTCAAATCATTCCACCACAGAATGATATCACCATGGCAATGCTCAAACCAACTGCCAGCATAAAATAGTTCCTACACTTAAACAGATTTAGCGAGTTTATTAAAGTGAATAGACATTTGTCATTAAATGTTTACTCTGTGGGACCATGGGACAGCGGATAAACAACGACTGTCATTACACTGTTTTAATGCACTTCACAGAGGAACACCACTACACTGCGGGTTGTGCTGTTCTAGACTCCACTTTGTGCATTAAAACCATGTAACGCATGGCTCCTTGTTGTTTAATCCTTACGTGCACACTCCAGGATAATCTGGCCGACTTTTGTCTCCATCTCCCCCTCACGATCAAACCAGCAAAGGCCTGACTGTCAGATGTCTGCAAACGAGATCGTGTCAGGTCTTCCTGTGGTGTAGGGTGTGTTAAGAGGATTTTGTCTGGTCCAATCCCGTGGAAGGCCTCAGAAAGAGATGTAAATAAGGGACATGTTTAATATTAGCAACTAGTAATCCTGGAGCATGTGAAGTGCTCTGGGGGACCCAAGCACGCACAGAGCGAGTGGCATGTGCACTGGAACAAAAGCCAATCAAGATGCTGGCTTAGCTGAGGAGAGGAAGAAAACACGGCGCAGGTGAAAAAAAAGAGTCCTTTAAAAGTCTGTTATTCCCATCATGGTAGCTTGCAGTGATTGTGGTAACGTTACTCGTACTTTTACTTGCTTACATTAATGCTAGCATCTAGCATGCGGCTCGGCTATCCGAGCTATCTGTAATTGTGGCAATTTTTATGCAGCTCCAACTGTAATGCATGCAGCCCTCATTCCCGCTGTCTCCATGACTTTTTCTTTAAACATTTGTATTTTTCAGAAAGTACGAGGCCAAAAAACAACCATCATTGCTTCTTGCTGTTCATCTGCCATTTGTCTTTATACTGAAGTCACGTTCGACTCTGTGAGATTTAGAATATTGAGCGTAAAGAACCCGATACTTGGCTGAAGAATCGGTTGGTGTGTCGTGAGCACTGCAGAGCACATGAGATCAAAAGAGTGAGATCTTGTGGGATCTGTCTTTTGTTACATTAAGCATGTGGTTTCTAAATCTTTGAAGGTTTGAAGAATCCTGTAATGTTTGCCAGCCTTAACTAGAGTTTAACCTGAAGGCCATGTTGACAGCTGGTCATCGGGTATGTGTGGAGCATGTGTGTGCATTTTTCCCTTTCATATCTCAAACACTGTCAGACTTTATCTTTGATTTTTAAATGTTTAATTGAGGCTTAAGGTAAGATAACTTACTTTGATCGCTCCACATAGTGACCAGGGGGACAAGAGGGGAACAAACCGCCAGCTTAGCATCTCACACAATTGCTTCAGTTTCCCAAAAATCAAGCAAATCTTTGCAAATACATGACCATGTGGAGCGAATAAACTGATAGTAATCATTCAAGAGAGAATGTGCACTGTGTTTAACAGTGCAGAGAAACAGAAAATCTCTTCAGGGTTTCCTTCACTGCACATCACACGTACCTCTGTCCGCTTGGGTGTATATAAGCCTTTTGAGAAGAGCAGTGTAAACTAAGAAATGAAAAATGAAGCTAAAGCAAATGTCCCCTATGTGTTTGACAAAAGAGACCCAGCTGAGGCATCAGCACAAGATTGTTTGAAGGGAAATTCCCCTTTCGTAATGTTAAACATGCAGAATGAAAAGAGATGGAAGGTTGAGTGAAGTCTGACACCGAAGGGTCTCGATGAAATTATAATATTTGATAAGCTAATACAGAGACTAACCTCAAAATTTAATTTCAGAGCTAAAACATATTGTGAATTCTGCTGTTTTAACTGCATTCAGAGACAATTTTAGATCCCATATAATTTAAATATAGCTTAAATTGCTGTGACTGGATGAACGCTGTATCTGGACACGACTAATCCTCATTCACCATCAGAAATGCATAATTCTCTGGAAGATGATGGCTGTTCTGTTGTATCTACATGTAGGAGTAAAAACTTCCAGTCATTGTCACAGTGCTCATATCTGGCGAGAGCAGACACTTCCCCCCATACTAATGTTTAATTCTTGATGGGTCGGAATTTTGTTTTCACAGAAACAGCAGGATACATGCCCACTGAAGTGGATTTCACATGTCCCAATGCTGATGTTTTATCGAGAGTTTGAAGAACAAGGTATGTAAAAATAAACACTCATTTTCCATCTGTGGTAGGTTTTCTGTTTCTGGTGTGAAATCAAAGGTGCCTCTTATCTGTCCATGGAGTGCAGCAACCTTTAAGTCAGCATAAATGAGATGTAAACTGGCTCTGTTCATAAACTGTGTGTTTCAAAACTGATTATATCAACTGTATCTTTAGGGAAATCACAGTCATTTAAAGCATAGTTAAAAAGAACCCCGGTGTTGGATCTGCCCAAACATTTTAAGCATCTTCTAATTGCTTGATCGTGCATATTACCCAGACAGACAGAGGACTGCCTGCTGATCATGTTGTCTTTTAGTATCAAGAAATTTTTAGCAAATGTCCACACAAGAAGTTAGACTATTTTGATTGTGACTATAAGTTGGACTATTTCTTGAGACATGGTCACTGCTCTTATAGGGCGATTAGGTTTCTAGGGGAAGGAAAAACTTCTTTAATAAATAAATAATAATCTCAACCCGCCTAGTTTGACCTTTAACCGTCTGGAAGCTCGTTTTACTTCATGTCATGTGCTTTACGATAATAATCCTGTTGAGTCTCAGATATATGGATTGATTTTTTATGTCTTACACTTTCAGAACGTAAACTGCACCTTGACACACTTATGCTGCTGCTTTAGTCATTTTAGTCTATCGATGTTTTTGTCAATATATTTTAATCTTTCACATTTTTCATTATGGATTATGGAATGATGTGTATTTATATTGACCACTAATGGAAAACAGTATTTTGCTTCTTTATATGTTGAAGATGTAAAATGAAAATCTTTAAAACCTGAACTGGACCGATCATATTAAGCATAATCCCAAAGACAGCAGGAGTCCGTTTGATTTATTCTCACTCTTTATATCATATTTTTGTTTGACCACTCATGTATGTATTTATTTATATGAACAGTATAAAAACAGTTGATATAAAAAGCATTAACAACATAAGATTGGGCAGGTGAGACAAAAACTCCTTATAGGGTTGTAGGTAATCTTGCCTGGACATTCAATGAAAAAATAAAAGTACAGTACTAAAGTACAATACCAATATAAAAATATAAAGTAAAAAAAACAAAACATAATATGAGCAATCAAAATAAAATGGACGTAAAAATAAAATCCCTATAATGCTGTATGCATGTACATGTGTGTGGGTGTGTTTGTGTGTGTTCCTGTATTTGCTTCATAATTTGCATTTTGACGGCATTATATGACTACTTTGTGTTTTTAACCACAAAACTAGGACACTTTTGGAAAGTGAGGACATTTTGACTGGTCCTCACGAAGAAAAATCCCTTTTCGAGGGTTAAATTTTGTTTTTTGAGTTTAGGTCAGGGCAAGGTTTAAGTTTAGAAGTTGTGATGTTTAGGGAAGGGGCTCTAGAATGCTTTATGTCAATGACTGTCCTCACAAAGATAGAAGTGCAAACACTGTGACCGTGTGTGTATATTTATCAGAAACAAACAAAATTAAGAACAGAAAATAAAATACTCGTCAATCACAGCTAATGTAACACGATCATCAAAACACAAATCAAATGCAAAGTCTGTCCCACATCTCAGCAGTTGTCTCGGTAAAAAGAAACGGAAAACTTCCTTTAATTTTTAAATCCCCTTGGAATTAACAAACCTACAAATTCCCTTTCTTTTAAAAATTCTCCTAACCTTCAAGCTACAAGTGAAAATTAGATAAGAGGAAAAAAATGAAGCTTTGCTCAACATAATGAAACACAAATCATTGCTTTAGAAAGTCCAGGCTCCCATAGGTTATGTTTACATGTTATATATTGATATATGGAAATTCCTACAGCAATTTATAAATAATTCAAAGCGTGTGACCCCGACCTGCCTCGAAGTAAAATGTCTTACACTCCTCCCTCTACATAACAGCATGCTTCATGATTGCAGACTATATAAAAGACAAACATAAAGCTCATTATTGAATGAGGGCATGCATGCACTCTTGCAAGGTAGATACTTGTTCGCTTTCTGAGCAGTGAGCATGTTTAGAGAAATCTGCGTTTGCAGCTGCTGCTCAAATGCTGAGGGGGCGGGAGCCAAACGATGCTGTTAAACAAATGTTTGCATAAAACCCTTTACATCCTTTCACAGCGAGAACGGGAAGTTATCTGGACATCAGTGGCACATTGTGCGTGTTACAAAGCAGCAGAGAAGAGAGGACCCTTTGCTTGGTTATGTTCAAGAGCAGGAAATTGATTCTTTTATATTAAAAATTCAAGAGCTGAGTTTCATTACTTTCTGAACCTATTCCCTTTCCCTAGTGGAGTGGGAAAATATCACAGTTTATTAAATTACTGCACTGAAAAGTCTCTGGGGATGCCATCTTAACTCCCGTCCTCTTTCACAAGGCCATTTTAGACTGTAACTAGACATGCCTGCTCAGAAAGACAGCAAGAAAAAGGGAGAGCTGATAAACCACAGAAGGAGGGAAGGTACACGAAATATGCTGATTGCACTGCCTGCCACAAAGAGTTTGTGTTATTCTATTGGCTGTGAAAGGCGTGGAATTGAATGATCCCACAAATAAAGCAAGAGGAGTACTGTAAATGGGGAGAAGTCGCAGTAATTCCTACCCTGCAATGAGACTGTGAGTATATATGCGTGTATGTCTGGTTGCAGAGGTGTTTGGATGTGTCCATTAACTGATATATCCTCCACTAGTCAGACTCTTTTTGCACAACACTCAAGCGTAGCTTTAACAGAGGGCATGTTCGCTGCTGCACGGGCTGCTCAAGTATCATCAGTGATTGCTCTAACTACACTTTCTGTCTGGAGGAGCAAAGGGGTCAGTACTTGATGGCTCTATAAGTCTGACCAATGACCAGGAAGAGTCAACCAGCTGCACCTTCCTCTTAATGGCAGAAAAGGAAATGTCCACTTTTCACCGCATCCCTCAGGAAGCAGCAGGAGAACAATTTGTCATGTGTGGTTGAATCTACTCGCTTCCACACTGGTGGGAAATAGTTGAGAAAGATAACCTTTTACTGTTAAACTAGGGCAGACGAATAAAGTCATTTTGGTTACAGTATATTGTTTTAAATAATTTAGCCTGGACTCAGTTGGCATTTTGCAGGTGTTAGCAGGATGTTTAGTGTGACCAAAAATAACCTGGTTTCTTTTGAACAACCAGATAACTGACATTGCCACATTTGGACAGAGAAGTTCTAAGAACTGCTCATCTCGAATTTTGTTCTATGAACTACCCCTCTCCAGGGGAACTGTTTCATTTTGCATTTGCACGAGTCGGGGATTTTGATCGGGACCAATTCGACACAACCATCTGTGACAGACGCGTTATTTTTGCACCCCAACAAAATAAAACAAAACCTGCTAAAAGTAAGAGGAGAAGACAATAGGCGCTTTCAAACTGTAGGAACCTTTCGGAGTTCCCATCACCTTTTCAGAAACCAGGACGCATTTTTGCGCATTCGGACACATGAACGAGGGACCTCGGACCTCAGTTCCTATGATGTTTTTAGCTCCTGGTTCCATAGAAACTGAAATAAGTAGATGTTTGGTGATTGGTAGAACTTGCAAGCCACACCCCTTGCTTGATCTTCACTTCTTCCGCCCCGCTATATTTAAAAAGTCCCACAGCTGTTTACCTGTTTACTAATGGGCCTTTTCCACTGCACATTTTCGTAACCCTTCCACACAGCCGTGCTGAACCTACACAAAACGCGACGTACCTGACGGCTCTCCACTGATTGGTCAAAGGAAAATGTCGTCATACATGTTTCGCCGCTTCTAAAAATATATGGCTCTGTTTTTGGTGACTACAAGCCACAGAGAAAACAACAACAGTAACACCTCCATGTCATCCAATGCCTCCATTGTTGTTTTTACTTTACTGACCACCACGTGGCACGGCAGAGACGTCACGGCAGTCTCGACCATGCCTACTCCACCCACTTCCAGGCTGTGTCGAAACAAAAACCGTCCTGGTTGTCTTTAGCGTGTGGTGCTGTACTGTGCTGTACCGTGCCGTACCGTGCCCTGTGCAGATGCAGTGGAAAAGGCCCACAAGATCGTGATAACAAGAACTATTACAATAGGAGTGTACCAATTCATTATTAAATCGATCACAATGGTACTCGTCCCGAATCGATAAATATTTTGAAATGTCGCAAAAGCAATTATTTTCACACGAATTTACTGACCCAAATATTTTTAATTTTTCATTTCAAATACAGCTGCAAAGTGTGGCAGTAGAATCTGCAGCTGCTGCCCGGACACTTTAGTGGACGGACCGTGTTTACCTCAACAAAAGGTAAACAAGGGAAAGGGAGGGAAAGCTGGTAAGTTAGCTTTTGTAACAGCTTTGAGTAAAAGTGATGGAAAACCCAAATACAGTTGCACATTGAGTCAGTACAATCTGCGCCACTTTAGTGAACGAACCCTGGTCCGTCCACTGAAGTGTCCGGGCGTACTTCAACGAAAGATAAACAAGACATTAGTAGGGCAGCTTTCCAACGGGGGGGCTGTTGCGTTACATGATACAAATGACCGTGATGATGGAAAGCTGTTACACTAGCTTTTATAATAGCTTTGAATAAAAGAGAAACCGCAGTTTTGTTTTAGATCTGCTGGGGCAGATCTAATTTTAATGAATTTGAACTATTTTTTTTAATGCCCTTTAACTAATTCCAAATTGTTTCTCAACTGTCCATGCAGTGTTTGAGTCCCATGCCGGACGGTGCCTTGGCTGGGCATCTCCCTTTCTCTTCCTCCCCTCAGTCATCATCTCTTTTGCACCCAGCCTTCGTACCATGTCTGTAATGTCTTCATGTTTGTTGCAAAATGTCCCAATCAAAAACAGTGGGGGACTGAGCTGTTTAGTGTCATGTTGTGTTCAGTTTTAACGATACAAAACAGCTCAGAAAAAAAACTGCTTATTCCCACAACTGCTAACAGTAGTGGGAATACTACATCTGAAACGTCGTGATTGCTCTGAGGTTTATGCGTTTGATTTATTCCACTGGGACGTTTTCTGGTCCACAGACGTCAGGACATGCCGCTTACATCGGAACAGGACGAATAATAAATTACACCAACAAAATTCCACACATTCTTGTGATCCGTTTTCAGAAACTTTTTTAGAAATGAATGTTTAGCAATGTTTATGTTTATTGATGTCATCAACCTTTATCAGTGTTCCAACTTAAAAAAAAAAAAAACTCACTTTAGTGTCAAGCGTTTTTAATCCCTGCCTGTTCCATAGGCCTACAGGTAGCTTAGAATATTTATGCATTTTTATTTGTTTGGGTTTTGACTTTGCCATTTTAAAATGCATGCAGTAAGGGAGAGTTTTGGTAATTGTACCGGTAGTCCGAATTCTAATCAGTTCTAGGAATCTTTCTTCAATGAACCTTCACCTGTTTACACAGCAATTTTCAGTGATGCACATTGTAATCATGAAAACAAGTCCTGATGGAGAGGTTTGCTTTATTTACTAAATAACAGCCTATTGAAGGGGGGTTTAGATCTTACAAATTGTTTTTTCTAGAACCTGCCAATGGATACACTCAAGCATTGATAAGAAGAATTGATTTCTTTTTTAATTTCCCCAGTATTGAGTATTTTCTTATTGATTACTAGCTGGGATTGAGTTTCCGTTACCAAGCCTAGTTACACATTCATGTCACAATGCGTCCTTCTTCAAAACAACAAATACAATCACTGCACCATGATTATGACCCCACTTAGCTTCAGACATGTGGACAAGTATACAGTCGACATATTTTTCGAGACCATATCTAAATCAAATAGTGTTTGTCAGAGTGTCAGTATGGGAACATGAGCGAGGGGACTTTTTTCATCTCAAATGGAACCAAGATGCTCATCCCAGAGTGCCATGAGCTTATGAGGAGGATGAGTTAAAAGCGGTTGGTCAGCTGTCAGACAGATGTAGTAAATATCATCCTACTCTGCCATCACTTCCACCACAAAAACCCACAGGATCCACAGACATAATAATCCAAGATGAAGGCTGCGCTCTACAAGCGTCACTTTCTCTAAAGCAACGCTAATGCTGGATGTCAAATGCCACACCCCCCAAGCGCACACGTGCACTGAGCGCTGCAACACAAAACTCCTTTGATGAAAAAAAAAGGCCACAGAAGTTGTGCATGTGTGTGTGTGTGTGGTGGTGGGGGGGGGGGCAGCCTCCGTTCAGATCTGTGCATGCTTCAACAGGACAATGATGTCATTAATCTTAACTCTGGTTAGTTTTCAAGTCAGTGTCAAAGCGGTTAATTTCACTTCTATTATGAATCTTCCAGCAGCATTTTCTAAGGATGCATTTAAAAAAAAGATATCCAGTGCTCGTGGTTGGCAGGGGTGGAGAAACACAAAGCACACAAAAAGCAGAAAATGTGTGCTTCATGTTCTTTAATTTGCTTTAGTTCAATTGGACTGGGCCGTTCAAGGCAAAAGTCAACTTACTAAAGAGAACTGATGCAATCAGATTTTTTTTTTTTTTTTTTTTTTTAAGAAGCACAAAGAAAACATTTCTGGATGAAAGTTGGCTCAAAATTTGTAAAAGTCAATTCCGCTCTGTTGTACAAAATAAATAAATAATTTATTAAATAATTTTCCGTTTCTATTCCATCAAAAATCTCTTCCGAAAACCAGAATGTATCATCCATTAATTTTTCATTCTCTGTGGTCCTTGCTCATCTACCCACCAATTAATCAATTACCGCAGTTAATATAATTTATTCATTCATCAGTACATCAATTCTACCCTCTTAAGAAAATCAAAACAGCAATCAGAAAAAAATGTAATTCTTGCGTTTGCCTTGACAAAAGGTCTTAAAGGAGCACAACTGCTGATGCAATGCGAAAAAATAAAACAGAGAGAATAATGTATCATTAATGGATCAAACCCAGAACTGGACGGACAAGGCAGGGAAACGTAAACAGGTCAATACTGCGAAGAACATCTGGTTTACCAAGCAGTTTCATGCTCATAAAAGCATCTTTGACACTGCTGTGTGTGATGCAAACCAAACTACCGTGCAGGAGGCCAAACAGGAAAGTATCATAAAAATGAAACCGTTTCTGAAGCATTTTTTCTGTCTGGATGTGGATTTATGATGCTGCCTTGATCGTATATCTGCCTCTAAAAAAGCTCTGAAATAGCTGAGTGGGTGGTGGGCAGGCTAAACTGCCTTTAATAGAGTCATGCAACCATGTTTGGCATTTTCTATTTAACAGAATGTCCTGATGATTGCAGCAACAGTATAAATGCTCCCCTCGTCTATATATCCTGGCACAAAGAATATCACTTTCACCCTCCTTCCCTCCCTTTAAAGGTCACCATTCTTCATTAATCAGTTGTGACAAGAGGCTATTTCTGCCTCCATATCCTGTTATGTTGCAAATGATGAAGTACGAAGATCTAATGTGATGAGCCGTGGCAGTGTTTGTGTTTGTTCAATTTTTTAGAAAGGGCTTTTTTTTTTCTCTGTAAATCATTTAAAACCTATAAAAATCAGTGGGAAACTTGTAGATCTTCTCAGGATGAAGTCTAAACAAGCTGAAACCTGATGGAGTCAAGGTGTTTTAAACTTGCTAATGTTGCTATGGTTTCACTGCCAGTAGAAACGGCGCTTCGCATTTCACACCCCGGGAAACGCAAAGCCAGGTAAAGGAAAATGTTTACACCGTGCAGCAAAAAGCTGCTTTCCAAAAACAAACCTGTCAAAACACAGACTCCCACAAAAGTCGTCATACTCGAGGCACTTTGCAGTACTCAGGTAAATTACATCTGAGTGACATATACAGTAAGTAGTTTTTTGTTATGACTTCCATTAAGTCAGTGCAATGCACTTCCAGTTGGCAGCATTTAAAACCACCAACACAATGGCGCGGAGTTTGTGTCTGAAAGGGAGTTTTTGGCTTTAAATTGGAAACAAAATTGTACTGGCCGAGCCACAAACATCAAACCCACAATGCTGGTTCGCTTTCTAACACTGAGTGGATTCTGAATCGGTTGAGAAGGACAAAATGTATTAACAGGGGTCTCAGTGCCAACACAGGTCACACCTGTGTTGCAAAAATGGCATTAGTGGATTACACTCTGAGGAGTCCTACACTGTAAAATCTAACTAGTTGGCTTTACTTTAAAAATAAACGCAAACTTGCTGCCTTAGAAAAGTGACATTTTTATTAATGGGAGTGACTAAGTAGAGTCAACTAGAATGGTTAAGTTAGGGATGGGCAAGTTGATACTTCGATACCAGCCAAACGAAATATCAGAGTCAATACTTTATTGAGTATCGTGATACCACTGTACAGATACAAAACATGCTATTTGTTTTCACTTCTGAGAGTTTTAGCCAATGAAAGTATGTGTGAAAGCAGCCAGATTCTAGCTTCTGTGTCACATGATGGTGGCCTATCAGATGTGACATTACCAACATTATTTATAAATCCTTCATTTGTGAATTATCTCTAATTTGTTGTTAAAAGAAGTGAGCTGCATTGTGGGAAACCTGATCCCTCGCCATCACTAATTTTCCTGTACTCAATTTGTTTACACTGATTCAACTTAAGTAAATTAAAGGATAACTTTTTTTTTTTTTTTCAATCTGGTCCTTATTTCTAGGAGTTTACACATACACGTGGGTGTGCTGCTGATTTAAAACAAAGAAAGAAAGAAAAAGAGAACGTGCGATCTTGTCTGCTGCGGCTTCCGTAGTGTCGGGAACTTTCATGGACGCTTCGCGGCAGTTACATGTAGTACTGTTTAGGCTATAAAAATATACTAAATGATGTCGTTTGGAGTAAATTATGGACGCTACCCACTCAGGACACTTGTATTACATTGGACGAGCAGTATGGAGGAATATTGACAAGTTTTTGTGGACTTTATGGGACTTTTTGGATCAGGCGCCGGTAAACTACATTATATGAAAGTTGGGAAAAAACGTAAACCTGTCCGATCTCCGGCTGCATTTGAGATATTAAAAAAAGTGCTCCAGAGTCTTGCTCAGCATGAGGGTGAGTAGAAAATGAACGCATATCATTCTCTGGGTGTACTATTCCTTAATGGTGAAATGAAGGAGTTTTGCTGCAGATAATGCCTTATAGAGAGGCTGCCCCATCTCTCCCGTTATATGGATGTACGCCGAAGGGCGACTCAACGTAATATCTTCCAAAGGACTCAAAGTGATGCAGAAATTTTACTGGTGAGTTAATGCACGGATAAACTCCCAGAAATAGGGTCCAGGTTGACAAAAAAGAAAGTTATCCTTGAAGTTATAAAGCATTTTTCCCTCCAAAGTTCCTACAACTTATCTAAGATTCATATTACTGACAACTAAATTAAAATTAAGCAATATCAACTCAATATATTCTATTAAAACCAATGTTACATTTTACAGTGTTTCCATCTGCAGAAGCAGACAGTCCTAACCAGGGACGGCACACAGCACGGAGGTCACCCTGGATGTCACTGACCATACAGCCCCCCAAAGCTCCAAATGCAAGCATGCATTTGTCTGATGCGTGCGCGCTCGCCGACGTGCACATGCATTAGTGTTATTGTGTGAAGCCTTCAGTCTTTAATCCCCTAATCTGCTGAACCCTGGAAATCACTGCAGTCATCTGTCAGCCAGGTCAGAGTGGGCCACAGAGCTCAACAGAAGCACACATGCACGCGCACACACGGCCAAACACACACACGCTCGCAGTACTAGTCATTTATTCAACAAGGCCAGCCTCATTTCAGTCTAATGAAGATTGATGCACCGCTTACAAGGCCTCACAGGTGTTGCAGTGAAATGTATAAATATGTAACCCACATACAGGAGGAGAGATAAAGGAAAGACACACATTCATGCAAAGATATTCACTCCCCAATCATATCCATCTGTGTATTAACAAATAACGGCTTGGTGTAGAAGCATAAGTCGAGAATATATTCCACAATAAGAGAGTTAATCCTGTTTATTAACCGTGAATGTCCAACACGGACAGGGACTCAGGGAACCTGCAGAGCTCAGACCCTTAAGTCAAGTCCAAACATCTCAGTCCCATTAGTCCGCAAGTGTGAGTGTGTGTCTGTGTGTGGTCATGCCAAGTAGGACACCCTGAGGGCTTGTCTGGAGATTGTGGTTGACACGGCCTGCTGCTATCCAGTGTGAGCTCCTATTAGCACTTAAGACTGTGGCTCACAACACACACACATACACACTGGTCCTGATTATTACACCTGGCAGATTAAACAGCGTGGGAGGCAGTTGAGTTTTGCGAGTAAAAACAGACATATGGCCAAAGTACAGCATGTGCGCTTGTTTCCATATGCATGCATTTAAAAGACCATCAGAGATGATCACATGCAAATCTCAGAGCTTTGCATCCTTTTTGATTTCTATGCCTCTGTCAAAAAGCTCAAGATGGAGGGATGGAAAGCGGGAGAAAGATCAAAGAGCGTTAGAGATCAGACACAGGCAGGCTTGAAGAGAGCTAAAGGTGGAGGAGGAGATAGAGGGGCCGCAGAGAGAGAGACTGTTCCAGTTAGACTGAAGTGTGAATTTCAGCGGGGCGTCTCATCATCAAGATCTTCACGGCATCTGTGAATGTATGTGTGTTTCCATGTCATGAGGTGCCGATGACTGCCAGCCTCCGGGATCTACAGCTGGTGTGTGGGCCTCATCCTTCCGCACCCTGCTCCAAACGCAACTCCCAGTAAAACTTTTTCCTCATGCATCCTCAAACTTTATGCAAAAAAGTCACACATGCTAGAGACTCGGGATTTCTGAGTGACCTCCAGGTTGTTTTCAGCGGCTGCCTGATGGAGGCCTGCTGGTCTGTGGCTTCCAGCCTCAACACAGATCATGGCAGAGGAAATATATTAAAGTCAGCCCAACACAGGCACATCCCACTGCCTGTGGCACTGCATTAGAGCCAACTGTGCATGGTCTCAATGGAGTGAGTGAAACAGAAGTGATTGCAGGACTATAAACATAAAAATAAATAGAAATTGAATTAGGTAATCACTGCCTTTAAGTAAGTGGAGGACGGGAATACGCGTAGGAGCTGCTTTCATGAGGCGTCACAGTGGCGACGCAAACTGTAACCAATCCCATCCCACCATGTCAACTCCTCTCTTTACATGATTAAACAAATTGACCTAAATCATGTTTTTCTTTTTTCTTTTTTTAAAGGAAACAATTGTTTTCCCCCACCAATTGGAAAATAAAGACGCTGCGTTGCGGTACTACAACCATGAACGACATCAGCTCCCGCCTGTCATCACGAGTCAAGTCTCACAGTCCACCTTGACCCCTTACAGAAGCACGAGGATATGTGATGTGGTTAAGGTTTGCAACACAGCTGCTGTTTGCAAACCTTCCAAAGCCACAAACTCCGGCATTCTTCCCAGAAACTATCACCCAACACAGCCCGCATATGACTCAGATGACAGCGCAGACACGCGGAGGGAACCCTCTGTGTCTACTGCAAGACAAGTGATGAGCGCCGTGCATGCTGTTCCGATGAAAGGCACCTCAATGTCACGGCTCTGCGCTGCCCTTCCCATCCCGCTTACCGCAGGAACTGACACACATGTGCAGTTTGTGTCCACAGAGGCTGGCGTGTAAACAACAGCAACGCGTAAGCATGGTTTCCATAGAAATATGTCAAAATATGACGTACCTGTTCACAGCTATGTGCGGCACTCACTGCATAATCCTCCTGCAACTTCAACTTTTCCTTCCTCCCTTCCTTCCTTTCTTCCAGACCGAAGCAACTTGACACTTGTTTACTGCGTACTTTTCCTCACCCTGTCTATCCTGACAAGCCGCTTTTGTACACAGAGTAAGAAAAGAGCTGATGAAGAGGGCGCAACATCTCACCAAGATCGTGGAATCAAACGGAGCAATCCATTCCGCCGTGATGATGATGATGATGATGGTCGTTAGCGGGAACAGAGCTGACGGGCAAAGATGCGCCGCACCACAACCGGACGAGCACAGCTGTGCGCAAAAATTTAAAAAAAAAGAAAAGAAAAGAAAAAGAGAAAGCCACGTTTTCCGACGAGTCTGTTCGGACCGGTGGAGCGGCGTGCATGCTCTGAACACGAGTGATCCGGGAGTACAGGCTGCGCGCGGCGGAACCCAGGGAGCGACCATCAACACAGTCGAGAGGAATGACAGAGGCTCGCGGAGGAGCGCGCGTTCACGGCCGAAACAAGTCAATGGTCATTAACGGCGAGTAATCCACTGTGGACTGTTGGCTGCAGCTGCATCCCGACGACATGGCACGCAGGGATCAGCTGGCCTACTGATTAAACAGAGAGTTTAACGTGTTTAATTATGCCCTGATTAATCTTTTGGGTGATTATTCTCAAATTAAGATAATCATATCCAATGTTTGCACTTCCATTTGAAAAAGTAAAAAAGAACTATGTTAATAAATGCATATTTTCCTACAGTTTTGTTGAGAATGGGTTTTTTGTACGTATGAGTACTCATGTTTTATTCCAGTTCTCTGCAGCATTGCAACAGCCCATCAAACGCAGCAGAATCTTCCTCTATTTTCCGAGCTTGAGCATTCCTGTTTTGAGCGTTAATGCTCTTCTTCTATGGCCTAGCGCTCATTACGGTGGTCCTCAAGCATCGCTTTTTAACCAGTGCACACTGCACTGCAGGCTAGTGCTCACATTAGCGCACTGCCTAATGGGCTTTCTCTGTATTAGCAGCAATAGAAAGGTGCAATAACAGAGGCACGCAATTATGCACCATAACTAGGGAAAACATTGTTAACAGTTACCCTATTGCCTCTCACTCTCCGAGCAGTAAATGCATATTTCCCAATGGGGGTATGATAATAACGTCTGCTTATTTGAAAACACCTTGTAAGGAGAACCTTGTGGCTCTTTTGATAAAGATTTCATTTCAAAGGCATTTTTATGCATAACTGGGGATTGGCAAGGGACATCAAACTCTCCTCTTTTGACTTTATTTATTTATATCTTATTCCTTCATTTCCCCTTTTGGTTTGGCAATCCATCACCTCACACGTCATTGATATATTGACTGAGACAAAGATATTTGCTTATGTGATAAGTCAAATCTACAAAGAAAACAAGAGGGGGAAAACACGAATTGATTTAAGTACACACATGGCATGCTAAAATCCAGAGCGCAAAGTAAGAAAAAGGGAAGAATCACTGGATCTCCAGAGGGAAACACAGGTGCAGTACGAGATGAAAAATGCAGATCGGGGCAGGCATACTGAACCATTTTAAAGTTCCCAAGTGACACCTTGCTTAAAATAAATAAATAAATGAATAACAGTCTTGACTTGGGCCCTTGATACACATCCTTAATCAAGCAGGTGCAACTTGCCCAGGCCTGGATGGTTTCCTCTGACTGTAGGGTTTAATTTTCTCAATTTCAGTCAGTTGAGTTATAGCTTTAAAGATAATAATGACGATGATGATAAACGTTTTGTGGGGTTATGATGATTTTTCACTATAAATAAGTGAACAGTCAAAGGAATAAAACTTTTTGGCAAAAAAAATCTATAATGACACTGACTTTGATTAGATTCTAAATGCTCTCGAGAACAAAGACTGATGATATAGCAAAATATGCAAATGTTATGAAGTAATAACCACAAAACCTGTTTGTCAACCATTAAAGAGGGGGTTTCATGTCAGTATTTGGCACATAATTCCCTTTTATGGCACAACCAAATTTAGTAGTTTTGAAAATAAAGTTTACATAAAAACAACCTAAAGAAATGTGACATCACTCGATGTCATTATCATTATTAATGTCATTATTAATTATTAGACTGATTGATTGATTGATTGATTGATTGATTGATTGATTGATTGATTGATTGATTGATTATAGTTGCACTGTTAGTTTTCACACTTATTATTATGTTATATTGATGTTATATTGTTTGGAAGAAAAAAAAGAGACAGCCTATTACAATATGGAATTTCCCTCCTGGGATCATTTCATTCCTTTGAAAATTAAAACATTTACTGCTGTCCCTTTAAGATGCCTCCTTCTGTTTCTGACACGCTCATTCCACTCATCAAAACCAAGCGGCAACCTCCATTTGCCAATATGAGGCTACCTGGAAGAAGTCATTATTTGTAGTTCTCTCTTCATCCACCAGGGGCTGGAAAACACAGCAAATCCCCACAGACTCCCATGTTAAAAACACCACCTTCACAGCAGAAATAAACATGTTTATATACTAGTTAAAAAAAAAAAAATCATTAGGCCTAATAGGTCAAGTTTACCTTCATGTCAACTGTGTGTGTGTGTGTGTGTGTGGGGGGGGGGGGGGGGGGGGGGGGTGGATTTTTTCTATAACTCATCTGTTTAGATGTTATTTAATCTTGAAATAACACATAATTAGGGGCGTGTCCTTTTGATTGACGTGCGGCAGACCAGAAGCCGGCCTGCCGACCTAACTCACAACTGGCTTCACTTTTTAGCTGTTCAGAAACCAGCAGGTCACATTGCGGAGGGTTCGTCCCTCTCTATTAACGGTCTATGATCAAAACACTCTCATGCTTTGGTGGGGCGGAGCTCAGGAAGGGAGGGGGAGGAGCTTCGTGGTATTGGAGGTGCTCTGTGGTAGCAGCCGTCCTGGCAGCCATGTTGGTTTTCACAGGAGATTCAGAGATTTCTTAAATAAGCGTGAATGAGTCAAAGTAACCTCCGGGGCATGTTTTACTGGGATGGAATGACATGACATGATAATTTTGCACTCTGGTCCAGCAAAGAGTTGGTTATGAGAGCCAGGAGCCGTGTTTAGGTGGTTTCTCGCGCTGCCCTGCGGACGTTACGTCAAATGAAGCTACATCCGCAGTTTTGATACAGGAAGAAGACGTTCGCAGTAAATTCAAACACTGTAAGCGATAGCTATGGATTATTCTGCCGTCAGCGAACGATCCAGATCGACTAAAAGACACTAAAGTGTAACTACTGAGAAAAAGCTTAGTAAACAACATTATAGCCTCAGTTTGTGCTTCCGTGACGGCTTGGCTCGGGGCTGCAGTTGCCTGAAGCGCCAGTCGCGAAAGTCACGAGTTTCGTTTCTTAATCTTGCCTCTAGTCCCTTTAAGTGCTGCCTGGTAAATGCAGCCTTAGCTAAGTTTAGAAAAGCATGAAATTTGTCTTCAAACAGAACCTCTAAAAATTATCTAAGAAATCTGGAGAAAGAAGTTCCCAAAAATCTACAAAATTCCTTTTCATCTCCATTCATGTTATGAGTTTACTCTCCTCCTATGAAACATTTTACCTTGAGACAAGGCTGTTATCTTCCACTCTGGTTCTATCTTCAAAATATCTGCCAGAATTAGTAATAAAACCTTTGCGAGCATGTATATCTCTGAGTTCTGCTCTACTGCATCCCTCTGATCCACACATCACACCCAGGTTCCTCACTGCCCTGAAAAAGGGGAAAGCCTGGCTGGTAACAACTGGCCAACACATGCACGGAGCACATTCATATACTGTAGAGTATACATTTTAAAAAAGTATTTTTGGAATCAAACTTCAGGACATCACCTTGCTTCAGATTTAGATGTCAGCAGTAAATTAATCTATTGTGTCTGGTTACCTGCTCTTAATTCCCTGTAATAGAGGCACACCAAGAGATTAACCTTAATATGTCCCATGGCAGGCCAACACTTCGTCTGAGGTGTGGATACTGGCTGGTGAACAAACTCGGATTAGAAAACCCAGATGCTGCGGCCGTGGGTGGTGGACGAGCATTTTGTTCATCGGTTTTATCGCACTAGCTTGAAAGGCTGCCTGTGGCCTTCACCTTCCATTACTGTAAGCAGGGTCCGTTGTGGCCATCATCATCTTTTTCTTCATCTCTAATTTTCTATGGAAAGAATTCTGACTGTCTTTTAAAAAGTAGAATAAAAAACTGTCTTTGTTAATGAGTAATGACTGCAGTGGTTAATCTAGGGAAAGTTCTGATGTGTTAATGGGAAGTGTTTTTAAAATAACAATAAGAACAGTAAATTTTGTCCAGTAGAGACAAGAAGTACTTGAATTACAGTAAAATGTGTCCATCTGACACAAATGAAGTATCTGACAAATGGAGCTTAAAACCTAACCGTTATAGCTGCTCTTGTCTTTCTTTTTCTTCTCTGCTCACCACCTCCGTCACTGCTTTCCGAGTCTGGGAAAGTATCACAACAAGAAAATTGTCTGCTTTCTATAATGTCTTCACTTTGATGATCTTCATCAGAATAATCCTCATTAAAATAGCCAAACAGATACACACACATATATGCGATATTTATGAATGAATGCACGTTTTAACCCCCTTCCCTGAAAGCAGGCATCATTGCAAGTGTGTAATCCTGTATCTTGAGACTAGTTTGTGCTTCTACTGCATGTTGGAGTCGATATTCTCCAGGCAGACAGAAAACATGGTCTGCCTGAGAAGGTCTGCAGTTTGACTGCAGAAATGTTAGCTCGTGAGGGTTTCTATGACATGGAGTTGACCTTCCCTGTAAAGACAACTGCAGACAGAAATATCTGGATACTGAACATTTTGTTCAAAATCTCTGTTCAAACTACAACAAGCTAAAACTAAAAGGCAATATATCCATGCACAACAAAGGAATGTGGGGAAGTGAGGACTGCCCAAAGCACTGAGTCCATTTTTACTCCCAAAATGTCACAAGTATACACTGAGGAGCTCTCTGTGTTTGGTTCTGAATGCAGGATCTTAAAGCATCATTTTAGTAAGTTTATGGTCTCCTACTGTACACTGATAATGTCACAATCACAAGAGATGTCATCATGGAAAACAAAGCTTCCCTCGAAATGCATTAGAACACTGTTTTACCGACTTTAAGTAGTTTTGATACATAAAGAATTGATGCAGACGCAGAGTAAAGGCACATTTATACTCGACACAGCAGACAGATATGCAGACAGATGGACAGTTTTGTCCATCTCTTGCCTCAGTTATGTGCGTAATTTGGTGCATTTTTGAAAATCCTTTGGATCCGTCACTCGACAGAGAAGACAGAGCAATACTGCTTGAAACTGCGGGATCAATGTTGAGCTGAATCGCTGAGACGTGACCAGCGAAAGGAAAGAAGAGACAGAAGAAGACGGGAGATGGTAAGAGGAACAGTGCAAAAACTCAAAATATTCCAAAGTATATTTTTCTAATTTCTAGTCAAAATATCTCATCACACTCAATATAAGACATAATGACCTAAAGAAAACATTTCAGTGAGATATACTGTACAGTAGGAACTTGTTTTATTACAATGCCTTATTTCAAGAAATCTTGTCAAGAAACATTATTTTTATTTTTATTTATTTGCTTATAGCAACTTAAAGAATCTTGGTCACTCTTAAAATAAGTTTAAAAAAAGTTTATTTTTATATTTTTTTGCTTGTAATAAGCAAAAAACAACATTTGAAACGGATGTCCCTATTTACGTATGCAAGGGAGCATAAATGGGCCTTAAAGAAAATAAAAACAGAGAAAGCAACACAGAACATTCTCAACGTGGGATTGAAAACATCACATACTTGGAAATCCTCAAAAATTTGTTCATGCAGGCCAAATCAATCCCACATGATCGTGTTAGAGTAATATGAAACCTCATGTTTTAGCCTTTTCTGTTACTGTATGCCTGTGGTTCCCAAACTTTTTAAGCAATGACCCCCAAGATAAAATATCTTTGTGTTTGTGACCCCCTTGCAGTGACTGAGTGGATAATTGTGTGATTTATCACACAGTCATCCTGTGGCCATCCTCTTAAAGTGAGGCTAGAAACTGTAAGAACTGTCAGAAAATGTAGATTTTGGTAGATTATCTTAACAGCTCTAAAAAAATAACAGCTCTTGAAATAATCCAGAAATTAGTTGGTCCCTTTTTAACCCAGCAGTTTGACCCAGGAGATTTTAGTGGGGGGCATCCAAAAACTGACATTTTGTAAAGAATGAAGGGTCTCTCAGTGTTTGTTGGACATGTTTGATGTTCAAATAAAAACCTCTAAGCTAAAAGGTCCATGATGACACAAGAGGTCAAGAACCACTGAATTGTAGGTTCTTTGTAGTGCTAACCCAGCCGTCTAGCTAACTTTGCCATAATATGAAACCATCATCTTACAAAGATGTGCCATCAAATCTGACCTATGGATAAATGTGTGGCTCAAAACTACCTGAAATGAGGAAAAAATAATCCTGAGGCAAGTTGTCAGATGTTTTACGTGAAGATGAGTTGGCTGACCTTTTTTCTATTATGAGCCAATATTAACACAAGCCTGTATAACTTATCAAAGCACATTGCTTAAAGCCCCTGCTAAGGGGTCCTTGAACCTCACGGCACTGTATTTGCGAATTTCATTCCAAGTGCATTCTCTACTATTGCAGACTGCATGGTGTCAGGAGTTTTATTTAACCTTGTGAAGAGCGTTGCCTCTCAAACATGCATCACTGCCAAACATATCTGCATTCTCCAGAAGAAACGCTCAGCGCAGACAGTGGCGGGTGTTTGTGGGTGACGTGTGTGCGTCTTATTAACATTGAGAAAAAGATGCATTGTACTGTTAATTACATAATCAATTTGATTAATTTAGAAAATGCAAATGACCTAATTAAAGAACCTGGACTTATAGAATTACCACTGATTAGCTGGCTAAGCACTCCTGCTGCCCTCTGGCTACACCCTTATTAAGCTATATTAACTGAGCCTCTCTCAGCATGGCAGGGATATAAAACAGAAATTGTCGCTATTCAAAATAGTATGAAAAGGATAAAAGAAAGCTGAATATGTAGTGGGCTCTCAGTCAACCAGTATGAGAGAAAAAAGCAGAAGAAATGTCTGGATTAATGTCTGTTAGACAGTATCTGCAGCCAAACTGTGCTCCCACCAACCTTTGCTGAAGAGAATAAAGCCGGTTATTTAAGAGAATATTAACAGGCTTGTGGGCATTTTCTTTCCTTGTCTGCTTGTTTGTCTCGTAAGTAAATAAAGCTTTGACTTTGTACTCATGTACCCCCCCCCCCCAACTCCCTCCATGCACCCAGTGCCAATGCTATATATATATGAGCCAGTAACAGGTACATCAGGGAGCAGGAGAGAGTGGTGGGGGGAGGGGCAGGGGGCTGTCTTAAGTTGGCACACAAGTCTGCTGAAATTACATCAATTAGCAGGGGGGCAAATGAGCACTTAGAGTGCATTTGAGGGGAAAGCTGTGTGTTGTTTTGTGTTTGTGTGTTTCACTCCGTCCACGTGCGCACGTGTCTGCACGTTTGTGTGTGTGTGTGTGTTTTTTTTGCAAGGAAGCATTAGATCCATCAGCATGAGTCTCGAAGCTTACAGGCGGCTTACAGAGCAGTGGGGGGTTTGTGGCAGGGGGCAATGGAGGGGGAGAGGATGGGGGTGAGGCAAGAGGGGAGGGGGTGAAGAACGCTGCAGGGCTTATGGAGGAATAGGGCACAGCTGGTTTTTAATTGAGTCTCTCCTCTCTTCTGCTCTGACGTGTGTGTGTGTGCACACAAACTCACGCTCGCTTATTTTTACTCAGCAGTTTCCCAGCTGATGGCTCAGAGGAACTAAACACTTGTGTATGGCAGCAGCCTTCATACCAAACCCTCCGCACGGGCTCTGTTTTGGTCATGTGACTGATGAAGTTCTCCACCCATCGAGGCCTCTGACAGCTGCACGCTCCCATGACTCCTTAGCTGCCTCTTGTTCCACCTCAGCCTTTGATCTGAATTGAGAGCACCTGGGTTATGCCCAAAATTCAACCTCTTCCTTTTCCCCACCGTTAATGGCCAGTTACGAGGCAGCTCTGCATAATACATCATCTTGGAAAGCAATTTTGCAATGAATTTTGCCAGAGATTCTCTCCTCATACAATTATTTGCTCATTTGCGTTAGAATGCGTTTTTCACCACGACAGAAATAACCTGATTTCAGTTTGGTAAATATGTAATTTAACGTCGCTGTAATTTTTCATACACTTATGAGTCAAGGTGTAATATTTCACCCTGTCACCCACCAAAAGTAAGACTAATACAATGATGTGTAAAGCCACAGTCCAGGACATTTTGATCAAATACCTTCGCATCTTTCTAATGTAATATAAAACAGTAATGTTTTATATATACAGTAGCTATATGGGGTGAAGATGTGTTCACAGTGTTACAAGAGTTCACGGTTTGGGCCTTCCACCATCCTTATTACCCTCATTATTGATGGTTTATGTGCAAAACACAAAGACACATTAGATGTCAACATGCAGATGGATAACAACCTGCTGATTCTATGCAGGGGAAACTGCAACGTTCTTCATGGTGGACCAATAAAACTCATGTTTTCTGTAAAGAACAGTGCTGAAGGAATGAGACATAAACATATAACCTTGTATTCATAAATGGTTAAGCCCAGGTGTGTTTTCAATCTTTAACCATGTAATAATCTACATGCAAGAAAATTACTAACTGAATGCAATTAACAGTGGAAATGAAAAGTGCTTTGACAACATTGGGGTTTGAATGTTATTCTCCGGTGTAACAAAACCCAGAAACTGTATTTATTTATTTTGTAAACTGTATTTTAGATAGTTTTTAGTCTGTTTTGACTGCAGTAGTTTGCACTGTGGCCAAGATAAGACACAAGTTAGTTAGGGGTTACCAATCAATTCACTGGACTCATGTATGTGTATTTATCAGTGCTGTCAAATGATTAAAAATGGGATATAAATTAATTGTAGGATGGCTGTTGCTGTTGTTTTTCAACTCCTAGTTTGGGGTCTGCAGAAAGCTGTGTTAGACCCAAGATTTCACCCTGTCTGTCTATCAATTATATATATATATATATATATATATATATTTGGGGTGTAACATGTATGTGTATCAAAAAACTTGTAACGTATACTACATTCAGATCTGGTGTTTGGAACTACTTTGGTTTTCATGTGAAGTACGACCCTGATGGTAAACTGTTGAGGAAATTGGGTTAATAAAGGTGTGAATATATCTATATCTATCTATGATAGATAGATAGAGGTGCAATGATTTAAAAAAAATCATGGTTCTGTTTGGTTCGATACTGAAGTGTCAGGGGTTTGATACTTTTCGATACAAACAAACTTTTCATGCCCTTTTTAGTCAACGTGCTTTTGTCCACAACAGTTTACCATCAGGGTCGTACTTCACATGAAAACCAAAGTAGTTCCAAACACCACATCTGAATGTAGTTGAACACAGATACACAGAGTTTTTAGACACAGAGCTCATAAGTTGATAAAAAAAAAAAAGAAAAATTCTGTTTTGTTTGATTTTCGATACATGGTGGTCAATACACACCTGTATTGAACAGTTCGATACGAATACACGTATTGTTGCACCCCTAACAGATAGATAGATATTATACAAACATGAAAATTTTACTGCATAAAAGAAACATCACAGTGGAAATAATAATGTTGTTGTTTTCATCATGCTGGTCAAAAATCAGTCTCAGAGCTCAAATACCTCTAATATTCTTATTATTTTCCACAGCAGATTGACAGCAAACCATAAATCCTTACATGGATTTCTTCCCCACCTCTCTAGTATACATACGCATGAAAAAAAACAAACTTCCTTTTGCTCATTCAGATAAGCTTATTTTCCTGCTTTTTTCTACAAACATTAATCCCAAACAAGCTCAGGCTCATAGCTCATTGCATTAGGACATAAAACCATTGTGTTGCTCTTTTCTGAAAGTGCCATCCATCTAATTAGAAGGGACAATAAGTCACCCTTCTGTCTTTTACTATTTTGCTTTAGCAACACTGTTGAGGTAACACTTTAACACTCGCTAATTTAGTGCTAATATTAAACTATTAATTAGCAAGACAGGATGATGCTCTTACAGTACAGCCGTCGCTGTTGCTCAGTATTAGAAGAGAAAGTATGTTTTTCGGGAGTGCTCCGTTTAAGGAAGCTGATACAATAAATGTGACTGTGAAATCAAGGTCCACAGAGCTACCTCAGCAGCCAGAAAAACAAACAAACAAACAAAAAATCTTGCCCACTAATAAACCATTTGTGTAAACAGCTTTAACTTGAATTTCCATGACAAGAACCAACTTGCAAACTGACAAAATATTTGCTGTTTTTCTTTTTCTTTGTGATGAGCGGTCAGAAAAACTATTTACATTTTTAGCAAAGAAACAGAGTGGGCATTGCTGTAACATATTCCTTTTTGAATCTGGAAAAGTAACAACAAAACCAGATTAATGATACATATATTTAGTAACTTTCTGTATGGTTAAAGCTAAAGTGTTTGTCTTCAGACTTAAATGATATAATGATGCGATCAGCCACACAATTATCTATCCATCCAGTAACTACACAATTCATTGTTCATGTGGGCAAATGGCTTCCAATTAAAATATCCCAGACTTTATGCTTCTCCTACGGTGTCACTGCAATGTAAAGTACTGTGTTATGTGGGTAAACATGGCAATAGAGCTAAAACTGGAGCGAGTACGTGAACTGATTAAACCGCTCTCCATCCACACGGTCCTAATTGCTTATTCTTGACCACATCTGAATGCTGTCAGGGGTGCTGTTATACGTTCTAACCACGATACGCCAATTTGCATAGACACCCGGATGATACACACACGGACATGCAAAGATATGATGAGGCCATTCTGCATTGTCCACACAGCTCTGTCACAGTGGAGCTGACACCACACGGCTGCCATCTCATTAGACGCTTTAGCCCGTGAGCTAACGGGCCGCAGAAACGGTGAGCCACGTTTGCTAATTATAATAACAGTAACACTGCCTAAGGAGGATTTTTGCTTTTCTTTTCAATTAATTGTATCATATTCACTCATTGGGAAAGAAGTAGAAGAGGCAGGTGGAGGGGAGAGGGGGGTAGCTGTGACGGCCTGGCTCTATAGGCGGGAAATGATGTGTTTATCCAGCAAACATCTACTTGACCACGCAACAGGCTGTACGATAGCGAGCCTGCTTCGGAGGAAAAATCAAAGCTCTACAGTTCTGCTGATATGACTAATATTACTTTGCACTGTCTGTTGCAGATAAATAACGCTGTAATGCTCCAATAAAGTCGCAGATAGTGCATTAGGCATACAGAGAAAGCCTCTCCATCCCTGTGAGACGGCTGATGTTTGCCCGAGATGGTGAGGTCTTGTCGAGGTGCACTGAAGTGACTGCAGGAGATGGGAGCAATAAACAGATGTGAATGGAAGCTGTGGCCATCTGTGAGATATTGCTTTTGATATTCCTCAACTTTCCCCTGGATCAGAGTTCAGCCTCTCCTATTTCATGTTATTATGTTTGGAATAGATAGCGGTTATCCACAGGTGCCTTCTCGACACAGATATTGTGCGGCTTCTAAATCTGTGTGAGCATAAAAATATACACTGAATCATAGTCTGACTGTGCGATGATAATGTATTCAGAAATATGTGTGTCTGCAAAAAGAAAAAAAAATGTATAATTCATTTTGACACTTTTGTCTGCTATATTACCATTTCCTGGCACATACTTAAAAAAACTGGGTAAAACACTATTCTCACTCTGCTGGTGTGAGATTTCAAAACAACAGCAGTAACTCCAGGAGCATATGGTGCCGACATTGTACAGAACCCGGTTTAGGGAAATCTCCCAAGAAAGCCATGTTGATTAATGCAAGCCAGGGTAAAGAATGTTAAGACAGAAGTAAAACAATGTGTTCCTTTAGAAAGTCTGGAGTTATCTGATAAACAATGTTCGCCGAAGTGCTTGTTAAGCTCCTGACTAACATGGTCTGCCTGCAGTGCTGTCAGGTAGACTTAAGCTGTGTTTCAAACCGCGCACTTGAGCACTTAAAAACTATTTTTGAGTGCATATAAATGCATAGAAATTCCTAGAAATAAGGTCCGGGTTGAAAGAAACCTATCCTTTAATATATGAAACATCCAATTTAAAAAAAAAAAGAAAGTAGAAAAAAATATAAAAATATGCCTGTCCCTAACTGAACCTTTTAACTTTTTTAATGTTTTCGTCCATGTTTTTCATTCGGAAGCAATAATATCTGACAGTAAGCAAGGACAGGATCAGCCAGTGGCAGCTTAAGTTTCATTTTCAGTCTAGTTCATGAAGCAGAGGTGAACATATCCTGCCCTAACTGATGCTGGGAGCTGGGATTTTAGCTGGAACTAGGACTAATGCCGGGAGTTGGGACAGGAGCTGGGGTTGATGCTAGAAGCTGGGGGCGGATGCTAGAAGCTGGGACTGATAAGGGAGCTGGAGAATGCTGGGAGTTGGGACTGATGCCAGAAGCTGGGACTGATGCTAGAAGCTGGGGCTAATGCTAGAAGCTGGAACTGATGCTGGGAGCTGGAACTAATGCTAGGAGCTGGGACTGATGCTAGAAGCTGGGGCTGATACTAGAAGTTGGGACTGATGCTAGAAGCTGGGGCTAATGCTAGAAGCTGGGGCTAATGCTAGAAGCTGGGGCTAATGCTAGAAGCTGGAACTGATGCTGGGAGCTGGAACTGATGATAGCTGGGAGGAGCTGGGAGTGATGCTAGAAGCTGGGGCTGATGCAGAGAGCTGAAACTAATGCTGGAAGCTAGGACTGATACTAGCAGTTGGGACTGATGCTAGAAGCTGGGACTGATGCTAAAAGCTGGGGCTAATGCTAGAAGCTGGGGCTGATGCTAGAAGCTGGAACTGATGCTGGGAGCTGGGGCTGATGCTAGAAGCTGGGGCTAATGCTGGGAACTGGGACTGATGCTAGAAGCTGGGGCTAATGCTGGGAGCTGGGACTGATGCTAGAAGCTGGGACTGATGCTAGAAGCTGGGACTGATGATAGCTGGGAGTGATGCTCGGTGCTGAGACTGAGGCTGGAGCTGGAACTAATGCTCATGAGTTTCTTTACAAACAAAATTGTTTCTATTAGAGAGAAAATCCATGACATCCTCCCAGCTACTAACGACATCTTCACCCCAGCAGGTTTAGAGACATCTGTAGATGCTGAATTATGTCTGGATCATTTCTGTCCTATACAGATATCTGAGTTAACCAAACTAATTGTGGCATCCAAACCTTCTACCTGCATTCTGGATCCCATCCCAACCAAGTTGCTAAAGGAAGTCTTTCCTTTGGTTAACACTTACCTACTAGATCTGACTAATTCATCGCTATTGGCAGGATATGTACCTCAGTCCTTTAAAACTGCAGTAATAAAACCTTTACTTAAAAAACCTACTCTTGACTCAGGAGAATTAGCTAATTATAGACCGATATCCAACCCCCCCTTTATGTCTAAAATTCTTGAGAAAACAGTTTCAGCTCAACTTTGTGCCCATCTGAGCAGAAATAATCTGTTTGAAAAGTTTCAGTCTGGTTTTAGAGCTCATCATAGCACAGAGACGGCACTGGTGAAGGTTACTAATGATCTTCTCATGGCTTCAGATAAAGGATTCCTGTCCATACTTGTCCTGTTAGATCTCAGTGCTGCATTTGACACCATTGATCACAAAATTCTGTTACAGAGACTTGAACATGTTATTGGAATTAGAGGAACTGCATTAGATTGGTTCAAGTCATACTTATCTGATAGATTTCAGTTTGTTAATGTCAACAACGAGTCTTCATCACACACCAGAGTAACCCATGGAGTTCCTCAGGTTCTGTGCTCGGACCAATTCTCTTCACATTATATATGCTTCCTTTGGGTAATATCATCAGACAACATGGCATAAATTTTCATTGTTATGCAGACGACACTCAGATATACTTATCTATGAAGCCTGATGAAACCAATCAGTTTGTTAGATTACAAAGATGTCTTAGTGACATACAGACCTGGATGACCCTGAACTTTCTGCTTCTAAATTCGGACAAGACCGAGGTTATAGTCTTTGGAGCCGAAAAACTCAGGACTAAATTATCTAGCTTTATAGTTGATCTGGATGGCATTAATTTGGCTTCCAGCACCACAGTGAAGAATCTTGGAGTCATTTTTGACCAGGATTTGTCTTTCAACTCCCATATAAAACAGGTTTCTAGAACCGCCTTCTTTCACCTACGTAATATTGCTAAAATTAGGAACATCCTATCTCAGGACGATGCAGAAAAACTAGTCCATGCTTTTGTTACTTCCAGATTGGATTACTAAAATCTCCTTATTATTGGGCTGCCCCAAATATGCCTTGAAAAGTCTCCAGCTGATCCAGAATGCTGCAGCGAGGCTTGGTGACTAGAACCAGCAGGAGAGATCATATTTCTCCAGTTCTACACTGTTAAGGGGTTGTT